>CM058230.1:19550540-20206999 GCA_030180135.1 Orychophragmus violaceus | reverse complement strand
CATCTCAAACCGAAGCCATAACAGGAAAAAGATACTTTCTCTGCAACGACTTTGAGGTATTAATGTGAATTTAGGGTTTTTCGTGAATTGATGAATTGTCAATGAATTTTTGTAGTAAATTTGGTAATCCTTGTAAAACAAACAATGTTTAAATGGTAGAGCATGTAGTACTGGTAACACTTGTACTACTATGTTAATTGTTAATAGGCGTAAAACTAGTAATACTGGTAATACTTTGTAAAATTGTTTGGTTGTTTTGTGTAATTACTTGTTGATGTGTATTTGTTTGTGTGTAGGATGATGATCTACAACAAGATATTCCTTGTGATGGTGACTATGGAATCCTAAAGCATTGTTCGTGTGGAAGACGAATAACTGAGAGAAGAATCAATGAGGATACATCTCAAACCGAAGCCATAATAGGAAAAAGATACTTTCTCTGCAACGACTTTGAGGTATTAATGTGAATTTAGAGTTTTTTCGTGAATTGATGAATTGTCAATGAATTTTTGTAGTAAATTTGGTAATCCTTGTAAAACAATGTTTAAATGGTAGAGCATGTAGTACTGGTAACACTTGTACTACTATGTTAATTGTTAATAGGCGTAAACTAGTAATACTGGTAATACTTTGTAAAATTGTTTGGTTGTTTTGTGTAATTACTTGTTGATGTGTATTTGTTTGCGTGTAGGATGATGATCTACAACAAGATATTCCTTGTGATGGTGACTATGGAATCCTGAAGCATTGTTCGTGTGGAAGACGAATAACTGAGAGAAGAATCATTGATGATACATCTCAAACCGAAGCCATAATAGGAAAAATATACTTTCTTTGCGATGACTTTGGGGTATTAATGTGAATTTAGAGTTTTTTCGTGAATTGATGAATTGTCAATGAATTTTTGTAGTAAATTTGGTAATACTTGTAAAACAATGTTTAAATGGTAGAACATGTAGTACTGGTAACACTTGTACTACTATGTTAATTGTTAATAAGCGTAAAACTAGTAATAGTGGTAATACTTCGTAAAATTGTTTGGTTGTTTTGTGTAATTACTTGTTGATGTGTATTTGTTTGTGTGTAGGATGATGGCTCCCACATTCGTAAACCATGGGATTTCGCTGTCGAACAAGAGGTGACAATGTTGAAGAAGGATGATGATGAACAGTCTAAGCTAATTTGAAGCCTGTCACACCATGAGTATCAGATCAACCAAATGCCTGAGGAGCTGAAAAACCATGCTGAAGAGATTGCAAAACCGAAAAATGTTTAATATTTTTATGTTTGCTATAATTATCTTTGCAGTAATCTATATGTAAGAATTCTGTGTTTGCTATAATATTTTTGTGTTTGGTATAATCCATATTTTCTTAAGGCTTTTAAAAGATTATCGAAACAAAACTAATTTAATAATTATGATTTCATCCATTTTCCATACAAAAAATGATTAGTTCATCAAAACCAACCAATAAGTGAGTTCAAAAGCAACAACCAATAAAACGCATTGGACTACCTACGAAGCTTTATCTTTTGTTCTTTCATGTAAGCTTCCATTGTGGCGAGTCTTCCCTCAAACCCGTGAACCATGCTCAGAACTGGCCGCATATGCTCTTCCATTTTATTCTGGAACATGTTTAGGAGTTATTCGATTGCGATGTGTCCCGGTACAAGTGGATCAATGGCGGCAACTGGCTCAACAACTGGCTCGGCAACTGGTCTTCGGGCAGCGACATCCGCGTCGTACATATCTTCGAATAAAACGGTCAATCTTTTCCCCAAACGATTCATCCAGTTGTCCACAACAAGATCATGCATATATCTACGTCGTAATTTTCTTTTGTGGTTTGAAGCAGGACAACCTTTTCCCCCATTATTTTGAGCAACCATGATACTGTCAATGTGTTGTGACGTAAATAAAGAATACAAAAATTAAAAATAATCTTAACCAAACAAATTCATGTGCAAATGATAACCTACCTTTGTTGTTACAAGTTCTTCGTTTATTTTTGACAGAGGCAACCCTTCATATCAAAATTCTTGAATTTTGACTGGCACATCCTATGACAATTTGCATATGCGACTGCTACCTCTTCTCTGATTTTTTTTCTCAATTCGGACCTCGAAATGTAAAAGTTAGAAAACAAACATATATATATATATATATATATATATATATATATATATATATATATATATATATATCAGTACTACAAAACCCCAAAAAATAGTATTACCTAGTATTTTCAGTATTATGCAAATCTAAGAATATAATATTACTAGTATTTCCAGCATTACGTAAATCTAAAAAGATAACCTAGAATTTTCAGTATTACGAAAATCTAAGAAGATACTTTTACCAAGAAAACAGTTTAAATTACTTCTAAAGGAAGACATAAGCTTGGAATCGTCGATAGCGTACCCTCTTCACAAAACCCTCTTAAACGCTCATTCGTGTGCTTGATCTGACTAGACATACAATCAAAAGAAAGTCTCCTCTAGAGGAATGTCTTACAAAGTTCAAAATTCTCCACTGCTCTTAGAAGGAATGGATTTACGGGTGTTGCAACTTTATCATACTTGGCATGCGTTATCAGAAGGCTGCACAAGAAGAATAGCAATGCCATCCTCAGCTTATCCTGACATGCTTGATTCATCTCATTTAGCTTCGTTTTGACGTCTTGAATTTTAATAGCGTGTTCCTAAAATACTTCGTCACAAACTTCATACTGCCAATCTGCTTATAGTACAGTAGATAGTTCCGACAATCTAAACAAAAAATTAATGCTAGTTCTGTCAGGCCGTATTGGATTGGAACGCCGTTTACAGCAAACCAGAATTCCCATTTCCTCTCGATTTTTCTTCGTACGGAGAACAGCATCCACATGCCATGAACCTTGTTGTTTTTTTGCTTTAGGCACGTGGAAATTTTTTATAAGTTGAGGATGTTTCTCAAACCAATTCATCTCCATGTTACTGAGTGGAGGATCCAATTCATTAGCGTAGTAAAAAACTCATCAATAAAGCACCGAGTCCCTACCTTGAATCTCTTCATATACTCACTTGAAGGGAAATACATACCCATCAGTCATAATGCTTCTATTTCCACTAACTGATCTGAAACTTGTAAAAAACAACAACAAAGTTTCCAAGTTATTACTTAATATTACCAGTATTCCAAAAATTTTACCTAGTATTAACAATATTACATACAAAACACATAAATTCAAAATTGAACCTCATCTTCTTGAGCTTTTTTGAGGAAGTTGAGATGATATCTCATGTTGTTGGTCTGTCGTTTTCTCTGTATCCTGCAACAACAAAAAATTTGTTGAAGTCAGTTATCCCAATTTCAGATATAAAAAACTTTCTTCTTCTTCTTATGTGTCTGAGTTCTCTTCTTCTTCTTCTTCTTCTTCTTCTTCTTCTTCTTCTTCTTTTCTTCTTCTTCTTCTTCTTCTTCTTCTTCTTCTTCTTCTTCTTCTTCTTCTTCTTCTTCTTCTTCTTCTTCTTCTTCTTCTTCTAAGTTTTCTTCAACTTCATATGTTTCTTCTTCTTTTTCTCCTTCTTCTTCACTCTCATCTTGAGCTTATAGAGTCTCATCTACAGTCTTTGCCGCATCTTGAGCTTCTAGAGTAGGATCTCCTTCAACACCACATCAATTTTTTTCTTCTTTGATTTCTTCTGCCCTCGAGCTACAGTCTTCCTCATATTCTTTGAATACTCTCCCTTATAAGCATTACCATTCTTCCTCTTCTTTTAATAAGATTCAGAATTCCTATTTATCTTGTCAACATTCTTCTTTACCCCTTGCCTTGTTACCACTATTGTCACTGAGAAAGCAAAGAAAGAGAATCGAAAGTTAGGAATTCATTCAAGATCGTCTCGGGAAGTTGACAACTACAATTAAAATCGGCTAACTATTACACTACAATCCTTTAATCTCGAGTTCAATCTCACTTCCTTAACCTAACTTCTAAAACAGAAATCAACTACAATCACACAATAAGGCCTCCCTCACAAGACAATATCTCCATAAATAATTGAAATCAAAACGATGATAAACATACATTTCTAGGGAGTTCCTTAGATGCGTCGAGGCTCGCAAATGATGGAGGAGCTCGCGAATGATGGAGGACCTCGCGAACGATGGAGGAAATGAGCGATTGAGTCGAGCAATCGAGTGAAGGTTTCTCGAGATAGGTCTAGTCTTCGGCCTCTCTTCGGAATTAGAAGAGCGATTTGATTTCATCACCAACACTTGAGTAATTAGGGGAATTTTGCGATTTGGATCATAGAGAGATAGGGTCAGGCCAGATTTTTGAAATGTCGGGTCAATTTAGGATGTATATATATATATATAAAATTTTATAGGGTAAACTAGTAACTTTGCTATTTTCGTATTTAAAATAATTATAAAGAAAAAAATTCTAAAAAAGCAGGAAACTTTTCAGATTAGGGTCTAAGAAATAGGGGCATCTCAAATTTTTTTCTTGGACTATAGCCAACCGTTACACTGTGAATCTCAACCTCTATTTGCCACTCTGATGAACGTCTCTACAACTTGCGTGTGTTGTCCATGCCAGTATCATTACTTTTGGTTTCCAGCCACGTGCCCACTGCTCGACGGAGTTTCCGAGCCAGATAGAATCGCCATAAACACCATGGTCTCCGGCTACTGTCTGGAGACTTCTCCCTCACTCGCGGGGTTTTCGAGGAAACTCCATTAGGGATGCGAGATAATTTAATGTACAACGCGATGATCACTGGCTTCACGCACAATCACGACGGCTACTATGTTGTTAACATGTTTTGTAAGATGAATAACGAAGGATTCGAACCCGACAACTTCGCATTTGACGAGGGTTCTTGTGGGACCGACGCTTGTTGTCGAAGAGGAGAAAGACTGTGTGCAATTCCATGCTGCTGATTTGAAATCCAGCGTGGGTTCTATTACTTCGGTTTTGAATGCTCTGGTGCCTGTGTATTTAAAATATACTTCTTTGAATGTTTCTACTTCATCTTCCCCTTTCCATTCAAAGAGAAAAGTGTTTGATGAGATCCCTGAGAAAGATGAGAGGTCTTGAATGGCTATGATTATTGGTTATGTTTTAATTTTGGGCAAGAGTTACTCGAGGGGATGGACGAGAATATGAAGGTTGTTGCTTATAACGTTATGATTTCTGCTTATGTTCATCGAGGGATGTATCATGAGACGTTGAAGATGTTTAAAAGAATGGTTTCATCTAGAATTGATCTTGACGAGTTTACATATCCAAGCATTATTAGGGTGTGTGTGCCTCTGCTTGGTTTCTTTAGTTGGAAAAGCAAGTTAATGATTATGTATTGAGAAGGAATGATTTCTCATTTTATCTTGACAACTCTATGGTTTTGTTATAGTATAAATGCGGTAAGCTTGATGCGGCAAGGACCATTTTTGATAAAATTCCAGCAAAAGACTTGGTTTCTTGGAACGCTTTTTGTCAGGGTATGTTAGTTCCGGGAACATAGATGAGGCAAAGTTGATTTTCAAAGAGATGATAGAGAACAATATCATGACGTGGATGATAATTATATCGGGGTTAGCCGATAACGGGTTTGGGGAAGAAGGTTTTAGGCTGTTTTCTTGTATGAGGAAAGAAGGTTTGAAGCCTTGCCTTCTCTGGGGCGATCAAGTCTTGTGTTGTGCTGGGAGCTTATTGCAACAGACAACAGTTCCATGCTCAATTCGTTAAAATAGGTTTTACTTGAGCCTTTCTGCTAGAAACACCCTTATTACAATGTATGTGAAATGTGGGGTTGTAGAGAAAGCTCAATAGGTGTTTCAAGCTATGCGTTTTCAAGACTCGGTTTCTTGGATTGCTTTGGTTGCTGCACTGGGATAGCATGGGCATGGTGCTGAAGTAGTATATGTGCATGAGGAGATAGCAAAGGAAGGACTAAAACCTGATCGGATTACGTTTCTTACAGTTTTGACAGTGTGTAGCCATGCGGGCTTAGCGCACCAATGATAGATTCTAAACTGTAAACTTCTTGTATTGAATGAAATTGCTTCAATGTTGCATGTACTAGGTTATCAAGGATCTCATCACGATCCATAGAGACTCATATTGTCAATCTCAACCAACTACTAACAACATAACGAATACAACTTAGAAAAGAAGACTATTTATACTATTGTTGACTTTACACTAAAATGAGTAATGACATGTCATCTCATTAGCTGATTCATCTCTTTCCAATTAATCCAGCTCTTCATCAGCATGCCTACCTCTTCTCTCTTCTTGATCGTTGATATTCTTCCATTTCTTTCTATAATAAGACTTCCAAGGTATATCAAAATCCTCGATGTAGAGACTCACTGCCTTACTCATCTTCATTTATAAATTCTCATGATCCGGAAGACCTTTCCAATCCAACAAAACTTCCAAATTTCCCATTGGATTATAGCGAGAACCCAAAATAGCATCAGGTTCAACAATCAGTTCATCTTTAGTTGACAGCACTGTTGGTAATTGACTCACTTCATGATGCTTTCCCAAAACATGTTTCAATTGAGAAACATGAAACCCATTATGTATTTTAGAATCTGGTGGACGCTTTAGGCGACAAGCAGCAGCTCCAATCTTGGTGATAACCTCATAGGGACCATAGTAACGAGCAGCCAACTTTTGAAAAATACGCCGTGAAACCGAATGATGTCTATAAGGACACAATTTCAGAAATATAGAATCTCCAAATTCAAAATATAAGTCGTGTTTATGCTTGTCAACATTGTTCGTCATAAGTTGTTGTGCTCGGACTAAATGTTCCTTAATATCTTTGAGTATTGTATCTCTTTCCTTCAGTTGCTTCTCCAATTCAAAGTTACTAAAATGGTAACAAGTGAGGAGGCTCTCTGCCTTATACTATTATAAGGAGTAGCTTGGATCACCAAAGGAAAAATTGTATTGTAAGAGAGTTCAGTCCAAGTTAAGAACTTATATCATTTATGTGGATGTTCATATGTATAACACCTCAAATATGTTTCAAGATTCCAATTGACTACTTCAATCTGACCGTCGAACTGGGGACTGTAAGCCGTATTATACCTCAAATTCGGACATGTTAACCAGAAACACTCACGCAAGAAAGTGCTTAAAAATCATGTTTCTGCCGGATACAATGGATTTGGGAAATCCATGTAATTTGACCACCTCCTTTGTGAATACAAATGTGACATCTGAAGCAAATAATGGATGTTCCAGTCCATAGAAATGAGCATACTTGCTCAAACAATCAACCACAACAAATATGTCATTAACTCCTCCTGAAAAGGGAAGTCCTTATACAAAATCCATAGAGATGTCATCCCAAATTCTCTCTGGTATTGGTAGGGGTTGAAGCAAACTCGCAGGACACAAAGTGAAATACTTTTGCATTTAACAAACAATACATTCGAAGATAAATTTTTGGATATCGACATTCATTTTGGACTAGCAGAAGGTTGCATGTATGTGTTTCTTCGTCTTGAGAACTCGCATATGACCACATATCACTCATGAATGGTTGTAGATGTTGCACATGTTCTTTAATGCTTGAGTTATACACCAAGATGTCATCAAATAAAACTAGCACAAAATGGCGAAGGAAAGGTCTGAATATTGTATTCATCAATGCCTGAAATGTTGTTAGAGCATTCACTAATCCAAAAGACATTACCAGAAACTCATAGTGACCGAGTGCCATCTTTTCAATATCCTTATCATGCATTCTTATTTGATAATAACCAGAACGTAGATCCAACTTTGAGAAAATCACTGGTCCATACAATTTATCTAGCAGCTGATATATAAGTGGAATAGGAAACTTGTCTGGTATAGTTTCAATATTCAAAGCTCTATAATCCACACAAAAGCGAAAAATCTTATCATTCTTCTTCACTAAGGTACAAGGCTTGAGAAATGACTTCTACTTGATTGAATTATCCCAGACGCTAATATTTTTTTAACCATTGTCTCCATCACTTTCTTATGAACGTGTAGGTATCAATATGACTGCACACTAAGAGTTCCACAGCCAGGTAATAGTGTAATTGCATGTTCATGTCCCCTCACTGGTGGTAAGCCACTTGGTTCAGCAAAAATCCCTAAGTTATTTTCCAACACTCTTTGTATTTCTTGTGGAATGAGTATAGCTGAATCCAGTTTATGTTCTGCATTTCCAAATTCCATAATTCTTCTATCAATCGTGTTCTCTTGACCTCGTTGCATGAATTTGTTAGCCTTTGTTATCTTATGTAAGGTAATATGTCCTCGTAATGTTACCCATACACCTTTCTGCAGAAAGGAAAGTTCACGAGCTTCCCAGTCAACTAAACACTTCCCAAGAGTCCTTAACCATTGCACTCCCAAAATAACATCAGTTATGCCTGATTCCAAAGCTATGAAATCAAAAGTGAAAAACAACTCTTATATCCCAAACTTAACATTTTGCACACACCAAGACTTTTAAAAGATATCCATGTATCCAACATGATTTCCAAATTACTTTGAGATGATGGAGTCAAATGAAGTTGTTGCATTACTTTTGGTGCAATGAAGGTATACATTGCTCCACTGCCCAAGAGCATAACAACCTCCAGCTTGCCCATTTTACTCCATATCTTAGTAGTCGTTGGTGAAGCTTGAAGGAACTTGGGCCAATTCTAACAGTTTCAGAATTCCACAAGTTCTAAGCCTAGGATCTAGGGTTTAGTTTATTGAATCCTTACCGATCTAGCGTTTACCTTGTCCTGGCAGCGGAATATGATCAGATAAGCGAGATCTCTAGAGCGCCTCAGATGCTGCGCCTCTACTGCAGTCCACACGCACACAAGCTGGAACCGTCGGGATGCTAGTGCCGGGAATCAGATCTCCTGGGAGTTTTTGAGTTTAGAGAGGTAGCTGCAACTGTTCTATCGAGAACTCCTTGACTCAAATTCGAGCCTTATATTGAATATATAGGCTTTTAATCTTGACCTGATTACCCAGTAATTAAACCGGGTCAATTTAAATCATAATCCGAAACATCAGTTTCGGAATAGACCTCGTGTCGATCGATACACCTAGTGGTGTCGATTGACACACCTCTCAAAACTTGAATTCAATGCATATCCAATACACATTGACCAGATCATATGCCAATGATCAATCCCATACAAAGTGTATCTAGCTTGCTTAGGTGTGTGACCATGTAGGTTCATATAATACTTGCAATGAGTTACAACTCATAAGTCATAAGCGGTTTCTAGCAAAACGTTATGATTCCCTAGTATCACATGAATTGTCCGATCTCGACAATACAACTATCATGCAGAGTAAGTACAATATGATTTCAGGACATAATCCCAACAATCTCCCACTTGTACTGGAATCATCTATTCCCATAATCCCTTTATCGCTATATCTCGATATGGCATAAGGCAAGAAATTGTGTCATCCTTATTATAGCCAATATCATATTCATCGAACTCCTGATCTATACTGATAAAACAAACGACTGACAATCACCTCGTTTGAGCACGGCCATGCATTTTCTCAGTATCAAATCTTCGATGGGCCCTGAGATATTTATCTCCTGTTATATAGGAGGGACAAATCCCTTCTTGTTCCATCCCTGTTTCTATACACACTTCATGATATGCCTAAGCAATGCCTTTATTGCCGCCAGTTACGGAACGACGTTTGACAAGGTCAAAGCGTACCAATTCACATGCTAGAAAGCATGATGAACTCAGGTCTAAGGACTATACTCTATAGTCGTAATGAGAACCTCTCATGACACTGATATAACTATCCTGTAGAGTTCTCATTAGCGGGTCATGTCCGATCATATGTTCACCAACATATATCTATGTGATTGACGTTGATACTCATATCAATGACTCCATAAAACTTAGTCATACGTCACCTCACATACTAGTCTTAACGGTTGTTAGTGTCCCACTTTAACAACCTACGACCAGGGACAAACATAATTTTATGTCATATTTCACTTATAGGGTTTCATAATCAAGTCCTCAACTTAATGACCTATAAAATGAACATAAAATACTTTGGGACCATTATTTAATTATCCAATAATCAAATAATGCTGATGTCAGTTTTTCATAAACATGACCATAGCATGTCTATGTGAACATCATAACTAACATAACTCCCACTAGAATCAAGACCACGTCTTCAGATATCTAATACCTACAGCAACAGTTTAAAACTCGTGCTTAGGTTGTGAGAGAGGCTGCGGTGTTCTTGCTTGGAACCATTCCAACAAACCACACCGCTATTCTTTAATAAGCCCTATCCTACGGTCCCCTGCTTGGAGCCCTTCCAACAGATAGCACCGCTACACAGACAAAGAGACATAACCAGGTGGGAACCGAAAGTCTTCTTTGTCCGTCTAACTACTCATAACAGATTCGTCACTTTCTCAGTTGAACAAGAACCTATCCTTAGTGTTTCTCAAACACTTGAGGATATTCCTTACAACTGTCCAGTGACTTTTATCGGAACATATTGGTATCTTCTCGTCATGCTTTATGCGTAAGGAATCACACTCATACATACTAGCTCAGCCAGTGTCCAAGACACTTCATCTTGCTAAGATTATTGCCATAAGACCTTTGGTGTGAAGCCATTCTTGGAATCATGCATATTGGAACTGTCCAATGCCTTATCAACATAAGGATTCTGACACGATCAAATTAGCCTACTCCAATCCATTTCAAAATTCCAAGAACTCACGCGGCTTCTCCCATGTCTATCGTTAAGATGACTTCCGACCCAAGACCTGATAATACTTAAGCGACGGAACGTCGTTTATGAGATTAAGTATGTTATATACATGCTGTGTGAGAAATGCAACTACGCTCCCACTAGTTTACTTGTAAACGCACGGTTCCTATTCGTTCCTGATCAAGTCAAAACTTTTGACCGTTTTAACAGAACGTAGATTTCAACTCCAAGATGTTTGCTTCAATCCAGAAATAGATCGGTGAAGCTAAAATGCATACCTAGCAAATTTTCGGAGTTGGGGCTCACCATCGCTCCTTGAATTTTGCATGTTCGTCACTTTTCAATGATCAACAGATCACGGCAATCGGTTACGAGAAATCACTCTCGGGTTAGTGACGGATCCATTCGGATCTGCGAACTTCAAGCTCCACAGGTGTAGGTCCTACAGCACTTTGTAGATCCAACCGCTGCTCTCCCTTAGCAGGTTGAGCAGCCTCCTGTGTTTCTCGAATTTCTTCGAGTTGTACTTCTACTCCCACTGTTTTCTTGGAAAGAAACTTTCTATCTAGAAAACAGAGTTCCGAACAACAAAACTTTGTTCTCGGATTGGTTGCAAAAGTAATAAGCCTCGGTTTCCCTAGGACAACCAGCGAAGCAGCACTTATCAGATTTGGGTTCAAGGTTGTCTGTTGACAACTGCTTAACATAAACCTTGCAATCTCAATTAATCAGTGAAAACATACTTGGAACACTCCCAGTCCACATCCAATGTGGTGTCTTTCAACTGATTCTGATAGAAACCTATTTGGTGTAAATACATACATTTCTAGAGCGTATTACTAAAGGGATAATGGAAGATTCGTGTGACTCATCATTATTCGGAGCCTATCTAATAAGGTCCGATTCATTCTCACAGAAACACCATTCAGGTTTTTCAGGAGAAATGAGCTGTGAGAAGACTTCACACTTAGTTAGATGATCACTCAATTCTTGACTCAAGTATTCTCCTCCGCGATCTAATCGAGGATTTTTAATACTTCTGTCATATCGGTTCTATACTTCATTTTGGAACTCCTTTGACCATTTCAAAGGATTCTGACTCGTGTCTCATCAAATGAACACAACCATACTTACTGAAGCCATCAATAAGGTAATGAAGTACTGAAGATTTCCTCTGGCACTAATGCTCATCGGGCTACATACATCAGTACGTGCAAGGCCCAATAAGCCTCTGGCCCTTTTCTTTAGCTCTGCTAAAGAAGCCTTAGTCATTTGGCCCAGCAAGCAGAATTCATATCTCATATGATTTATAATCAAATAAGCCTAAAAGCCCATAACTATGGAACTTCTGAATCCGCTTCACTCTATGTGGTTGAAACGACTATGCTTAGGAAAATCGATTTCGAGTCTTCAGACTTAAACCATTTGGTATTTATGTTATATATACAAGCGTACATTGGTTTAAGATATAAAACCCATTATCAAAAGGGGTGCTACCATATAATATTTCATTAAGATCAAAAGAGCAAAACTTGTCTTTTATCAGAATGAAAAACATCCAAATTCTTACAAGAAAATGAAGGACATCTCTGCATAAAGCAGGTACATAGTAGCAATTACTTAATTCAAAAACCAAGCTTGAAAGGCTCCTACAAGTGGAGAATCTCTACGGCTCATGCAGCAACCATTGCTCCATACCAGACACGCAGTTCCACTTGTCCTTTCTTCAACTTCTACTGTTGTTTAGGCCCTGCATATTTCAAAGAATATCAGTACCACAACTAGTATCCAATACATACGTAGAACTTGAAGTAATAACACAATACCTGAAGAAGAAGTACCGTACATCTCCTTCATCTCTTGTGAATCTTCCAAGAATTTAATGCAATCTCTCTTCCAATGCCCAAACTCATCACAGTAGCAGCACTTACCAACATCAGATGGGCCGGACTTGGGCTGGTGATCATCTCTATTGGCGACTCCATGTTTTCGTATTGACTCTTTAAGTCCGAGTTCATGGTAGCCAACATCAGACCACACACATCTACCACATCAATATAATGCTTATTCCAAGCATCATATACTGCATGCGAGGCATTGGTCCTAAGCCTTTCGGGGAGAGCTTTCTCAAAGACATAGTCCTTACTCTCTTTCTTGAGAATAAATCTCAAATTACGATACCAATCTAGGAAATTTGATCCATTTAACTTGTCCTTCTCAAGGACGGATCGCAACGAGAAAGTAGTTTTAGACATAGGCTGAAAACTAAGAAAAGAAAAGTTTTAGTTATGAAGTTCAGGAAATGAGAAATCTTATCTAATAAGAAAACTCGCATTATATTCACACAATGTTTCCTCTATGAATATAATGATCCAAGACCCATACTTCACCAAAATCTGAGTGGACGACTCGCCATCACCCAAACTTTAGTTATTTAGGTAAGCAAATCATTGCTAATTGTACCCAGTACAACTCTTGGTCGCAGATAAGACAATCCTTGTCTCATCCACTCTGACGTCTCTGGGCCCAGAACTTCTGATAGCCCAGTCAAGTAAACCAATCTCTTCAGTCTTGCGATCATTGACAGTCGCATTGCAAGTCTATCAATGATCACCTGCCTTATTCATGTAATTGTGGATACCAAGGACTCCAAGACTATCCAACAACGAAATGAGTCTTGACAGTAGACAAGATTGGGCAAGACATCAAGGTCACTTGATATTTAGTTGAGGAAATGGAACATTTAAAAAGTTAGTAAATCAATCTCATAGGTCATGTAATTGTTGATGTCAAGCACTGCAAAACCATCAACACAACTACATGCCTTACTCATGTAATTGTGGACACCAAGCTCTTGGCAAGAGTATCACAACAACGAAATGAGTCTTGACAGTTGACCATATTGAAAACTAAGCTTTGATCTAATACACATCCAATGTGTATTCTATGGGTTTAGAACATGTTTGACTTTTAATTTTAATTGAGTTTTAATTGTTCTAACAAAATTGGGTTAGGTCATTTGGTTCGGTTTCTCAATCATTTGGTTCAATAACCAAACGATTACGGTTCGCATCCAACCTTAACAAAACCCGATAACCGGTCAATCTAATTGAACCGGTAATTGACCAAATGAACCGGTTTTAGACCAATTGAGATACCGGTCAAATCTAATTCAACTGGTCCATCCAATTGAACCGATTCAATCAGTTTTAACTAATCGCGATAACCAGTCCAATCCAATTGAACCGACTTATCCAATCAAACTGATCTTATCCAATCAAATCGGTTTATACTAATTGAGGTAACCGGTCCAATCCAATTGAACCAATTCATCCAATTTAAATCGATCTGATCTACCTTAACCAAGCATGATAACCAGTTCAATCCAATTGAACCGATCAACCAATCGCAAGGCCTGTGTTGACCGACACTTAACCTGTGTCGATCGACACAGTAGGGTATCAGGAAATTTTAACCATGCGAGATAACCGGTTCAATCCAATTAAACCGATCTATCCTTTCGCATAGCCTGTGTCGATCGATGCACCCAGTGTGTCGATCGACACAGTGCGATCTCTAAGATCGATACTAAAATTTTAATAAGCGTATTCGCGGTGCATCGACCGACACAAGCTTAGTGTCGATCGACACTGTGCGAAAACCCTAAAGTTTTATGATCGTTTTCACGGTGTGTCGACCGACACAAACTTGTGTCGATCGACACTGTGCGAAAACACAGGTTCATCGATTTGAACCACAGACTAAAACCGAGTTTTTCTTGATCAAAACATGATTCAGCAAGCATAAATCTATTCAAATACATCAGTTTTCGAATTATGTGCTTTAGATTCAATGATTAAAACCCTAAGGCTCTGATACCACTGAAGGAACTTGGGCCAATTCTAACAGTTTCAGAATTCCACAAGTTCTAAGCCTAGGATCTAGGGTTTAGTTTATTGAATCCTTACCGATCTAGCGTTTACCTTGTTCTGGCAGCGGAATATGATCAGATAAGCGAGATCTCTAGAGCACCTCAGATGCTGCGCCTCTACTGCAGTCCACACGCACACAAGCTGGAATCCGCCGGGATGCTAGTGCCTGGAATCGGATCTCCTGGGATTTTTTGAGTTTAGAGAGGTGGCTGCAATTTTTCTATCGAGAACTCCTTGACTCAAATTCAAGCCTCATATTGAATATATAGGCTTTTAATCTCGACCTGATTACCCAGTAATTAAACCAGGTCAATTTAAGTCATAATCCGAAACATCAGTTTCGGAATCGACCTTGTGTCGATCGATACACCTAGTGGTGTCGATCGACACACCTCTCAAAACTTGAATTCAATGCATATCCAATACACATTGACCAGACCATATGCCAATGATCAATCCCATACAAAGTGTATCCAGCTTCCTTAGGTGTGTGACCCTGTAGGTTAATATAATACTAGCAATGAGTTACAACTCATAAGCGGTTTCTAGCAAAACGTTATGATTCCCTAGTATCACATGAATTGTCCGATCTCGACAATGCAACTATCATGCAGAGTAAGTACAATATGATTTCAGGACATAATTCCAACAAAGCTAATCCCAGAAAAGAGTTAAATGAAAACTCCATGAGTTCAGTGTTTGAAGTTTCTTCTTATGCTTCTCCCAATTCCATAACTTCAATCATATTTTCATCCAAAACTTCCAAATTCATCCCATTAACCATTGTCATTATCTGAAGTGCAACATTTACACAAATCTGACCCTTAAACCATTTATCTTTATATTCGAAATAAATTCCTTCTTTGTGCATCCTATCCAATTCTGCATTTGTAAAATAATGTATTGGTCTGAAAGGTTTACTGGTTTGTTGTTGGCCATTGTTTCTCTGAATAGAAACATTCATGCGAGTGTTACAGACTGATGATGACGAGAGAGGTTTAAATTTGGGTTGGCTATGATTATCATCACTCATTACTTTACTTTGCAGAAAGTAGTTGTTTGCATCTTCATTACAGTTGTCTTGTGATTCATTAATCCTTTTGGTTCTTCATATGATTCACCTTTTTCATTTATGGTGTCAAACCATTGTATAAAACTTGAATCAAATTCTTCTCATCGATTCCATAAACATGAGATACCAAGGACTTAAATTCATTGACATAATGCCCCCCCCCCCCCCACCCCCACTTTGTTGAATACAAAATAACCTTGTTGAATGGATCATTGAGCATTTCACCGTTAAACCAGTTAAGCACATCCCCTTCCAAACTGAGTGACACCAATTCAATCTTTTCTTGATCATTGTATTGAACAAATCTGAAAAATCCTTCAGCTCTTCAAATCCAATCAAACGTTAGTCTCCCAGAAAATACGGGCATCTCAACTTTTTCATCATACTTTCGTGATTAGCCAGAATGTTATTGATTCCTTGATAACCTAAACTATTATCCATTTGATACAATTCAGAGTTTCGAGTTGGTGCTTGAACATGAGTATCAGATTCTGACGTGATTCATATGCCTTTAACCGATCGGAAAATGAATTAGCCTCAAGACGAGCTAACGTACTACTGGTCATCAATAACTGTCGCTATAAGGTCTCGATCTTGTGGTTCACCTCCGAGTTAAAGTTTGTGATAAACATTTCTAACGAACCGAGCCACTTTGCCTTTGTGAGTTTATCACAACTGATGTGAATAAACTCCACATCTTCGTTCAACCTTGTCATTGCATCCTCCAATTTATCTGAATGTTTTCTCGATTCCACCATCGTGTACAATTTCGAGCTGCGCTTGTATCTGAAATCCGTGTCGATTGAATTTGCTCACTGCACCAGTTTGATTGATTCTAAATTGTAAATTTCATGTATTGAATAAAATTTCTTCAACGTTCCAAGTATAAAGGTTACCAAGATTCAGAGTTTCGAGTTGGTGCTTGAACATGAGTATCAGATTCTGACGTGATTCATATGCCTTTAACCGATCGGAAAATGAATTAGCCTCAAGACGAGCTAACTTACTACTGGTCATCAATAATTGTCGCTATAAGGTCTCGATCTTGTGGTTCACCTCCGAGTTAAAGTTCGTGATAAATTTTTCTAACGGACCGAGCCACTTCGCCTTTGTGAGTTTATCACAACTGATGTGAATAAACTCCACATCTTCGTTCAATCTTGTCATTGCATCCTCCAATTTATCTGAATTTTTCTCGATTCCACCATCGTGTACAATTTCGAGATGCGCTTGTATCTGCAATCCATGTCGATCGAATTTGCTCACCGCACCAGTTTGATTGATTCTAAATTATAAATTCCATGTATTGAATGAAATTGCTTCAACGTTCCAAGTATAAAGGTTACCAAGGATCTCATCACGATCCAAAGAGACTCATATCGTCACTCTCAACCAAATACTAACAACATAATGAATACATTTTATGAAAGAAGACTATTTGTATTATTATTAACTTGACACTAAAATGAGTAATGCCATGTCATGTTATTAGCTGCTTCAGCTCTTTCCAATTAATCTAGATCTTTCATCAACCAGGGACATAGATATTTTGATTCTTCGGAAATTTTTTACCGTATACCTCCAGGTGCATAACATTATGCAAGGTTTATCGATTTGCTTTGTCGGTCTGGGATATTCTTTGATGCGGAAAGTGTAATGAAATTGTTTCCTTTTGAACCTACTGTAGAAATATGGGAAGCTCTTCTTTCGGGTTGTAGAGTCTATGGAAACATGAAATGGAACAAGAGATCAATTCTGCAAACAAACTCTTTGATCTCATACCGGAACATGATGGGACCTACATGCTCTTACTGAACATGTACGCAAATACTGGCCAGTGGGAGGAAGCAGCACGGGTACATAAACTAATTTGGGATCGAGAGGTCAAAAATAATCGGGCTTGTAGTTGGATTGAGGTGGAAACAAAAGTGCATTCATTTCTTGTGGATGATACCTCAAATCCAGAGGCAAAAGCTAATTACAACTATCTTTAAAAGTTGGGGAAATAAATGAGGAGATTCGAGTATGTACTGGACACAAACATTGTGTTACACAATTACATCCTGGTTGAGTCCAAAGAACATGATTACCTCTTGTACAGTTTGTCTTCTTAGACACTCGGACTTGATGGTTTATTAAGACAATTAAGAGAAATGGCTTGACTATCTCGTTATTTTCCTTTATTCGTAGCAGACTTCAAAACCTTACATGTAAAGATCATGAAAGGCAATCTTCTGCCCAAAAATTACTGGTTGGCATTCAACGATTAGCTTCTTCCTCGTCCTTTTTTGTTGAGTGATCTGCTTTTTCTACGACTTTTTCTTTATTTTCATTGTTTTTGCAGCATAAGAGTAAGATTTCATTACCAGAGATGTCAAAACAAAGGGCTGATCAGTTTGCTGCATTTCTCCTAACGAAGCCCTAAACTAATCATAACTTGCTTTGAAAGGCAACCAATCACTCTAGTAATATCCAAATTCTTTCAAAACGTCCATTTTTTCTTTAGAGATCATATTCGCCTGGACGATAGTTCTTTATAATTCATATTATTCAACTTCACCCAAGATAAGACAAACAGATTCATAACTAAGAGTTCAGGTTAGTTCTGTCTTGAATGTATATAATGTTGTGGACCACGTTGGTAATTTGTAATAGTAAGCTGAACAAGAAGCAAAATTGTATTGAAGGTTCTTTGTTCCTTTTTTTTCCTAACTTCCAGTTTGATAAATTAAAATATTTTTTAAACCAATAGAAATATATACATAAATGAAAAATATGAATATTTCATATATTCATATACTTCCAGATTGACAAAAATAAACCCAATAAAATAATGAAATATAAGAATATGTATAGATTTCCAGAAAATCACACAAATTATATGTTACTGTAAGTAGCGGAAAATGGGTAACTAATATATCAATATTTAAATTAAAGTTGATCGTGGTGAATATAAAATTATAATTATAGCTTAAAATATAAACAGTTAATATTTATACATAAATATCCACAATTTCGAGTGGATTTTCTCTAAAAGCCCACAACTTTTAACAGATCGGAATTTTAATTAATATATTGTTATTCGTTTGTAGCTTCAGATCATCATTATTATTAAAAATAGAATATATTAGAGACTAAATTTTATTTGACGTATATATTATGAAATATACCGTTGGAATTAATTTATATTTTTAATAATCATAAGGGTAACTTGAGATTTAGTAAAATTAGAATATATATGCGTCATTCTAAATATTCTTTAATCAATGCTTTTATTTTAAAATATATTCATAATATCTTTGAATATCTTTTGTTTTAAACATATATATGTATTATAAAAAAATTTAAAAATTAATTTTTATTTTTTCCGATAACTTAAGTAAGAAAGTTATTGATTTCGTATATATTATTAAAAACTTTTATAAAATAATTTTAATTATATTTTAATCTAAATATTCTCTAATTTAAAATTTTATTCAAAATATATTAATAATATCTTTTAATATTTTCTTTTGTTTGAAATATAAATAAATATTTTTACATTGTAACAAACTCTTACAAAAATATTTTAATTTTTATTTATTAAAAAAATAATTACTAAATTAATATTTATTATTTTAATTTTTATTTATCACAGATCAAAATCTAATTTTTTGAAAAACTAATAACAATAATTACTAAATTAATACATTGTAACAAACTCTTACAAAAATATTTTGATTTTTATTTATCACGGATCAAAATCTAATTATAAACTTAAACCTATATATTTAGTTTGACCATAGATTCATCATAGTGGTAGAGGGTTAGCCAACCAGAACCCACCTTCAAAGAGTCAAGTCGAGTCAAGCACGGGGATTGCTTAACCAGATTTTTATCTGGTTAAACCACATCGGGAAGAAGTTAACCGGCAAGAACGAGTCAAAGCACTCACAACTCCGGAAAGCGGAAACGAAGCTGACGCGGGAAAAAGTTAAGTCCCCACACAAAACCATTAGATCTGTAACTGCAGTATGACTGTATGATGATGCATAAGTAGATGAAAAGACAAACCCTTTTACTGAGCTAATCTCACAAAAGATTTCTGGGTTTTCCTCTGTCGGTGCATCATGTCTGATGTTTTTTTCACTCAGAGTATAACAGAAGCTGATAAGAAATCTGAGATCTTAGAGGTGCAAATAGATTCCTAATAACAGTTAAAACATCTCGGAAGATATTGTTTCTCGGTCTAAGATTTGCAGACTTGCAGTGCAATCATTCTGAAAGAAAGAAGAAAGCTTTTTTTTGTGAAGTGCAACTTTATTATGTATTAATCAACCAGAAAGTTCTCCATAGCCTTTTGTACACTTTATTCAGAACAATTTGGGAAGAAAGAATCACTGAGAAAACGAGAAATTAGCAGAGCAGGGACGAAGGAGCTTCAAGACTTGACGCAATTTCAAATATCGACAATTCTTTGAAACTTCAACGGCAACTGAATTACACAATCATCAAATATTTCATCATCATCTCTGCATATTCTGTAAAAGTAAAGAACTTGAGAACCTTTCAAAAACTATAAAGGCTGATGATTTTCAAAGATAACAACAAAGCATGATGATGATGATGATTATACCTTGGTTTCTTCTGGGACCTTATATGCATCCAGCGTCACTTCAGTCAGATAAAACCCAGGATGCAAGCTCTGTAGCCATGGCAAACAAAAGAAAAATGAAATCAAGTTTCAATCAGATCAGACTGGATCAATGAAGAAACTGAATAAAAATTTTCATTAAATTTGCAAAATCAGAGACTTACGTCGAGTTTTTTCTGAACGGTCCTTGGCCGCTTCTTCGGCCGGCGCGGTGGTCGGTTACCTAGAACCGCCATGAAATCCTCCTCGATTTCCTTCTTAGACAGCTTCACGGAGAACTTGGGTCGCACCGTCTCCTTCGTCGTCTCGGCTTCGACCACTCCGCCTCTTTCCTTCACCCTCGTCGAATCGTTTCTCGACGGCGACTGATACATTATCTTCTCCTCAATTGAAACAAATCCGTTTTTGATTTGATTCACACCGTTGTACTGATTCCCCGAAATCGGTTCCTTGCACGGTGCTCTTCTTTTTCTTAGATTCCATGGCTTCGCCGGGGAAACCTCCCTCTCTTTCTCTTGGCCGGACTCGTCGGTTTTCCGTTCTTCGTCTTGCTGCTCCTCGAGAGCGTGTTTTCTAAACATCGATTGTGTGATCTTATCCCTCACCGTCTTCAGATCCGACATAATCTTCACCCTGAACTCCCCGATCCCTTCTTCCTCGCCGCCGTTTTCCACAGATTGGAACGGTGCGTTCCACAACAGCCGATGCTGGTTGTTGTTGCTCCGGTCTTCAGACTGGCCGAATCGAAACGGGATCGAGACAGAGGAAGCAGCGAAATTCAGAGGCGGAGATCGGCGTCGGAGTCGGTGATCGCCGCTTCGGCTTCCGCTTCCGCTGCTCATAGATTCAATCTTCATGCACTTGAGATGTCGCTGACTCCCCCACTTCAAGTTCGGGAGCGTGAAATTATGGAGAGTCTTCGGTCGCTCTGGTCTCGTCGTCCTTGTCATCTCACCGCGTAATACCATTGATCGATGCACTCTCTTCTTCTTCTTCTCTAAATCGATCCAACGAAATCGATCAACCAGTCTCTTCTCTTTCGTGCCGAAACTTAAAGATTTTCTCGCCGGGAGTTTTTACCGGCGGTGTTGTTTTTTTGTTTTCTCGGGTTGGTTTTTTTGTTAACGATGCCGCCAGAGAATGGCCAAAGCTTTGTTTATATATTACGGTGAAGGATTCAGAGTCTTGTTTTTGTAAAATCACTGGTGGATCGGAGGGTACTTTCGGAAATGTATATGATGACTTCGCTAAAATGCGCATGTGCTCGGGGTTTACATTTTCCCGGGTTCACAGCATTTCCATTTTTAAGTGAGTGATGATATAGCCGTCGGATTGATTTTATTTTTCATCTTAACCGTTTATCTTAACCCAAAATCATAATCAAATTTTAATATATCAATTTATTTTATTAGTTTCTAAAAATTTAATTGCTTCTAGGATTGTAATTTGGCTACCCTAAAATCTTAGTCTTTTAATCACACAATAAATTTTACTTTCATTTCTGTTAAAATAATTTCTTCCATGAGTTGTACAGAAAGTTGTTTTAATTAGAAACTGAATATGCTTTTCAGCAAATGAATATATGCATAAGTTGAATTGATTATTATATATACTAGGAGAGAATCCGCGCAAATGTGCGGTTAAATTTGTAGATATTTAATATATTTTGATATTTATTTTGAGTATTAATATTGTATATGTTTAATTTATAAATTTGCATTTTTTCTTTCTTTTTTATGATTATAGTGATTTTTAGGAGAGAATATACGTTTACATACAATTATTTATTACAAATGTTTTAACTATCAAATTTAAATAAGTTTTTATAAACTTTTATTTTCTCCAACCTTTTTATCATCCTTTTATTTTTATAAACTATTTAAAATATATATACTTGTTATTTATAGAATTTTATTTATCAAACTCTTAAATGTTTAGTTTTCATTCATAATATTTTAATAGTGCTAGTTATCATTTTAAAATTTGTTATTTTATATATATTTCGTTGATTTTTTTCTATGTTATTAAATATTTTATATAATTTTTATTATCATTTTATCTCATATTGTAACATTTTATATCTATTGTTAATAAATATTATTTTTATATTTTAATTTTTTTAGTTGTCATTTTAGATTTCTTTAATATATATATATATATATATATATCTCATTTATTTTATTTTGTTTCTTATGTTCTCATTTTTCTATTGTCATTGTATCTCATTTTTTATAATATTTTTCTAGTCTAAATAATTATTATTTATATTATTTTTTCTATGGTTCTTTGTTTCTAAATTTCAATTAATGTAAACTTTTTAATAATATTATCATTGGTTTTATTTTATTTTTTTATGTTTTTATATTTTTATATTTTGTTTTTATTGTCATTATATCTTATTTTATAATATTTTTTTCTAGTCTTAATAATTATTATTTTATTATTATATTATTTTGTTCTATGGTTTTTTCTTTTAAATTTTAATTATTATAAACTTTTTAATAATGTTATCTTTACTCTTAGTCTTATAATATGATATTTCACTTATATTAAGATTTATTTGTTTTTGTTTATTTATTACATAAAAATATAGAAATTGTATTTAAAATTTATAATATTTATATATTTATGAGATTCGAAATTAAATTTGAATGTAGATTTATGTTTCATTTTTAACTAATTACATTTAAACTAAATGATTTATATTAAATAATATATCTATATTTAGTTTAGGTGATGATGTGGAAACTTTTAATTGAAATTGATCAATCAAGGGGGAGCTGATGTGTCAGATTGAGAGAGCCCATTATATATAAAATGTTCATTGTTTACATCCGTACTAAAATCTTTAAAATAAAATGATGTACATTAGAGAAATGCTACCATAAAAAATGAATTTCTATTTACGTCTTCTCAAATTCTATCTTGTATATGTTTGAAGTCTAGCTGGTTGTGTTGAACTGGATAAAAAATGATGTATATGTTTTATGTTAGACAAAATGCAAAAGTTTAATGTATCAAACTAGTTTAATTTAATATTTGATGAGACTCATAAATGTTAATTAGAACTATAAATTAAAAGTTGTTCAAGACTTGTGGTCTAGTGGTAAAAAGATGGGTTCGGGATATTACATCGCTTCGAATTCGTTCTATCTGTTATGAAAAACTATAACACATTGTCCTAAACATCCATACATATATAGACACATGTTTTCGGTTCATTTGCATAATTCCACATGTATTCAAATGACAGTTTAGAATTCTACGTTTCTATACATATTTAACAATTAAAACGTGAGAGGTGAAAGTCAAACTATAACTATTTAAAACGTCTCAAAAATAAAAATGTGAATCTAAAGATGACTCATTGACACAAAAAAAAAAACAGATTTAAAGATGATTCTATATTTAAAGATAATTTCGATCTACCTGTTATGAAAAACTATAACACTTACCATTGATATCCATATGGATATGGACACGTGTTTTGGATTCATTTGCGTAATTTCACATATATTCAAATGACAGTTCAGAATCCTGTTTCTAATTACATATCTAACAATTAGAGAGTTTGTGGAAACTCCCTTGGTTCAGTGGTTTGACTAAGGGTTCAATAATGTTTCCACTCCAAAAGTTTTGGGGTTTGAATCCCTGAAGGTGCGATTTATTATCTATTAATGCAGATTAATGGACATAAGATAAGGTTACATGAGGTCTTCAGTGCGGTGTGGATGCAATCGTCAAGCGTAGATCTTCATAAGGCGATTCAGTGTGAAGATGGTATGGGACATGTAGAACCGTCAGACATGGATCTTCATAGGACGGTAAAAATTGTCCGCTGATAGAATCGTCGATGTAATATTTCTCATAAAAATTTGTAATAGAATAGTAAAACCAATGTTAAAAAAAACAATTAGAGAGTGAGAGGTGAAACTCAACTCTCCATTTTTTGGAGTATTACCCTTAACAAATGAAGTAGAAGCTCGTAAAAGGAGGGTTACATATTACCAAAACTACTATAACTATTCCAGAACTTCTCATAAATAGAATTGTGAATCTGAAGATGATTCGTTGACCAAAAAAAAAGAATTTAAAAATGACTCTAGATTTAAAGATGAGTACTCGATCCACCTCTTATGAAAAAATTATAACACATTTTCTTGGACACTCATACAAATATGGACACAATTTCGGGTTATTTGCGTAATTCCACGTGTATTCAACTAGCAATTTAGTATTCTAAGTTTCTAATTACATATTTACCAGTTAGAGTATGAGAGATGAAAGTCATCTTTCCATTTTTTGGGAATATTACCCTTAACAAATGAAATAGAAGCTCATAAAGGAGGGATACATATTGAGTTCGATTGGTGAACAAAAGCGGAACGGTAAGACTAGCGGTAAACAGAAATGGTAAGTGGTCAGAGAATAGTGGGCAAAGAGGTAAGAATAAGCGGTTGGAGAAAACGGTAAGAAAAAGCTGAGAGGAAAAAAAATATTATATTTGTTAACGCTTTGCGGTAAGGACTTACCAATGGTAGCCATTACCAAAACTACTATAACTATTTCCAAACTATAGATGGAATGTTTACTAATTATCGGCCACCTCACTGATATTTGATATATCAAAGGGACTTCTGATTCTATCAATGGAAAACACATGGATTCATAATCTATGACCCTTCACTAATCAAGATTCAATATTCTTGTTTTTCCCTTGAGATACTGACAAAAGAGCAATCAATGACATAATAAAACCTAGCTTATTGATCTTGAGTGGAATCCAGCTACCGATATAACCGGATGTGCACCGTACCACAAAATGAAATCCGCAACTTGCTGTGAATTTATGGACTGAGAATCCCTGAATCAAATCAACACTAAGAAGCCGGGAAGCAATAGTAGTAAGGTTAAGGATGCACATTTTGTATTCATTTTTTATTTGTATTAAAAATAAGAGATTTCCCTCTAATCTTTTGTTTTCTACAGCCAGATTGTCGATATGCAGTTTTAATTTCGACGCTGCAGCCAACCAGAAACTGCGATCCACACTTGAGTAAACATTAGAAAGTACGCCAAATAACTTCTGAGCTCCATCCTTAGTAGCCTATAGGTTACGCTCTTCTCTGCTTCTCCGATTTCTAGAAAACAATATCACTCCTCTCATCAAAATTCCCTATTATTTATGTATCAATATCTTATTAAGTTTCCTCTTGTCTATCTAATCAGCTTAGAGAAAAAAAATATATAAACATGTTTTCAAAATTAGAATGATGAATATAATACCGAAGAATGATACAAATATAATGAGATTCCTAGTTTTGACATGAGCCACACTACAATAGCATCATGATCAGGGCTGTAAATGAACTTATATCTAATATTCAACATTTTGATTACGGGAAAATAATAAACGTGTCCATTAACAAGTATGTCTAAATGCACTGTCTAATGCATATTATCTTTGTCCAAATGAACTATTTTTTTCTCATACCATGTTTTGATTTAAAAGTTGTTTTGATCTAAGACTGAGATATTTGGGCCAAAGTGGGCCGACCATATTCGTACGTATCTAACTCATTTTTTCATAGGCGAAATTAGACCGAACACAATTCTTTTTTTTGGTCAACGACCGAACACACTTAAACTCGTTTTGTATGTAGATCTCTTCATAATCGGTATATAATATATTGGATACGAAAATTCATTGGATAACCCATACTAACAGCTTTCAGAATAGTAAAACTCTTAATTGTTGAATAATTTTTAGGACAACTTCCATAAATTCACTTAAACAAAAAGGTATGAAAAGACATATAATTTTGATAATATCAAACTATTTACATATATGTCATTTTCTTTTTTTTTTTAACAACAATTTTTTTTTTTTATATCTTTAAATAATAAGTTTTAATAGAAAAAAATAAAAGAACATTATCAAACCAAAACAATCAACGAAGAACTAAACCATTTTTTGTTGACAATTCCAGAAAAAAACCTTTTACCCATGCGATTAGAAACTCCGCCGTCGAATCTCGCCTTCGAATCCGTCCGTAGAGTCTCGTCTTCGAATCCCGCCATGGAATCTCGCCTTCGAATCCCGCTATGGAATCTTGCCTTTGAATCCCACCATCGAATCTCGCCGTCGAAGCATCAGCCATTGAAGACACCGTCGCTTACTGCCGAGGTTCGTTGCGCCTGCGGCTTCTTCTTAAACTTGAACGAGAACTTCGTTTCGTAGGGAGGTAGCATTCGGGCTAGTGAGGGCTTTAAGATGAACAATAGCTTGAAGTCTTGGAGGTTTCCATTTTGCGATGTGGTTATGCCAGCTATCGATCAAAGAACTACTCTTCTTCTGCATTTAAAGGAACATTATTTCATTGTTTGATTACAATTTTTATTGCCATCTGAGGAATTATTTGAATAGTACTTCACTTTATTGGTAGACTTGGTGATAATTCCAGCGACTGAATCAATAAGTTTTTTCAGGTAATTTTGTAAATGAATAGAGAGCTGCATTGGAACTTAATCATATCCTGTTGAAGTAATTGAATGAAAAGGGTAGCATATTTGTTTGATTCTACGTTCATATATGGTCAAATATCACATCCATAAGACACCTTATGTATATAGGTTAATGAGTTTAACATTGTGTGATTTGATAGATGAAGACCAACTTCTTAGTTTGTTCTTCGTTTTGGTTATTGGTAGGTTGAGGATCCAAGAACTCTAGAGGATATGCTTGTCTCCAGAAAGTGCTAGAATTGTTCACATGTTCTCATACCGGCTACGGTTGAAACAAAAGAAAGAAGAAACAATATGTGTTTGAAAGAAGAACAAGACGCAGCTCACACGGCAGCCCTTGAAGATGATCAAGTACGATTTCTTTGAGTTTACAAGAACTCAAAAGACTAAAGATAATATTCTCTTTAATTTCTAAATTCATGTGCGTTCTGTTTCCAAAGCCTGGGAGTGGCAGAGACTGGAAGAGGAAGATCTTTTAAAGAGAAGATGTTGAGGCTGGGAGACAACAAAAAGAAAAAGAAGAAGCTCGGGAGAGAGCAGAACGCGGAGCTACAAAGAGAGAAGCGCGAAGCTACAAAGAGAGAAGTGGCTAGAGTGAGATTGAGACAAGAGAAAGCAACTATTATTGGGATGAACCTAGCAGAGGTCCTGATGTTACAAAATGACTCTTTCCACCCCTTTGATAGGCCGTTGAGAGCATACTACCGTAATAGGAAGAGGGTCGTTAATGAGGCAGTTACGGATCCGTTGGTAGTTGTTGATGAGCTGGATTGAGTAAATGGTTGTTGGAAGAGAATATGAAGACTAATGGCGTGGATAGAGCTTAAATGAATAAAGAAGTAGCTAGTATAATACAATATAAGCTTTCTTTAGTTCATTTCTTATGTTGGATGTAATTGGTGAAAGAGTCCCGATATGAGTGCTCTGAGATCGACATGAGATCTATGTAATCGATTACATTTGACATTGATAATATTCAGTATACAAGGAGTTTACATCTACAATCTTATCAAATTGGTGCGGCTGTGATACTAGAACGAACATCGCAACAGATGATTTGGAGTTACAAACAATGGCGGAGTCGGGAAAGCAATCGATTCAATCAGAAGATGTGTTGATTCGGTTGAATGAAGATGTAGAGTTTCTATGCATCGGTTGCGACAAGCTTGCCAAAGCGAATCGCGATACGATAGAGAAAGTAGGATCGATGGAGAAATTGATAACGAATTCGATGACGAAGACAAATCATCAGATCGGTACTCTAGAGCGCCATTTGCTGATGATTAACAGTATTCTCGCTCGTTTGGAGGCAAATATGTTTACCGTTCATGGTAAAGGGAAAGGTACAACTTCAAGTTCCGAAAATCATAATCAGGTACCATTTCAGACTTCTGAATATGAACAAGGAGAAGTTCTGCTAGGTTCTCGGGGAATTGGTGGTATTTTAGTGAATCAAGAGAGTATGATGAGAAAGATTGAACTGCGTGTGTTTTATAGTCATTTTCCTTTTGATTGGATTTCCCATGCAGAGAGATTTTTCTGATTTGTTCAGTATACGGATATGGAGAAACTGGAGCTAATTTCACTAAGTCTTGAAGGAGCAGTATTGAGCTGGTTTAACGGAGAGATGCTCAGTGATCCTTTTCTCAGTTGGCCTCAGTTCACAAACATACTTTTGGATCGATTTTCTGGGTCTATTGATGATGAACCGACAACAAGATTGTTTTGTATTCAGCAGACTGGAGAGATTGGTGATTATGTTAATGAATTTGAGTCATTGGTATCTCAAGACTCGGGTGTAGATGAGAAGAATCTTGTGAAGGTTTTCTATAATGGACTTAAGCCAGAAATGAAAGAAGTAATTTGGATGAAGGTCTCATTAATCACAAGACAGCTGTGATGAAGATGCAAATCGCACAGTTTTGTAAGGTGATGAGTGTTGATTTGCAGATTTCAGCAAGAACCAAACCGTTATCATCATCTTCAGGATTTAAATTTTGGAGGAACTTTGGTTCTACTGATAAACAGTGGAATGGGAAGCAAGGTGGCAGTGATCTCAATGGAGGAATATTGAAACATATAACTAATAAACCAGGTTTACGACCATGTCAATTTTATACTGATGCAGAACTAGACAACATGCGAAAGGAAGGAATTTGTTTCAAGTGTAAAGAGAAATGGGTCATGGCACATGTTTGTGTGAATGCTGCTTTGCAAGTTCTGACGGTGTTGAATGGTATGCGTATGAAGGTCTTAGATGAGAATATGGTGGAATTTATCGAATTTGGCACATAATCGGATGAGCCTCAGTGATCTGAATTGATGAAGCTATCGCTTAATTATTTTTTGGGTTTGTCCTCGCCAACAACGACGAAGATTTTGGGGAAGATGGGCAGAATGGATGTATTTATTTTGTTGGATAGTGGGGCTACTCACAATTTCATAGCCCCAAAGGTTGTGAAACAGCTACACTTAATACCATCAGAGCAGGCTCATTTGGAAGTGTTGTTGGGGACATGAATGTATGTGAATGGATTAGGAGTTTGTAGACATGTGCAGTTTGAAATCCACACATCTGACTTCATTGCGTTAAAACTAGGTACAACAGATGTAATTCTGAGATTTCAGTGGCTCATGACGTTGGGAAAGTGTGTTGTAGATTGGGATTCACATGAACTCTCGTTTGTATACAAGTCTGGCTGGGTGACTATAAGGGGTGATTCTTCACTGTATTTCACGGTCAATACTTTACAACTGCTTCAAAAGGGAGATGGTGGTAGTGAGAAGCAGTGGAGTTATGAATTTACTAATGTTCAGGAGAAGATAATTGGAGTGGATTCCATTCAGACTGTGATACATGAAGTATTGGAGCACAATAAGGACATATTTGCAGAACAAACATGTCTTCCACCAGTTCGTGGCCATGAACGTGTAATCACACTACTTCATGGGTGTGGTCATGTGAGTGTACGGCCCTATCGGTATCCACACGCGCAGAAGGAGGTTGTGGAAGTAATGGTGAAGGAGATGTTGAGTACAGAGATTATAAGTCCAAGCCGTAGTCCATTTTCAAGTCCAGCCCTTCTGCTCAAGAAGAAAGACAAAAGTTTTTGGTTTTGTGTGGACTACCTAAACTTGAACAGAGCCACTGTCCATGACAAGTTCCCTATCCCTCTTATTGATCAGCTATTGGATGAGCTATATGGTGCTTCAATTTTTTCTAAATTAGAGTTGCGTTCTGGTTATCATCAGATCAGGATGCAAGAACAGGATATCGAAAAAACTGCATTTCGTACACATGACAGTAACTATGAATTCCCAGTGATGCCATTTGGCCTTATGAATGCTTCAGCGACATTTCAGGCTCTGATGAATGATATATTCAGACCGTTTCTACGCCGCTTTGTCCTTGAATTCTTTGACGACTTCTTGTCTATAGCTCGGTTGAGGAGCATGTTGTTCATCTTTAGGTTGTGTTAAAACTGTTTCAGAAGTATAAATTGTTTGCTAACAGAAAAAGTGCTCATTTGGACAGCATTCAGTAGAGTATTTGGGCCATATTATATCGACAGAAGGTGTGTCTACTGATCCGAGTAAGACTAAGGCAATGAAGAAATGGCCATTTCCAAAAATAGTGAAGGAATTGAGAGGATTTTTGGGTCTTAGTGGATACTATAGAAGATTTGTTAAAAACTACGGAACCATTGCTCGTACACTCACTGAGTTATTGAATAAGGATTTGTTTGATTGGAACCCAAGAGCTCAAGCAGCTTTTGAAGCATTGAAAGTAGCAACGACCTCAGCTCCAGTTGTAATCCTCCCTGATTTTGCAGAAATGTTTGTAGTGGAGTCAGATGCCTCGGGTTATAGGTTGGGCGCCGTGGCGGTGCAGAATGGTAGACCGATTGCATACTTCAGCCACGATTTGACAACCTGTGAGCAACTCAAACAGATTTATGAGCGAGAATTGATGGCAATATTGTTAGCTATTGTTAAGTGGAAACACTATCTGGTGGGTCGACGTTTTATTTTGAGAACGGACCAGAAGAGTCTCAAGTATCTGCTTGAGCAACGTGAGGTATCTTTGGACTATCAACGTTGGTTGACAAAGTTATTTGAGTATGACTTTGATATCCTCTATAAACCGGGTGTAGAGAATGTTGCGGCTGATGGCTTATCACGACAAGGGACGATTGCTGATAATGATATACATACACTTCTGACCTTGACTGTTTCTTATTCATTACAACTGCATGACTTGTATATGGAGATTGAGAACAATGATGAGTTGCAGGAATTGAAGGATAAAGTGCTTGCAAAGTCTGAAACTAAACCTAGTTATAGTGTGGTGGCAGGGAGAGTATACTATAAGCATCGTTTAGTTATACCTCGTAACTCAGCCATGGTTGAGTTGATAATGAAGGAGTATCATGCTGGGTTAGTAGGAGAACATATGAGAGTTTTGAAAACAAAGAAGAGGATCCAATTGATTTTTTATTGGAGTAATATGACAGTGGATATATAGAAATTTGTGTCTGAATGTGTGGTGTGTCAAACACGCAAGTATTCCACCTTGTGCCCAATAGGATTATTGCAGCCATTGCCCATTCCAGTGAGGATTTGAGAGGATATCTCCATGGATTTCGTTGAAGGACTTCCTCTTTCTGGTGGATTCAATGTGATTTTTGTTGTGGTTGATTGACTGAGTAAATACGTGCACTTCTTGGGGCTCAAACATCCTTATACATCCTTATACATCCTTACACAAAGGAGGTAGTTAAGCTTCATGGATTTCCAAAGACAATTGTCTTTGACCGAGATGTAGTGTTTGTAAGCTCTTTTAGGAAAGAATGCTTCCGCTTAGTGATAGGTGTAAGTTTTAATCTCTATACTAACTGCAAGTGCACAACAATATCAATGTAGTACTTAGGGTATCGAATCCACAAGGACTCAGGGCAACAATAAATTTAGAACAGAAAAGATTAAACTAGGAGAAAGCAAATGTGATTAGAAAACTAAAAGTAAAACAAGAAAGTAAATCGATAGCAGGATTGGTTTGAAAGCAATTAACTAAAAGCGCTAAGTCTAGGGAGTTCTCAGGAAATCAGACAAGCAGATAAATTATTCAGTCAGGATCAAATTAAGTACAGTTCTAGAACTCAAAACACAGATATAGAATTAACCAACTTTCGTTGTGAGAATTCTCTAAGCCTAATTGCAGAAATCCAAATGTCTTTGTAATTCCTAACAGATTAAACCAGCTTTAACAATCAAGTTCGATATGTTCACAATTCAATTAAACCAAATTTTTTTGCGAGTAATTCAATTGTTCAACCTAAATAGTTCAGATTCTAAACCACACTTTCGTGTCAATCTAGCAACCTAAGATCTAGATTCTAAGTAATCAAGTTAAAACTAGCATTAAACACAATTTAGCTAGAAGAACATCTATTGATATGAATCCTTAACTGAATTAATTATATCTAGCAAGTCATAAAATCCTTAATGAGAATCCCTAAACCTAACTATGAATCTACTCAGACATAGAATATTAAAACATAATCAATTAAATAGTAGATTGCATAAAAGAGAATAATAAAGTAAAGGGGTTCGAAATCTTCTCCAAAATAAGCAGAAAGCAATACATGAATCAGATCAGCCAAGCTCTAAAAACTCTATGCTCTAAGTATGAAAGCGTCTATAAAAACTGATGTAAAAACCTAATTATATAAGCTAATCACGTCTTGGGGCTTCTTTGTAATTATCCGGAACTTCTGGGCACAATTGCAATTTCTTCATTCTTCATAAACCGCCGAGTTTGGCCCATCTCGCTCTTGTGTCGATCGATGCACATAGTGTGTCGATCGATGCATTACTCTGTTTCGGACAGTGAGCTCTATCTCTCGGGTCAAAACACCAAAATGCTCCAAAAAGCTCCAATAACTCCAATTCCGCTCCAAACGTGCTAGTACCTAATAACACCTGTAAAAGACTCTAAAGAAACACTAAAAGACTCTAAAACATACTTATATCATGGTCTAAAACCGGTAAAACCATGATATATCAACTCCCCCACACTTAGCATTTTCTTTCCCTCAAGCAAAACAGAGAACTAAAACATGGTGAAGAGGTTTAAAAACTTTCAGAAACTCTTTTTATCTTAGAAACAACAACACTCAGATTCCCCTTAGTAAACCACTGAAAGAATCACCTGCAAGACATCAAGACCAACATGTACTTCCCCCACACTTAGCAACTGTCCTAAGTAAACTCCACAATCAATCCAAGCAATTCAAATTCACCCTACTGACTTCTATAAGCTATTAAATGCGGTCTCACGTAAGGATTATCGATTAAAGGGCACATGGATTCTTACTTTGTCAGCTCTAGACCACCATACTATCTTTTTATGGTTCCTTTTCTTCTCTTTTCCCTTCCTTAGCATTCTGATTTTTCCCCATTGGGTATCATTTTTTTTATCAGTGCTCTTCCCGTTAAGGGGTGTACTTTGGACACATTCCATGGATCGCACAGGAGGTAATAGTGTTTGCTACTACTCCCGTGACCACTTCGGAGCTACTAGCTCATCCTCAGTTTATTACTCTTTTTTTTTTTTACTTTAGAGAAGGGGAGAAGAGAACCTTACTTGGAAAAGTTTACAAGTTGTGTCAGAACTAACAGAGGAATCCGACTCAAGGTATACCAAGCCCTTAGGTGAGAAAATTAAGTCAAATTAAGGATAAAGCCAGTAAAGGATCCTCTGAATACCTGAATTGATATGGGTGTCCTCAGTAGGTTGATCCGTGTTGGGTTTTCTAATAGTCATAGATAGTTCCTGCAACTTCATCCCAATGGTTACTTAAGTTCCTGCAAGTGTTGTTAACTTCTAAAAAATTCACTGTTTCTTACTTAAACTGTTTTGACTCAATTAAAACAAAATTTTGAAAATAGGACTGACTCTAAGAAAACAAAAGCGTGCGTCAGTAGCTACCTCCCCCACACTTGAACTACACTGTCCCCAGTGTAATAAAAGCATGAGCTTGGTGAAAACAGATAGGTGTAAGTTTTAATCTCTATACTAACTGCAAGTGCACAACAATATCAATGTAGTACTTAGGGTATCGAATCCACAAGGACTCAGGGCAACAATAGATTTAGAACAGAAAAGATTAAACTAGGAGAAAGCAAAGGTGATTAGAAAACTAAAAGTAAAACAAGAAAGTAAATCGATAGCAGGATTGGCTTGAAAGCAATTAACTAAAAGCGCTAAGTCTAGGGAGTTCTCAGGAAATCAGACAAGCAGATAAATCATTCAGTCAGGATCAAATTAAGTACAGTTCTAGAACTCAAAACACAGATATAGAATTAACCAACTTTCGTTGTGAGAATTCTCTAAGCCTAATTGCAGAAATCCAAATGTCTTTGTAATTCCTAACAGATTAAACCAGCTTTAACAATCAAGTTCGATATGTTCACAATTCAATTAAACCAAATTTCTTTGCGAGTAATTCAATTGCTCAACCTAAATAGTTCAGATTCTAAACCACACTTTCGTGTCAATCTAGCAACCTAAGATCTAGATTCTAAGTAATCAAGTTAGAACTAGCATTAAACACAATTTAGCTTGAAGAACATCTATTGATATGAATCCTTAACTGAATTAATTATATCTAGCAAGTCATAAAATCCTTAATGAGAATCCCTAAACCTTACTATGAATCTACTCAGACATAGAATATGAAAACATAATCAATTAAATAGTAGATTGCATAAAAGAGAATAATAAAGTAAAGGGGTTCGAAATCTTCTCCAAAATAAGCAGAAAGCAATACAGGAATCAGATCAGCCCCAAGCTCTAAAAACTCTATGCTCTAAGTATGAAAGCGTCTATAAAAACTGATGTAAAAACCTAATTATATAAGCTAATCACGTCTTGGAGCTTCTTTGTAATTATCAGGAACTTCTGGGCACAATTGCAATTTCTTCATTCTTCATAAACCGCCGAGTTTGGCCCATCTCGCTCTTGTGTCGATCGATGCACATAGTGTGTCGATCGATGCATTACTCTGTTTCGGACAGTGAGCTCTATCTCTCGGGTCAAAACACCAAAATGCTCCAAAAAGCTCCAATAACTCCAATTCCGCTCCAAACGTGCTAGTACCTAATAACACCAGTAAAAGACTCTAAAGAAACACTAAAAGACTCTAAAACATACTTATATCATGGTCTAAAACCGGTAAAACCCATTATATATCACTTAGCATGTACGAAATTGAAGTTCAGTATCACCTACCATCCTCAGTCAGACGGTCAGACTGAAGTAGTCTATCGAGCAGTGGAAACATATCTGAGGTGCTATAGTTCGGCTCATCCACGCCATTGGTACAAATATTTGTCATGGGTTGAGCTGTCTTATAACACTAGTTTCCACACTTCTCTTAAGTGTTCTCCATTTAAAGTAGTTTATGGCAAAGATCCCCCTGCTCTTCTTACTAATGGAGATTTGGAGTCATAGTTGTTGGCAAGGGATTCAATGTTGTTGGATATCAAGGAACATCTGCTGAAAGCTTAACAACTTCTGAAGAAAAATCCAGATAAAAATAGGAGAGATTTACAGTTGAGGTGGGGGATTCGGTTTTTTTTTAAGTTAAGGCCGTACATGCAGATCTCAATGTCTAAGCACTTATATCAGATGTTGGCGGCTAGATACTACGGACCATTTGAAGTGTTGGCTAAAATTGGGAGTGTTGCTTATCGACTGAGACGTCCTGGCGATTCCAAGATCCACAATGTCTTTCATGTGTCTCAATTAAAACTTGTTCTGGGTAAGGATCTTGATATCAGCCCATTACTGAAGGTCTTCTCACGGGAAGGTGAGATTATTATTGAACCAGAAGCAATAGTGGATACTCGTTATGATAATGGTGGTCATCTAGAAATCTTGTTGTGTTGGAAGAACTTGCAATGAAGGAATTTCTAGCAGTTCCTAATCCAATTAGGCAACCCTAAGTATAAATTCCAAGCCTAGGATCTAGGGTTCATGTTATATTGAATCATTAGGATCTCGAATTACCTGGAGATTGGCAACGGAATATGAAAAAGTATTCGAGATTATCTAGCGCCTCAAGTGCTGCGCCTCTACTGGTATCCACACGCACACAAACTGTAATCCGCCGGGATGCTAGTGCCGGGAGATCAGATCTCTTCAGGATACGTCTGTTTCTGAGAGGTGACTGCGATTAGGCTCAAACTTGTGCTCCAGGTCGTGCTATATCATATATATATATAGACCTGGGAAAACCTAATTAATCACCAGACCGAACCGACATTAATTAAGTCATTAAATCGAAACAGTAATTCGATATGCGCCTTGCATCGATCGACACAACAATTGTGTCGATCGACACAACAATTGTGTCGATCGAAACACTCTCAAAACTCGTATATTAATGTGTATCCAATACACATTAACTTGATCATTACTCTACTGATTATTCCCACATGAAGTACATCCAGTCTGCTTAGGTGTGTGACCCTGTAGGATCATATAATACTAGTAATGAGTTCACAACTCACATATCACAAGTGGTTTCTAGCAAAACATTATGACCATCTAGTATCATATGAATGTCTAATCTCGACAACACAACTATCTCTAGAGTGATTACAAGTGTGATTTCAGGACATTCCCAACAATCTCCCACTTGTACTGGAATCATCTATTCCCATAATCCCTTCGTCTCTATATCTCGATCTGACATAAGGCAAGATCCGTGTCATCCTTATTAAGTCAAAATCATGTTCATCGAACTCCGATTTATACTGACAAGACAAACGACTGACAATCACCTCGTTTGAGTGTGGTCACACATTTCTCAGTATCAAATCTTTGATGGGCCCTGAGATATTTATCTCCTGTTATATAGGAGAGACAAATCCCATCTTGTTACATCCCTATTCCTTCACATACTTCATGATACGCCCAATCAATGCCTTTATAATCACCAGTTACGGCTGACGTTTGACAAAGTTAAAGCGGACCAATTCATATGTAAGAAAACATGATGAACTCAGGTCTAAGGACTATACTCTATAGTCGCAATGAAAACTCTTATGACACTTATATAACTATCCTGTGGAGTTTTCATTAGCGGGTCATGTCCGATCCTGTGTTCTCCAACACATATCTATGTGATTGATTTTAATACTCTTATTAATGACTCCATGAAACTTAGTCATCAGTCACCTCACATACTAGTCTCACGCGGTTGTTAATGTCCCACTTTAACAACCTTGACTAGGGACCAACATAATTTATGTCATTTATCATTTATAGGGTTTCATGATCAAGTCACATACTTGATGACCTATAAAATGTCATAAATTACTTTGGGACTATTATTTAATAACCTAATTAAATAATACTGATGTCAAGGTTCATTAACATAATTAAATTATGTTTACATGAACGTCATATCACAACTAAAATTAAGAACAACAACTCCCACTAAAATTAAGATCACATCTTAAGACATCTAATGCCTATAGTAGTTGTCTGAACCTCATGCGTTATTGCTCAGCATGCATCGAAGGACACTGCGTCTTGCAAATAGTAATGCCAAGAGTCATTGGCATGAAGCCCTTCTCGGAATCATGCATACTGGACCTGTGCAAGACCTTATCAATATAAGTATCCTGACACAATCCAATTACCTTGTCCAATCTATCTCTATAGATTCTTATTCCAAGAATGTACACGGCTTCTCCCATGCTTTTATCGAAAAATAACTTTTGAGTCAAGTCTTAACAGACTGAAACAATGGAACTTCATTTCCGAGAAGCAGTATGTTATCAACATACAATGCTAGAAATGCAACTGCGCTCCCACTAGTCATCTTGCAGACACACGGTTCCTTTCGTTTCTGATGAAATCAAACCTTTTGATTGCTTCATCAACACAAAGATTCCAACTCCGAGATGTTCGCTTCAATCCATAAATGGATCGATGAAGCTTGCATACCTTCCTAGAAGTTTTAGGATCAATGAAAACTTCAGGTTGTGTCATGTACACATCCTTTCTCCAGAATTCCATTAAGGAAAACTGTTTTCACATCTATTTGCCAGATCTCATAACCATTATGAGTAGCAGTTGCTAGGAGAATCCGAATGGACTTTAAGCATAGTGACCGGTGAATAGGTTTCTTCATAGTCGATACCATGAATTTGCTTGAAACCTTTTCACCAACTTAGCTTTGTATATCTGAATATTACTATTGTTGGAATTATGTCCGGTAATCTCTGCACTGTCTCTAGAAAGTAAGAGTATGTCAATGATCAGACATAAGTCATATAATACTGGGGGTCATGATGGCTTGCTAGAGTCCGCTCATGATCTATAAGTCTTGGATTTATTGCCTTTATTATATGATCCCATATGGGTCACACACCTAAGCTAACAGGAAACTATGAGGGAACGGTTCAGCAGAAGTACGGTAAAAGTGCTAGGCATTTACTGTACTTAGAGAGATTAAAGGGCCTGATTAAATCTAAGGGATTTAATCAGACTGGGAATTGGGCCCAAAAGCCCAACAGAACTAGACAAGGGTTTTATGACTAAAACTTGACCTAGCTCTCTTTTCTCCCTAACTCTCTGCGCCTCTCTCTCTCTCTCTGCGCCTCCCTCTCTCTGGTCTAGCAGCCTTCTTCCTGTTAGTGTGCGTGTGTGAGCCTTTGGAGGAACAACCTCTTGGTGGTTCTGCTGATCTCTGACTCATACCTGATTCTTCCGCTGCATAACAAGGTATTTCGAGATCCCCTTATGATTCTGCAAGAGAACCTAGATCCAATCTGTTTAGTAGAGTTTAATCTGACAGAATTAAACCAGGACAAACACTAAACAATCCTTCAGTGGTATCAGAGCCATTGGTTCTATTAGGATTTCTTGTTAGAATCATGTTTAGGTTGTTTAGAAGTGTTTGAATCAATCTATGCTTGAAATTGATAAGAAAACACTTAAGAAACAAAAGAATTAAAACCCTAAACTAAAATCGCATGGACCGATCCATTAGGAAAGGTATGCGTCGGAGTGTTGATCGCCGAAAGATCACACGTCCGGATCGGAGTGACGCACGGACCGATCGCCTTGCCGGATCGAGTCGCGTGGTCGTTCCGATCGCGAGAGATCGAGCCGTTCGCGTCCCGCCTCTCTCAACCCGGCCGTCCCGATCGCGTGATGCTTGCGGCCGTCCCGATCGTTTAGGTCTTGGGAGTGATCGGTTCACGTGACCAATCGGTCGGTTCGGCTTGGTTTTTGGTTCGGTTTAAAATAATTAAAATCTAATCGTCACGGTTTACAGACTTAATAATATTTATTAAATCTGGTTAAACCGTGATAAGAAATCCAATGTCGTTTAAAATTGGATTTAGTGCCTAAACCAGTGGTTTTCTAATTTGATTTGGTTGGACCAAATAAATTGAGAAAATCCGGTTTAGTAAATAACCGGTTAACAATTGTGGTTATCGTAGTAATTAATCTTGGTTAGACCAATTTTAATGAACCAGACCGGTTATGTCATTTAATTGGGCAATTGGGTTATGTCTTGGACATAGACCAATTCTTGGGCCTTGGGCCAAGAAGTTAAAACAATTGGGCCAGTTATTTGAGTCTCTTCTTCAGATTTAATTTAAAATTTTATTTAATAATTAAAATTCGATTTTAAATTAATCAGTTTCCAAAATTTCAAATTAGAAAGTTTCTTAGAATAGAAGTTTCTAGATTTGCATGTTTTGGATATTTAGGAAATTTCTATAGTTAGAAAGTTTCCATATTTAGGAAGTTTCCAATTATAAAAGTTTCCAAAAACAGTAGGTTTCCAAAAATGGAAAGTTTCCAAAAATAGTAATCTTCTATTTTGGAATGAAATTTTAAGAAAACCTATAAACCTCAAATAATATCAAGCGTTGAATGTCTTGTCCAGTCTATGTCAGCTGTTGAAACCCATTCAATCGTACACATGGCCTTACAGTGTGAGGGTGTCTATCTTTTGCGTGGGTAAGACAGTTTGTGATTCATTAATGTCATTGGGAGTCCCAGACATTAGTGATTACATGACTGTATAGTCTGGTTTTCTTGACTAGGCCATCGGGAGTCCCGGGCCTTGAGACATCAGAGTGAATTGGGCCTCGGGCCCAGATTCACAACCAAGAGTTATATCACGGATATAACTAGCCGAAATAGGGCTTACCGATATAAGCTAAGGTTGGGTGACGGCCAGTGGCCCACTTTGATCTTAGTTATATGTGGATCTTGGAATCATTATATTCTTTTGAGGGTAACTAATGTTATTGAATATAATGCGAGTTTACTCATATTGAACATATAAACTAAAATCCTTTTTATCTTAAATTTCAGCAATGACTACAACAAGCACACAAAACACATTCTCAATCCGGTCTGTTCTCGACAAGGAGAAGCTGACTGGAACGAACTTCCTGACGTGGTCAAGGAACTTGAGGCTGGTCCTCAAGCAGGAGAAGAAGGAATATGTCCTTCGTGATCCCCTCCCCGAGAGGCCTCCAAACAATGCCGCCAGGAATCTGCACAATGCTTGGGAAAAGCATTCGTCAGATGAAAATGATGTCTATTGCCTGATGTTGGCAACCATGACTCCTGAATTGCAAATGCAGTTCGAGAGTGTGCTGTCGCCCATCGAGATAATGGCAAGCCTGAAATCGCTTTTTCAGGAGCAGGCAAGAACTGAGAGGTTCCAGACTGTTAAGAACCTCTTAGACTGCAAAATGGCTGCAAGTGCGGCAGTGAGTCCTCATGTCTTGAAGATGATGGGTTATCTCGATCATCTTCAGAAACTCGACTTTCCTATCAGCCAGGAACTTGCCTGCGACATCGTTCTGCAGTCTTTACCTGCAAGCTATGATCAGTTCATCCTGAACTTCAATATACATGGCTTGAGTAAGACATTGCCTGAGCTTCACGGAATGCTCAAGACTGCAGAGCCCAACTTGAGGAAAGCCAAGGACCCCAATGTGCTTATGGTGCAAAAGGGCAAGGGCTTTAAGAAATCCTCTGCCAAGGACAAGGGAAAGGCTAAGGCTGTTCAAGTCTCGGACAAGGACACGCCAAAGCCCAAGCCCAAGTCCAAGGCTGGGCCTACTGACATCTGCAGGTTCTGCAAAGAACCGGGGCATTGGAGGAGAGAATGTAAGAAATTCCTGGAAGGTCTTAAGGAATTGAAGAAGAAGACTCTGGAGACTTCTTCATCAGGTATTTTTGTTATAGAAGTTAATACAACTACTTCTGATAATACCTCATGGGTTATGGATACTGGTTGTGGGGCTCATATTTGTACTAATATGCAGGCACTCAGCAACAGTAGGAAGCTGAAGCAAGGACAAGTGGAGCTACGAGTTGGGAATGGAGCGAAAGTTCCTGCACTAGCTGTAGGCACATACTTGTTGTCTTTACCTTCGGGATTGGTTTTAGAACTTAATAACTGTTATTTTGTACCTGCGATAAGCAGAAATATTATTTCAGTTTCTTTATTGGATTTGGAAGGTTATGATTTTTCAGTTAAGAATAAATTATGTTCCTTCAATCGCAATAATTTGTTCTATGGTTGTGCCCCTCTTACGAATGGGCTTTACATACTTGATCAATCCGCACCAATTTATAACATTAATACCAAACGGTTCAAACCTAATGAGGAGAACCGAACGTTTCTATGGCATTGTCGTTTAGGGCACATCAGTGAGAAACGCATTAAGAGGCTCCATTCGAATGGACTTCTTGGCTCATTTGACTTTGAGTCATGTGAGAAATGCGAATCCTGCCTGATGGGCAAAATGACGCGGGCCCCCTTTAATAAACCTAACGAGAGGGCCAGTGACTTATTGGGCCTGATACACACTGATGTGTGTGGCCCAATGTCCACAAATGCAAGAGGAAACTATCAGTACTTCATTACCTTCACTGATGATTTCAGCAGGTATGGATATGTTTATTTAATGAAACATAAGTCTGAATCGTTTGAGAGATTCAGAGAATTCCAAAATGAAGTACAGAACCAACTTGGCAAAAGCATTAAAGCTCTTCGGTCCGACCGAGGAGGAGAATACTTGAGCCAAGAGTTCAGTGATCATCTGAGAGAGTGTGGGATAGTTTCCCAACTCACTCCTCCTGGAACACCTCAATGGAATGGTGTGTCTGAGAGGAGGAATCGGACCTTATTGGATATGGTTCGGTCTATGATGAGTCACACAGACCTTCCAATATCCCTTTGGGATATGCTCTGCTAACAGCAGTGTTCACTCTAAATAGAGCGCCATCAAAAGCAGTAGCTAAGACACCATATGAATTATGGACTGGAGAAACTCCAGTGCTGTCTTATCTTAGAATTTGGGGTTGTGAAGCCTATGTCAAGAGATTAATCTCTGACAAGCTTACACCAAAGTCTGACAAATGCTACTTCATTGGTTATCCAAAGGAGACCAAGGCTTATTACTTCTACCTACGATCCGAGAACAAGATTTTTGTTGCCCGGGATTGTAATTTTCTTGAGAGGGAGTTTCTCTCTAAGAAAAACAGTGGGAGTAAGGTACTGCTTGAAGAAATTCAAGATGAACAGGATACTACTCAACCTAATGAGGAAGAGCAGCAGGAGGACCTACAAGAAATTGTAGAGCCTGAACCTGTGGTACCTGAAGTTCGAAGATCCGGGAGGATCCGTCACGAACCCGAGAGATATCAAGGATTCCTCGTGACTAACTGTCATGATCTTCTGATCATTGATGGTGATGAACCATCGAACTTCAATCAAGCCATGATGGGCCCAGATTCCTCTAAGTGGCGTAAGGCCACTGATTCCGAAATGGACTCCATGTCGGTCAACCAAGTGTTTTCGTTGGTTGACTTACCCGCTGGTGTAAAAGCCATCGAGTGCAAATGGATCTTCAAGAAGAAGATTGACGTGGATGGAAATGTCCAGATTTATAAAGCCAGGTTGGTGGCAAAAGGTTTCAGGCAAGTTCACGGTGTGGATTATGATGAAACCTATTCCCCAGTGGCTATGATGAAATCTATTCGGATTCTACTAGCAACTGCAGCTTTTCATGATTATGAAATTTGGCAGATGGACGTGAAAACCGCCTTCCTGAATGGAATTCTGGAAGAGGATGTGTATATGACACAACCTGACGGTTACATAGATCCAAAGAATGCTGGGAAAGTATGCAAGCTTCATAAATCCATTTATGGATTGAAGCAAGCATCGAGGAGCTGGAATCTTCGTTTTGATGAAGCGATCAAGCAATTTGACTTCATCAGAAACGAAGAAGAACAATGCGTGTATAAGAAGACTAGTGGGAGCAAGATAGTATTTCTTATTTTGTATGTCGATGACATACTGCTTCTCGGAAACGACGTACCAATGCTGCGGTCGGTAAAGGACTGGCTTGGAAGTTGTTTTTCCATGAAAGACATGGGTGAAGCCGCATACGTTCTTGGAATCCGGATCTACCGGGATAGATCTAAAAGGCTGATAGGCTTGTGTCAAGATTCATACATTGACAAAGTCCTGCATAGATTCAGCATGGCAGATTCCAAGAAGGGCTTCACACCAATGGTACATGGCACAACGCTAAGCAAGAAGCAGAGCCCTACGACGGCTGCTGGGCTTGAGCGCATGAAGAATATTCCTTATGCATCTGCAATAGGATCTATCATGTATGCCATGATTTGTACTCGTCCTGATGTTGCTTATGCATAGAGCATGACGAGTAGATACCAGTCAAATCCAGGTGAAAACCACTGGATTGCCGTCAAGAATATCCTGAAGTATCTAAGACATACTAAGGATAAGTTCTTGGTGTACGGCGAAAGTAATGTGCTTGAAGTCAGTGGATTCACGGACGCAAGTTTCCAGACAGACCAAGATGATTTCCGGTCACAGTCCGGTTATATCTTTTGTCTGAATGGCGGTGCAATTAGTTGGAGAAGCTCCAAGCAAGACACCGTTGCTGATTCCACTACAGAAGCTGAATATGTCGCCGCCTCAGAAGCAGCGAAGGAAGCTGTTTGGATACGAAAGTTCATTATTGAACTAGGTGTGATACCGCATGCAGCTGAGCCTCTGGCACTGTTTTGTGATAACAATGGTGCTATAGCTCAGGCAAAGGAACCAAGATCACACCAGAAATCCAAGCATATACTAAGAAGATTTCACTTGATACGTGATATCATTAATAGAAAGGAAGTCAAGATCAGCCGAGTTCCGACAGATGATAATGTCGCTGATCCATTGACAAAGCCACTCCCAAGGCCTAAGCTCGAGTACCTGACTGAAGCTGTAGGCATTAGAGACATTGAAATGTAATCTAAATTTGAGTGGGAGTTTGAGGGCTTTATTTAGTTATTGATATGTTCTTGTAAAACATTTGAGATGTTTAATAATAAAATTATTTTTCAAGATTATTTTAACTGTGATGAAATAATCGTTCCAAAATGATATGATCCATTTTATAGGTCATCGAAGTAAGTGACTTGATCTTGAGTCATCAAAGTCATTTAGCTTGATCATGAGACCCTATATTTGATAGATGGCTTATATCATCCTGTCCCTAGTCGAAGGTTGTTGAAATTGGAACACCAACAACCGCGTGAGACTAGATTGGTATGTGACTTATGACAAAGTCTCAGAATGTCATAGATGCACGGCATCAAAGTCAGTACATAGGTGTATGTTGGGGTACATACGACCGGACATGACCCGCTTATAAGAACTCTTCAGGATATTTATATCTGTGTCATAAGAGATTCTTACTACGACTATAGAGTATAGTCCTTAGACCTGAGTTCGCATGCATGTGACTGCACATCAACTGATGCGCTTTGATCATTGTCTAACGCTGTCGTTAAGCGATAGTTATAAGGACCTTGTTTGGGTGTATTATGAAATGAGTAGTTTACAGTGATGGAACAAGACGGGATTTGTCCCTCCAATATAAATGGAGTGAATATCTCTAGGCCAATCGGAGATTTGAATACTGGAAAATGCATGGCCATGCTCAAACGGACTGTCCCGAGTCGTTTGGATTGTCAGTATCAAATCAGAGTCCGATGAACATTATTAGGCTTTATAAGGATGACACTCATCTTGCCTTATGACTAATCGAGATATTGAGACAAAAGGAATATGAATACAGAGATTCCAGTACAAGTGGGAGATTGTTGGAATTATGTCCGGTAATCTCTGTACTGTCTCTAGAAAGTAAGTGTATGTCAATGATCAGACATAAGTCATATAATACTGGGGGTCATGATGGCTTGCTAGAGTCCGCTCATGATCTATAAGTCTTGGATTTATTGCCTTTATTATATGATCCCATATGGGTCACACGCCTAAGCTAACAGGAAACTATGAGGGAACGGTTCAGCAGAAGTACGGTAAAAGTGCTAGGCATTTACTGTACTTAGAGAGATTAAAGGGCCTGATTAAATCTAAGGGATTTAATCAGACTGGGAATTGGGCCCAAAAGCCCAACAGAACTAGACAAGGGTTTTATGACTAAAACTTGACCTAGCTCTCTTTTCTCCCTAACTCTCTGCGCCTCTCTCTCTCTCTCTGCGCCTCCCTCTCTCTGGTCTAGCAGCCTTCTTCCTGTTAGTGTGCGTGTGTGAGCCTTTGGAGGAACAACCTCTTGGTGGTTCTGCTGATCTCTGACTCATACCTGATTCTTCCGCTGCATAACAAGGTATTTCGAGATCCCCTTATGATTCTGCAAGAGAACCTAGATCCAATCTGTTTAGTAGAGTTTAATCTGACAGAATTAAACCAGGACAAACACTAAACAATCCTTCAACTATCCATGTCAACTTTTCATCTTGAAAATCCATTTACGCACAATGGCTTCTACACCATCGGGTAAATCAACCCAAGTCATACATGGTTCTGTGACATGGATCTCATTTCGGATTCAGCGGCTTTCAGCCATTTTCGGAGTAAGAACCTATCATTGCTTCTTCAAAATTCGCAGGCTCGTCACTTTCAATGATCAACAGATCACGACAATTGGTTACGAGAAATCCAAATTTCTAGGGTTCGTGACGAATCCTCTCGGATTTGCGAACTTCAGGCATCACAGGTGTAGGTTCTACAACTCTTTGTAGATCCAACTGCTGCTCTTCCTCATCAGGTTAAGCAGTCTCATGTGATTTTCGAATTTCTTCGGGTTTTACTTTACTCCCACTGTTCTTTCTGGAAAGAGAATCTTTCTCAAGAAAAACATAGTCAATTGTGTCGTTCTTTGCCTAGCATCGATCGACACAATACTTGCGTCGATCGACACACCCACTAGACACGTATATTAATGTGTATCAAATACCCATTAATTTGATCGATGGTAGTAAAAGTAACATGCCTTGGTCTCCTTAGGATAACCAATGAAGTAGCATTCATCGGACTTGGATGCGAGCTTATCAGAGATTAAACGTTTTACATAAGCCTCACAACCCCATATCTTCATGAAAAACTAATCAGGAACATTTCCAGTCCACATCTCATGTAGTGTCTTTGTAACTGATTTTGATGGAACCCTATTTAGTTTATACGCAGACGGTTTTAGAGCGTATTCCCAGAAGGATAATGGAAGACCTGAGTGATTCATCATTGATCGAACCATATCTAATAAAGTCCGATTCCTCCTCTCGGAGTGAGTTGTGAAACAATTTCACGATCTCTCAGATGATCATTGAATTCTTGACTTAAATATTCACCTCCACGATCTTATCGTGGATCTTCAATACTTTTGCCAAGTTGATTCTGTACTTCATTCTGGAATTCCTTGAACTCTTCAAAAGATTCTGATTTATGTCTCATTAGATGGACATAACCATATCTACTGAAAACATCAGTAAAGGTAATGAAGTACTGAAAGTTTCCTCTAGCTCTTGTGTTCATTGGGCTGTACACATCGGTATGTATAAGGCCCAATAAGTCACTGGCCCTTTCATTTTGTTTGTTCGCGACTTGTGTCGACCGATACACCTTTTGTGTCGATCGACACTACCTTTTGCTGAAAGGGGCCTTCGTCATTTTACCCAACAAACAAGATTCGCTTTTCTCATCATGATTCATAATCAAATGAGTCCAAAAGCCCATCACTATGGAGCTTCTGAATCCGTTCTCATTTATGTGGCTCAAACAACAATGCCAGAGAAAAAGTTTGATTCGTATCATTTGACTTGAATCTCTTGGTACTAATGTTATAGTTAGGCACATTTTGGTTTAGAACATAAAGTCCATTCTCTAATGGACTGCTACCATAAAACATATCATTGTAATCAAATGAATAACACTTATTCTTAATTTGAAAACTGATATCCTTCCATATCCAAACAAGGAATAAAAATAATATTTCTGCTCACAGCAGGTACATAGTAGCAGTTCTTAAGTTCCAAAAACATGCCATAAAAGAAAACAAATGAAATACTCCTACGGCTAATGCAGCAACTCTTGCTCCATTTCCCACGCGTAGATCCACTTGTCCTTTCTCCAAAATCCTACTTTTGCTTAGGCCCTGCATATTTTCACAAAATATGAGCACCACAGCCGGTATCTAATACCCAATAAGTAGAATCATAAGAAGTAACATTTACTTCTATAACATAAATACCTGAAGAAGAAGTCTCGTACGTCTTCTTCAGCTTCTCATAATCTTCCAGGAATTTATTGCAGTTTCTTTTCAAATGCCCATAACCATTACAATAATGTCACTTATCATCTTTAGAAGGACCAGATTTAACCTTAGGAGCATGGCCAGACTCGCTTTGATTCACAATCGAGCTCGTCTTGCCATCACCTTTGTTCTTACCAAGTTTCTTAAACTTTTTACCCTTTTGTACCATAAGGACATTTGGGGTGTCCTTCTTGATATTAGGTTCAACAGTTTTGAGCATCCCATGCAACTCAGTCAAAGTCTTTGTCAAGTTGTTCATGTTATAGTTCATAACAAACTGATCATAGCTTGACGGCAGTGACTGCAGAATGATGTCAGTAGCCAACTCTTGGCTAATGGGACAATCCAGTTTCCCCAGGTTATCAATATAACCCATCATCTTAATGACATGAGGACTAACTGGTTCGTCCTTTGGTAGCTTGCACTCAATCAGAGACTTAACCGTCTGGTATCTCTGAGTTCGTGCCTGCTCCTGAAACATACCTTTCAGGCCAGTGATCATCTCTATTGGCGACTCCACGTACTCATATTGCTTTTTCAAGTCCGAGTTCATGGTAGCCAACATGAGACAACACACATCGACCACATCATTATAATGCTTATCCCAAGCATCCTTATCTGACTGCCAGGCATTGGCTCGGTACTTCTTGGGGAGAACTTTCTCAAGGACATAGTCCTTCTTCTCCTGTTTGAGAACAATTCTCAAGTTCTTATACCATTCAAGAAAGTTGGATCCATTTAACTTGTCCTTCTCAAGGACGGATCGCAGGGAGAATTGTTATGATGGTTTGTGCTAGACATAGCTGAAAACAAGAGAGGTTTAGTTATGATGTTCAAGAAATGAGAAATCTTAACTATTAAGAAGACTCGCATTATATTCAAAACAATGTTTCCTCAAATGAATATAATGATCCAAGACTCATACTTCACTGAAACTTGAGTGAGCCACTGGCTATCGCCCAAATTTTAGTTATCTAGGTAAGCAACAACTTTGCTAGTTATATCCAATATAACTCTTGGTTGTGGATTGACATCTCATGTCAAATCCACCTGATGTCTCTGGGCCCAAAACGATTTTGATAGCCCAGTCAAGTAAACCAATCTCTTAAGTCATGTAATTATTGATACCTTGCACTGCAAGCCTATCAACACGATTACCTCCTGCCTTACTCATGTAATTGTGGACACCTTGCACTGCAAATCTATCGCACAATGAAACGAGTCTTGACAGTTGACAAGATCGGGAAGACATCAAGGATTACTTGATATTTAGTTTGAGGAACGGAACTTTTAATCTAATATACACATCATATATGTATCTTAGAAGGATTATAATTAATTAAAACAACTAATTTCATTAAGTTTTAATTATTCTAAGAATTGGATTTATTTTGGTTTGGTTCTGTGATTTCTGGTTCAATAACCGAAACCTTTTGATCCTGTATCGACCGAAACTACTTTAGTGTCGATCGACACAATTCTACCAAAACTAAATTGCGATAACCGATCAATCCAATTGACTCGGTTTCGATAACCGGTCAGTGTCGATCGACACTACATTAGTGTCGGTCGACACCAACCAAATCAAATCAATCGCAATAAACCGTTTCAAGCGGTTTAACCAATTTTAACCAAGCTCGATAACCGGTCCAATCCAATTGAACCGATTATCCTAATTGCAAGGTCTGTGTCGACCGACACAACTCTTGTGTCGATCGTCACAAGGCGAAATTATGATCGGGTTATCGCCTTGCGTCGATCGACGCCGGATTGGCATCGATCGACACAATGCGAAAAATCCTAGAAACGTTTACGATTTTGAACAAAACCTAAACTTGATTTATTTGATCAAAATTCAATTTAGCATGCATATATCCTATATACAATGATCTAGATTCAACCAATCTAATCAACATGCTACTGATTCAATGGAAACCTAAGGCTCTGATACCACTGAAAGAATTTCTAGCAGTTCCTAATCCAATTAGGCAACCCTAAGTATAAATTCCAAGCTTAGGATCTAGGGTTCATGTTATATTGAATCATTAGGATCTCGAATTACCTGGAGATTGGCAGCGGAAGATGAACAAGTATTCGAGATTATCTAGCGCCTCAAGTGTTGCGCCTCTACTGGTATCCACACGCACACAAACTGGAATCCGCCAGGATGTTAGTGCCGGGAGATCGGATCTCTTCAGGATACGTATGTTTCTGAGAGGTGGTTGCGATTAGGCTCAAACTTGTGCTCCAGGTCGTGCTATATCATATATATATATATATATATATATATATATATATATATATATATAGACCTGGGAAAACCTAATTAATCACTGGACCGAACCAACATTAATTAAGTCATTAAATCGAAACAGTAATTCGATATGCGCCTTGCATCGATCGAGACAACAATTGTGTCGATTGACACACTCTCAAAACTCGTATATTAATGTGTATCCAATACACATTAACTTGATCATTACTCTAATGATTATTCCCACATGAAGTACATCCAGTCTGCTTAGGTGTGTGACCCTGTAGGATCATATAATACTAGTAATGAGTTCACAACTCACATATCACAAGTGGTTTCTAGCAAAACATTATGACCATCTAGTATCATATGAATGTCTAATCTCGACAACACAACTATCTCTAGAGTGATTATAAGTGTGATTTCAGGACATTCCTAACATGCAAGACCATGACCAATCATTGATGCTTATGACTGAAGCGCTAAAGCAGTATCCAGAAGCTAAGATTGAGGATAAGCTGAGTCTCTATACGGGGGTATTGATAGGCCGTTGAGAGCATACTACCGTAATAGGAAGAGGGTCGTTAATGAGGCAGTTACGGATCCGTTGGTAGTTGTTGATGAGCTGGATTGAATCAACGGTTTTTGGAAGAGAGTATTAAGACTAATGACGTGGATAGAGCTTAAATGAATAAAGAAGTAGCTAGTATAAATACAATATAAGCTTTCTTTAGTTCATTTCTTATGTTGAATGTAATTGGTGAAAGAGTCACGATGTGAGTGCTCTGAGATCGACATGAGATCTCTGTAATCGATTACATTTGACATTGATAATATTCAGTATACAAGGAATTTACATCTACGATCTTATCACCTTTCATAAGAGCATTTTACATCTTTTATTGCCTTTATTTGGTGGATTTGAGTGCTTGAAGTAGGGAAACAAATCCGAATCACCTAATTACTGCCGGATTCATAGAAGAAGTTTGGCATATTTATGTTTACTTGTATTTTACTCTAGTTGTACTTCGTATTTTGTATCATATGTATTGTTACTATTCTATCTAATTAGCGGTCAAACATACATGATGACATATAATGCCTAAGGGCATCTCCAATGAGCTACTCCATTTTTTACTCAAAAATGGAGTCACTCCAAAATGGAGTTGAGTTTTACTCCAACCATACTTCATTTTGGAGTAAAAAATGCAGTTATGAACAAACAAAAATGAGATTACTCCATATTTGGAGTAATCCCATTTTTACTCTATTTTGGAGTGGAAAATGGAGTCCCATTGGAGAAGATTTACTCAAAAACTCCATTTTGGAGTGAAAAATGCAGTTCCATTGGAGATGGTCTAAGTGTTCTCTTAGCTATTTACGTGATTTGGAAAGCCAAACTTGTGATCAAAACACAACAAATTGACTTGCTTCTTCCTCCACTTTTATTTCCTATTTTCTAGAAGAAACATGTAGCTCAATTCCACCTTGTAAGTTTGCATATCAACTTGGTAGACTCTATCACCATCTAAACAAATTTTTCATAAGAAATTCTTTTGTTCACTTCTAAGACTTTGACCCTTTCTTCTTTAACAACACTAAATACCCATATACCTTGCTTAAACAACCACTTACCTAAAACAATTTTAATCTCAACCATAACCATGTGTATAAAAATAAACAATGAATTTGGGTTACAAAAACATTAGGTAATGTTTAAGGAAAAGAGAGAAGAAAACTTGAAACTAGATTTTACGTTAGGATTTTTTTTTTCCATCTTGATCGTGGTTTAATTTAAGTGTCGGTTTAATTTAAGTGTCGGCCTAAATTTAATATTTACATGGTTTGTACTTAAATTAGATTTTGGTTTGTTGGTTAATTATAAGCTTGGTTTGGTTTGGTTGACTAACAATTAATTGGTAAAATAAATAAACAAATCTGTCAAAACTAATTAAGTTTGTCGTCAAAAACTAAACTAAATCTATGAAAACCAAATAACTCGGTCAAATTTAGATAAATTTGTGGTTAAAAAAGAAATAAACCGTCAAAACCTTAATAAGTCTATCCAATCAAGATAAATCCGTGGCCAAAGAATAAATAAATCAGTCGAAATTTTAATAAGTTTGTTAAATTCAAGTAAATTTGCTGCTAAAACAAACAAATCTAAGAAATGCTTAATAAGTCTGTCTAATTGGTATAAGTTTGTCGCTAAAGAAAAAATAGATTTGTTAAAAAAATCTATAGAAATCTATTTAAATATGTCAAATCTAATTAAGTTTGTCATTTAAGTAAAAAAATATGTTTGCTTCACGCAATAACGATTAAATAAGTCTATGAAATGACAATCTCGTAATATTTTAATTTTTTCTGCTGAGTTGGAAATATAATAATGGCAATTTTGTAAATAGGATTTTCGAATACAAATGATTTAAGGACAAAATAAGTATCAAAAATTAAATAGTAATTAACATAAAATTAGAGTTAATCTAGTAATTACATGATAAATTAAGGTCTAACTAACTTTTTTCCTTCAGGATATATCTTGTATAGCAGAAATTCTGCGGAGAATCTAACCTTAGTTTCAGATTAATTCGGATATAAAATATAATGCCAAGGGTAAAAAGAAGAACAACAAGTGACTTAAATAACACTAAACTTTGACGAATGTTATAGAAGCGCAGATATTTTTTCATAAAAATAATTTTCAAACCAACTTATTTTATAATATGTTTGTTAATTGTTCAATACAATTTTTAATAGCTGAATATATATATGATGATTAGATGCTCAATGCGAAAGTGCATTGATATGATATAAGTTTAATATGTATTGTGTTGATTTTAAATATTTATTTTATAGAATATTAACTATTTATATAAAATTTATTTATGTTTTAATATTTTAATAATTATATTTGGTAATTTTATATAAATATAATTAAATATTAATAAATTCGGAACATGATAATCATTTATTTAATTTTTGCATTGATTTAAGTCCCTTTCAATGTTTATATAATTAAAATTGATTAATATCTTTTTAACTTGTCTTCCAATAAATAATTTTAAAAAATATTTTATAATCGACACAAATTAATCTTTTTCAATTCATCATATAGTAGTCTAAATATTTTGAAAATTTGATAAAACAATCCATCAGTAAGAGTCATTATCAAATTGATGTGATATAAGTTTAATAGGTATTGTGTTAAATTAAAATATTTATTTTATACAATATCATATGCTCATATATATATATATATATATAATTTATTTGTGTTTTAATATTTTAATAATTGTATATAAACATAATTACAGATTTATGAAAGTCGAAACGTGATAATCCATTCATTTAATATTTTATATTGGTTTAAGTTCATTTTAATGTTTATATGATTAATATTGGTTAATTCATATTTTTAACATTTCTTTTAATGAACAAAAATCATATAAAACATTTTTATATTCGAAACAAATTAATTTATTTTTCAAATTCATCATATAACAGTCTAAATGTTTTGAAAATTTTATAAAACAATCCGTCAAAATAGTCATTACAAAATTTAAGCAATATAGGTTTAATATATATATATTACAGAATATGCTAATATATTTAATTTATTTGTGTTTTTAATATTTTAATAATTTTATTTAGTAATTTGATATAAATATAATTAAAGACTTATACAATTGTCCGTTCATTTAATATTATTGCATTGATTTAAGTTCATTTTAATGTTTATATAATTAAAATTGATTAATTCATATCTTTAACTTAGTTTCCAATGAAAATAGTTTTTAAAAATATTTCTATAATCGAGAATTAATATTTTTCAACTCGTCATATAATTGTCTAAATATTTTAAAATTTTGATAAAACAACCGGTCAAAATAGCTATTAAAAAAGTTATGTGATATATGTTTAATATGTATTGTGTTGATTTAAAATAGTTTTTTACAAAACATCATATTATCATATATATATATATATAATTTTTTGTTTCTTTAATATTTTGATAATTAAATTTAGTTATTTTATAGAAGTATAATTCTAGATTTATGAAAGTCAAAACATGATAATCCGTTCATTAAACATTTTTGTATTGCTTTAAGTTCATTTTAATGTTGCTATAAATAAAATTGACTAATTCATATTTTTAACTTGTTTTTCAATAATTTTATAATTGAAAAAATTAATCTTTTTTGGGTAACTCATCATATAGTAGTTTAAATACTTTAAAAACCTGATAACAATCCCTAAAAAATGCGATCGTAAAAATTCAACCTTCACTGACCCGTCATATATTCAAATAATATAAAATGTTGAATAATTTTAATATTTTAATCAAATTAATAATATATCATTTGAAATTGTTTCCATCTTTTTAACCCGTTTTCGAGTACAAAAATTTTATTTTTAATATTTTTATAATTATAACTCGTTAATCTATTTTATACCATCTTATAATGGACTTAATATTTATATTTTTATATTTGTTTTATTGATTAAAATATAACTAAATTATTGTATAATATTGTTAATAATAAATACAAATTTAATAATTATTTTTTAAGAAATCGAAAAAATTACATGGCGCAACCAATTTCTTAGGGTGGTTCTTCAAAGATCCTACTGGTTGGGGATACATAAAAGCACAAGATTATAGATGAATCCTTTCGCTGTTACATGCCGAGTTGGATGAGTTACTTTGGGCAATGTCATGCCACTTGGAGGGGGAAGTTCTCTCGGTGATAATCGAGACGGATTGTTCAAACATGGTTGTTATGATAAACGACTCTCAAGCTTGACCGAATTTCAAGATAAAGTTGAACCTTTTCACATCACTTAGATTATTTTTTGTGTCTCTTGTTTTAACATTGATTCTTAGAAGCGTTAATTTATATGCCGAGTCTCTTAAAAAAAGACGAGAGTACACGATATTATCTTTTTAAATGTAAGTCATGAAGAGTTAGGTCGGTTCTTATGAGATGATAACCCGATCCGAATAAATTTGATTTAATTTATGGAGATTCATATATCAAAAAATAAATCAATTTTTTTTTAAAAAAATTATAAGATTTTGTTATAGTATATATATATATATACATAAAAAGAATTATATTATATTATGAATATATTTTGAATAGAATTATAAATTAGATAATATTTTCTTATATTTACAAAAATACTTGATGTATAAAATTATTTAGTTATAGTTATAAATTGATTTAATAGCTTTATGATTATATATATATATATATATATATATATATATATTTCTTTAATTAATTAGAAAAGAGACTCATTATATTTAGTTTGAATATATGTTTAATAATTGTCTTGTTTAAAAAATTAGTAGAGATATTTTTCTGATCTGCTAATAAAACCTGAGATGAAATTTGGAAACAAAAGGGTGAAAGTGATATTTTTTTTTTCTGCCACCTTAAACAGTTCAAAGTTTTAATCTTTTTATCATGTTTTATTTTGATTAATCCACTGTTTGTTTTCTTACAGTACAAACGATGAAAATTCCCTGTCTTAATTCTTAAGAATTGGAGTTTTAACACTTTTCGTATCTTGTCTTCGGTTGTTATTTGGTTAAATTTTTGCTTTTCAAATTTTTTGGTCTATTTATATGAATTTATTGTATTGAATGTATCTTTTTAAAAGTAATTACAGTTTTGTATATTTTTTAAATCAGTTGCAATATTATATTTTTTGTAGGTCCTAGCGATGGAAAGACAGTTTTACCCTCACTGGAGAAAATAGTGCATAAAAAGTCAAATATAGATACTATCCTTCACTCCTTTCTTGGATGGACACTGATAGATGATAATAGTGTCTAAAAAGTCAAGGATATATACTATCCTTTGTTCTTTTCCTGGATGGACACAGATAGGTGTCATACACCACACTTCACATAAATCATGGATAATTTTGTTTCAAATATTGATACTAGGATATTATTGGTCTTGTTTCAAATATACATCTATAGATAATCATACTATGATCTATTAATGGATAATTATTTTAGTTTTGAAAAATAAACATAACTTGGTGGTTTGGCAAAGTAATTTTAAGGTAAAGAACTAGTTATATGTGTTCTTTAATGATATATTTGGTCTTGTTTCGAATATACATCTATGGATAATCATACTATGATCTATTAATGGATATATGTAACAAAACATGGATACATGTATATCTGTCCATATGTGGAAGATATTAACATAGTCAAGTTTGGCTATCCATGAAAAGCGTCTAGCACGAGATATGATCGGGGTATTATCCACGAATAGATGAGATTGGGGACACCTACTCTAAATTATCCATTCAAAACTTTCATAATAAGTCCGATTTTGATTTTTTTTTTAATTCTGGTACATCGGCTGATTTTAGCTCTATTCAGCCGGTCTATATTACCGGAATCCTCCCCTCCGACAATCCACCAACCTTCAAAAAATAGGAGGGTGAAATTAAAATAAAGTAAGAAAAAAAGGAGGGGACAAGAAAATGAATAAAAATAATAAAAATTAAAAATAGTTAGGATTCCTATCCATCGAGAGATTTAGTCGAAGATTCTAGCATGTTTGCAAGGGTAAAACTATGGGACCTACAAAAAAAATACAATATTACAACTGGTTTTAAATAGATACAAAACTGTAAGGAAAACATCAAAAACATATATGTAATGCAATTGACCTCTATTTATATACGATTTATCTTGTATTTTTTTTTAATGTGTTGGAATAATATAATAAATCCACATAAATCAATCTTAATAAAGTTCAGTTTTAAATGTTTTAGTTATCTTTTTCTCGATTTTGGTGAATATTCTCTGGGTTTTTGGGTTACGATTTGTTTGTTGTTGATATTTAGCCAGTCTATGGACGTTTATTTTATTGTTGTTTGTTTTATTATCTTTTGTATTTGTCGACTTGGGGATTAGTTGCACCCAATGTATCTTTTTGAAAGATTAATAGCAAAGTTCTATCTTTGGAAGAGTTCTTGCATTTGTGTATTTTTTTTGGATCGATTTCAGTGTTAAATAGACTAAAATGTCCTTATGACAAAAGTAATCTCTTGATTGATGGTAGGTCCCACCATATCTCATATATATATTTTTTTTAAATCTCACGCATGAACAGTATATACAGATGAATAATGTCCATGACATGTTTTTGGATGAATAGTGGAAATAATATACTTTTTGTGTCCACAGATCACAATAATGTGAACTTTTAGATTAACAGTGTCCATAAAATGCTGCTTTTTCGCGATGGACAGCTGTCCCAACATACTTTATGTCTACGGATCACAAGAATTTGTACTTTTGGATAAAAAGTGTCCATAAAAATATTGCTTTTTCGATGGATAGTGGAAGCAACATATTTTTGTGTCCACGGATCACAATAATGTGTACTTTTTGGATAATCTGTGTCCATAAAATGTTGCTTTTTGGATGAACAGTGGAACCAACATACTTTTGTGTCCACGGATCACAATAATGTGAACTCTTGACCACTTATTGTCCATCAAAAGCATATATTATGTGATATAATCGTGGTAGTGTCCACGAATAATCGACATCGTCCGTCTGAGCTTTTAAAATTTTGTTTACCAGTTACATTTTCACGATCATATAAACTCTTGGTCACCTTCTGTCCATCAAATTCGTCTAGTGTGTGAGGAGATCATGGCAGTGTCTACGAATAGTCGATAATATCTGCCATATCCATATAAAACATTTTCTTTTCACCCTTCATTTTTTGACAGTGGATAGCAATTTGGAGGTGGGATTTCCGGCAATATAAACTACCGGAATGAAGATATATAATCGGTCAAAAAAGGATAGATAAGATGGATCAGGGTTTTTTTTGTCTTTTTAGCATGCAAATTGAAACAAAAAAATACACAATTACAAAAAGTTTTCAAAAAATAATTTATTATAATGAAAAAAATAAAAAGATACAACTGGTGCAATACACCCATCGACTTGTCCTTTGTTACTTTTAGAATTTAAGGATTTGATATTTTATTTTGATTAATCCACTGTTTATTTTTTACGGCGGTAGAGTAACTCTCGCCGGAAAGCCAACACCGAAGCAAACAACCAGATCGGAATTTATTAGTCGGGCGGGAGAAGATAGGGGACCGACCCAACCCGAAACCCAAACAAAACACAAAGCCGATCGACAAACAAACAATAAACATGAAGCAAGATCGGCGAAGACCCAAATGAGATGGGGGAAAAAGATTCCCTCTCTGGAAGATATGAAAGAGTGAAGAGAAGATATCAGAAAAAAACCCCAGCTCTAGAAAATCCCGTCGGAAAGAGTGACAGCGAAGAAGACGGGAAAAATCTCCAGAGAGAAAATTCTCTCTCTAGCCGAGGAGAGAGAACCCCCCCCCCCAAGAATGTATGATATTTTATTTTGATTAATCCACTGTTTATTTTTTACGGTACAAACGATGAAATTTTTTTTTTTTTTGAACCGCAAACGATGAAAAGTTCTCTTTCTTATTTTTTAAGAATCGGAGTTTTAACACTTTTCGTATCTTGTGTTGTGTTTGGTTATGTTTAAAAAAAATAAAAGAATATTTGTCATCATATTAAATCACCGGCTTTTTTTTTTTTAACGCTAAGCAGATAATATGTTATAAAGATGGGTTACAACATGGAGCCCAAGAAGCCCAATACATTGTCTGAAGAGATAAAACAAAAAAAGGTGACGCACAAGACACGTGTAAGACATTCGGGCAAAACCACACACGTGGCATCCATGGAAGAACCGTGGGAAGCTTCGAGGCTGACTCCAGCGCCGACCTTCGTGAGCAAGATCCACCGGCGGCGAACCGGAAAAGCAGCAACTCCGTGAGAAGCTTCAACGCGTAACCAAAATCAAGCTGCGACCGCAGTGCCACCATAGATCCGCGAAGGGGAGCATCGCGTGAGAAGCACGAGCTGCTCGAACACGCCATCGATCTTGATTCACAGAGGCACCGAGCCAGAGAGCAACCGAACCAACCGGCCAGACGAGATCAGAATCCGGACCAACCCGGAACTAAACAGTCCGAAAGCAAATCGGACCTCTATCCCACCGCTCGTTCAGACTCGCCTCCGAGCTCCAATCCGACCATAGATCGCCAGAATCAACACCTGCAAATAGAAGAAAGCAGCTCCAAAACACACCTGAGATTCACCGTCGTCGCGGAGGCTCCACGCCGACCAACACACAGTAGTGGTTGGACCTCTGTCCACCGAAAAGGCTCTCTCTTGAGCTGGTGGATAGCGTGAAGAAATTAACCCACATACAGCCGGAAAATCGACAGGAACGAAAGAGAAAACAGAGTGATTCGGCGGTGAAGGAGAGGAGATCCGGAGAACCGGAAAGGAGAGATCGGACAAAATTCCGAAGTGATTGTCCGGTGTACTGGAAATCATACTCTCTCTCTCTCTGAAAGATCCGGGTGAGAGAAGAGAGAGAGAGTCCATTTGAAATCACCGGCTTAGACGACCAAAAAAAAATCACCGGTTTTGGTTACATCTGTTGTTGTAATGATCCGGTTTAGCTGTTGGTTTGAATATAACCATTTCAAAAAACAAGGAAAGAGTGACAATTCTTTTTTTTTGTCATCTTTTTTATTAAACATCAAAGGGAAATACAGGGGTAGGATGCATTTGTGGGATACAAAGCTGGCAAGGAACAAAATCCTTCCAAAGACAAAGCCGGCAAGTTCACAGATCAAACTTCCGGAGACTGAGATGAAATACAAGTTTAGAGAAACAGACGAAAACGGGTGGTTACAAAGACTACCCAAAGACTTAAAACTAAGGCGAACGACAAGACAAAAGATAGAGAAAGGATGAGCAAGAGATCGTAAAGATCAAACTGAAACAAAGGAAAACCGTACTCTGGCAAGCTCCCATAGAAACTGATGAAGTCGAAATAAGGCTGAGAAGCAAGAACTCGCAATGATCCAATCTAGTGAAACAAACGACGAGCACTACCAGCAGAACTCCGAGCAGATACCGACCAGAACTCGAGAAGACCTAAGCAGAAACTCACCTACCCGAACGGACTAAGAGCTCGAAGCCGAAACCAGACCAAGCACAAGACGAAAACCTTGAACTCCGAAAGGGACAAACCCGCAAACCAAGACCTCCAGTACTTGCACGCGGACACTCGTGAAACCCGAACCCGGACATCTACGAACCAAGAACGGTCACCTCCTCGCAAGAGAAGAACTGAAGGACGAAGCCACTGCAACGCTGAAACACCTAACTCCAAGACCAAAAGGACGCAGAGAGAGGGAAGTAGATGCTCCTACAGCAACAACACGTTTAGATAGCGGATCCAAAACGAAACTTGGCCTAACCTCGCACGATGAACTTCAGAAGAACAAAGCAGAGAAGCCAATCATACGATCAAAGGCAACGGTAAAACCAAGGGATGAAGCTGAGATGAACTCGAAAGCCGGCGCTAAGGAACTATGAACACAAGCCCGTTGCTAGCTAGAATACCCGACCACAAAGAACCTTGATAAAACCACATCCGAAACAAACAACAACTGGACAGACCTAAACACAAGACACTAGAAAACCAGAGACCAATCTTCTAACCCGACAGCAACAAAAAGGGGACTCGCACTTAAACCAAAGGAATCTCAGAACTACACCTTAACAAATACGAACCAGCAACTTAACCGGATAGAATCCGAAACCAAGCCACCACAAACGACGATCACCTCCACACCATGGCAACCAACCGCACCCGCAAAAACCAATCTCCAAGGGATAGAGACAATCTTCGCGAAGCAAAGTGGCATCAGAACCACAAGCCACAAACACACCCCAAGCTGAAACCGCCGGAGAAGAAAGCCTGAGCAAGGGCCACCAGAGAAGAACCGGGCTGAGCAGAGGACGCCGGAGAAGAAGAGAGACACGCAGAGGAATCGGAAGAGCAGGAACCTAATCGCCGACGGAGGAGGAAGGAGAGGCTCGCCGAGGGACAAAAGACCAAAGGAAACTAGAGGGGGACAGGCGCCGGAGCTTTGTGAGCCTCCACGCGCCGGTCCGAGACGAGATCTATGAAGATGGGTTGGCTGCGGCGCTAGGGTTTGAGAGGAGAGAGATTGGAAGTTTTTCGAAATAATTATTCGAAATGAAAGAGTGACAATTCTAGAGTGACAATTCTTCTCGGTGACAACAAATTTATTTAGCAGAGGCGAAAGTGTTCAACTTTCTTCTTGGGTTGTGTGTCTATGTGTGACGACACCCCCCAAACAAACTGTAAACGCTTTTTCTCTGCGGAATCAAATATATCAGATTTCTGTTTCCAAAGTTTATAAGAAATATCGACCCTTTCTTTGTGGTTAGACTTCAACGCCTAAATCGTACGCGACCTGTTTAGCAAACGCACAAGGTCTCTTCCTTTACTCTCCCACACGTTCCGCCTCGACAATTTCAATTTTCTCCGGGTCGGGTCAATGTCAAGAACGACGGGAAGTGTATATAATCATCGAATCACGCTGCAGAGTTTATCAATTGCTGGATCTCGTATTGAATTTTTGAGATAGATATATATTTTTTTCTGGAATTTTCCCCCACTCGAGAGATTCTAGGGTTTAAATTCTGCGGAGATGATTGAACATGGGAGCTCGTCCTTGGATTACCGGAGCATTAGAGAAGCCGCCTGCAACGCCGGCGCCGGAGCCACCGCAGGTCAGTTAAATTCTGGTTTTTAAGTTTTTTTCTCTCGAGTCTCGTTGGTGGTGGGTTCTTGTGAGTTGATTTGATTTGGGAAACTTTTCCAGGGGCAATCGCGGCGACTTTCGTTTGCCCATTAGATGTGATCAAAACAAGATTACAAGTTCTTGGTCTCCCGGAAACTCCAGCCACCGGAAAAAGAGGTACTTTGAAGCTTAACTTGCTTAAGAGTGTAACTAGTACATGTAGCTGTAGATCTTAAGTGATGATGATATGTGATTGTGTATGCAAATTTTTGTTTTTGTTGAAGTTGGTTGCATGTTTGATGAAGACTCTCTCTGGATAGGGGCTAAATAGCTGCATTTGTTGAAATATCAGGTAGTGTGATCATTACAAGCCTACAGAATATAGTAAAGAATGAAGGTTTCAGGGGAATGTATCGAGGGCTTTCACCAACCATCATAGCTCTCCTCCCAAATTGGGCTGTAAGCACCACTTTTTTCTGCCGAGATTTGTTTCTTAAAGAGATCTGTTATGTCTTTCCTTGTAGTTGATGTTATGGTTTCACTCGCAGGTCTACTTCTCGGTGTATGGAAAGCTAAAGGATGTTCTACAGTCAAGTGGTTGGTTCTCATTATTTACAAATTACAAAAAAAAAAAGAGTATAGATATCTTCGCTCAAATACTGTAGTCCAGTGGTTGTGTAATTCGTTTTTTTTTTTGGACCAAAGTCTTTGGATCGTTCGGTCTATCAACTGTTGCATATTTTCCTGATAGATGGCAAGCTTAGTGTTGGGTCAAACATGGTAGCTGCTGCTGGTGCTGGAGCTGCCACCTCTATTGCAACCAATCCACTTTGGGTTGTCAAGACAAGATTAATGGTAGGTTTTGTCCTCTTTCTTTGCTTTCGCCATAATTACTATACTTTTCTCTTCTTATTGTATTTTCTCCTCCACCTTTTTTAGACGCAAGGAATTAGGTCGGATGTGGTACCTTACAAAAGCGTTATGTCTGCTTTTAGTAGGATATGTCATGAAGAAGGATTGCGAGGGCTTTACAGGTCAATATTTCCAATGAAATTAAGTAATTTTGACACCTTTCTCTTGTGTCATTTCGTGCTTATGTCGATTATCTATTCCTGAATTGGAACAGTGGCATTTTACCTTCTTTGGCGGGAATAAGCCATGTTGCGATCCAGTTTCCAGCATATGAAAAGATCAAGCAATACATGGCAGACTTGGGTATAACATAATTCCTCCACTCAATTACATAATCATTCTTCTTTTGCTGTTCCCAAATCCCAACTAGTTCTGATCATAGCTATTTAAAGTTCTCAGATAATACATCCGTCGAGAATCTGAGTCCTGGGAACGTTGCTATTGCCTCTTCAATCGCGAAAGTACTCGCCTCAGTTTTGACTTACCCACATGAGGTTTATCTTCTCTTCCTCTATATACCTCACTTTCTTCATTGATCTGAAACTAAAATGAGTTTATTTTGCATCCACAGGTAATTAGAGCCAAGCTTCAAGAACAAGGGCAAATGAGAAACGCTGAGACAAAGTATAAAGGAGTCATTGATTGCATCAAGAAGGTGTTTAGAAGTGAAGGGATTCCTGGAATGTACCGTGGATGCGCCACTAATTTACTTAGGACAACTCCATCAGCAGTTATTACATTTACAACCTATGAGATGATGCTTAGATTTTTCCGACAAGTGGTTCCACCCGAGATTAATAAGTCGAACGATCACAACAGAGAAGAAGAAAGAAAGAGTTTAATCAGTCGACGAGCAGGAGAAGAAGAAGAAGAAGAAGATAAAGATTCGGGGTTGAGAGATTCTCAAACTCAATCAAAGAAGATAAACACTTCCCATATCCCTCTTGGAAGCAAATAAAGCTTTTCCAGACTGGAGACATATGCTGCTTATAGATTTTCTTTCTTACTAAAGCCATGTTCCAATTAAGTGATTATCGTCTCTTGCGGTGATCAAGTTATAAGCTTTTTTTCTCGGTGTTCTAACAAATGTGTAAACCTTTCAATATATACTTTTTGGCCTTTTTGATGATCATCGATTATGTGAAGATCACATTCCTTTAGGTATTCTCAGAGATATACTTGAGGTCCCTTTCCTTCTCACACTCTATATGTGCAAGTTGCAGGTTGTGGGATTCGTAGAAAGCGGTTTGAGTATCTCGAAAGTGGATGCTTTGGATAAAAAAATTTGTGGACCCTTACAAATGACAGAGGATGCTGAAATTTAGAAAAGGAAGAGGGTTTGTTTCCTTTTTCTTTCTCAACATTGGAGCTTCAACTACCACAAGGTAATATGACTTTCTTCTTCAGGTTATAAGCTGTTAGCACTTGTTGAAGGAACAATGTGACTCTTGATGAAGTCCATGTGTTTCTGATTAGAGAGAGTTCATATTTGTCTTAGGCTCTTAGCAGCCTTTGGAATCTTGCCTTCCATACCGATGAAGTATGCAGATTAGTATCTGGTATTAGACCCAGTGATTAACACGATAGATAGGCTTGAGATCGGTAGATACTATTCAGATCATAACGGAGCTGTGAATTAAGATGTGAGTCAATTAAACCCTGAGTTAATTTTATATATTGTTAAGGAGCTTATAAGATAATATTACATACAGTTACATATGTGGTGTATGATAAAAAATCAGACGCGGAAAAATGGTGATTGGTGTGCAAGTTATGTCACTATGTGCATTCTCTCAGTGCCTACAGTTTCAACAATTATCTTACTTTAGCTTAAAACTTCCCATTGACATAAATGAGAAGAAACCAATACCTGATGGGATTTTAGTAGCCATAGGCACTGGTATTCGGTGTAGTTGATTTACTAGTCCATTGGTCAGTCACAGAGATCGGTGAACTTGGGAATTTCATATTCTTTATTAATGAAGCCTCGTCCCAATCCGGTGGCGAAGGGTGCGGAGTTAGTGTCTCTTCTTTTTGATTGTAGTATTGATAATTTTGCTCCTCACTCTGGATTCCCTTTAGCTCTTGCACAACTTGTTCCATTGTCGGTCTCATTGTACTGTCTTGCTGCAAGCACTGAAAAGCCAACTCTGCCACCATTGTAGTCATCTTAGTAACTCCTTCATTCGTCCCATATCCAAGACTCTGATCAATCAGTTCATGGGTCGCGTGGTTTTGTATCTTGTTTATAGCTAAACTTGATAGATTGATCTCACTCTTGCACCTGTTTATATCAACAGCAGGCTTTGACGATATCAGCTCGACAAGAACCACTCCAAAGCTGTATACATCACTCTTGTCGGTTAGATGATAGCAGCGATGATATTCAGGATCAACATATCCCGGAGTTCCCTGAGGAGCAGTTGAAACATGTGTTACATCACTCGGGCACAACCTGGATAACCCGAAATCCGCAACTTTGACTCCGAAGTTCCCGTCGAGGAGAATGTTTGTAGTCTTGACATCTCGGTGAATGATATCAGAAGCGTGAAGGTAAGCCAATGCACTTGCTGTTTCTATGGCGATGCTCATGCGCATTGACCATGTTAAATGGCATTGGTTTGTTGAGTTTGCAGATTCACCATAGAGATGATCTGCAACTGTGCCTTTAGGAACAAACTCGTAGACAAGGAGAAGTTCTCGGCTGCGGCGTGAGGTGCATCCGTAGAGGGAGACTAGATTCTTATGATGGAGACGTGTGAGGATTTCTATCTCGTTCATGAATTGCTCGAGTCTTCTGTAATTGTGCTCATAGAGACGCTTCACTGCAACTTCTCGCCCATCAGGCACTTTTCCTGAGATCAGAAAAGGAAGAAAACATATCTTAACATGGAGATCTCATTTTCTATAGTTGGTAAGTGCACTGATCTCTTACCATAGTAGACAGTGCCAAAGCCTCCATCTCCTAGTAACCTGTCTTTACTGAAATTGTCTGTTGCTTCTTGAAGTTCTTTATAGGAGAAGATTGGTATCTTAAAGAAGACATGGCTAAACTCGACGTCAGATTTCGAGTTGGTTCTAGAGATGAGATCTGAAGATGTTTTCCTTGTGTGAATCCTATAGATGATGATAAAGAGTGCTACCAAGATGATTATCAAGATGACAGATCCTCCGATTCCTGGATAATTAGAGAGTAAGTTGATTCAAAATTTGGGTATTTCATGGAGAAAGATGAAAGTAAAGGAGCAAAAGCAGAACATCTCTCTCTCTGTTTACCTAATCCTAGCTTTAACTTCGTTTCTTGGTCGTCTTTTTGTTCTGCAGCAAAGAAGAAGGAAATTGAAGTTTTGTCATCTTTAAAGGTTTCATTCATCATTCATGGTTCGTTGTGATCATACCTTTGGTTCCCCCTTTGGTTCCCCCACGGCAGTGAAACTTGTCTTTGATCATTGTACATTCTCCTCCTCGTTTAAGGCAGCCACGGCAGCGTCGAGGCACATTTATATGAAGTGTGAAAGTAGCAGTAACATTAGCTTGGTTCTTGTTTCTTGGAATCACCCAGCTCTCTGGAGTCTTGATAACTGAACACCCTGGTTCATCTCCCAAATTGTAGAACAAGCTGCTTCCTCCACCTCTGCAATTCGCAAAAGTTACATCATTCGTCCTACTATTGTTGCATTTGTACAAATTTTTCAACTCGAGCCATGGAGAATCTGGAAGAGAGAAGTTTGACAAGTCCCTGCAGGATCCTGTTTCCAAGCTTTGGTTAAGCCTAGGGTTGGTGATGGTTATGGTGTTTGCTTGAGTGACACTTTTGACTTCATACCATTCCCCTTTTTCCTCAAGTTGTATCTCTGAAATATGGGGATCGCTACAGTTAAGCTTGAACAGACCGCATCGTGACGACATGGTTGTGTTAAAGAAAGGGAACTGGAAGTCGAGGTTGCCGCAGGAAAATGTACCGCACTCTGTCCGGTTTTTGCTCTTGGCTTCTGCCATGAGAAAGAAGAGGAAGGAGAAGACCAAAACAGAGATAGTCTTCATTGTTGTTGTGACTTGTGTTTCTTGATTTTAAGATCTACAAACTATCAAGACTTTGGTTCCATCTTTGAAGAGATTGGATTATAACTCTCCTTTTTGTGTATGGTCCTTCTCTTACGGCTTAGGAAAGTTGACTTTTTTGGGGAATTCAGACAGAGCTGTAGATGAAGAATAGTCTATGGATTTTTGTAGTTTTTGCTTTGTTACAAGAGAAGACGATGAGGATTTGTGGGGGCAGCGTTAAAAATTGTGCAATAGTCGTTGAAGCTTGCGGTCTTATTGGAAAAAAACATATGAGATTGATTTTGACCGGAGACTCTGGTGGACCTGGAAACTTTCAATAATTCAAAAGAAATGCGTTTTCCATTGGTCGAAGTTGCATATTCAAGATTTGACCACGCAACGTTCATGTTTGTCTTTACATCATCCTCTTGAGTCTTCCATTATTAAAGCGTGAGAAGCACTGAAAGAGAGACCTCTGGTTTTGTTTGCTCTTTAAAGGTCTTCTTGCTTCTACTTTCCTTTAATATTCATAGGATTATATGATGCATAAAATTATAGTAAATGATAAGATTCATTAATTTTTTTTTTTTAAACTTGATAATGATGTCTCGCTAGACACCAAAGAAGAGTTTGATCAAGAAATTATAAAGATAGAGATGTTGAGCAACTTGCAAAAAGATTTATAGAATTTAATGAAACACGTTGTGCGTCGAGGGCTTACCCATATTCATGTTTCGACTAATTTGATTGTATCGAGTTAAAGGTACAAGAATATCATTTCTTGTAGAGTTTTGGGTCAATTTTCGATTTTTTTTTTTTAATTCACTGATGATGAATCTAAGCGGTTAACTATAAAATCAACGATGAAAATGTAACCAGTGCAAGTAATTCAAACTTAACAACTATATTTTTTTCTTGACATCACTCAACGACTCATCTTCGAACAAATTTGCATACCAATATTATGAGCTGATGGTCGCACCCACTTGTCGGTCGTATGATTGGTCGGTAGTCAATTTTGGGATGTTAGAATTTGGAGGCTCCATACAAAAACTCATCTCTTCTTTTTGTTTTTGGCAAAGAACGCATCTAATTATACTTTTTTTTGAACATTATCTAATTAAACTTTGATACATATAATTTGTCAGGTTTTGGTATTGTTGTAGCAAAAGAAAAAGATACAATTGTCAAAAATACTAATAATTTGAAGATTGGGATCGTCTCGGAACATAATGAACTTGAATCATTTTTTGGGTAATGTAAGATGTCAGTTCCGCGTATTCAAAGAGAGCAAGAACTTTAGAGTTTTTGAATTAAGGATTCTAAAAGAAGAATTAATGAACACGGTGAGATTTAGGAAATTAGGGTTAAAAGCCGGTGTTTCCGAGATGGAAGCCGGTAAAAGAATGATGTAAGTCGCCGGAGAGAGTTTTAGGTTTAGGTTTGCTCTAAAGTCTCTCAGGCTGAAAATATTATGAAAAGCGTGCCTCTATTGAATGACATAAGGTCTCTTTATATAGGGTTATAAAGTCGGTCAAAATAATAGAATTTAAGATAAACACGAATATTTCCTAATATCTCGATTTATCAAGATATGGAATATTTCCGTATCCTAACGTCGCGATGTGCCGCCTTTGCTCTTATTCCGACTTGGATCTTCCAAAACCCTAAATGTAAACCGGTTGAGCTTGGTCGGATATTTTACCGACTTGGGCTCTAAACCGCCTTTCCATTCTGGGCCGACCTAAATTCCTGAATAGGCCTTTTAAGGAAAGTGCCAAACTTGACTCCAACAATAAGCCCCCCCAGTGCGGCGATTTCGTTTTATTCAAATCGGCGTTGCGAGGAATTAACCCATGGTTTAGGAAGTAATTTTTTGTGGGCCCAGACCTTTATCGAGATGAACCCTCCTTCCTTTATTTCTAGGCCCAAACCAGAAAAACGATTTCGGCCCTGCCCAAAATCGGAATGAATTCAATTATGCGAATTTGGACCGGTTTTGTCAAAATTGGATTGATTCTTAGTCAAACCGGTATGTAGATATGGAAAACGAGGCGTCGCCTAGGGTAATAATTGCCTTGGTAACGACGCCGTCATTTTCACCACAAATAGTCCATTTCCTCTTCTTACTTCTTCATTTCTGTAACATCCCTGAACCGGCCTACGGGCCATTGGACGTCCATGGAACCAGAAACATCAAACTTAAGATCGGGAAAGATCAAAGAGAGTGTTCTATGGACGGAAGAAGGTTAAGCTCAGCTGGAATGGAGCTTAATCGAGTGGGAGTCAGCTGGAAGGAGTGTGGTCAGCTCAGCTCAGCTCAGTACAGCTCAGCTAAAGTGTTTGAAGTGTGAATCAGCTGATCAGCTAGTGATACTAGCTGATCATAAGCGAATGGGCACAAGTGGAGAGATGTGCCTTTTCGGCCAAAGGAGACACCCATTCGCTTGGGAAGTTTCATGCGATTTCATGGCCTATAAATAGGCCATGAGGAGGCCAATTTTCGCACACAATTCACATAAGGGAGAAACCCAGATTTTCCTAAGGCAAAGACCACAAAGATCGTGAGAAAGAAAGAGAGTTTGAGGCCGGTTTTCTAGAGAGAGAGTCGGCGATTGTCCAAGGGTTTTAGTGGGTAATTGGAGCGGCTTAAGGAGGCATCATGGCGGGAGATACAAGTCGTGATCCGGGCAAGTCCACCACGACCGCAAAGGTTAGTCCGAGTCCCTATCTTCTCTCGGCCTTGGGTCAAACCGTGGCCTATGGCCGGTTAAGTTGTGGCCGGATTAAACTCCTCTTCTTCTCCTTCTTCTGGAACTAGAACCGGGTTCGGCAACACGGTTTTAGAGTCGGCTTGGTTGATCATTCAAGCGATCGGCCGAAGGCCATGATTGCGGTTTAAATGGTCGGATCGTGTATCGCGGGCACTAAGAGTCGTTGGGTTCGTATGCGGATGATCGGACGGTTGTCGGGAAGGCAATCGGGTCATGGAATGGTCGGACGGCGTTTCGGGAATAGATAGCCGGACCATAACCGCATGACGGACTGACCGGCGTGAACGGTCTGGAAATGAATCGGCGAACACGGACGTGCCGTAAACCGCTATCGGATGGTCGGGTGAGTCGCGGACCATGCACCGCGGTAACGGATCGATGGCAACCGTCCGCGGAACCATCGCATCCATTCGCGGTGAACAGTCGCGACCGTTCGTACCGAACGGGTGCTATAGTCGTGAGTCGTCAGTCGGATGTACGCGACGTCCGTAAGGACGATCGCTTACTATGCGCGGATCGGCTTACGGCAGTGCACGCGGGATGATAGCCGGATGCGCGTATAGTCCATACGGACGAACGCTCATCGCACGGTTATCGGCTCTCGGCATGCGCTTAGACGGAAGGACGGGCGGGCTGACGCGCGATCGCGGTACGCGATGTCATCGACACGATCGTCCGCACGGTCCTTACGGACGAACGTGCGGTACGTACGGGCGAGCATCGGTACGCGATAGCGGTACGGTCTGACGCGGCTTACGCGCATCGCGGCATGTACTGATCCGACCATGCGGATGTACGTACTGCCGAGACGCGGATCGCGGCCAACGGACTGACGCGTACGATCATGGATCGCGGTTACGGCCGTGGATTCGGAATGATGTGACGTGGTCCGATTATGGAAACTTAGCCGATTTAGAGGAATTTAGAATGGTTTAGGTTTGATTGTTGCATTGGATCATATAGAACGTTTATTGTTAAGTTGTTGGTTATTCCGTTTATGCATACTTAACGTGATATTTGTGTTTCAGGACATGCGGACGATCATAGGGATGATCGATCCTAGGAGCGGACCAAGACCGGTGGACGAGTGGTGTGTGAAGATAGATAGACTGTTTTAGGACCGATACTTTATATTAGCATAATGCAACATTGAACCACATTTGTATTGGTACCTTTGATGATTATTAATAAAATGTCTGTTTATCTTATTGCTTGATTCCCTTAGATAAGTCGGAATGAAATGGCTAAGTAATGAACTCGCGCTGGAATTGTTTAAGTATAGAAAGATTGGGCTTGAGGTTGAGAACGAACCTCAAGTTGATTTGGCTAAGTTAGTGGAACGGCCGTTCCGGCCATAGAGTCGGGATGGGGTGTTTCAAGTTGGTATCAGAGCGGAGTTTTTTCCTAGGCTTTGGGTTAAGGGCTACACCACTCGTCCGGGTTGAGGTCTGCGGTAGTAATGCATTAGAAATGCTAGGACTTGAAGATTGCTTGCTTGATATTTATTGTATCTTGATGAATCTTCAGGTTGGTAAGAAGTCCAAGAGGACTAAAGATAAGGAAAAGGAGGCGTCTGCGGCCGGCCAAGGCCAAAAGGTCCAGACCACTCCTGTTGCGCCTGGGTTAGTCGGCCATGAGACTAACCAGACAGGCATTGAGCCACCGGCTCCTCACATTCCTGACGGGACTAGGGTTTCCGAACCGGACGTTCATGTTAGGGATGAGGAAGAGCGGATGGGCGAATCATCGTCCCATGCGGTCCACACTGAGACCGGTCGCGGGAATGATGATGCCACAGGTGGTGGTGACGGTGAGCCGTTGACAGCAGTCCCAAACATCGGTCAGATGTGGACTTTGCTTCAGACGGTCATGGACCAGCTTACGACTTTGAACCAGAGCATCTCTGGCCAGAAGTCAGCTGAGGGTGGGCCGCGGGTCCAAGTCCCCGAGACTACGGGCCCGAGTGATAGTGATCCAGACGTAGTAGTGATAGAGTCACCGGTTCATAAAAAGGACCGTAAGGTGGACTATCTCAACGTCTTGGGCCACATCACCAAGTTGGGAACAAAGCCCTTTAAGGGCAGTGCTGACCCACTTGAGGCTGATGAATGGAGGTCACGGCTTGTCCGGAACTTCCGTTCTACCCGTTGTCCAAAGGACTACCGTAAGGACATTGCGATCCACTTCCTTGAAGGGGATGCGCATAATTGGTGGCTGTCGGTTGACAGGCGCGCCAAGGGCCTTCTCGAATCGTTCGAGGACTTTGAGACTGAATTCAACCGGAAGTACTTCCCGGCAGAGGCTTGGGATCGTATGGAAGGAAAGTATTTGAGTTTAGTCCAAGGTTACAAGACGGTTCGGGAGTATGAGGCCGAGTTCGACCGTCTCAGACGCTTTGTGGGACGGGACGTCGAGGATGAGCCAGCTCAGGTCCGTCGGTTCCTTCACGGTTTGCGTCCGGAACTTAAGACCCACTGCTCGGTTTGTTCATACGACTCTGTCTCGGAGCTGGTCGAACGGGCCGCAACGGTCGAGGCCAATTTGGTCGAGGCGAAGCAGGCGGTGGCCAAGTCGCAAGACAAGGCGGCCAACCGACCTGTGAAGTACCTGAAGAGGAAATGGGGCCAAGGGGCTGATAACCAATCCTCTGACCGCGCAGAATGCGCCTCCTGTGGGAAGCAACACTCCGGAAGTTGTTGGAAGAAAAGGAGGACCTGCGTGAAGTGTGGAAGCAAGGACCATGAGGTCGCGAGCTGTCCACAGGCTGAGGGTCGAAAGGAAGTGACTGAGAAACCAAGCACATGTTTCCGTTGTGGACAACCGGGGCACTTTGCCCGGGAATGTTCGAAGGGCCGAGACGGACGGTCGGGAGCTCCGAAAGTAGAGCAGGGTCGTGAGGGCCGTACGGGACCTACTAAGGGTACGGCTGCTAATCCCCGTATCTATGAGCTCGTGAAGGACACAGGAGAGGCTGGTCCCTTCGATGCGATTACTGGTATGTCAATCGAACCCTGATTTCTTCAAATTACTGCATTGCATATTGGGGAAATAAAGCGGGGCTTATATGCATTATGGGAATGTGTAGGGGCCGTTGTGGTAGGAGGTGTAGAAACACTGACTATGTTCGACTCCGGGGCCACACATAGTTTTGTGAGCCCTAGGATGATCGGGAAAGGCTTGTTCCAGAAGGAACAAGTCGTAGGCCAAGGCATTGTAAATGCGGCCGGTGGGCAAGTAATGCCCGTGCTAGGTTTAGTTAGAGGTATACCCGTCTCCATAGGAGGCGTAAGTATGCCAGCTGACCTAGTCGTGGTCTAGCTCAAGCATCACGAGGTGATCTTGGGTATGGATTGGTTGGGACAGAACCGAGCCACTATTGACTGTCACCGGGGAAGGGTGAAGTTTGATAGACCATAGGGCAAGGTCACGTTCCAAGGCGTGAGGCCGACTTCAGGAAGTCTGGTCGTCTCTGCTATCCAAGCAGAGAAGATTATGGAAAGGGGATGCGAGGCATACCTAGCCACCATCACCACTAAGGAAGTGGGGACGGAAGTGAATATTTGGGAGATCCCGGTGGTTCAGGACTTTGAGGACGTGTTCAAGGCCTTAGAAGGCTTACCGCCTGACAGGTCTGATCCGTTCGTCATTGAACTTGAACCAGGGGCGAAACCTCTGTCTAAGGCTCCATACAGAATAGCTCCGGCCGAGATGGCCGAGCTGAAGAAGCAGCTGGTAGAACTGCTAGACAAGGGTTTTATTAGACCAAGCAGTTCTCCATGGGGTGCTCCCGTTCTCTTTGTCAAGAAGAAGGATGGAAGCCTCCGACAATGCATTGACTACTGAGGTATAAACCGGGTCACTGTGAAGAACAAGTACCCGTTACCTCAGATAGACGAGCTGTTGGATCAACTAAAAGGTTCAACCGTGTTTTCCAAGATCGATCTGGCGTTGGGATACCATCAAATCCCGATAGCGCCTGAGGACGTGAGGAAAACCGCGTTCAGAACCCGGTATGGACACTACGAGTTTGTAGTCATGCCATTTGGTCTAACAAACGCACCAGCTGCCTTCATGAAGATGATGAACAGTGTTTTCCGGGAATGGTTGGATAGGTTTGTGATCATCTTCATCGATGACATTCTTGTCTACTCCAAGAACCAGGAAGAACACCGTGAACATCTAAGGATTGTACTGGAGACCTTGAGGACACACCAGCTCTACGCCAAGTTGAGCAAGTGTAGTTTTTGGCAGAGCAGTGTAGGCTTCCTTGGACACATCGTGTCTGACAAGGGAGTGGCGGTCGACCCGGAGAAGATCCGGTCGATTGAGGAGTGGCCGCGGCCGAGGAACGCAACCGAAGTTCGGAGTTTCCTTGGTTTGGCCGGTTACTATAGACGGTTCGTCCAGGGTTTTGCAAGTATGGCCAAGGCCATGACTAAGATAACCGGAAAGAACGTAAAGTTCGAATGGACGGAGGCCGCGGAGAAGAGTTTCCAGGACTTGAAGGTTATGCTAACCAAGGCGCCAATCCTGACCCTGCCCATGGACAATGTGCCTTACGTGGTCTATACAGACGCATCCCGGATCGGTCTGGGTTGTGTTCTGATGCAGGAAGGAAAGGTGATTGCTTACGCTTCAAGACAGTTGAGGAAGCACGAGGGTAATTACCCCACTCACGATCTCGAAATGGCCGCTGTGGTATTTGCACTAAAGATCTGGCGATCTTATCTCTACGGAGCCAAGGTGCAATTATGTTAGATCCTGATGGATCTAGGGTTTGATATATTGAAAGTAGACCAACCTCGTTCTTACCTTTGGCAGCGGAAGAGATGGTGAACGAGATCAGTTGGAGCAACGCAACGCCTTGCCTCTACCAGATACACACGCACGCTCGCTGGAAACGGGATGCTAGTGCCGGATCAATAGGGATCGATAGTGTCTGGTCTGTCTAGTGTTTCTATCAAGAAAACTGGACGGCTTTCCTGTTTAGGTCGAACTAATCTGTTTTTATTCGACCTAAACGTGCTTAACGGGCCAAACTCAATTAAGCCATAACCCGAAAAGCCTGTTCGGAAAATCCGAACTGTGTCGACCGACACACAAGCTGTGTCGATCGACACAACACCATAATATCGATATTAATGTGTATCCAATACACATTAGTATGATCATTACCATAATGATCATTCCCATGTCGTAGCTTCCAGTTCACTTAGGTGTGTGACCCTATAGGATCATATAATACCGGCAGTAAGTCCACGACCTACAGATTGCAAGAGGCTTCTAGCAAAACATTGCAATCGCCCAGTATTATACGAATGTCTGATCTCGACACACAACTATCACAGGAGTGAGTACAAGTGTGATTTCAGGACACTATCCCAACAATCTCCCACTTGTACTGGAATCATCAATTCCTATAATCCTTTTGTCTCTATATCTCGATTTGGCATCAGGCAAGATTTGTGTCATCCTTATTAAGCCAACATCGTGTTTATCGAACTCCTGATCTCATACTGAACATTACAAACAACTGAACTACAGTTCGCGGCCACACATTTTCTCAGTAATCAATCTTCGATAGGCCCTGAGATATTTATCTCCCGTTATACAGGAAGGACAAATTCCATCTTGTTCCATCCCTGTTTCAACGCACACTTCATGATATACCCGAACAGTGCCGTTATAGCCGCCAGTTACGGGTCGACGTTTGACAAAGTCAAAGTGTAGCAATTCATATGCAAGAAAGCATGATGAGCTCAGGTCTAAGAATTATACTCTATAGTCGTAATGAGAACCTCTTATGACACAGATATAACTATCTTGTAGACTTCTCATTAGCGGGTCATGTCCGATCATATGTTCACTAACATATATCTATGTGACTGACTGCGATAATCATATCATTGGCTCCATGAAACTTAGCCAACAGTCACCTCACAATCTAGTCTCTATCGGTTGTTAGTGTCCCAATTCTACAACCTCGACTAGGGACAAAATAATTTATTAACTTATAGGGTTTCATGATCAAGTCCTCAACTTGATGACCTATAATATGTCATAAACTTATTTGGGACCATTATTTAGATCACAATAAATAATGCTGAAATCAAATTTTGTTGAACACTTCCGTAAGAATGTTTACATGAGCATCTTATTATAACTAAAACAAAAAAAAACCCAAAACTCCCACTAGAATCAAGATTACATCTTAAGATCTCTAATGCCTATAGCAGTCGTATGACTCTCATGCTTAGGCCTTGGGAGTGACTTGGTTAGAGGATCAGCGACATTCTCGTTTGTCGGAACTCGGCTGATCTTCACATCACCTCTATTGACGATATCTCTTATTAGGTGATATCTCCTCTCCACATGTTTGGACTTCTGGTGTGACCTTGGTTCTTTTGCTTGAGCAATGGCTCCGTTGTTATCGCAGAACAAAGCCACTGGCTCCAAGATGCTAGGAACCACACCAAGTTCAGTCATGAACTTCTTGATCCAAACAACTTCCTTTGCCGCTTCTGAGGCAGCAACATATTCAGCTTCCGTTGTGGAGTCAGCTACGGTATTCTGCTTAGAGCTCTTCCAGCTCACCGCACCGCCATTTAGACAGAAGACATATCCAGACTGTGATCGGAAATCGTCTCTGTCTGTCTGAAAACTCGCATCGGTGAATCCATTCACCACAAGTTCATCACTTCCTCCATACACAAGGAATTTATCCTTAGTATGTCTCAAATACTTGAGAATATTCTTGACAGCTGTCCAGTGTTCCTCACCTGGATCAGATTGGTATCTGCTCGTCATGCTTAACGAGTAAGCTACATCTGGACGAGTGCAGAGCATGGCATACATAATATATCCTATTGCGGAAGCATAAGGAATCCTATTCATGCGTTCTCGCTCAGCATGTGTCGCCGGACACTGCTTCTTGCTGAGACTTATGCCATGAGACATTGGTATGAAGCCCTTCTTGGAATCATGCATATTGAATCTGTGCAACACCTTATCAATATAAGTGTCCTGGCACAATCCAATAAGCTTGTTTGTTCTATCTCTGTAGATTCTGATTCCAAGAATGTACGCTGCTTCTCCCATGTCTTTCATGGAAAAACAACTCCCGAGCCAAATCTTAACAGACTGAATCAACGGAACGTCGTTACCGAGGAGGAGTATGTCATCGACATACAGTACAAGAAACGCAATATTGCTCCCACTAGTCTTCTTGTAAACACACGGTTCCTCTTCGTTCTTGATAAAGCCAAATTTCTTTACTTCTTCATCAAAACGAAGATTCCAACTCCGTGATGCTTGCTTCAATCCATAAATGGATTTATGAAGTTTGCATACCTTCCTAGCGTTCTTTGGATCGACAAAACCTTCAGGCTGTGTCATGTACACATCCTCTTCCAGAATACCATTCAGGAATGCGGTTTTGACATCCATTTGCCAAATCTCATAATCACAATGAGCAGCAATCGCTAGAAGAATCCGAATAGATTTGAGCATAGCTACTGGGGAATAGGTTTCATCATAGTCGATGCCATGAATTTGTTTGAAACCTTTAGCCACCAATCTCGCTTTGTAAATCTGTACATTGCCATCCACGTCAATCTTCTTCTTGAAGATCCATTTACACTCAATGGCTTTTACACCACTAGGTAAATCGACCAAGGACCATACTTGGTTTTCTGACATGGATGTCATTTCGGATTTAGAGGCTCCAAGCCACTTTTCGGAGTCCGGGCCCATCATTGCTTCCGCGAAGGTCGCTGGTTCGTCACCTTCAATGATCATCAGATCATTTGAATTGGTCACGAGAAATCCATAGTATCTCTCGGGTTCGTGACGGATCCTTCCGGATCTGCGAACTTCAGGCTCCACAGGCGCCGGTTCCACAGAACTTTGTGGATCCAACTGCTGCTCTTCCTCAGCAGGTTGAGCAGTATCCTGTGCATCTAGAATTTCTTCAAGATGTACTTTACTCCCACTGTTTTTCTTAGAGAGAAATTCCCTCTCGAGAAAAGAACAGTCCCGAGCAACAAATACTTTGTTCTCAGATTGGTTGTAAAAGTAGTATGCCTTGGTTTCCCTAGGATAACCAACGAAGTAGCATTTATCTGATTTGGGTGCAAGCTTGTCAGAGATTAAACGTTTGACATAAGCCTCACAACCCCAAATCTTCAGGAAAGACAGATTAGGAATTTTCCCAGTCCACAATTCATGTGGTGTCTTATCCACTGATTTAGATGGCACCCTATTTAGTGTAAACGCAGACGTTTCTAAAGCGTATCCCCAAAAGGATAATGGAAGATTAGTATGACTCATCATAGACCGAACCATATCCAATAAGGTTCGATTTCTCCTCTCTGACACTCCATTCCATTGAGGTGTTCCAGGAGGAGTGAGTTGTGAAACAATTCCACACTCGCTCAGATAGTCGATGAATTCTTGGCTTAAGTATTCACCTCCGCGATCCGATCGCAGAACTTTGATACTTTTGCCAAGTTGATTCTGTACTTCATTCTTGAATTCCTTGAATCTATCAAAGGATTCTGACTTGTGTCTCATCAAATAGACATAGCCATACCTACTGAAATCATCAGTAAATGTAATGAAGTACTTGAAATTTCCTCTGGCAACAGTACTCATCGGCCCACATACATCAGTATGAACAAGGCCCAACAAGTCACTGGCCCTTTCATTTGGTTTGTTGAAAGGGGGCTCTAGCCATTTTGCCCACCAAGCAAGATTCGCATTTCTCACATGATTCAAAATCAAATGAGCCCAGAAGCCCATTTCGATGGAGCCTTTGGATGCGTTTCTCATTGATATGGCCTAAACGACAATGCCATAAGAAAGTCGGGTTTTCGTCATTTGACTTAAACCGCTTTGTATTTATGTTAAAGACAGGCATTTCTTGATTTAAAACATATAACCCATTTTCTAATGGGGCGCTACCATAAAATGTACCATCACGATTAAAAGAACAAACTTTATTCTTAACAGCAAAATCAAAACCTTCCAAATCCAAAACGGAAACTGAAATTATGTTTCTGCTTATCGCAGGTACAAAGTAGCAATTATTCAAAGCTAAAATCATGCCCGAAGGAAAGACAATTCATAGGTGCCTACGGCCAGTGCAGCAACCTTAGCTCCATTCCCGACTCGTAGCTCCACTTGTCCTTTCTTCAGCGTTCTACTGTTTCTTAGTGCCTGCACATCAGTACAAATGTGAGCACCGCAGCCGGTATCCAATACCCACGAAGTAGAACTAGAAGATATAACATTAAGTTCGATAACATAAATACCTGAGTCAGACGCATCATACGTCTTCTTCAGCTTCTTGTAATCTTCCTTGAACTTCTTGCAGTCTCTTTTCCAATGCCCCAACTGCTTGCAATAGTTGCACTTATCCTCAGCAGAAGGCCCGGATTTGGGCTTGGGCTTGGGCTTGTCTTGACTTTCAGTCTCGACAACCTGGGCCTTTCCCTTATCCTTCTTAGGTTTCTTAAACCTTTTACCCCCTTGTACCATCAGGATACTGGGAGTAGCCTTCTTGAGATTCGGCTCTGCTGTCTTCAGCATACCGTGCAACTCAGTCAATGTCTTAGTCATGTTTTGCATGTTATAGTTCATGATGAACTGATCAAAACACGACGGCAAAGACTGCAGAATCATGTTAGTGGCCAGCTCCTGGCTAATGGCACAGTCCAGTTTCCCCAGGTTATCAATGTAACCCATCATTTTAAGGACATGAGGACTTACTGGACTGTCCTTAGCCAGCTTGCAATCCATGAGAGATTTAACCGTCTGATATCTCTCTGTGCGAGCTTGCTCCTGAAACAAAGCTTTCAGGCTGTTAATCATCTCAATGGGTGACAACACGTTCTCATATTGCTTCTGCAGCTCAGAGTTCATAGTCACCAGCATTAGACAATTAACATCTTTGACATCCGCTGAATGCTTATCCCAAGCATCTTTTCTGTCTGCGGAGCATTGGAACGTGGCCTCTCGGGGAGAACTCTTTCAAGGACATATTCCTTGTTCTCCTGCCTGAGAACTATTCTCAGGTTCCGATACCATTCCAAGAAATTAGATCCATTTAACTTGTCCTTCTCAAGGACGGATCTTAGTGAGAAAGTGTTGATGTGATTTGAGACAGACATAGCTGCAATTAAAAGGTAAAGGTTTTAGTTATAATGCTCAAGGAAATGAGAAATCTTATCTAATAAGAAACCTCTCATTGTATTCATAACTCTGTTTCTGTAGGATTATGTGTGTTCTTTGGTGTAATTATCAGATTACAACCTAACATAATCAACTAGGATCTAGGTGATTTGCAGTTGAATCATAAACAGATCAGGATCATTACCTTGTGATTGCAGCGGATTGATCAAAGGAATATCGAGATCTGTAAGAGCTGATGATAACCGGCTCCTCCTAGGTATCCACACTCTTACAAGCTACTGGATCAGGCTGCTAGACCAAAGTTGGAACAACAGAGAGAGAGAGGACGGCCAGACCTAGAAAAATCGCAGACCCTTAGGCTTAATGGCGCCTCCCTCTTGCTTATATGGGCCCAAGTAATTAAACTAATGGCCTATTAGGCTTTTGGGCCCAAGACCCAAATCAGACAAAAGACTGTCTTTTGTCTGGCCCAATTCTCTGTACAAATACAGTAAATGCCTTGCATCTTACCGTATTAATTCCATTTAACTTTCCCGTTAGCTATGGTGTGTGACCCTTTGGGATCATACAATACTGGTAATAAGTCCTAAACTTATAGATCAAGAGCGGGCTCTAGCAAGTCATCATGATCACCCAGTATTTATGACTTATGTCTGATCTCGACACTTATCATACTTTCTAGAGATAGTACAGTAGATTTCAGGACATTCCCAACAATCTCCCACTTGTACTGGAATCCTACATTCCCTAATCCTTTTGTCTCAATATCTCGATCTGGCATAAGGCAAGAAGCGTGTCATCCTTATATAGCCAGACCATGTTCATCGGACCAGATTTGATACTGACAATTCAAACGACTTGGGCAAGTCCGTTTGGGAGTGGCCACTCTCTTACCAGCTATCAAGTCTCCGATTGGCCTAGAGATATTACCTCCGTTAAACGGCAGGGACAAATCCCATCTTGTTCCATCACTATAAACTACACACTTTGTAATACACCCAACCAAGGTCCTTATAGCTCCCAGTTACGAAACAGCGTTAGACAATGATCAAAGCGCATCAATCCATGTGCAGCCACATGCATGCGAACTCAGGTCTAAGGACTATACTCTATAGTCATAAATGAGAACCTCTCATGACACAGATATTAATATCTTGTAGAGTTCTCATCAGCGGGCCATGTCCGGTCATATGCTCCCCTACATATACCTATGTGTCGACTTTGATGCCGCGCATCTATGACCCCTCGAAACTTGGTCATAAGTCTCAACACATTCTAGTCTCAAATGGTTGTTGGTGTTCCAATTTCAACAACCTTCGACTATGGACACTATGATTTATGTCATTTCGTTAAACATGGGGTTTCAGGATCAAGTCTACTCATGTACTTCGATGGCCCATATATAATGACATGAATCATTTTGGAACGATTATTTTATATCACAGTTAAAAATAATCCAGAAAAAAAATTTCATTAACATTTAAAAAAAAATGTTTACATGAACCAATCAAAATAACTAAAATAAAGCCCTCACAACTCCCACTCAAAAAGAGATTACATTTGAATGTCTCTAATTCCTACATCAGCAGTATGCAACTCGTGCTTAGGTCTCGGGAGTGGCTTTGTCAACGGGTCAGCCACGTTCTCATCAGTGGGAACTCTGCTGACCTTCACTTCACCTCTATTCATTATATCATGAATCAGGTGATACCTTCTCATAATATGTTTGGATTTCTGATGATGTCTCGGTTCCTTGGCTTGAGCAATTGCACCATTGTTGTCACAATACAGTGCTAGAGGCTCAGTGGCATTTGGGAATACACCGAGTTCAATCAAGAAGTTCCTTATCCAAACTCCTTCCTTCGCAGCTTCTGAAGCAGCGATGTATTCAGCTTCTGTTGTGGAATCTGCCACGGTGCTCTGCTTGGAGCTCTTCCAACTTACTGCACCGCCATTCAGACAGAAGATGTAACCAGACTGTGACCGGAAATCATCTTTATCTGTCTGAAAACTTGCATCCGTGAATCCACTCATTTCAAGCACTTCACTTCCTCCGTAAACCAAGAACTTATCCTTAGTATTCCTCAAATACTTCAGAATATTCTTTACGGCAACCCAGTGACTCTCACCTGGGTTAGACTGGTACCTACTCGTCATGTTTAGTGCATAAGCAACATCAGGACGAGTACAGATCATGGCATACATGATAGATCCTATAGCCGAAGCATAAGGAATCCTACTCATGCGCTTAAGCTCATCAGGTGTTTTGGGACACTGATCCTTGCTTAGTGCAGCACCATGTATCATTGGCGTGAATCCTTTCTTGGATTTATCCATTCCGAATCGATGCAGGACTTTGTCTATATAAGAATCTTGGCAAATTCCAACCAGCCTTTTAGATCTGTCTCTAAAGATTCGGATTCCAAGAACATACGCGGCTTCACCCATGTCCTTCATGGAAAAACAACTTCCCAGCCAGTCTTTAACAGACTTCAGCATTGGAATATCATTTCCAAGAAGCAATATGACATCGACATATAGGATAAGAAACGCCACTTTGCTCCCACTAGTTTTCTTATACACACATTGTTCTTCCTTGTTTCTGATGAAGTCAAAATTCTTTATTGCCTCATCAAAACGAAGATTCCAACTCCTGGATGCTTGCTTCAATCCATAAATGGATTTATGAAGTTTGCATACTTTCCCAGCATTCTTAGGATCAATGTAACCGTCAGGCTGTGTCATATACACATCCTCCTCCAAGATTCCATTCAGGAAGGCGGTTTTCACATCCATCTGCCAAATCTCATAATCATAATAAGCGGCAGTTGCTAGGAGAATCCGAATTGATTTCATCATGGCCACTGGTGAATAGGTTTCATCATAGTCTATACCATGAATTTGTTTGAAACCTTTTGCCACCAACCTGGCCTTGTAAATCTGGACATTTCCATCCATGTCAATCTTCTTCTTGAAGATCCATTTACACTCGATGGCTTTAGCACCAGCGGGTAAGTCAACCAGTGAAAACACTCGGTTGACAGACATGGAGTCCATCTCGGATTCAGTGGCTTCACGCCACTTTGAGGAGTCAGGGCCTATCATGGCTTCTGCAAAGTTCGAGGGTTCATCACCGTCAATGATCAAAAGATCATGGCAATTAGTCACGAGAAATCCCTGATATCTATCGGGTTCGTGACGGATCCTTCCGGATCTTCGAACTTCAGGTACTTCAGGTTCAGGTTCTATTACAACTTCATGTAATTCATCCTGCTGTTCTTCCTCATTAGGTTGAACAGGTTCCTGTCCTTCTTGAATTTCATCAAGTTGTACCTTACTCCCACTATCTTTCTTAGAGAGAAATTCCCTCTCAAGAAAAGTACAATCCCGAGCAACAAAGATCTTGTTCTCGGATCGCAGATAGAAGTAATAAGCCTTGGTATCCCTAGGATAACCAATGAAGTAACATTTGTCAGATTTTGGTGTAAGCTTGTCTGAGATTAATCTTTTGACATATGCTTCACAACCCCAAATTCTGAGGAAAGACATTGCTGGAGCCTTTCCAGTCCATAACTCATATGGTGTCTTTGCTACTGATTTTGATGGCACTCTGTTCAGTGTGAACGTTGCGGTCAGCAAAGCATATCCCCAAAGGGATATAGGAAGGTCTGTGTGACTCATCATGGATCGGACCATATCTAACAATGTCCGATTCCTTCTCTCAGACACACCATTCCACTGAGGTGTTCCAGGAGGTGTGAGTTGGGAGATGATCCCACACTCACTCAGATGATCACGGAATTCCTGGCTCAAGTATTCTCCTCCTCGGTCCGACCGAAGAGCCTTAATACTCTTACCAAGCTGGTTCTGTACTTCATTCTGGAATTCTTTGAACTTCTCAAAGGTTTCCGACTTATGTTTCATCAAGTAGACATATCCATATCTACTGAAATCACCAGTGAATGTAACGAAGTACTGATAGTTTCCTCTAGCATTTGTGGACATTGGGCCACACACGTCAGTATGTATCAGGCCCAATAGTTCACTGGCCCTTTCTGTAGGTTATTAAAAGGGGCCCGTGTCATTTTGCCCATTAGGCAAGATTCGCATTGCTCACAAGACTCAAAGTCAAATGAGCCCAAGAGTCCATTTGAATGGAGCCTCTTGACGCGTTTCTCACTAATGTGCCCCAAACGACAATGCCAGAGAAACGTTTCATTTTCTTCGTTAGATTTGAACCGTTTTGTATTAATGTTATATACTGGAGTAGATTGATCCAGCATGTACAACCCATTAACAAGAGGGGCACAGCCATAGAACATATCATTGAGATTAAAGGAACATAATTTATTCTTAATAGAAAAATCAAATCCTTGTAAATCCAATAATGAAACTGAAATGATATTTCTGCTTATAGCAGGTACAAAATAACAATTCTCAAGTTCTAAAATCAATCCAGAAGGTAAAGACAACAAGTAAGTGCCAACGGCCAGTGCTGGAACCTTCGCTCCATTGCCAACCCGCAACTCTACTTGCCCTTGCTTCAACCTTCTACTGTTGCTGAGCGCCTGCACATTTGTACAAATATGAGCCCCACATCCAGTATCTAATACCCAAGTGGTATTATCAGAAGTAGTAGTATTTACTTCAATAACAAAAATACCTGAAGATATAGTCGCGAAGGACTTCTTCTTCTCCTTCAGACTTTCCTGGTATTTCTTACAGTCCCTGCGATAATGCCCTGCCTCTTTGCAAAAGTGGCAGATATCAGAAGGCCCAGCTTTAGACACGGGCTTGGGCTTGTCTTTTTCTTTGTTGACAGCCTTGCCCTTTCCCTTGTCTGCAGCAGATTTCTTAAAACCCTTGCCCTTCTGCACCATGAGTACAGACGGGTCCTTGGCCTTCTTCAGATTAGGTTCCGCAGTCTTGAGCATACCATGTAGCTCATGCAAAGTCTTTGTCAACCCATGCATATTATAGTTCAAGGTGAACTGGTCATATGCAGGAGTAAGAGACTGCAGAACGATATCACAAGCAAGCTCTTGGCTTATAGGACAATCGAGTCTAGTCAAATGATCGAGATAACCCATCATTTTCAGAACATGTGGACTCACTGCTGCATCCTTAGCTATTTTACAGTCCAAGAGATTCTTTACAGTTTGGAATCTCTCTGTACGAGCCTGCTCCTGAAACAACGCTTTCAGGTTTGCCATCAGTTCCATGGGACAAGTCAGGCCTTCCCACTGAATCTGCAGTTCGGGAGCCATTGTCGCCAACATTAGGCAAACCACGTCATTAGCATCTGAAGAATGCGTATCCCAAGCATTCTTCACAGCTTGTGCGGCATTATTCGCAGGTCTAGGGGGGAGAACTCTTTCAAGGACATAAGCCTTCTTCTCCTGCCTGAGCACAAGTCTCAGGTTCGTGGACCAGTTCAGGAAGTTTGATCCGTTCAGTTTGTCCTTCTCAAGGGCAGACCGGATCGAGAAAGTGTTTTGTGTTGTTGTGCTTGACATAGCTGAAATTATGAGACAATAGAGTTTTAGTTATTTAGTTCATAAAAGAGTAATCTTAAAAACTTATAAGAAAACTCGCATTGCATTCAAAATTTCTTTGTTTAACCTCATATGAATGCAATGATTCCGAGACCCATGTTCAACTAAAACCAAAATGGGCCACTGGCCGTCACCCGAAATTAGCTTTACTTGGTAAGCATACACACAGCTAGTTATATCCATATAACTCTCGGTTGTGGATTGGGCCCAAGGCCCAATTCACCAGATGTCTCAAGGCCCGGGACTCCCGATGGCCCAGTCAAGGAAAACAATCTCTTACAGCCAAATAATCACTAAAGTCTGGGACTCCCAATGAAATTAGTGACTATATACTACTTTACTTACGCAAAAACAGACACCTCACACTGTAAGCCATATCTGTAATTGAATAAGCGTTAAGTAGCTGACAAGATTGGGCAAGACATCCAAACTTGATATTGGTTTTGAGGATTTTAGGTTTTCTTTCCAAAAATAGAAGATTACTATTTTGGGAAACTTTCCATTTCAGGAAACTTACTAAATTTGGAAACTTTCTAAATCTAGAAACATGCTAAAAATAGAAATTTCTAATTTAATATTTTATTAAAGTTTTCGGTTGGGTCACAAATTATAGGCACAATTCTTGGCCCAAGACCACAGAATTCCAATTGGCCCAATAATTTGATATAACCGAGTCGGTTCATTAATTCTGGTCCAAGACCAAATTAACTACTAAATCCAACTGGTTATTTACTAAACCAGACCGGTCTAAATTATTTGGTCCAACCAAATCAAACTTAGACCAGCCTTCGGTTTAGGTTAAAATTCAATTTTTGAATTTAAATCCGGTTTAACCAGAAATTAAATAATACTAATTGTATTAAATAATTTCCAGCAAACCGCGATTTGGGTTAACCGCTTGAACCACCAATTAAATTGGATCGGTTCAGTTAAGTCCAAAATCAGGAAGAAACACCTTGTGTTTTAGCCAATTTTGACCTAACCTGCGGTTTCAGCTAAACCTGACAATGAACCACAATCGGTTTGATTGGTTCATTGTCGCGGGTTTGGGAAGAACGAACCGCGAAGCTCGGTTGAACCGATTGGCTACTCGCGGACCGTATCTCTCGCCAGTGTATCGATCGATATCACGCTCCTGCGTCGATCGATACCGGCGTGCATCAGCTCGTTGCGATCGGGTCATCGGGACAGCGAGAAGCAATCGATCCGATTCATATCGATCGATATCTCGCTCCCTCGTCGATCGACACGGGCGATCACATCGCATACCGATGGGTTTCAATCGGATTATGCGATTCATATACTTAGGTTTTTAAGTTTTCTAATCAAATTTCTTAAGCCAAATTCGATTCTAAACATTAAAACAACCTAAATATGATCCAAACAGCAAAAACCTAACAACCTGGCTCTGATACCACTGTAGGATTATGTGTGTTCTTTGGTGTAATTATCAGATTACAACCTAACATAATCAACTAGGATCTAGGTGATTTGCAGTTGAATCATAAACAGATCAGGATCATTACCTTGTGATTGCAGCGGATTGATCAAAGGAATATCGAGATCTGTAAGAGCTGATGATAACCGGCTCCTCCTAGGTATCCACACTCTTACAAGCTACTGGATCAGGCTGCTAGACCAAAGTTGGAACAACAGAGAGAGAGAGGACGGCCAGACCTAGAAAAATCGCAGACCCTTAGGCTTAATGGCGCCTCCCTCTTGCTTATATGGGCCCAAGTAATTAAACTAATGGCCTATTAGGCTTTTGGGCCCAAGACCCAAATCAGACAAAAGACTGTCTTTTGTCTGGCCCAATTCTCTGCACAAATACAGTAAATGCCTTGCATCTTACCGTATTAATTCCATTTAACTTTCCCGTTAGCTATGGTGTGTGACCCTTTGGGATCATACAATACTGGTAATAAGTCCTAAACTTATAGATCAAGAGCGGGCTCTAGCAAGTCATCATGATCACCCAGTATTTATGACTTATGTCTGATCTCGACACTTATCATACTTTCTAGAGATAGTACAGTAGATTTCAGGACATTCCCAACAGTTTCCTCATATGAATACAATGAACCAAGATCCTCAGATCACCGAAATTCGAGTGGACGACTCGCCATCACTCAAAACTCAGTCATCCAGGTAAGCAAATCATTGCTAATTGCACCCAGTACAACTCTTGGTCGCAGATAAGACAATCCATGTCATATCCACTCCGATGTCTCTGGGCCCAGAACTTCTGATGGCCCAGTCAAGTAAACCAATCTCTTCGGTCTTGTGATCATTGAAAGTCGCACTGCAAGTCTATCAATGATCACCTGCCTTACTCATGTAGCTGTGGATACCAAGGACTCCAAGACTATCCAATCAGCGAAACGAGTCTTGACAGTAGACAAGATCGGGCAAGACATCAAGATCACTTGATATTTAGTTGAGGAAAAGAACCGATTTATCTTGATGCATATCCAATATACATTCAAGGATTTATTTATTTATTTAAAACATTCAGTTTTATTTAGTTTAGATTCATCTACAACTTTTGGGATTAAATTGTTCTGGTATATGCAAATATGTAGTCCAACTAGCATATCTGCGAGCATTGTATCGATCGACGCCAACCATTGGTATCGATCGATGCAATCAAATTTAAACCGTTCTTCGATAACCGGTCTAACCGGATCGAATTTACATAACTGATTCAATCCAATTGAACCAGTTCGGTTTAATGGTCCATGTCGATCGTCACACTATGTGCATCGATCGACATTACCAAAACAGAACCAATTTTGGCTAATTAAAATTAACCGTGCTAGATAACCGGTCTAATCCAATTGAACCGATTTATCTGATCGCATTGCCTGTGTCGACCGACACACCCAGTGTATCGATCGACACAGCAGGAATTCGGGTACTCGATCTCAGATCGAAAACCTTAAGATTATTTGCGGATTTTCGCTTTGTATCGACCGGCACACGCTTTGTGTCGATCGATACTGTGCGACAAACCCTAAAATTTTATTCGCGAGTTTTCGCTCTGTGTCGACCGACACACGCTTTGTGTCGATCGACACCCTGCGACAAACCCTAAAATTTTATATTTTGCGCCGCGGCATGTCGACCGACACACGCTTTGTGTCGATCGACACAGTGCGATTTCAGCAATACCATCGTTTTCAACAGAGACAAAAATCCGAGATTTAATCAATGAAAAACGATTTCAACAGGCAATATACAGATCAACAACATCAAGTTTCGATTTTATATCACCAGTTTCAATAGCTAAACCCTAAGCATGCTCTGATACCACTGTTAGATCCCGATGAATCTAGGGTTTGATATATTGAAAGTAGCCCAACCTCGTTCTTACCTTTGGCAGCGGAAGAGATGGTGAACGAGATCAGTTGGAGCAACGCAACGCCTTGCCTCTACCAGATACACACGCACGCTCGCTGGAAACGGGATGCTAGTGCCGGATCAATAGGGATCGATAGTGTCTGGTCTGTCTAGTGTTTCTATGAAGAAAACTGGACGGCTCTCCTGTTTAGGTCGAACTAATCTGTTTTTATTCGACCTAAACGTGCTTAACGGGCCAAACTCAATTAAGCCATAACCCGAAAAGCCTGTTCAGAAAATCCGAACTGTGTCGACCGACACACAAGCTGTGTCGATCGACACAACACCATAATATCGATATTAATGTGTATCCAATACACATTAGTATGATCATTACCATAATGATCATTCCCATGTCGTAGCTTCCAGTTCGCTTAGGTGTGTGACCCTATAGGATCATATAATACCGGCAGTAAGTCCACGACCTACAGATTGCAAGAGGCTTCTAGAAAAACATTGCAATCGCCCAGTATTATACGAATGTCTGATCTCGACACACAACTATCACAGGAGTGAGTACAAGTGTGATTTCAGGACACTATCCCAACAAATTATTCACTGACCATAAGAGTCTGAAGTATGTGTTCACTCAGCCTGACTTGAACCTAAGGCAAAGAAGATGGATGGAGTTGGTGGCAGATTACGATCTAGACATCACCTACCATCCGGGAAAAGCTAACTTGGTAGCAGACGCCTTGAGTCGGAAGAGGACCGAGGTGGCCGTGGAGAAAGATGCAGAGACCTTGGTCGGTTTGGTCAGGTCCTTGCATCTGAACGCATTGTCAGTGGACAATGAGCCACTCGGCCTTGGAGCAGCGGATCAGGCGGATCTGTTGACTCGTGTACGGTTGGCTCAGGAACATGATGAAGAGCTGATCAAGTCGGTGAATAACAACAACACCGAGTACCAGTTTACCAACAATGGGACGATTGTGGTGAATGGACGGGTGTGTGTTCCCGACGTGAAAGTCCTTAAGGAGGAGATCTTAAGGATGGCTCATCAGTCTAAGTTCTCCATTCATCCTGGACAGACCAAGATGTACCAAGACCTCAAACGGTACTATCATTGGGTCGGTATGAAGAGAGACATAGCAGAGTGGGTGTCCAAGTGCCAAACGTGTCAGTTGGTTAAGATTGAACACCAAGTCCCAAGTGGCCTATTGCAAAGTCTGCCCATTCCGGAATGGAAGTGGGACCACATCACCATGGACTTTGTAACAGGGCTACCTGTGACTCGGTTAAGGAAGGACACGATTTGGGTTGTAGTGGACAGGCTGACCAAGTCTGCACACTTCTTGACCATCAAGAAGACTGATGGAGTGGGAAAGCTTGCTGAGAAATACATTGATGAGGTCGTAAGACTTCACGGTATTCCAGCAAGTATAGTCTCGGACCGAGATGGTTGATTCACTTCTTATTTCTGGCAAGCTTTTCAGAAAGCCCTAGGAACAAGAGTGAACATTAGTACGGCTTACCATCCACAGACGGATGGGCAGTCGGAGAGGACCATACAGACGCTGGAAGACATGCTAAGAGCGTGTGTTCTGGATTGGGGCGATTCTTGGGAGAAGTTCTTGCCCTTGACCGAGTTTTCTTATAACAACAGTTATCAAGCAAGCATCGGGATGTCGCCTTATGAAGCGTTGTATGGCAGGCCGTGTAGGACCCCATTGTGTTGGACACAAGTGGGAGAGTCCAGTGTGGTTGGACCGGACATAATTGCCGAGACCACCGAGCAAATCCGATTCCTAAAAGCTAAGATGAAGGAGGCGCAAGATCGCCAACGGAGTTATGCAAACAAGAGAAGGAAAGACCTTGAGTTCCAAGTTGGGGAACGGGTTTACCTTAAGATGATTACCTTCAGAGGAAGGGCTAGGGTTTCCAAGCGAGGAAAGTTGGACCCGAGGTACTTGGGGCCATTCACGATTCTGGAGAGAGTCGGGAAAGTAGCCTACAAGTTGGACTTACCCAACGAGATGGAAGCATTTCACAATGTGTTCCATGTCTCACAGTTGCGTAAGTACCTCTCGGACCAAGATGTGATTTTTCCCGAGATCCCCGCAGATCTTAAGGCAAACCTCACATTGGAAACTAGGCCCTTAAGGATCTTGGACCGGTTGGAGAAAGCCACCAGGAAGAAGGTAATCCAGATGGTCAAAGTGGAATGGATTTGCAACGGGGTTAAGGAAATTACTTGGGAAACCGAGGCCAGGATGAAGGCTGATTACCCAGAGTGGTTTGAGGAGTTTACAAGGGACGAACTTCTTGGAGCGGATTCGGGGACGAATCCATTTCAAGGGGGGGAGAACTTGTAACATCCCTGAACTGGCCTACGGGCCATTGGGCGTCCATAGAACCAGAAACATCAAACTTAATATCGGGAAAGATCAAAGAGAGTGTTCTATGGACGGAAGAAGGTTAAGCTCAGCTGGAATGGAGCTTAATCGAGTGGGAGTCAGCTGGAAGGAGTGTGGTCAACTCAGCTCAGCTCAGTACAGCTCAGCTAGAGTGTTTGAAGTGTGAATCAGCTGATCAGCTAGTGAGACTAGCTGATCATAAGCGAATGGGCACAAGTGGAGAGATGTGCCTTTTCGGCCAAAGGAGACACCCATTCGCTTGGGAAGTTTCATGCGATTTCATGGCCTATAAATAGGCCATGAGAGGCCAATTTGCGCACACAATTCACATAAGGGAGAAACCCAGATTTTTCCTAAGGCAAAGGCCACAAAGATCGTGAGAAAGAAAGAGAGTTTGAGGCCGGTTTTCTAGAGAGAGAGTCGGCGATTGTCCAAGGGTTTTGGTGGGTAATTGGAGCGGCTTAAGGAGGCATCATGGCGGGAGATACAAGCCGTGATCCGGGCAAGTCCACCACGACCGCAAAGGTTAGTCCGAGTCCCTATCTTCTCTCGGCCTTGGGTCAAACCGTGGCCTATGGCCGGTTAAGTTGTGGCCGGATTACACTCCTCTTCTTCTCCTTCTTCTGGAACTAGAACCGGGTTAGGCAACACGGTTTTAGAGTCGGCTTGGTTGATCATTCAAGTGATCGGCCGAAGGCCATGATCGCGGTTTAAATGGTCGGATCGTGTACCGCGGGCACTAAGAGTCGTTGGGTTCGTATGCGGATGATCGGACGGTTATCGGAAGGCAATCGGGTCATGGAATGGTCGGACGGTGTATCGGGAATAGATAGCCGGACCATAACCGCATGACAGACTGACCGGCGTGAACGGTCTGGAAATGGATCGGCGACCACGGACGTGCCGTAAAACGCTATCGGATGGTCGGGTGAGTCGCGGACCATGCACCGCGGTAACAGATCGATGGCAACCGTCCGCGGAACCATCGCGTCCGTTCGCGGTGAACAGTCGCGACCGTTCGTACCGAACGGGTGCTATAGTCGTGAGTCGTCAGTCGGATGTACGCGACGTCCGTAAGGACGATCGCTTACTATGTGCGGATCGGCTTACGGCAGTGCACGCGGGACGATAGCCGGATGCACGTATAGTCCATACGGACGAACGCTCATTGCACGGTTATCGGCTCTCGGCATGCGCTTAGACGGAAGGACAGGCGGGCTGACGCGCGATCGCGGTACGCGATGTCGTCGACACGATCGTCCGCACGGTCCTTACGGACGAACGTGCGGTACGTACGGGCGAGCATCGGTACGCGATAGCGGTACGGTCTGACGCGGCTTACGCGCATCGCGGCATGTACTGATCCGACCATGCGGATGTACGTACTGCCGAGACGCGGATCGCGGCCAATGGACTGACGCGTACGATCATGGATCGCGGTTACGGCCGTGGATTCGGAATGACGTGATGTGGTCCGATTATGGAAACTTAGCCGATTTAGAGGAATTTAGAATGGTTTAGGTTTGATTGTTGCATTGGATCATATATAACGTTTATTGTTAAGTTGTTGGTTATTCCGTTTATGCATACTTAACGTGATATTTGTGTTTCAGGACATGCGGACGATCATAGGGATGATCGATCCTAGGAGCGGACCAAGACCGGTGGACGAGTGGTGTGTGAAGATAGATATACTGTTTTAGGACCGATACTTTATATTAGCATAATGCAACATTGAACCACATTTGTAATGGTACCTTTGATGATTATTAATAAAATGTCTGTTTATCTTATTGCTTGATTCCCTTAGATAAGTCGGAATGAAATGGCTAAGTAATGAACTCGCGCTGGAATTGTTTAAGTATAGAAAGATTGGGCTTGAGGTTGAGAACGAACCTCAAGTTGATTTGGCTAAGTTAGTGGAACGGCCGTTCCGGCCGTAGAGTCAGGATGGGGTGTTTCAATTTCTGCTCAAGCGAAGACGGCAAAAGGTAATTTCTTAGCTCTCCACCGGTTTTTATTTCCGATCATTCTCCGTCGTAGCTCAGCCCTGAGTTCTTAGGCATTTAGATCGAAATTATCGTCTATTGCGCGTGTTCTTCATCTGTTCTTCAACAACCATGTCTTTGGTCCGTTGTTCTGAGAAAAAGGATAAAGAAGTTGTTACCGTCTCGTCTGCGGACGATTCATCAAGTCGCCGTTCTGATTCATCTGATTCGTTGTCTCCGAGCACTTCTTCCGACTTGAGGAATTATCCTGCTCACTACGCAATCAAAGAGCTCCAACGTCGTTTTGACTTGTGAGTCATCTCAACAAGCCGATGCCGCGGAACACTCCGGTCAAAGCAAGTTTGTGATTCCGCAACTCAGAGATTCTGACTCGGATGAAGATGTCGATATCGAGAAAGTCGATTCCGATATTGATAACCGTGATGGCGATATCCTTCCTGGATTGTCTGCTGCCCCGTCAGAGGTGTACAATAATGTCTTCGAGACTCGTTCTACCGTGGAGTCGGTGACTTCGACGCTCCAGGGCTGTGGAGCTGATCCTAGGATTAAATTCCTTATACCTTGCACTCTTGATCGTCCCTGGAATCCTCCACCGGGTTATATGACTCTCTATGAGTCTTATTTCGATAATACCCATACTGGGGGTTGCCGACTCTGGTTACCTCTGCCCGACTTGCTGGTTTCTTACTGCCATCGTCGCGAAATCGCCATCTCTTAGCTCTCAGCCGTTGCGGTCCGCCACATGGTCGGTCTTCTCGTACTCGGTGCTGAGGCCGATGTGACGATTACCGTTAGCTTCTTTGAGGAGGCGACTTCTGTTGGGAATGTCCTGAAATCTATTGTACTTACTCTAAGTGAGAGTTGTATTGTCGAGATGTGACAGTCATATAATACTAGGCAATCATAATGCTTTGCTAGAAACCACTTGTGATCAATGAGTTTAGAACTCATTGCTAGTGTTATATGATCCTACAGGGTCACACACCTAAGCAACTGAACATATGATATGAGGTTGATCATTAATGTAATGATCTAGAAATGCATATTTGATATGCATTCAGTTTCGAGTTTCTGAGGGTGTGTCGATCGACACAACATGTGTATCGATCGACACAGATCGCGAGTAACTTAATTAACTTCGGTTCAATCCTTGGTTAATCAGGTCATGATATAAGTCAACATATATAAAGATATAAGGTCGACTTGATGAGCAATCTAACCTAATTCACAGCCACCAGAAAGAAACAAAAACCCTCTTGAGAGATCTGATCTCTAACGGCACTAGCATCCCGTCTATTCAGTTGTGTGCGTGTGGATACCAGTAGAGGCGCAACATTTGAGGCGCTAAGGATCTCAATTACTTGCAAAACTTCCGCTGCTAATCTCCAGGTAACTTCGAGATCTATAGATTCAATACACATGAACCCTAGATCTTAGGGAATGGAATTTATACCTAGGGTTGCTAATCTGATTAGAACTGCTAGAAATTCCTACAGTGGTATCAGAGCCTTAGGGTTCTATTGAATCAGTAGCATGTTGATTAGATTAGTTGCATCTAGATCACTGTATAGTTGATACAAACATGCTAAAACTCGTTTTAATCAAAGTAATCTAGTTTAGGTTTTTTTGCTTGAAAACGATTAGGGTTCATCGCCCTGTGTCGATCGATGCCAATCCGGTATCGATCGACACATAAGGATAACCCGAATAAAACTTGGGTTTAACTTAACTGTGACGATCGACACAAGAGTTGTGTAGGTCGACACATACCTTACGGTCAGGTTAATTGGTCCAATTGGATTGGACCGGTTATCTAGCTTGGTTAAACCGCTAAACGGTTTGTTGCGATTAATTTGATAAGGTTAGCATCAACCAACACTAATGTAGTGTCGATTGACACTAACCGGTTATCGTAAAACCGGATCAATTGGATTGATCGGATATCGCAAATTGGTTTTGGTTAATCTGCATCGATCGACACTAAAGTAGTGTCGGTCGACACAAGATCCGCTGGTTTAGGTTATTGAACCTGAAATCACAGAACCAAACCAAGATAAATCATTTTAATTAGAAGAATTAAAAACATAATAAAACTGAACGTTTTAAAGGTTCTGTTCCTCAACCAAATATCAAGTAATCCTTGATGTCTTTCCAATCTTGTCAACTGTCAAGACTTGTTTCATTGTGCGATAGACTTGCACTGCAAGGTGTCCACAATTACATAAGTAAGACAGGAAGTAATCGTGTTGATGGACTTGCAGTGCAAGACATCAACAATTACATGACTCAAAAGATTGGTTTACTTGAATGGGCCATCAAAATCGTTTTGGGCTCAGAGACATCAGGTGGTTTGGACATGAGATGTCAATCCACAACCAAGAGTTATATTGGATATAACTATCAAAGTTGTTGCTTACCTAGATAGCTAAAATTTGGGTGATAGCCAGTGGCTCACCCAAGTTTAGTGAAGTATGGGTCTTGGATCATTATAACATTTGAGGAAACATTGTTTGAATATAATGCGAGTTATCTTAATAGTTAAGATTTCTCCTTTCTTGAACATCATAACTAAACCTTTTCCTTTCTTTGATCTCAGCTATGACTAACACTCATCATAACACTTTCTCCCTGCGATCCGTCCTTGAGAAGGACAAGTTAAATGGATCGAATTTTCTCGAATGGTATCGGAACTTGAGAATTGGTCTCAAGCAGGAGAAAAGGGACTATGTCCTGGAAAATGTTCTCCCTGAAAAACCGAGAGCCAATGCTCCACATGCAGAAAGGAGTGCTTGGGATAAGCATTCTAATGATGTGGTCGATGTGAGTTGTCTCATGTTGGCTACCATGAACTCGGATTTGCAGAAGCAATACGAGAACGTGGAGTCGCCAATGGAGATGGTCACTAGCCTGAAAAGTATGTTTCAGGAGCAAGCACGAACTGAGAGGTACCAGACGGTTAAGTCTCTCATTGAATGCAAGCTACCAAAGGATGGTCCAATCAGTCCTCATGTCATAAAATGATGGGTTATATTGATAACCTGGGGAAGCTGGATTGTCCCATTAGCCAAGAGTTGGCTACTGACATCATTTTACAGTCACTGTCGTCAAGCTATGATCAATTTGTTATGAACTATAACATGAACAACTTGACGAAGACGTTGACTGAACTGTATGGCATGCTCAAGACAGTTGTGCCTAATATCAAGAAGGGCACTCCAAACGTACTTATGGTACAAGGAGGCAAGAAGTTTATGAAACTTGGCAAGGGCAAGGGAAAGGGCAAGGCCGTCCAGGTTGAGAACCAGGACAAGCCTACGCCAGCTACCAAACCCAAGCCCGGCCCATCTGAGACTGATAAGTGCCATTACTGTAATGAGCTTGGACATTGGAAGAGAAATTGCAACAAATTCCTGGAAGAGAAAAAGAAGAAGAAGAAGACTTTCGAGACTTCATCTTCAGGTATTTATGTTTTAGAAGTAAATGTTACTACTTCAGGTTCTACTTCTTGGGTATTGGATACCGGTTGTGATGCTCATATTTGTACAAATATGCAGGGCCTAAGCAATAGTAGGACGTTGGAGAAGGGACAAGTGGACCTGCGCGTGGGGAATGGAGCAAGAGTTGCTGCATTAGTCGTAGGAACATTTAATTTGTCTTTACCTTCTAGTTTGGTTTTGGAACTTAATAATTTCTACCATGTACCTGCTATAAGCAGAAATATTATTTCTATTTCTGTTTTGGATATGGAAGGATATCAGTTTTCAATTAAGAATAAATGTTGTTTTTTTTTATTACAATGATATATTTTATGGTAGCAGCCCATTAGAGAATGGGCTTTATGTTCTAAACCAAAGTACACCAATCTATAACATTAACACCAAGAGATTCAAGTCAAATGACACGAATCAGACTTTTCTGTGGCATTGTCATTTGGGCCACATAAATGAGAAACGTATCCAGAAGCTCCATAGTGATGGGCTTCTGGGCTCATTTGATTATGAATCATGTGAGAAATGTGAATCTTGTTTATTGGGCAAAATGACCAAGGCCCCTTTCAATAAACAAAATGAAAGGGCCAGTGACCTATTGGGCCTTATACATACCGATGTATGTGGCCCAATGAGCACGAGTGCCAGAGGAAACTTTCGGTACTTCATTACATTCACTGATGATTTCAGTAGGTATGGTTATGTCTATTTAATGAGACACAAGTCGGAATCTTTTGAAAGGTTCAAAGAATTCCAAAATGAAGTACTGAATCAACTTGGCAAAAGTATTAAGGCTCTTCGATCAGATCGTGGAGGAGAATACTTAAGCCAAGAATTCAGTGATCATCTAAGAGATTGTGGAATTATTTCGCAGCTCACTCCTCCTGGAACACCCCAATGGAATGGAGTGTCAGAGAGGAGGAATCGGACTTTATTAGATATGGTTCGATCAATGATGAGTCACTCATCTCTTCCATTATCCTTTTGGGGATACGCTCTAGAAACGTCTGCGTTTACACTTAATAGGGTTCCGTCAAAATCAGTTGCAAAGACACCACATGAGATGTGGACTGGAAATGTTCCGAGTTTGTCTTTTCTGAAGATTTGGGGTTGTGAAGCTTATGTTAAGCAATTAATTACAGATAAGCTCGAATCCAAATCTGATAAATGCTACTTCGTTGGTTATCCTAAGGAAACCAAGGCTTACTACTTTTACAACCAATCCGAGAACAAAGTGTTTGTTGCTCGGAACTGCGTTTTTCTTGAGAGAGAGTTTCTTTCCAAGAGAAATAGTGGGAGTAAAGTACAACCCGAAGAAGTTCGAGAGCCACAGGAGACCTCTCAGCCCATTGAGGAAGAGCAACAGTTGGATCTACAAAGAGTTGTAGAAACCGCGCCTGTGGAGCCTGAAATTCGCAGATCCGAAAGGATCCGTCACGAACCTGAGAGATATGGATTTCTCGTAACTAATTGTCATGACTTGTTGATCATTGACAGTGACAAGCCCGCGAATTTTGAAGAAGCGATGATGAGCCCTGACTCCGAAAAGTGGCTGAAAGCCGCTGAATCCGAAATGGGATCCATGTCACAGAACCAAGTGTGGACTTTGGTTGATTTACCCGATGGTGCAAAAGCCATTGAGTGTAAATGGATTTTCAAGAAGAAAATTGATGTGGATGGAAATATTCAGATATATAAAGCAAGATTGGTGGCAAAAGGTTTCAAACAAATTCATGGTATTGACTATGAAGAAACCTATTCCCCTGTCGCTATGCTTAAATCCATTCGGATTCTCCTAGCAACAGCCGCTCATTATGATTATGAGATCTGGCAGATGGATGTGAAAACAGCTTTCCTTAATGGAATTCTGGAAGAGGATGTGTACATGACACAGCCTATAGGTTTCATCGATCATAATGCTGCTAGGAAGGTATGTAAGCTTCATCGATCCATTTATGGATTGAAGCAAGCATCTCGGAGTTGGAATCTTCGTTTTGATGAAGCAGTCAAAAGGTTTGATTTAATCAGAAACGAAGAGGAACCATGTGTTTACAAGAAGACTAGTGGGAGTGCAGTTGCATTTCTCGTATTGTATGTAGATGACATACTTCTTCTCGGAAATGACATTCTGTTGTTGCAGTCTATCAAGACTTGGCTCGGAAGTTGTTTTTCAATGAAAGACATGGGAGAAGCCGCGTACATTCTTGGAATAAGAATCTATAGAGATAGATTAAACAAGTTAATTGGATTGTGTCAAGATACTTATATCGATAAGGTCTTACACAGATTCAGCATGCATGATTCCAAGAAGGGCTTCATACCAATGTCTTATGGCATAAGTCTCAGCAAGAAGCAGTGTCCTGCGACACCTGCTGAGCGAGAACGCATGGGTCGGATTCCTTATGCTTCGGCCTTAGGATCCATCATGTATGCCATGCTCTGTACTCGTCCAGATGTTGCGTGTGCTTTAAGCATGACGAGTAGATACCAATCTGATCCAGGTGAAAGTCACTGGACAGCTGTCAAGAACATTCTGAAGTATTTGAGAAATACTATGGATAAATTCTTGGTGTACGGAGGAAGTGATGAGCTGGTAGTAAGTGGTTACACAGACGCAAGTTTTCAGACGGACAAAGACGATTTCCGATCACAATCTGGTTATGTCTTTTGTCTGAACGGCGGTGCAGTTAGTTGGAAGAGTTCCAAGCAGGACACTGTAGCAGATTCCACAACTGAAGCTGAGTACCTCGCTGCTTCTGAAGCAGCAAAGGAGGCAGTTTGGATCAAGAAGTTCATCACTGAACTTGGTGTGGTTCCTAGTATTTCTGAGCCAGTGGCTTTGTATTGTGACAACAATGGAGCCATTGCGCAAGCAAAGGAACCTAGGCCACACCAGAAGTCCAAACACATAGAGAGGAGATATCACCTTATCCGTGATATCATTATCAGAGGAGATGTGAAGATCAGCAGAGTCCCGACGGATGAGAATGTTGCTGATCCTCTGACCAAGCCTCTCCCAAGGCCTAAGCATGAGAGTCATACTGCAGCTATATGCATTAGATTTCTTAAGATATGATCTTAATTTCAGTGGGAGTTGTATTTGGTTTTTAGTTATGACATGATGTTCGTAAAACATAATTATGGTTATGTTATTTTAATGAAATAGTTTCAGTATTATTTAATTGTGTTATTAAATAATTGTCCCAAAGTAATTTATGACATTTTATAGGTCATCAAGTATGTGACTTGATCATGAAACCCTATAAGCAATAAATGACATAAATTATAATGGTCCCTAGTCGAGGTTGTTAAAGTGGGACATTAACAACCGCGTGAGACTAGTATGTGAGGTGACTGATGACTAAGTTTCATGGAGTCATTAATAAAAGTATTAAAGTCAATCACATAGATATGTGTTTGAGAACACAGGATCGGATTTGACCCATAGATGAGAACTCTACAAGATGGTTATATGAGTGTCATAAGAGTTTCTCATTACGACTATAGAGTATAGTCCTTAGACCTGAGTTCATCATGATTTCTTACATATGGATTGGTCCGTCTTGACTTTGTCAAACGTCAGCCGTAACTGGTGACTATAAAGACACTGATTGGGTGTATCATGAAATATGAAAGGGACGTAGATGGAACGAGATGGGATTTGTACCTCATATATAACAGGAGATAAATATCTCAGGGCCTATCGAAGAATTGATACTAGAAATGCGTGGCCGCGCTCAAACGAGGTGATTGTCAGTCGTTTGTCTTATCAGTATGAATCAGAGTTCGATAAACATGATCTAGCTAAATAAGGATGACACAGTTCTTGCCTTATGCCAGATCGAGATATAGATACAAAGGGATTATAGGAATTCATGATTCCAGTACAAGTGGGAGATTGTTGGGAATGTCCTGAAATCTATTGTATTACTCTAAGTGAGAGTTGTATTGTCGAGATGTGACAGTCATATAATACTAGGCAATCATAATGCTTTGCTAGAAACCACTTGTGATCAATGAGTTTAGAACTCATTGCTAGTGTTATATGATCCTACATGGTCACACACCTAAGCAACTAAACATATGATATGAGGTTGATCATTAATGTAATGATCTAGAAATGCATATTTGATATGCATTCAGTTTCGAGTTTCTGAGGGTGTGTCGATCGACACAACATGTGTATCGATCGACACAGATCGCGAGTGACTTAATTAACATCGGTTCAATCCTTGGTTAATCAGGTCATGATATAAGTCAACATATATAAAGATATAAGGTCGACTTGATGAGCAATCTAACCTAATTCACAGCCACCAGAAAGAAACAGAAACCCTCTTGAGAGATCTGATCTTTAACGGCACTAGCATCCCATCTGTTCAGTTGTGTGCGTGTGGATACCAGTATAGGCGCAGCATTTGAGGCGCTAAGGATCTCGATTACTTGCAAAACTTCCGCTGCTAATCTCCAGGTAACTTCGAGATCTATAGATTCAATACACATGAACCCTAGATCTTAGGGAATGGAATTTATACCTAGGGTTGCTAATCTGATTAGAACTTCTAGAAATTCCTACAACTTCAATCAATCCTATGACGAAAACCAGTCCGGGATGTTTTGCGGTTAAGCTGAAGAGCGGTAATCGTGTAGTAATGGACGCGCCGAACAAAATTAACAATTGGCAGCGACATTACTTCTACGTCGAGATGTCTTCCTTGGTCGTTCCTGACGACCATAAAGAGCTTATCCGGACGTCATGGAATACAAATTTCGGTAGATGTCGTTCTGATCTTGCCGTTATCGATGTGGATGATTTACTCAATTTCGTTTTGTTTTTGCAGTGCACCATCCATTTCTCAAGCCATACCCGGACCACTTTTTCTGATTCTTCAGAAGATCCAAGCTCTCGGTCTTCGCAAGTGGTCAGATTTTACTCGGGAACGTATCCGTAAGTCTCTTCCGCGGATTTCCAAAGGTACATTTTTTTTTGTTTTTTGGTTAGCTTGCAGAAGTCGGTTTTTTTTTTTCATTCCGAGTTCTGAACTTTTCGTTTTCAGTTAAGTGGAATACCAAAGCGAAAGTCGCTCCTGAACAACTTATTAAGCCGAGGAGAATGTGCAAAGTGAAGAAGATCGCGTCCGTCGACTACTCGCAGAAGATCTCGTCTAAGCCTTCTGTTTCCAGCCAACCATCGAAGGAAAAAGACACAATCCCGCCTTCCCGAGAAGAGACGGTGATTTCTTCTGGTGATCATCCGGCTATTCAGGTCATCGAAAAGGATGCGCCTACCATGGCGGCTCCGGCTGAGAAAGCCTTACCCAAGGTCCAGTCCAGAAAGAGGGCGACTGATGAGAGGTCGTGTCAAGAGAAACCGGCCAAGAAAGTTGCTAAGGTGAGCGAACCTACCCAGCAAGCTTCTGTCGAAGAGCCGGCTACCGCTAAGCCCGATAAGGTCAAAAACCCGTGGAAGCAATTTTATGAGGAAAAAGGGGACATCACGGATTCTTCTGGGAACAAGAAGCCGTTTTCTTCTCAAAAGGAGATCGTCTACGTTCGTCCTCGGAGTTTGGTGAGAGAAGGACACGTGCGTCCTTCTATTCATAATTTCGTTTATCGGTACAATAGTGAAGTTCCTCTTATTGATAATCCTAGAGCGTGTTTCGACATGCTGACTTGTATCCGGGGGAATGAAGCGGAATGGCCGATTTTAGAAGAACTTCCTCATTCTGACGCCATTCTTAAGTTAAAGCATGCGGAAGCAATGGTAAGCCTTTGACTGTTCTATTATGTTTTATTCTTACCACCTCTTAACTTTTTCTGTTTCTTTCTAGATGGTTGCGGCGTCGAACCGCGTTGCCCTTGAGGCTGCTTGGAGTTCTTCGAAAATGACTGAAGCCGTGAAGAACAGGGAAAGCCTTCTTGCCAAGGCGAAAAAGGAAAAGGAGACATTGGAGGCAGACAATTTGGTTCTTGCCAACAAGCTTCGAGAAGCAGAAGAGAAGCTGCGTGCCGCAGAGGAGAAGTCGAAGACCGACCTTCTTAAATTCCAATTGGACAAGAAGAGGCGAGAGAGGTTCTATACCGACTTCGTCTAAAAAGAAAGAGATCGTGTCGAAGCCGCGGTGAGAGCAAAGGCGCAGACCCACTTTGATCTTTTTCATCGTTTCGTGATGGATCAGGAGACGGCTACCGTCTTGCAGGTCGAGCAGGCTCAAATCTCGGGTCTTAAAAAGTGTTTGATGAAACTTGGCGAGGAAGGCGTGTTGATTCCTGAGTCCATCATGGATCAGGTCGCTGCTGACGAGGCTGCAGCCGATGCGAAGCTCGATCAGATGGAGGTCGTGACGAAGGAAGAGCTTACATTTGTTCTCTCGCCATTTCATCATCCCCTCCTTAATCTTCTTCGTGATTCGCCTTCCCGAGTCCCGCAGGACGTCAACCAGTTTGGGACCAATCACGGGGTGATTCCAGAAGCGGTTCCTGCCGGTCTCATTCAGACTGTTAGCTCGGAAATTGCGGTTTTTGAGGGCGTCTCAAAGGATCAGGACGCGATCGCTGAAAAGAATGAAGCCGGGAAGGCTAGTGAAGCAGACAAGTCATCCGAGGGGGCCGAATAATAAAAATTGGCTTTTATGTACTTATCTTTGCTCTTTTAACTTGTAAACTCTTGTCCTTTTTCTAAGGAATTAAGTTATCTTTTTGTCTTTGCGTTCCAAGTTAAATCTGACTGACCTGTTTTAGGCTTGTTCTTGAAAAATTCCAAACAGAGTGATTATGCTTAGGTACACGATTAAATCGGGCTAATCTTGTATTAAACTTGTTTTCTTTTCGACAAATTCAAACAGATAGCGACTTAATTATGTTTTTGCCATAAGGCGGTTTGCGAGGCATATGTGCTCGGCATTATTCTAAGGGCGGGTGAATGTGCGATGCTTAAGTGCTCGACTTATTTATTATCACCCACCGCGAAGAATTTGCGGGACGGATCCCGGCTTTTCCTTACCACGATGTGCACCTCGTGCGCAAGGAAGACCATGCTCCTGGCCAGGGAGCATGATGCTTAGTGCGAGTCTTTGCTCGGCTTTCCGCGAGTCTTTGCTCGACTTTTCTGCGAGTCTCTGCTCGTCTTTCTGCGAGTTTCTGAACTCGGCTTTCGTGCTTTGAAACTCGTTAGTCCTTTAGCCTGAATAAATTTTAAAATAAATCTTTTATTAGATTTGTGACTGTGCTGATGAAGGCTGCCTACGTATCTTCCGAGGAAGAATCAAGTCACTCATAGTTCATACATAGGGTTTTTTTTTTTGGGGCCTTGTCTTGCCATCTTAGAAGTATTCTTTCAAGCTCGCCGAGTTTCACGATCTCGGCAGAGCTTTGCCCTTCATTGATTCGAGCTCATAAACTCCCGGCTTGACGACCTTCGTAACTTTGTAGGGTCCTTCCCATTTCGCACCGAGTTTGCCTGCTCTCCATTCCTTAGTATTCTCATAAACTTTGCGGAGGACATAGTCGCCGACTTGAAAATGTCGCTCCTTGACTTTCTGGTTGTAATACCGAGTTGCGAGTTGCTGGTAATTCTGAATTCTAAGTAGAGCTCGATCCCGCTCTTCTTCTATGGTATCGAGAGCTTGGATCAACATTTTTTCATTGATCTCGGTATGTTGCGGCATAAGAGATCGGCGGAGAGTGTAAATGTTTGCTTCTGCTGGTACCATTGCTTCCACGCCGAAGGCTAAGGAAAACGGGGTAGCTCCAGTTGCGCGGCGAGGGGTTGTTCTATGCGACCAAAGGACTCCATCTAATTCGTCAGCCCAGACTCCCTTTTTGCTTTCAGGTCGCTTTTTGATGCCGGCAATGATGGTCTTGTTTGTGGCTTCGGCTTGTCCATTACCTTGAGGATATCTTGGTGTCGACTTGTTGAGACGTATATCCCACTTCTTACAGAATCCTTCGAATAGGTTCGAGGTGAATTGCGACCCGTTATCCGTGACGATCTCATAAGGCAACCCGAACCGACATATGATGTATTTCCAAACGAAGTTCTGGACCTGGACATCGTGGATTGCGACGTACGCTTTGGCTTTGACCCACTTTGTAAAGTAGTCAGTCATGATGAGTAAGAAACGCCTTTGATTGGACAATGGCAACGGTCCGACTATGTCCATTGCCCATCTCATGAATGGATAAGCCGCATTCGAAGTTATGAGTAGTTCCGTTGGTCGATGTATGAATGGCGCATGACGCTGACACTTTTCACACTTGTTGGAGTAGGTCTCGCAGTCGGCTACCATAGTCGGCTAGTAGTGACCATTCAGCTTGATTTTAAGAGCGAGGGACCGACCTCCAGAATGATTGCCGCATTCTCCTGAATGTGTTTCCTCGAGAACCCGACTTATTTCGTCTCCGTGTATGCATCTGAGAATAATTTTGTTGGCCGAGTACTTGTAGAGGACACCGTTATGTATAGTGTACCGTACACTTCTTACTTTAAGTCGTCGTGCTGCCCATTTGTCTTCCGGAAGCTTTCCTTCCGTTAGGTACGCTCTTATTTCTTGTCGCCAATCCTCATTTTCGTTTGTTAAGAGTGCGATGAGGTCATCGTTTTTTGCTTGACCCTCAAGACACATGTCGTCCTCGCCGTCTTGCCGGGTTGTGACGTCATCAGATTCTTCGTGAGTACTTTCGAGAGGTGGGATGCTTGGTTCATGGATCGTTTCCACCGGAATTCGTCGACAGAGGTCGGGATTCGATGCCATAGATGCAAGTGCATCTGCTGGGGCATTTTCTTTCCTAGGTATCTGGACGATATCAAAAAACTCGAAGGAGCTGGTAAGCTCTAACGCTGCTTTCCGATAGGCTTCCATTCGCTCGTTTTTAGCTTCATAATCTCCATTGATTTGGTTTGCGACGAGCATGGAGTCGCAATGGGCCAAAAGATGTCGCACTCCGATTTCTCTGGCTAGCCTAAGACCGGCTAGTAGAGCCTCGTACTCGGCTGTGTTGTTGGAGGCTGTAAAACCCAGCTTAAACGTTTGTTCCAATATTTCTCCTGTTGGGGATGATATATCATGGTTTTTACCGGTTTTATGCCATGATATAATTGTGTTTTAGTGTTCTTTTGTGTTCTTTTAGAGTCTTTTACAGGTCTAATCAGGTTTGGAGCGGAATTGGAGATATTGGAGCATTTTGGGACTTTTGGAGTGATTGGCCGAGAGATTGAGCTCACGGTCCGATTTGAGATCATGCATCGATCGACACACCTTTGGTGTCGATCGACACACTAGCGAGATGGGCCGATTACGGCGGTTAATTGAAGAATGAAGATTTTGCACTTTGGTTTCCAGTATTTACAAAGAAGCCCCAGCCGAGATTAAGCCTATATAATTAGGATTTTGGTGTTTATTTTATATACGCTTTCATACTTAGAGCTAAGAGATTTTTAGAGCTTTTGGGGCTGATCTATTCCTGTAATTCATCTATTTTGGAGAAGATTTCGAACCCCTTTATCTATTTAATTTCTTATATGCAATCTATTAATTCTATGATTTCTGTTTCATTAATCATGTCTGAGTAGATTCATAGTTAGGTTTAGGGTTTCTCATTAAGGATTTCATGACTTGCTAGACTTGTTTAATTCAGTTAAGGATTCACATGGATAGAATATTCTTCGATCTAAATTGAGTTTAATGCTAGTTCTAACCTGATCAATTAGAATCTAGATCTTAGGTTGCTAAAAACGACACGAGAGTGTGGTTTAGAATCTGAACTATTTAGGTTGAGCAATTAAATTATTCGCAAAGAGATTTGGTTTAGTTTAATTGTGAACATATCGAACTTGAAATTAATGCTGGTTTAATCTGTTAGTAATTGCAAAGAGATTTGGATTACTGCACTTAGACTTAGAGGATTCTCGCAAAGAGATTTGGTTAATTCTAATTCTGTGATTTGAGTTCTAGAACTGTGCTTAATTAGATCCTGACTGATTGATTTGTCTGCTTGTCTGATTTCCTGAGAACGCCCTAGACTTAGCGCCTCTAATTAACTGCTTTCACAACCAATCCTGCTATTGATTTACTTTCTCGCATTGCTTTTTAGTTTACTTCACATCTGCTTTCTTCTTAGTTTAAATTCCTACGGTTCTTTATCTATCGAGACCAGAGTCTCTGTGGATTCGATACCCTATATACTACAATCACTTAACTGTGCACTTGCAGTAGAATAGGATTAAAACTAGACCCTATCAAGTTTTTGGCGCCGTTGCCGGGGACTCTTAGAGTCTTCGATAGGATCGAACTTAGGGTTTTTACTAGGATTTTTATTTATTTTTTTGTTTCGTTTTATTTTTATTTTAGAGTTACTAAATTTTTCTCTGTTTTCTCTCTGTCGCAGGTACCGATTTCTCTTTGCGTCGATCGTTGCACTATTGTGTCGATCGTCACTAGGCGATTCTGAGATTGTATCGATCGTTGCACTGATAGCATCGATCGTTGCTTGACGATTACAGACAGTTTATGCAGACGCGTGAAACTCGAAGTAATCAGAACCTGAACCTCGTTAATCTCGGACTTGAAGAACTTGGACGTCTAGAGAGAACTAACAGAAGAGAAAGAAGAGCAAGGATGGTGGTACAGAAGCTAATCATTATGCCTGATGCTCAAGGTACCCTGAGGGATCCGAAAAACAATCCTTACAATGCTGTTGGGCAGAGGATTGATGCTGAGGGACGTGTGATCCCTGAGGTTGAGGAACCTGAACCACAACCACAGCTGCAGGCGCAAGGACAGAACCAAGGTAGACAGATGGTTGTCCTGAAGGATTATAGTGTTTGTTCAAGGTTTAATTCCCATATTTCAACCTAACACATAATCTTAACAGATCTAGGTTCTTGCAAAACGAATCATAAAACCAACCAAACCTGGATCATTACCTTTCAGATTGCAGCGGATAATTGATGGTAATGATGAGATCAGTTAGAACAGATGAACAACCTGCTCCTCCTTTGGTATCCACACTCTTACAAGCCGGGATGGCTGCTAGACCAAAGAGATGGATCAGATCAGAAAAAAGAGAGTTAGAGAGAGAGACACTCGCGGCCACACTTGGAGAAAATCGCATGGGATGAGTTATTCCTTAGGGTTTGCGATTTCTACCTCTCTCATTAATGGGCCCAAGTCATTTGAATAATGGCTCATTAATCATTTGGGTCCAAGACACAAATCAGGCAAAAGCCTGCATTTTGTCTGGCCCAATTCTCTGATCCAATACAGTAAATGCCACTGCATCTTACCGTATTTATTCCATTAAACTTTCCCGTTAGCTATGGTGTGTGACCCTTCGGGATCATACAATACTGGTAATAAGTCCTAAACTTATAGATCAAGAGCGGACTCTAGCAAGCCATCATGATCACCCAGTATTTATGACTTATGTCTGATCTCGACATTTATCATACTTTCTAGAGATAGTACAGTAGATTTCAGGACATTCCCAACAATCTCCCACTTGTACTGGAATCCTACATTCCCTAGTCCTTTTGTCTCAATATCTCGATCTGGCATAAGGCAAGATGCGTGTCATCCTTATATAGCCAGACCATGTTCATCGGACCAGATTTGATACTGACAATGCAAACGACTTGGGCAAGTCCGTTTGGGAATGGCCATTCTCTTACCAGCTATCAAATCTCCGATTGGCCTAGAGATATTACCTCCGTTAAACGGCAGGGACAAATCCCATCTTGTTCCATCACTATGAACTACACAATTCATAATACACCCAACCAAGGTCCGTATAGCTCCCAGTTACGAAACAGCGTTAGACAATGATCAAAGCGCATTACTCCATGTGCAGCCATATGCATGCGAACTCAGGTCTAAGGACTATACTCTATAGTCGTATATGAGAACCTCTTATGACACAGATATTAATATCTTGTAGAGTTCTCATCAGCGGGCCATGTCCGGTCATATGTTCCCCTACATATACCTATGTGTCGACTTTGATGCCGCGCATCTATGACCCCTCGAAACTTGGTCATAAGTCTCAACACAATCTAGTCTCAACAGGTTGTTGGTGTTCCAATTTCAACAACCTTCGACTATGGACACTATGATTTATGTCATTTCGTTAAATATGGGGTTTCAGGATCAAGTCTACTCATGTACTTCGATGGCCCATATATAATGACATGAATCATTTTGGAACGATTATTTATATCACAGTTAAAATAATCCAGAAATCATAGATTTCATAAACATAAAATATTATGTTTACATGAACCTTTCAAAACAACTAAATAAAGCCCTTTACTAACTCCCACTGAAATTAAGACTACATCTTAATTTCACTCATCCTACAGCTACAGTCTGCGACTCGTGCTTAGGCCTAAGGAGTGGCTTCGTTAATAGATTAGCAACGTTCTCATTCGATGAAACTTGCTTATCTACTTAACACCTCTGTCATTTATCTCACGGAATAGGTTATACCTACCCTCAAGGTGTTTGGACCTCTGATGTGCAGCTAGTCTCAACTACGCTGGGAATCACATCAAGTTCAGTGATGAACTTTTCTTTCCAAACAACCTCTTTCGCCGCTTTACAAGCTGCGAAATGTTCAGCTTAAGTCATGGAGTCAGCAACAGTGCCTTGCACCGCCAGACAGACACAAGATATAGCCGGACTGTGACCAGGAATTATCTTTGTCTATTGGAAACTTGCCTTTCAGACTCTATCGACTTGTAGCATCTCACTTTCTCCGTAAACCAAGAACTTATCCTTAGTATTCCTCAAATACTTTAGGATATTCTTTACGGCAATCCAGTGATTCTTTGCTGGATTTGACTGGTCTTTACTTGTCTTGCTTAACATTAAAGCAACATCAAAACAAGTACGTGTCATGGCATACATGATAGATCCAATTGCCGACGCATATGGAATCCTATCCATGCATTCAAGCTCAGCAGATATCGTAGGATACTGTTTCTTGCTTAACGTATTGCCATGTGACATTGGCATAAAACCCTTCTTGGATTGCTGATTACGTGTAGGACTTTGTCAATTTAAGAATCCTGACTTTGTCCTACCAGCTCTTTTGGATCTCTATCTTTAGATCCAAAATCCAAGAACATACGTGGCTTTACCCGTGTCAATCACAAAATCAACTCCCAAGCCAGTCCATTATCGACTGCAGCATTGGGACGTTATTTACGAGAATTAGTATGTCATCGACATACAATATGAGAAATGCAACATTGCTCCCACTTATCTTTTAGTAAACGCACAGTTCCACTTCGTTCCTGTTCAAGTCAAAACCTTGACTACTTCAACAGAACGAAGATTCCAACTCCGATATGTTTGCTTCCATCCATGAATGGATCAATGAAGCTAACTTACACATAGTGTAATTTTTCGGAGTCCGGGCTCACTTTCGCTTTTGTGAATTTCGCAGGTTCGTCACTTTCAATGATCATCAGATCATGGCAACTTTCAATGATCATCAGGTTCAACTAATGACGAGAAATCACTCTCGGATTAGTGACTGATTCATTCAGATCTGCGAACTTCAGGCTCTACAGGTGTAGATTCTACAGAAATTCTGTAAATCCATCCGCTGCTCTCCCTTAACAGGTTGAGCAGCCTCCTGTATTTCTCGAATTTCTTCGAGTTATACTTTTACTCCCACTGTTCTTCTTGGAAAATAACTTCCCTTCTTAGAAAACAGAATGGACGTAAAAGTAACAAGCCTTGGTTTCCTTAGGACAACCAGTGAAGTAGCACAACTACAAATACTCAGTAAAGACGAATTTGGATCGATTCCAATCCACATTTACGTGGTGTCTTTCAACTGATATTGGTGGAACTATTTCAGCGTAAACTTAGATATTTCTAGAGCGTTATTCTTAAAGAATATCATGGAAGATTCGTGTGACTCATCTTTAATCATTTCTAATAAGATCTGATTCTTTCTCACAGAAATACCTCAAGGTTTTCAGGAGAATTGAGCTGTGAAACGACTTCACACTCATTCAGATGATCACACCATTAATGACTCAAGTATTCTCACTCGTGATCTAATCCAGAGTCCTAATACTTCTGTCACTCAGATTCTATACCTCATTTTGGAACTCTTTCGATCATATCAAAGATTCCGACTTGTGTCTCATCAAATGAACACAGTCACACTTACTGAAGTAATCAGTAGAGACAATGAAGTACAGAAAATTTTCTCTGGCATTACTGCTCATCGGACCACATACATGAGTATGTCCAATGTCCAATAAGCCTTTGGGCCTTTCTCTAGCTCGGCTAAGATGGGCCCTTTGTGTTTTGGTCCAGTAAGAAGAATTCAAGTCTCATAAGATATCCATTCAAATGAGCCCAAAAGTCCATAACTATGGGGTTTCTGAATCCGACTTACTCATTGACCAAAACATTTATGCCAAGAAAAATCAGGTTTAATTTATCAGATTTAAACCAATTCGGTATTTATGTTACATTTAGGCACTCTTTGGTTTAATATATAAAACCCATTCCTTGAATAGGGTGCTACAATTAATATTTCATTAAGATCAAAAGAACAAAACTTGTCTTTATCAAAATGAAAAACATTCAAATTCTTACAAGAAAATGAAAGACAACTCTGCTTAAAGCAGGTACATTGTAGCAATTACTTAATTCAAAACCAAGCCTGAAAGGCATCTACAAGTGAAAACCCTACGGCTGAGGCAGCATCCCAAGCTCCTTCCAGACACGCAGTTCCACTTGCCCTTCCTTCAACGTTCGACTGTTGCTCAGGCTCTGCATATTATAACAAACATCAGTGCCACAACCAGTATCCAATACCTATAAGGTATAACTTGAAGTAATAACATGAATACCTGAGGAAGTAGTCTCATACATCGACTTCAACTCCTCATAATCTTCCATGAATTTAATGCAATCTCTTTTCCAATGCCCAGTCTCTTTACAGTAGCAGCACTTACCAACGTAGGAGGTATCTGACTCGGGCTCAGAAGACACACGCTTGCCATGATTCAAAATCAGGACAACTTTGTCTTCACCCTTGTCAGCATTAGGTTTAGTAAACCTACCCTTCTCATTCATGAGATTGTACAGGGTACTCTTCACATTTGGCTCAACTGTCTTGAGCATATCATGCAGTTCAGTCAACGTCTTCGTTAAGCCTTTCTTGATATAGTTCCTTACGAACTTATCATAGCTTGACGGCAGTGACTGCAGAATGATCTCAGTTGCCAATTCCTGGCTAACTGGATAATCCAGTTTCCTCAGGTTATCAATGTAACCCATCATTTTACTGACATGAGGACTTACTGGATGATCATTTGGTAGCTTGCAGCTAGTGAGAGACTTAACCAACTGGTATCTCTCCACTCTTACCTGCTCCTGAAATTTCAATTTCAGGCTGCTGATCATCTCTATTGGCGACTCCATGTTCTCATATTGCTTCAGCAAATCTGAGTCCATAGTAGCCAATATCAGACCACGCACATCTACCGCATCAATATAATGCTTATTCCAAGCATCATATACTGCATGAGAGGCATTGGACCCGATCCTCTCGGGGAGAGCTCTCTCAAGGACATAGTCCTTTCTCTCCTGCCTGAGGACTATTCTCAGGTTCCGCGACCAAGTCAAGAAATTTGATCCGTTCAGTTTGTCCATCTCAAGGACAGACCGGATCGAGAAAGTGTTTTGATTGTTTGTGCTTTTCATAGCTGAAATTTAGAGATAAAAGAGTTTTAGTTATTTAGTTCATAAAAGAGTAATCTTAATAACTTATAAGAAAACTCGCATTGCATTCAAAATTTCTTTGTTTAACCTCATAAGAATACAATGATTCCGAGACCCATGTTCAGCTAAATCCAAAGCGGGCCACTAGCCGTCACCCGGAATTAGCTTTACTTGGTAAGCATACACACAGCTAGTTATATCTCATATAACTCTCGGTTGTGAATTGGACCCGAGGCCCAAATTCACCAGATGTCTCAAGGCCCGGGACTCCCGATGGCCCAGTCAAGGAAACCAATCTCTTACAGCCAAATAATCACTAAAGTCTGGGACTCCCAATGAAATTAGTGACTATATACTACTTTACTTATGCGAAAACAGACACCTCACACTGTAAGCCATATCTGTAATTGAATAAGCGTTAAGTAGCTGACAAGATTGGAAAGACATCCAAGCTTGATATTGTTTTTTGAGGATTTTTTAAGTTTTATTTCCAAAAATAGAAGATTACTATTTTTGGAAACTTACTTCCTTTAGAAACTTTCTTAATTTAGCAACATACTAAAAATAGAAATTTCTAATTTAATATTTTATTAAATATTTTGGGTTGGGTCACAAATTATAGGCCCAATTCTTGGCCCAAGACCATAGAATTCCAGTTGGCCCAATAATTTGACATAACCGATACGGTTTATTAATTCTGGTCCAAGACCAAATTAACTATCAAAACTATCGGTTATTTACTAAACCAGACCAGCTCTAAATTATTTGGTCCAACCAAAACAAACTTAGACCAGCCTTCGGTTTAGGTTAAAATTCAATTTTGAATTTCAATCCGGTTTAACCAGAAATTAAATAATACCATGTATTAAATAATTTCCAGCAAACCGCGATTCGGGTTAACCGCTTGAACCACCAATTAAATTGGATAGGTTCAGTTAAATCCAAAACCGGGAAGAAACACTTAGTGTTTTAGCCAATTTGATTTAACTTGCGGTTTAAGGCTTTAAACACACAATTAACCGCCAATAAATGGACCGGTTAAATCGGTGTGGTTTTGGGCAACGAACCGCGAAGCTCGGTTTAACCGATTGACTATTCGCGGGACGTAAAATTTTAACGGGGCAAACGATCGTCATGATCGATCCAAGATCATCCTCGGCCCATGATCACGTTGATCATTCACGGCCCATGATCACACGATCCACGATCACACAGCCTCTCGACTCTCGGCTTGCTATCGATGCCGATCTATCCATCACGATCATTTGTGATCGATCACACGGACTTATAGTGTTTGTTCAAGGTTTAATTCCCATATTTCAACCTAACACATAATTTTAACAGATCTAGGTTCTTGCAAAACGAATCATAAAACCAACCAAACCTGGATCATTACCTTTCAGATTGCAGCGGATAATTGATGGTAATGATGAGATCAGTTAGAACAGATGAACAACCTGCTCCTCCTTTGGTATCCACACTCTTACAAGTCGGGATGGCTGCTAGACCAAAGAGATGGATCAGATCAGAAAAAAAGAGAGTTAGAGAGAGAGACACTCGCGGCCACACTTGGAGAAAATCGCATGGGATGAGTTATTCCTTAGGGTTTGCGATTTCTACCTCTCTCATTAATGGGCCCAAGTCATTTGACTAATGGCTCATTAATCATTTGGGTCCAAGACACAAATCAGGCAAAAGCCTGCATTTTGTCTGGCCCAATTCTCTGATCCAATACAGTAAATGCCACTGCATCTTACCGTATTTATTCCATTAAACTTTCCCGTTAGCTATGGTGTGTGACCCTTCGGGATCATACAATACTGGTAATAAGTCCTAAACTTATAGATCAAGAGCGGACTCTAGCAAGCCATCATGATCACCCAGTATTTATGACTTATGTCTGATCTCGACATTTATCATACTTTCTAGAGATAGTACAGTAGATTTCAGGACATTCCCAACATGTCCATGAGAGGACCTTAGCTGACTACAACAGACCGGATGAGTTTCATGCAAACCGGTCAGCTCTTGTGATGCCTGGTTTTGAGAGGAATGATTTTGAGATCAAAACCATCTACTACTCGCTGATGAGACAGAATGCCTTCCATGGTCATCCTACGGAGCAGCTTATGGATCACATTGATGAGTTTGAGGACCTAATCAATGGCATGAAGTATGATGGAGTCTGCCAGGATTATCTGTTCCTCAAGCTCTTTCCATACAGTCTCGCTGGAGACGCTGCTGCATGGCTGAAGCAACTGCCACCTGGGCAGTTTGATACTTGGGCAGCCCTGAAGAGTGAGTTTCTGCGTCACTTCTATGATGATGCGCGTTCCGATCAGTCCATACAGGACATTCTGACATTTACCCAAGGTCCTACTGAGCCTCTTAAGACTGCTTGGATGAGATTTAGGAAGTATCAGCGTGACTGCCCACACCATGGATTCATTGAGGTCACATTGCTAGGTATCTTCTTCAGAGGCATAGATCTGCCATATCAGTCTGCGCTGGATAACTCCAGTAATGCAAACTTCAACACCAGGACTCCTGCACAAGCTAAGCAGTTGATTGAGAACTTAGTGAGCAGCAAAAGTTGCAAGATTATGGATGAGAGGAGGAAGAAATCTGGTGGAAGTGTAGAGAATTCAGAGATGGCTGAATTTAGATCTAAGTTGGACACAATTTGCAATCTCCTGGCTGGTAAGAAGGCTGTCCACTTTGCCCAAGATGTAGAGGTAATTCAGACTGAGGAGGACACTCAGGAAGAAGATGTGAATTACATTGGAGGATCTGGTTTCCAAGGTAACAGATTTGGTAATCAGCAGGGAAACAGATTCTTCAATGGAGGACAGAAGAGTGCCTTCACAGGCAATCAGAACTCAACTGGTTTTGGACAGACTAGTGGTTTTCAGAAGCCTTTTGGACAAGGTAATCAGAGAACCTATGGATCTTCGTCTTATCTGACTCCTCCTGCAGCCACTGCTCATGAGAGTAAAATGGAGACAATGATGGAACAGCTGCTGGAGAGTCAGACCAAGATTTCTGTGGACTGCAATAAGAAGTTAGATGCTGTCTATGAAGATCTCAATGGAAAGTTTGAGTCTCTGAACACTCATATGAAGCAGTTGGATACTCAGGTGAATCAGATTTCCAGTTCTATGAAAGGAAAAGAAGTAGCAGACACCCATATTAAGGCCTGGTCTGTGTACATTGATGATGGATCTCACCTAGGTGAAGGATTTGAGCTAAGTACGGTTGAGTTAGTAGAAGAGGTTGAATTTTCGGATTTTGGAGAAAATCTCTCGGGTGAAAACTGTGAAAACAGTGTTGCATCGATCGACACACCCCTAGTGTCGGTCGATGCAGGTCGTGAACAGACAGACTCGCCGGATGTTGATAGCATTGATGCAGATTTGGAGCTTGATCGCTTGTTCCCTGGAGTGTCTGAGATTACTCAGGAGGAGATTTATGCACAATTAATTAGACAATATCCCTCAGTATCTGAAGTGATTAAGCAGGAGATTGAAGAGCTTAAGCAGCTAGAGGAGATTGGTGAAGAGTTGGAAGAAATTCCATCATCTGATGATCCACCTTATCACCCATGTGTGCAGAGGTATTTGAACAAGATGTTGCCTTTGGATGAAGATCTGAAAGATTGGGTGATTATAGTCCCTCAACAGATAAGTGATGTGCTGTTAACCAAGGTTCCAAAGAAGCTGCCCGATCCTGAAATTTTTGTGCTAAGTTGTTCTATCTTTGAGGATAGTTTTAGGCGCTCTCTTTGTGATCTGGGAGCTGCTGGAAGTCTTATGCCATATTCTGTGGCAGAGAAGCTGGGTATGCTGGATTTTTCTCCTACTAGGACCTCTCTTGTCCTAGCTGATCAGTCTATACGAGTTCTGGAAGGACTCCTTGAAGACATCCCGGTGAGAGTTGGAAACTATTTAGTTCCAACAGACTTCTTAGTGCTGAAGTATGAAAGTGATCCTGATGATGCATTGCTACTTGGAAGACCATTCTTGGCTACAGCGGGAGCAGTGATAGATGTCAGACACAGTCTGATAGACCTCCACCTGGGAGATGAGCCGCTGCATTTTGAGATGGACAAGCTGCGCAAGCCACTGATAGATGGGAAGACCTTCACCATTACGGATGGAGATGATGAGCAGTCAAGTCACACTACGGTTTTGGATCCTGGAGAGCAGTTTACTCCTTCTTTTCTTGGACATGATCATTCTGATACAGCTTATTCGCCACCATGGATGAGGAGGCTTGCACAGAAACAATCAAAGTCTCTGTCAGGATATCCAGCAAACTGATCTTGTTCGTCCGGTCAAGCCAATGACCTTAAACAAGCGCTGAGTGGGAGGCAATCCACTGTTAGGTTTAGCTGTTTTTCTTTCTTATTTTCGGTGTTTTTCTTAGGATTTCACGTTTTTGTTTTTGTTTTTGGTAAGTTCAGATACAGAACTCGAGTCTGGAGATGTGTGACGACCGATGCACTTGTGCACCGGTCGTTGCAAGGAGATTACGACGAGTAGAGGTGATCGCATTGTGACGATCGTTGCGGACCTGTGCAACGGTCGTTGCAATTGGTTCAATTGCAAAAATTAAGGTATGCGCGCTAAACCGAAATCGATCTGATTCAACTAGCATCGATCGTTGCCACTAAGCAACGGTCATTGCACCCACGACCGAGGTAAGTTGCCTTAAACCCTTCTCTTCTCTTTTCTTCTCCATTTATGTCCGTACGCCACCGAAACACGCATACTCGCCTAAATCTCTCATTTCTTCATCCTTTTCTTCGATTCCAAGTGCTACTCTCTTGTTTTTACACTCTCAATCTATTTTTCTAGCCCATATATCACGAATCCAAGGTAATGTACCTCTATTTTTTGATTTTCGGATTCAATTTTAGGGTTTTAGAAATTGGGAATTATGGATTGAAATTGATGAATGCGTGTTTAAATGAACATGATTTAGGTTGTTTAGTGATGGATTATTGTTGATTTTGTGGTTGCTTGAACGTATTTAGAACGATTTTAGAGATTGTTGTTGATGGCCAAAATCGCCTTGCAACGGTCGTTGCTTTGCGATTTTGGGGAAATGTTCGATAAAACGAAATCGCCTCGCAACGATCGATGCCTTAGGTGCAGCGGTCGATGCTTCGCGATTTCACAGAGAGTTTTGCCGAGACTTATTTTGTTTGAATTTTCTTTCTTGCAGATGGCATCTCGCAGACAACCCCGCAAGCGCCAAGCAACAGCATTCACAGCCACACGACAGTACATTCCACCACCAGAGTGGTTTCATAGAGACTCTCAGCCACCTGAGCCATATGTGAGAGTTGGTCCAGCAGTAGCACTGCCTTGGCCCCGAGCAGACGCGACAGAGATTCCGACAGCCAGACAGTGGCCTGAGAACATTCCTGAGTTCCTCAAGTCTGCCGATTTTACAGAGAGACCACTGCTTAACCAGTGGGATGAATATGACTCGTTGCTATACAGTGGTTGGTGCGGGATGACGATCAAGCCAACCAAGTTTGCAGACTACTCTACCTGCAAGAGTCTGGGGATTGATGAGCAGGTACTTGCGGTGTGCAAGGGCATTGGTCTAGGGACAATGCCAATGCGTCCTTATGATTTGTATCCAGAGCTGGTCAGACAGTTGCTAGCCACTTGCAGAGTGGTTTACCCAGATCCAGATAGCAGGAGCGCTACAGGAGGTATCTTTACCTTCATGAGTTGGGGAGTCAGGTATCGGATTCCTTTACTAGATATCTGCAAGATCTACGGTTTCAGCACTGAGCCGAGGCGCATTGGCATGCCACTTGAGTGGGATCCAGAGGAGGTGCGATCATTTTGGGAGTGTATCGGCAATGGTCGATACAACTCACGGACTACACCGGTGGTGCAGTTGAGACATCTTGTGCTGAGATATGTCTCGCGTATCTTGTGTTGGAGCTTGTTGTGCAAGTATGAGGCCAACAAGATGCGCAAGTATGAGATGGAGATGTTGTTCACCGGGCTGCGAGATCAGTTTCAGGGTTCTGGCGTCAGAGATCCTACTCAGGGTCTCAACTTGGGAGCTGTTTTCACTCAGCATTTATGTGACCTGCAGCTGAAGCCATTTGATGGTGTTCGTACTGAGACAGTAGGGAGCCTGCTTACTCCCATTTTCTTACACTGCGGGATTCCTTTAGCGGGCACAAAGTGTGACACAGCCAAGGAGTTCCTTGATTTCAGCCACTTGCAGAGCGCCACCTGGATTAAGGAGGGGCGCATTTGGGTTTACCACGATCCGACTTCTGGGAAGTGTGGTATAGAGCTTCCTGCTCCTGGATGGACACAGATTGATACACTGGAGGCCTTGATATTCCAGCCTCCTGAGACTGAGCAGCGTGGAGTTCCTTCTATGGCTCATCCGCTGGGAGAGCCTTCCACACGAGCTTCATCTTTTGCTGCCCCTGCCCTTGCGCCTGCTGCTGCCCCGGTTGATATTGGCCCTTATCCTGAGATCACAGTACCCTACGGTGATATGTCTGAGGCTGAGTGGAGAGAGCGTAGTGATGGGATCTAGAAGACCATTTGGGAGTGGATGCGTGGCTGCACTTGCAGGAGACAGCCACCGGTTCATCAACCCGTCCCTGTTTCACGACGCAGACAGCGTTCTCCTGCGGACGCCAGTGACACTGAGCGCTATGGTGGGATAGATGATAGCGAGTGAGCGTAGCTGTCATCTCTAGACATTCGGTTCTGTACTTTGATTTTCATTTTCTTTCTCTTTTGCACTTTTTCCTTTGATTTTTAGGACTCTACTATGTTTGGATGGTTGTACTTGATTTGATACATCTATTGCTTTGATTTTACTCTGTTTTTAGTGTTTTTAGCTTGCAGGAACGAAAATTTGGTTTTACCAACGGACTAACCTGCTAACTTGCTGACTGATCCGACAGACGCAGTGCGTTGATCGACACACTATTGTGTCGATCGTCACAACACGATCGAAATCGCATTGCAGCGATCGTTGCGGTCCTGAGAAACGATCGATCATACACGAAAAATCGCCTAGCAACGGTCGATGCACCTAGTGCAACGATCGATGCCTGAGCGACAGAGGTAAAACCCGACAGAACTTAACCATTCCTTAAACCAATTTTTCTTTTCTTGTTGCCAATCCCTCGCTTGACACTACTGGGGACAGTGTGTCTTAAGTGTGGGGGAGGTTCTACTAACTTCTTTCTTTTTGTTTTCTTAGAGTCAGTTAAAATTTTGAAAATTTTGTTTTATTGAGTCAAAATTGTTTAAGTAAGAAACAATGAATTTTTGAGAAGATTAGCAGCACTTGCAGGAACTTAAGTAACCATTGGGATGAAGCTGCAGATTATCTCTGACTATTAGAAAACCCAGACATGGATCAATTTTCTTTCTTTTTACCAATCCTTCGCTTGACACTACTGGGGACAGTGTGTCTTAAGTGTGGGGGAGGTGCTACTGACTCCTGTTTTCTGTTTTCTTAAGAGTCAGTCAGTTTTTCAAAATTTGTTTTATTGAGTCAAAACACTTTAAGTAGGAAACAATGATTTTTTGAGAAGATTAACAGCACTTGCAGGAACTTAAGTAACCATTGGGATGAAGTTGCATGATTTATCTATGACTATTAGAAAACCCAGACAACATATCAACCTACTGAGGACATCCACATCACTTCAGGTATCAGAGGATCCTTTACTGACTTCACCTTAATACTGACTTAGATTTTCTCACCTAAGGGCTTGGTATATTTTGTGTCGGATTCCCTTGTTAGTTCTGACACAACCTATAAACCTGTCCTATTTAGTTCCCTTCTCCCCTTCTAATAATAAAAAAAAAAAAGATAATAAAATGAGGATGAGTTAGTAACTCCGAAGTGGTCATGGGAATGGTAGCTAAAACTCTCATATCCTGTGCATCCATGGAATGTGTCCAAAGTACACCCCTTAACGGGAAGAGCACTGATAAAAAAAAAAATGATACCCAATGGGGAAAAATCAGAATGCTAAGGAAGGAAAAAGAGAAGAAAGGGACTAGAGAAAGATAGTATAGTGGTCTAGAGCTGATAAGGTAAGAGTCCATGTGCCTTTGATCGATACTCCTTAGGTGAGACCGCACTTAAATACTTGCAGAAGTCAGTAGGGAGAATTTGAATGCGTGAATGTGATTGTGGAGTTTACTTAGGACAGTTGCTAAGTGTGGGGGAAGTATATGTTGGTCTTGATGTCTGCAGGTTGATTCTTTCATGTGGTTTACTAAGAGGAATCTGAGTGTTGCTGCTTCTAAGATGAAAAGAGTTTCTGAAGAGTTTTCAAACCTCTTCACTACATTCTAGTTCTCTGTTTTGCATGAGGGCAAGCAAAGGTTAAGTGTGGGGGAGTTGATATATCATGGTTTTTACCGGTTTTATGCCATGATATAATTGTGTTTTAGTGTTCTTATAGAGTCTTTTACAGGTCTAATCAGGTTTGAAGCGGAATTGGAGATATTGGAGCATTTTGGGACTTTTGGAGTGATTGGCCGAGAGATTGAGCTCACTGTCCGATTTGAGATCATGCATCGATCGACACACCTTTGGTGTCGATCGACACACTAGCGAGATGGGCCGATTACGGCGGTTAATTGAAGAATGAAGATTTTGCACTTTGGCCCAGAAGTTTCCAATATTTACAAAGAAGCCCCATCCGAGATTAAGCGTATATAATTAGGATTTTGGTGTTTATTTTATATACGCTTTCATACTTAGAGCTAAGAGATTTTTAGAGCTTTTGGGGCTGATCTATTCTTGTACTTCATCTATTTTGGAGAAGATTTCGAACCCCTTTATCTATTTAATTTCTTATATGCAATCTATTAATTCTATGATTTCTATTTCATTAATCATGTCTGAGTAGATTCATAGTTAGGTTTAGGGTTTCTCATTAAGGATTTCATGACTTGATAGACTTGTTTAATTCAGTTAAGGATTCACATGGATAGAATGTTCTTCGATCTAAATTGAGTTTAATGCTAGTTCTAACCTGATCAATTAGAATCTAGATCTTAGGTTGCTAAAAACGACACGAGAGTGTGGTTTAGAATCTGAACTATTTAGGTTGAGCAATTAAATTATTCGCAAAGAGATTTGGTTTAGTTTAATTGTGAACATATCGAACTTGAAATTAATGCTGGTTTAATCTGTTAGTAATTGCAAAGAGATTTGGATTACTGCACTTAGACTTAGAGGATTCTCGCAAAGAGATTTGGTTAATTCTAATTCCGTAATTTGAGTTCTAGAACTGTGCTTAATTAGATCCTGGCTGATTGATTTGTCTGCTTGTCTGATTTCCTGAGAACGCCCTAGACTTAGCGCCTCTAATTAACTGCTTTCACAACCAATCCTGCTATTGATTTACTTTCTCGCATTGCTTTTTAGTTTACTTCACATTTGCTTTCTTCTTAGTTTAAATTCCTACGGTTCTTTATCTATCGAGACCAGAGTCTCTGTGGATTCGATATCCTATATACTACAATCACTTAACTGTGCACTTGCAGTAGAATAGGATTAAAACTAGACCCTATCAGGGGACACGAGACGTACTCCTACCCCGGCTCTTTTTTGGATGAAGCACCGTCGACAAATAGCTTCCAATTCTTGTCTTCTATCTCGGTACCAACATTCAGTTCAGGCGATAACTCTACAAGTAAATCGGCTATTACCTGTGATTTGGCAGTTGTCCTGCTTTTGTATTCGATGTCGTACTCACTTAATTCCACTGCCCATTTTGCCAGGCGACCAGATTGTCCTGGGCTGTGCAAGATCGTTCGAAGAGGTTGGCTGCTCAATACCGCGATTGAGTGTGACTGAAAGTAAGGTCCCAGTTTGCGCGCCGAGATGACTACCCCGAGAGCCAGTTTTTCCATTGCGGGATACCTGGTCTCTGCTCCGTTCATCGTTTTGCTTATGTAAAAGATCGGCTTCTGTTCCCCTCTGTCTTCTCGAACTAGTACACCGCTGACTGCCATAGTTGAGACCGCGATGTACAAAAATAGTGTTTCACCGTTCTCGGGCTTTGATAATATCGGCGGGTTTGACAGGTAGTCCTTAAGCTGGATGAATGCCTCTTGACATTTGTCATCCCATATAAACCTCTTGTTTCCTCGGAGGAGCTCATAGAAGGGTAAGCATTTATCCGTTGAACGGGATATGAATCTGTTGAGGGCGGCTATGCGGCCGGTCAGGCGTTGTACCTCTCGCGTATTTCTGGGAGACGGTAAGTCAATTATGGCCGAGATTTATTTCAGATTAGCTTCTATTCTTCTTTGGGTTACCACATATCCAAGGAACTCTCCTGATGTTACTCCAAACGTACACTTGGCCGGATTGAGCTTCATCCCATACCGGTTGAGGATGTTGATACAGTAAAAGGAGTGAGAGAGATGATGACACGTGGACGGCTCAGATGCAGACACAAGAAGAAGCTGATGCATAAAATACATCTGATTCATTCTTTACAATTAGTCGAAAAATATTGTGAACAGAAAAGTTCATCTTCTTCTTTCTCTCTCTTGTTCTTGAGTAATTCATCGTCAATCTGAGTTCCTTCATCTGGTTGGAAGCTCTTTTGGCAAGAGGAGTTGTTTTTTCTTGTGAACACTAGCTTCTAGTTCTGTTGTGATTTTGAGATACAAATTTCTTGTATCAAAGGTATCAGAGCAACTAGCCCAAGCGATTCTTGGAATCAAGATGTCGGAGGAAAGCGATTCACAGATTGGGGCTATATTGGAGGGGTTACGAATCCGATTAGGGTTAGAGAACAAGGAATCAACACCGGATCAACACGTTACAATTTCTGAATTGGACAGAGGTCAAGCAACTAGCCAGACGACGCTCGATGATCTGCTGGAATCGCTCCGATGTCGATATTCAACACGAACCACTGCATCTCCGGGTAGTCATGACCTAATTCATGCCAGAACTTCACAGGTTCCAGGAAAACAAATCGCTACATCCGATTCGCTTAGAAGCTCGCAATCAGGTACGTCGAGCGATTATGTTGCTATTGATCAAACAAGGTTAGAAAGCTTCAAGAAATTGTTAGCAGATCCTATTGTTGAGTTGAAACAACTGAAAGAAACTGATGGTATAGAAGACTATCATGAGAAATTTGAGGTATTGAGCACTAGAATACATCTATCTGAAGCTTATTTGGTCAGTCTTTTTCTCGCTGGATTATGGACGGAAAGTAGGATGAATGTTCAAATGTTTAAGCCTCAGACAGTATGGCATTGTTTACTCGTGGGACGTTTGTATGAACGAGTTCATCTGAAGCAATCAACAATAGGGCAGCTTGTCAATACAGAGCGGATTAAAGAAACTGCTAAGGCAGATGAGCTCATACAAGTCGATGAAGACTTGTCAGGAATTAAGGAAGAGAGTGACACTCAAGCTGATATTATGAAACAGGGGTATCAAATCCTACGGTTTGGTCAGCTAAGGAGGAATTGATTAGAATTCAGGTTGCCAATGTGAATATTTCGAAAGTGAATTTAATCTTGGATATGGAAGCAGAAACATCCATTTCAGCTGCTGAGAAAGTGATGGGAATTAGGGAAAACAATGTACTCGTATCAGATGAACCAGAAGTGCATCATAACCAGAAAAATTGTGGAAGAAGCGTATGGAGAAGTTATTTGTGGTGATGACAGCAAAAGAGAGGTATCATCATTCCCTTCTGACACTGCCCAACAAGAGTTTCATATTGTAGTTTCGCTAAAGCATAAAGCACCACCTAACAACTCTGTGTTTGAAGCCAAAGATGAGTTAGAAATGGACAGCAAGAAAGAAGAACAATTCAAATTGCTTTGGTCTTCTCTGTTTTTATCTGTGACATGTGAGTTGGTACTGAACAACAAGAGTTGTCACAAAAACAGGAGACAAGAAAACAGATTGGGACTGCTTATGCTTCGGAATTTATGAGTTTAAGAGTTCACAAAAGAGTGTGGGAACCTGGTGGCGTTATGGGTGAGCATGGTTATTGGCATTGGATTACATATTATGAAGTTGAGGATCTTATTTATCAGGTGTGGCATTGTTGGAAGAAGAAAAATCCATATGTGACATCACTGTTGCTGGGTCAAAATTTGCAACTATATCGAGCAACAGATAGTTTCTGGCTATGGCTGCAAAAGGATATTTTGAATCTGACATCTTGGTTTATGTTGGTATCATCTGCTTTAGTGGTGAATCTTTGGCACAATGAACTATTACATGATGATTCTCACTATCAATGGCCTATGGGGAAGCTAATTTCTTTTCCAGCGATGAGATCTTCCATTGGTTTTGCAATCTTTCAGCTGAAGCATTATGAGTTGGCACCTCAAGTTACACATCTGTTAGCAGAATTTCTGAACATAAATCATGGGATGGAGAAAACAGGAACGTTTACAAGGGCTATGAAAAAGTTGTTCCATTTTGTGGGAAGGGCTCATTCCAATAAGGCAGATGTGATGCTAAAGCTTGGTATCTTTGAGAGATCAGATATAGCTTCATGAACATCAGAACAATCATGAAGACACACAGAGACACTCTTCAGCGTTTTGGTATGCTTTGTTGCAGAAGAAATTTCCAGAATTTGTTGAACAAACTTGAGGACAAGTTTCTATGAAACGGGGAGATTTGATACAGTAAAAGGAGTGATAGAGATGATGACACGTGGACGGCTCAGATGCAGACACAAGAAGAAGCTGATGCATAAAATACATCTGATTCATTCTTTACAATTAGTCGAAAAATATTGTGAACAGAAAAGTTCATCTTCTTCTTTCTCTCTCTTGTTCTTGAGTAATTCATCGTCAATATGAGTTCCTTCATCTGGTTGGAAGCTCTTTTGGCAAGAGGAGTTGTTGTTTCTTGTGAACACTAGCTTCTAGTTCTATTGTGATTTTGAGATAAAAAATTCTTGTATCAGATGTTAAAACATTCCTTCAAAAGACCGACATGCTGAGAAGCAATCAAGGATTTTACCAGCATGTCATCAATATACACTTCCATTGTCCTGCCCAGCTGGCCTGCGAACATTCGATTGACCAACCGTTGGTAAGTGGCGCCAGCGTTTTTGAGGCCGAACGGCATGACCTTATAGCAGTAAGTACTGCGTTCAGTGATGAATGCCGTCTTTTCTCGATCATCCGGGTTCATGAGGATCTGATTGTATCCGGAGAATGCATCCATGAATGATAGCAATTCGTTCCCGGCAGTTGCTTCAACGAGTTTGTCAATATGCGGCAGCGAGAAGCTATCCTTTGGGCAGGCTTTGTTGAGGTCTGTAAAGTCGACACAGACTCTCCATTTCCCTTTCTTCTTTTTGACGACGACCGGATTGGCCAGCCAGTCGGGATACTTGACTTCCTGAATTGAACCGGCATCAAGTAATTTTTCTACCTCGTCGTTGACCGCTTTAGCCCTTTCAGGACCGAGCTTTCGCCTCTTCTGTTTAATCGACTTGTAAGTCGGGTCGACGTTGAGCTCGTGGGTCGTGATGGTTGGATTGATGCCTTTCGTGTTCTTGACCGACCATGCGAACGTTGCGACGTTTTGCTGCAGGAAGGTGATCAACTCCTTTTTGATGTCTTCGGGTAGTTCCGCGCCAATCCCTACACACTTGCTCGCGTCAGAATCGTCGATGATGATTTGTTGGATTAGCTCCTTCTCGGGACCTTTCCTCCCTTTTTCTGCATCGATCATGCATGAGGGTACTCTGATCTTATGCTCTCTTACAAAACACGATCGACTCGCCCTTTGGCATCCCTTAACCGTTTGGATTCCCTTAGGTGATGGGAATTTTAGACATTGATGGTAAGTCGATGACACCGCCTTCATGCTATATAGCCATGGAGTTCCGAGAATTACGTTATAGATGGTTGGTTTGTCAATGACGTGAAACCTCACCATTCTGTTAACTCCTCCTGCGTAAACCGGCAGCTTAATCGTCCCGATTGTGTATGTCGTTTCGCTCGTGAAGCCGGTGAGTAGTTTGGCTTTCTGTTTGATATCTTCTTCCTTAATTTCCATCTTCTTGAGTGTATCTAGGAAAATCAAATCTATTGAACTGCCTGTATCGACTAAGATCCGGGATACCTGGCAACTTCCGATGAGGAGTTCGACTACTAGTGGATCGTTGCGAGGGTAGTGGGTTCCGTATAAATCTTGATCGGTGAAGATGACGGGAGGATCGTCGGTTAAAATAGGTTGAGGTGTGTTTTGCGCGGCTAACGCCATGCGCTCATATACCTTGATTGATCGAACCGAGTCGTTTACGGAGATCAGGCCGCCCATAATCATGTTGATTCTTCGGACGGCTTTAGGAGTTTCCTCTTCGTCTTCTTCTTCCTCTTCTCGGTCGCGTTTTAAAGCTATGCTTTTGATGCGCCGCGGCTGTTTGCCTTTCTTGGGTGCCTGTTCATCGACCCTTTGCTCCTCCTGCTGTCCGGATTCTCCTTTCAATTTGTCTCTTGCCGCCTTTTATCTCTTGATCCGAAAGTCGGGCGTACAAAGCGTCTTTGAGGTTCCGACATTCGGCATTATCGTGCGAGGTGGCTTGATGGTACTCGCAATACTTTTCTCCTGTAGCAGCATGTGGTGCCGTTTCCTTTCCCGCCTTGCTCCGTTTATTCCAAGGTTTCGATGAGCATGGTTTGTCGGTGTTGCTGACAACCATTGTCGTTTTGGCCCCTTTGTCGTAATGTTGCCTAGGTTCTTTCTCTTCCTTCTTATCGACTTGTTTAACGGGACCGAATCTTTTGGCTAAGGCGACCTTTTTCTCTTCCAGTTCTACGAATTTGTTCGCTCGATGGAGTGCGTCTTCGATGGTCAATGGTGGGTTGACGACCAGATCCTGGTAGAAAGGCGACTCGTGCCAGACGGCATTTGTTAGGGCCGCGATAGTAAACTTATCTGGGGCCTCCGCTCGCGTCATGGTTGCTCTGAATCTTTCTATGAAGGCCTTCAATGTCTCCTTCTTTTCTTGCGACATGGACATCAACGCGCTTAGTGAGGTGTCCTTATGTACGTAGGCAAAATGATGCCTTACGAATGCTCTCGTGAGGTCGGAGAAATTATCGATTGATTTGGACGGAAGTCGAGAAAACCAGGTTAGTGCGTCCCCTTCCAGAGTTTCGGCGAACAGTTGGCAGAAGCCGATGTCGCGTTCTTTGCTTGATGAAAATCGTGCTTTTGTCGCCATGATTTTGAAGGTCGTCAGATGGGTTGCTGGATCCTTCGTTCCGTTATACATCGGTAACCTAAGCTTCTCCTTTTGTCTGATGTACGTGTTTGTGATGCGTGAAGTGATGGGCGTTCTCTGAGTTTCCTCGATGATTCGGTCGATCTCGGGTGCCGATCCCTTGACGCTATGGACTTCTCCCTTTAGTTCTTTTAGGGTGTCTCTGAGCTCGGTTAGTTGCTTCTCTACTTGGTTGCGACTTGCTCCGCGAGTAGTGGTCTCATGAGCCTCCTCGTGGGATGTACCTCGCTCGTGGCGATGATAATCCCGGTGCGAGTCGTTCTCATGTCGCGAGTTTCATCTGCGGTGTGAGCCTCGGCCGTGCTGAGTCTCGTGATCAGCGTGCTGATCTTTGTCGGGTGAGTATCTTTCTTCGTACCAGTCGTCTCGCTCTCGATGTGAGTCCTTTCGATGCGAGCTCCGTTCGTGTTTGTCCCTCTCTTCGCGTTCTTTGCGTGAGTCTCTCTTGGACTTGCCATCCCGGCTTTGCTTTTGATGGTCCCCTTCGGGTGTTTCATAGATCAGTTGTCTGGCAACTTTATCTGTCACGGTGGTGTGCTCGGTTTTTCGGGATTTATGGTATTTAGAAAGTTAGGAAAAGTTTAAAACGTTTTTGGTGTTTTTAAGGCTCAGATCTGAATCACGGATGTTACCTGGTGAGAGTGGAAAAGAAAAACGTGAATAGTATTTCTTGGGGGCTTCAAACGTCTCCGGATCTCGACAGAGCTTCGCCGAAAAAAAGAGGATGGATTTTCTGGAGAAAAAGACACATTTATAGGGAATGCTCTGGGAAACCCTAGGATTTTTGGGAAAAAGGCTATTGGGCCTTGGGCCTTCTCATTCTTTCTCAAAAAAATTTTGGCGGACCGGTATCAGTATGTTACACAAATTACCAAAAACAAAAGAAGTATTGCTAAACTTAAACGTTTCCTTCTTCCGGGTACATTTTTTTTTCCAGAAATATTTGTTCTTAAAAAATACCACAACTTTTCTTCTACAAATGCTAAACCTAACTAAAAGTCATTCTACAGCCAAATTCAAAAGGCTTTCTAAAACCTTCTTAAAGATTTTTTCTTAACTTTTTGGTATTTTTAGAGTAAAAATGTTGTGAATGCTCCGATTTATATAATATTCTGACTTCTTTATATTTCTGTGGTTTCTAAAACGAGGCAACAAAAAAAGTTTCTTTGAAAAGTGAAAGTAGGCAAATACAAGATAGAAAAATATTTACAAATAAAATAAATGATGGTTATTTACATTTTGCGTCGAATGTTTGGTCTTTATTAGACCGGACCACGCCAATCATTTTTCATTAATACAACTCCCCAACGGAAATCGTCAGCCTCACTAACGCCGTCTACGTCTCACCATTGTAACAACGCCTGATTCCGTCAGTTCCGCCATCGCACCACTAACCATCCTCATCTCTCCCACCGTTATCTCCCCGTTGACGTTATCCCCTACGTAGATCTTGTCCACATCACCGGCGTTGACCCTTACGATCCTCCCGAGTAACCGTCCAGGCTGCCTCCATTCCGCGAGCAAAGCTGGCATCCGGAATCCGGCACGTGCATCCCACGCACTAACTTCCACGGCGTCGGATCTTTTATTCTCCGCCGCTAATAAAACCGCCGGAGACAACGAGGAGGAAGCTCCGCATCTGTTGAAAAAAGAAGCCACCGCATTATGACTTCCTTCTAAATCCAGATGGTCCCAGAGTTTTACAACTCCGCTTGGGCCGAACCCACCAAGATCTGGCCAGGACAACAAGTCGCCGAAGCTACCACTGCACCGCTGCATCCAGGGGATATTTCCATTTATACCCTTCTCATCATTGTCCTGGTAATAACCAGATCTTTTAACGCGTAAATCGCCATTGACCGAGTCGTCTTCTTGGTCATCGTCATAATCTTCTTCTTCTTCTTCTTCTCCTTCTTCTTCTTCGTCGTCTGAGGAGTCTGATGAACAAGATGAATCAGAGTCGCTGCTGTACTCATAGATAAGAGTTGGGGAAGGTAGAGATACATCTACATTTCTTAGTCTAAGGACTAAACTTTTGAACCAAGTAATCAAGTTGGTGAATGAAGCAACAAATGCAATAAGCAATAAAGAGCCCCATTTCCAGAAACTATAAGCATGATGTAACTTTCCGACACCAGAGACGGAAAAAGCTCGAGATAATAACGACGAGTCATTTATCGAGTCTATACCCACGTCAAACTCGCTTATTCTGTTAATAACCGGGACCTCCATCACCAAAATTTAGGGCTTTTCTTGGGTTGAAGATTGAGTTTAATTTCTTTTCTTTTTTTTGCTTCGGTTGTTGTAAGGAAAGAAAGTTAGAAGAAGAGATGAGATTTTGGATTTAGGAGTCACGCGGGTATTTAAGAGAGAGAGAGAGAGAGAGATGAGCTGGCAGATAACTAGTGGATAGAATTACAGAACACGTAGGAAAAAGGTGGCGGCGGATGCTTTCGAGGAAGTACGGAGCCGGAAAAGATAAGAGCACAAGTTTCATGAGTCAGCTTCTTGCCATATGTGATTTTCATGTTTCACATTTGACTAGGTCACTGCATTACGATTTACCGTTACTTAGACCACAAGTTTCACGAGTCGGGTAATTTACCGTTAAAATCCCTTAAGTTTATTAATAAGTTAACTAAAAACCATTTGGAGGCGGATTTATTGGAATATGGAATATATAATTTTTTTTTTTTTCCATCTGAAGAGATATTTAATATTAACCAGGGAGAAATGCGTTTTTGAAATACAAGAGCTGGCAGAAGACAGAACTTCTCCAGAAACTAGGCCGGCGGAAAAACAAGATATCCCCGGAAACAAAAGCCCATAAAGGGTCGCTAAACCTACAACTAAAGGAAACATAAACCGATGCAGTCCAACTCATCCCATCGCAACTCAAGCTTGAACAAAGTATCAGCTATCGCAAAGGACAAAGGAGCGAGATAAATCGTCGTAGCCCGCGGCCCACCGAACGATAACATCAACCACCTGGAGACACTCAGAGAGACAGTACTCTCTCACCAACCCAGAACCAAGAAACAAGACTTCATAACCCGACAAGAAAGAACCTAAGCAAGTTCTCCTAAACATCTTTCGGATGCGGACCAGACGCACTCATAAACGTCTAAAGGAACCCTAGATAGAAGTCCTAAACACAACCCAAGTCTCCAACGAAGCCTAAGCAATCCAAAACCCGAACCAACCTTAAAAAACATGATTGAAAAGCACTCACAAGGCAAACGATAACTAACCACCAAGAAACAAGCTGAGAAACTAGAACAAAGTTAGAACACCAATTTTTCCGACTAGCAGAGGTAACTTATAATAAACTTTTAAAACCAAACGACCAACATCCCAAGCCTAAAACTATAAACCGGAATCTTTACCAAATCTAACCAGGCCAATAGCAACACCCGAATCACAGACCAAACCGAACAGAAACCTCACGAAACCACGCCAAAAAGAGACCGGAAAAGATCGAGCATGAACACACAGACTCACGAACCAAGGTGAGCGGAGACTCCGGTAAAGGCGGACAGGTCGACGGAGACCACGGCTGCCGGCGACAACACAAGGGAAGCGCCTGAATCCCGACGGAGACACGACTGCCGGCGAGAGACTGAACAGGCGTTCGATTAGCAGCACCGGCGACGAGAAGAACCCTCCTCGGCCACGGCAGTGAACGCCGGCCGAGGAGAAATCGGAAAACGATGGTTTGCGGCTGCCTTGAAACTCGCGCCTGGGAGCTTTCGAAACTAGGGCGAATAGTTCTACAATATATAATTTTATTATAAAATTACATATGTAGAACTTACAATTTATAATAAAAAAATTACACCAAAAATTATATGAAAGAGACCGGCTGATTTTTGCGCCAATACGGTAAACTATGTGGTTGATTCGTCGAACTTTACCATAGGATGGGCAAATTTTATATAGTAAACTCACTGATAGAGATGTGGAGAAATATACTTTGATTAACGCAGAGCACCGAAAACGACAATGTTACAACAAATGTTTACGTTCAAAGGTTAGTCGACATGTCTTTTTATGGTCTAAAAATTCTGTGCACATTTTAAAAATGTGAGAGCAACTTAATACATGATGTAATACATGGTATTTTTTTTTTCTAAGATTTTTTATTGCAAAACAATTTTACACTTTCATCTTAACAACTTAGTCTCTTACTTTTGATATAACAATGATCTTAAAACTTTTTAGATTCACCCTTACCACCTAAAGTTGATTCTCTTACAAGAATTCTCAAACTATTGCTAAGTAATCTCTCTCTAAACGGCATACCAAACACAAATGCTCTAGTCGACCTATTAATACTCTATAGGTCTTCTTACAACTTTCCTAACTACTTTTAGGTATATTTCCATATATCTTCTTTTAGGAAAAAACATATGAACATGACAACGATTCTCAAAACTCCGGCGCACCGAGTTTTTATCGATTAGAAATCTTTCAAGATGTTTATAACACTTTCTATTGGATTTATACACAACCTAAGACAATTCCTTAGTGTGTGGCGAATGATTTCTAACTCTTTCTCTAACAAAGATGAAAAGATTAAAACCTTGAAGTGTTTTTAATTCAAGTTTTAATCAAAATGTTTTACAAGTTTCTTGTTCTAAACTAAAAACGTTTTCACTTTTTTTTTTGCAGGTTGTATTCGATGGGTGCTCAAAAAGAAAACCTTTGTAACATCCCGGTTTGTGGTATATGCGGAGATGCTTAAATGAATTAAATTAATTACCTATATACCAAGTGCACTTACCTTTTCCGGTCATTTGCCTGAAAGAACTCCAGAGTTAAGCGTGCTTGGGCTGGAGTAGTCCCATGATGGGTGACCTTCCGGGAAGTGACTCGTGGTAGCATGTGTGTGAGGACAAAACATATGGGAAAAAGTCATGGGGGTGATTGTAGGGTCAGTAAATTACTCGGTCGGGCCTACCAAAAATAACGCACCGACCGTCGGACAGGGGTGGGGCCCACGAGCCCGGGAGAGGGATGAGTGACTCACCGGTAGGGGCGGACGGGGCGTTACAAGTGGTATCAGAGCCAAATCCGAGGATGCGTGTGGAGTCAGTGAGGGCTCACACCATCAAGGATAACGATTCTGGTGCGCAACGAGGGCGTTGCGCTCTGTGAGAGTGGGTGAATTGTAACATCCCGGTTTTTGGTATATGCGGAGATGCTTAAATGAATTAAATTAACTACCTATATCACCAAGTGCACTTACCTTTTCCAGTCATTTGCCTGCAAGAACTCCACAGTTAAGCGTGCTTGGGCTGGAGTAGTCCCATGATGGGTGACCTTCCGGGAAGTGACTCGTGGTAGCATGTGTGTGAGGACAAAACACATGGGAAAAAGTCATGGGGGTGATTGTAGGGTCAGTAAATTACTCGGTCGGGCCTATCAAAAATAACGCACCGACCGTCGGACAGGGGTGAGGCCCACGAGCCCGGGAGAAGGATGGGTGACTCACTGGTAGAGGCGGACGGGGCGTTACAACCTTTTCTCTCCTTTGTACCCAAGGCAAGAAGACAAAAAATTTTCTTTTGACCACTAATCATCCTCCATATTCTTTACTCTTTTGCCTTCTTTATTCTAAACAAAAACATAAGGCATCTTTTTCATTCTTTATCTCACACTTGCTTTTGTATGAGAAGACTCCAAAATGTTTCTTTTATGTCTTGCCGACACATCTTTTGAAGAAATATCAAACACTTTACCAATTTAATATATTTGCTTGTTCCAACGCGTATAATTTCTTTTTAATAAAATCTCACATTTTTACTCATTACTGCCGTGAAAAGGGTCGGAAACCACAGCCCCTTGTGGAGTCTAGATTTTGGCCGGCCGATGGGCGTGCAGCCATGCAGCTCACGAGGTCTCCTTTGTGTTTGCCAAGCCCTTTTTAGTGAGACTGGAAAAGAAAGCCTCTTGTATATAAAGAAACTCGACACCTCAATTCTATTCATTACTTTCAAAACATACAATTTGGTGCAAAAGGTACGAAAATGACAATTAATATATTACTCCCTATCTAGTTAACTATAATTGTAGGACTAAAATATTTTGAACACTACAAAAACGATATAAATACGATAAATATATATATATATATATATAAATGTTAAAGAAATTGATTTATATAAAGTGATCGAAAATTATTTGAATAAGAAAATCGGATAAAAGAAATGATCGGAGGCGAGAGTAATCTTTTTTTTAACTCTAAGAATCACTGGTAGCGTGGTAGGAATCTGTGATATAAGAGTCTCATGGCACAACCGAGGTAAACCATATCGCAACACTCGTTTATGGTTCTGATGAACAAAGAATCTACGATACTCTCGAGACTTACTTTTTGCAGTAAGGGATTGAAGGAAAAAAACTTCATAGAGAAATATGTGAGTGAAGTGTTCTTGACAAAAGTGAGGAGACGAAGATATATGGAAGATGGAGAGAATGTTTGGTCAACAGAAAATCTCGTAATAATAACGAGAATAATTATGCGGTTACCTAATTCGTAATTGATACAAGGATTAATTTCATGTGTTTTCGAAAATTAAATTATGGCCGGTTTCAAAAAAATAATCGAATATCCAAAGAAATTTTTAATGATTTTGAATATTTTATTTTTGATTTTTCTTTTAATGGGCAAAAACGTAAGATATTTTTTTGGGCAAATCGCATTAATAGCACAAAAAACATGACTTGTCAAAAATATAGCACCAAGGAAGAAAAATCATAAAAATAGCACAAAAACATGTTTTGTCACTAAATTAGCCCTAACTCTAAATCTTAAATACTAAACCCTAAACCCTAAATACTAAATCCGAACCTTGAATAATAAACCCTAAACCCTAAATACTAAACCCTAAACCCTAAATAATAAACCCTAAACCCTAAATAATTAACCCTAAACCCTAAATTATATAATGCTATAAAAGTCTTTGTAATTAAAATAATGCTAAAAATGTGAATTATTTTCCTTGGTGCTATATTTATGATAAAGTATATTTTTGTGCTATTTTATGACTTTTCTCTATTTTTTTCAAATAGATAAATGTGCGGAAGCCTCATTTCACGAACCACAAACCGGTTGAACTGCGGCAGTGACGTGTGTGATCCCTTTTTTCTCCATAGTCATGTAAACATTGTTATAAAAGTATCTCTTTACATATTCAAAATATTTCTCCCTTCCAATATGCCACAAAATAAGTTTCTACTTACCAATTGAACTCATAAAGCTTTGCCATTTATATGCTCATCCTCATTTCAATTAATATTTCACAAAATTATTTTAGGACCATATTGTAACATCCTAGTTTTTGGTATATGCAGAGATGCTTAAAAGAATTGATTTGACTATCTATGTCACCAAAATGCACTTATATTTTCGGTCATTTGTCAAGAAAAAACTCCAGAATTGAGCATGCTTGAGCTCGTGTAGTCAAATGATGGGTGACCTACTGAAAAGTGACTCACAGTATCGTGCGAGCGAGGAAAAAAACCCGTGGAAAGATCGTGTGATGATTGCAGGGACAATAAATCAAGTCTTTAGAACCTCCCAAAAATAACAATTCGACCGTCGGACGAGCCTGGACCCATAGACCGAGTTAGCGGGCGTAGGGACCACAGACGAGGGCGGTCGTGGTGTTACACAAATATTTTGATGCAACAATAACATTTTATCCCGAAACATAAGATAAGTTTCTTGACATCTTCGCTACTCTAAACAAAACCCACCTCTTGCAAGCTTAGTTTTAGGATCATACATTCGCATTGCTATTTTCCAAAGTCTCTTGTACCTTTTCCAACTAGAAATTGTCTGCATCACGAAACAGTTTCTCATAGCATAGAATCAAACACAATCTATTGACGATAAGGACTAAAGATTGCAATATCTTCAAGATATCTTCATCGACGATATAGTTAGAAACAGTTAGGAAGTTTATTGTTATCTCTACTCAATGTAATCCTTATCTCATTAGGTTTCTTGTAGAGAAAGCTAACTCATGATCTTGTATAAATAGAACACAAGCTCGATGAAATAAATCAAGTCTTTTGATCAACAAAGTTCTACATGGTATTGATATATCATGGTTTTTACCCATTTTAGACCATGATATAGATGTGTTTTAGTGTCTTTTGTCTTTGTTTAGAGTCTTTTACAGGTTAAATCAGGATTGGAGCTAATTGGAGATATTTGGAGCATTTTGGGATTTTTGGGACGTTTTGGCCGAGAGCTTAACTCACTGTTCGTATAATTGATCATGCATCGATCGTTGCACTCAAAGCATCGATCGATGCAGTCGCGAGATGGGCCGTACACGTCGGTTTGACAAGTATTGAAGATTTACAAAGAAGCCCAAGATAGTTCCAGTATTTACACAGAAGCCCCATCCGAGATTATGCTTATATAATAGAGTTTTTAGAGTTTTTACTAGATATACTTTTATAATTAAGAGCAGAGGATTTTTAGAGCTTTTGGGGGCTGATCTGAACCTAATTCATCATCTGTATTTGGAGAAGATTTCGAACCCCTTTTACTCTGATTCTTTTATGCAATTTACTTATCATATGATCATGTTTTCATTATCTATGTCTGAGTAGATTCCTAGTTAGACTTAGGGTTTCTCACATAGGATTTCATGACTTGCTAGACTTGTTCAATTTCAGTTAAGGATTCAAACTATATCTGTTCTTCAATTTAATTGTGCTTAAAGCTAGTTCTAACCTGATCAATTAGAATCTAGATCTTAGGTTGCTAAATACGTCACGGAAGTGGGGTTTAGGAACCAGAACTAATTAAATTGGGCAATTAAACTTTGCGCAAACGAAAGTTTGGTTTAGGATAATTGTGAACATATCAAACTTGGACTTATTGCTAGTTTAATCTGTTAGTTCTCGCAAACGGAAGTTTGGTTTGCTGCACTTAGACTTAGAGAATTATCGCAAAGGAATTTGGTTAATTCTATATCTGTGTTTTGAGTTCTAGAACTGTGCTTAATTAGATCCTTGCTGAATGAACTGTCTGCTAGTCTGATTTCCTGAGAATACCCTAGGTTTGACGCTTTTAATTACTTGCTTTCACAACCAATAATCTCTGCTACTGATTTACTTTCTTGCACTGTTTTCAATACAATCACATTGCTTATTTCTAGTATTCATTCCCTACAGTTTGATTCTCTTGAGACCAAGTGTCCCTGTGGATTCGATAACCCTATATACTACTTTGACATTGCTGTACACTTGCAGTTTAGTATAGGGATTAATTCTTGACCTATCAAGTTTTTGGCGCCGTTGCCGGGGACTCTTAGAGTCTTCGATAGGACCGAACTTAGGGTTTTACTAGAAATTTTTCGTTTTTCGTTTTTGTTTTTCGTTTTTTATTTTATTTATTTTATTTTGCTGACTTTTCTCTGTTTCTCTCTGTCGCAGGTACGAATTTCGCCTTGCGTCGATCGTTGCACCCTTGCATCGATCGTTGCTGAGCGATTTGAGATTGAATCGATCGTTGCATTCTCGAGCTTGCATCGATCGACGCCTCTCTTGCATCGATCGACACAAGGCGAAACCAGTGGTGCCGAGAGTTTGAGCATTTAGCTGGGAATTTCTTGATGGAGCCTGTGATTCTGACTCGCGACGAGAACGGAGTTCTACGAGACCAGGAAGGTCACGTATGTAACGCAAAGGGTCAGAAACTGGATGGGGAAGGAAACCTCATCATACCAGATGTTGCCGTGGGCGCGGAACATCGACGAGAAGATGGTCACGAGAAGACACTTGCTGATTATAACAGACCAGATATATTCTATGCTAATCGGTCTGCGATTCGACCACCTCTGTTCACCAGAGCTGAGTTTAAGCTGAAACCTGAGTACTACGCATTGATTGGACAGTATCAGTTCCATGGTCTTTCAAGCGAGCATCCTATGGATCACATAGACACATTTGAGGAATTGGCTAGCAGTATCACAGCTGAAGGAATTTCTTCTGATTATATTTTCTGTAAGCTCTTCCCATTCTCTCTTAAAGGAGATGCAGCTTACTGGCTGAGACAGCTAGAACCAGGATCTTTGACCACTTGGGAAGCAGTCAAGAAGGAGTTCTTTAGACATTTTTATGACGATGCGTTATCTGAGCAGCTTAGACATGATATCCTGACATTCAAACAGCAGCCTACAGAGCCTTTTAAAGCAGCTTGGATGAGATTCAAGATGTACCAGAGAGATTGTCCACACCATGGATTCTCTGATGTACGACTTCTGAGTGCCTTTTTCAGGGGTTTGGATTTTTGGTATCAGAGAGCTTTGGACACAGGAAGTGATGGGAACTTCTATACCAAGACACCAGAAGGAGCTAAAGAGCTTATTAAGAACTTGATGACTAGCAGTAGTGTCAAGAATGCTGACAAGGAAAGGCAGAGATCTAGTTGCGGAGATGATAGCTTGCAGATAGCTGATTTAAGGGACAAGGTGGATTATATCCACAACATGGTAGTAGCTGGAGAATTTGTAGAAGTGAATTATATTAATGAAGCTGGTTTTCATGAACACACATCTAGAAGTCAACAGAGACAAGCTCCGAGATCGAATGGCTATTCACCTCACCAAATTCCTCCCACTAAAGAGCAGACAAAGATTGAGTCTATGCTTGAGCAGCTACTACTTGGACAGAACAAGATGACGCAAGATCTGGATGGAAAGATGGACTTCATGTATCAGGATCTGAGTGGAAAATTGGAATCTTTGACAAGCAGAGTTGACAATCTGGATGCTAGGATGAAGCAAGTGGAAACCAGTATACAGACAGAGCATGTTAAGGCGGCTTCGGCAGAAGAAGAAGTTGAGCAGAATCGAGAAACTGAAGATCTGGAACTGGAAAATCCGAGGAAAATTCAGAATGATCGCCTTGCATCGATCGACGCAAATGTGCATCGATCGACACATCCTGCGAGAGTCAGTGTCGATCGTTACCATTTCAGCAACGATCGACACCATGGGCGTGAGCAGCCAAATTTCCCAGAGAAACCGAAAGCTGACACAGAAAGAGCCTACAAACCGAAGATTCCTTTCCCTAAGAAGTCCAAGCAAGAGATTAAGTTGGAAAAATGCATGGAGATAATGAGAGAAAAGCTAACTGACACTCCATTGATTGATGCCACTAAGACCAATCCCATGATGAAGACATGTGTTACAGACATCCTCTCTAGCAACATGACTGAAGAAGAAGGATGCTTGATGATCTCAGAAGTATGTGATGCTGTTGTTAATGGTAGGGTTCCTGAGAAGCTAAAGGATCCAGGAGGTTTTATGATAGACTGCTCTATCTATAGAGACAGATTTCAGAGGGCATTATGTGATCTCGGCTCAAGTATAAATCTCATGCCGTACTCTGTGGCTGTGAGATTGGGACTACTGAACTTCCAGCCTACTAGGATCTCTTTAGTCCTAGCTGATCGATCAAGAAGACATCCAGAAGGAATTCTTGAGAACATCCCTCTTAGAGTTGGGAATTACTTTATTCCAACGGACTTTATGGTACTGAAGTATGAGATTGAGCCTGATGATCCTCTACTGCTTGGTAGATCCTTTTTAGCCACTGCTGGAGCTGTGATTGATGTACGCCATGGATTGATTGATCTCCACCTGGGAGATGAGCCTTTGCAGTTTAAGATGGATAAATTGAAGAGACCCACCATTGATGGACAGAGTTTCAGCATTGATACAGAATTAGAAGCTGAGATTGGAGAGAAGAAGATGGCGGTTCCTCTTGAACCTGCTCTAACATCTTTAGCACCTGCAACTGCTCATAAGCAGAAAGCTCCAGACATCTTATTTCCACCAAAGGTTAGGCACAAATCATCTAAGCTTAAACATTCTAACCACATTACTTTGAATGCAGGACAACATTCTACCCCACCTAAGCTTCGCTCCCGCCCTGATTCTGTTGGTTTCTTCCTTGGGAAATCCCATGATCCGAATGCTTATTCTCCGCCATGGATGAGGAGACTTGAACAGAGACAGAAAAAGTCTCTGTCAGGATCTTCTGGCACTTGAAAGATCTTGCGCGTCCGGTCAAGCTATTGACCTTAAACAAGCGCTGGGTGGGAGGCAACCCACCATTAGGTACTGGTGTTTTTCTTTTTAATTTTTGGTGTTTTTGTTAGGATTTTACGTTTGTTTTTGTTTCTGGTGCAGTCATGTTTGCAGGTCTCGAATTAAATCGCAGTGCAGCGATCGATGCATTTCTGCATCGATCGTCACAATACGAAAGGAATCGCATTGCAGCGATCGTTGCGGTCCTGAGCAACGATCGACCATACACGAAAGTCGCCAAGTAACGGTCGATGCATCTAATGCACCGGTCGTTGCTCGTGCGACAGAGGTAACCCGACAGACATAATTTCACCTTTTCAATTTTTATTTTCTTTTTACCAATCCTTCGCTGGACACTACTGGGGACAGTGTGTCTTAAGTGTGGGGGAGGTGCTACTGACGTTTATCTTTCTGTTTTCTTAAGAGTCAGTCCGTATTTCAAAATTTTTTTGTTTTATTGAGTCAAAACTGTTTAAGTAAGAAACTATGATTTTCTGAGGAGATTTACAAAACTTGCAGGAACTTAAGTAACCATTGGGATGAAGTTGCAGGATCTATCTCTGACTATTAGAAAACCCAGACACGGATCAACCTACTGGGAACACCCATATCACTTCAGGTACCAGAGGATCCTTTACTGACTTCACCCCTAATACTGACTTAGATTTTCTCACCTAAGGGCTTGGTATACTTTATGTCGGATTCCCTGTTAGTTCTGACACAGCCTGTAAACCTGTCCTATTTAGTCCCCTTCTCCCCTTCTATAAAGTAAAAAAAAAAAAAAAAGATAATAAACTGAGGATGAGTTAGTAACTCCGAAGTGGTCATGGGAATAGTAGCAAACACTATTATCTCTCATGTGATCCATGGAATGTGTCCAAAGTACACCCCATAACGGGAAGAACACTGATAAAAAAAAATAAAATGATACCCAGTGGGGAAAAATCAGTTGTTAAAGAAGGGAAAGAGAAGAAAGGGACTAGAGAAAGATAGTATGGTGGTCTAGAGCTGGCAAGGTAAGAATCCATGTGCCTTTAGATCGATACTCCTTAGGTGAGACCGCACTTAAATACTTGCAGAAGTCAGTAGGGAGAATTTGAATGCTTGAATGTGATTGTGGAGTTTACCTAGGACAGTTGCTAAGTGTGGGGGAAGTACATGTTGGTCTTGATATCCTGTGATTGATTCTTTCAGTGGTTTACTAAGGGGAATCTGAGTATTGTAGCTTCTAAGATGAAATGAGTTTCTGAAGAGTTTTCAAACCTCTTCACCATGTTTTAGTTCTATGTTTTGCTTGAGGGCAAGCAAAGGCTAAGTGTGGGGGAGTTGATATATCATGGTTTTTACCCATTTTAGACCATGATATAGATGTGTTTTAGTGTCTTTTGTCTTTGTTTAGAGTCTTTTACAGGTTAAATCAGGATTGGAGCTAATTGGAGATATTTGGAGCATTTTGGGATTTTTGGGACGTTTTGGCCGAGAGCTTAACTCACTGTTCGTATAATTGATCATGCATCGATCGTTGCACTCAAAGCATCGATCGATGCAGTCGCGAGATGGGCCGTACACGTCGGTTTGACAAGTATTGAAGATTTACAAAGAAGCCCAAGATAGTTCCAGTATTTACACAGAAGCCCCATCCGAGATTATGCCTATATAATAGAGTTTTTAGAGTTTTTACTAGATATACTTTTATAATTAAGAGCAGAGGATTTTTAGAGCTTTTGGGGGCTGATCTGAACCTAATTCATCATCTGTATTTGGAGAAGATTTCGAACCCCTTTTACTCTGATTCTTTTATGCAATTTACTTATCATATGATCATGTTTTCATTATCTATGTCTGAGTAGATTCCTAGTTAGACTTAGGGTTTCTCACATAGGATTTCATGACTTGCTAGACTTGTTCAATTTCAGTTAAGGATTCAAACTATATCTGTTCTTCAATTTAATTGTGCTTAAAGCTAGTTCTAACCTGATCAATTAGAATCTAGATCTTAGGTTGCTAAATACGTCACGGAAGTGGGGTTTAGGAACCAGAACTAATTAAATTGGGCAATTAAACTTTGCGCAAACGAAAGTTGGGTTTAGGATAATTGTGAACATATCAAACTTGGACTTATTGCTAGTTTAATCTGTTAGTTCTCGCAAACGGAAGTTTGGTTTGCTGCACTTAGACTTAGAGAATTATCGCAAAGGAATTTGGTTAATTCTATATCTGTGTTTTGAGTTCTAGAACTGTGCTTAATTAGATCCTTGCTGAATGAACTGTCTGCTAGTCTGATTTCCTGAGAATACCCTAGGTTTGACGCTTTTAATTACTTGCTTTCACAACCAATAATCTCTGCTACTGATTTACTTTCTTGCACTGTTTTCAATACAATCACATTGCTTATTTCTAGTATTCATTCCCTACAGTTTGATTCTCTTGAGACCAAGTGTCCCTGTGGATTCGATAACCCTATATACTACTTTGACATTGCTGTACACTTGCAGTTTAGTATAGGGATTAATTCTTGACCTATCAGGTATCAGAGCTGAGATCTAAAAGAAAAACACTTTAAAAACAAAAAATATCAGATCCCAAAAGATAGAGATCAAGAGTGAGAATGTCGAATGTTGAAGGAGGCAAAAACGAAGTCATCTCTTCAACATCGCCATATACTCTGTACGCTTCAGACAATCATGGAGCTGCAATTGCCTCAGTTCGTCTAAATGGCGACAACTATAATGAATGGTCACTGGAGATGCTCAATGCTCTTCGGGCCAAGAGGAAAACAGGATTTATCGATGGTACTCCGAAGAAACCAGTTTTCGATAATCCTGATTTCGAGAATTGGCTCACTGTCAATTCGATGTTGGTGGGTTGGATTCGAACGGCGATAGAGGCGAAGGTGAGATCCACAATAACCTACATCTCAGATGCACACCCGCTGTGGGAAAATTTAAAACAACGATTTGCGACAGGCAATACGGTACGAGTTTATCAAATCAGGACACAAATCGTTTCTTGTAGGCAAGATGGACAGACTGTGTTGGATTACTTCGTAAGGCTCTCTTCTCTTTGGGAAGAATTACAAATGTATCAGCTGATACATACCTGTACCTGTGGAACAGAAGAGGCAATTGCGAAAGAGAGAGAAACCGATAAAGTACACCAGTTCGTTATGGGGCTGGACGAGTCGCGGTTTGGTGGCGTGTGCTCAACAATCATAGGCATCGACCCACTTCCGTCTATTGGTGAAGTATACAACAGAGTAATAAGAGAAGAACAACGCGTAACGTCAAGCCGAGCTCATGAACAAAAAGATGCAGTTGGATTCTTAGCTGTCCGTGACAAACAAGCGACAGACGAGTCAAATTCCCAACAAACAAAAATCTCAAAAGATCAGACCAGTGAAAACACGATCATTCGAGGAAGAATGCTCTGTTCTCATTGCGGAAAACAGGGCATCAAAAGAAAGATTGTTGGGAACTCAATGGCTATCCGGAATGGTACACGGAGCAAGGTCAGGGACGAGGAAACAATTCAAACCGAGGAAGAGGCGGTCGAGGAGCAGGATCAGGACGTGGCCGAGCACGAGCAAGTGTAGCTCACGCTACAAGTTCTAATGCATCAGAATTTCCAGAATTCACGTCTGAACAAATCCGAATGCTAACACACTTGCTTCAAGAAAAGTCAGGTTCCGCATCCGAACGATTGTCTGGTAAGAATAATCTAGGTGATGTGATACTCGATACGGGTGCCTCACACCACATGACAGGGACATTGTCATTCCTAACTAATGTCGAGGTGATCTCTCCTTGCTCCGTTGCATTTGCTGATGGTGGAAAAACGCTTGCAACAAGCAAAGGCTTGTTTCCACTCTCCGCAAGAATGACATTGTCGGATGTCCTTTACGTACCAGATTTGAACTGCACTCTCATTTTTGTGGCAAAAATGTTGAAACAAACCAATTGTTTTGCGATGTTCACTGACACAAATTGCGTATTGCAGGACCGTTTTTCGAGGACGCTGATTGGCGCCGGTAAGGAACGTGATGTTGTGTACTACTTAACGGATTTAGTCTCTGCGAAAAGTTATCGAGCTGCGAAAGTCACGGATCAAATCTTGTGGCATCAACGTTTGGGACATCCATCTTTTTCCGTAATTTCTAGCTTACCGTTTTCTCTGAAATCTTCTAGTTCTAGTCCGTGCGACACTTGTTATAGAGCTAAGCAAACCCGCGAAGTTTTTTTTTATGATAGTATTAATAAAACAACAAAGAGTTTTCAGTTAATACATGTTGATGTGTGGGGGAGCGTATCGGGTTCTTTCTTCGTGTGGTGATGTCTACTTCTTGACAATTGTTGACGACTTTTCTAGAGCAGTTTGGACGTTTTTGTTGCTCGAGAAGTCTGAAGTTTGCGCCACCATGAAACGATTCTTCACGTATGTCTAAAGACAATTTGGAAAGCTTGTCAAAATGGTTCGTAGTGATAATGGAACAAAATTCATGGTTATGACATCTCTTTTCAAAGATCTAGGGATTGTTCATCAGACCTCATGTGTAGCAACACCACAACAAAACGGACGAGTGGAGAGGAAGCACAGACATATTCTCAACATCGCACGAGAAATCTTGTTTCAAGCAAACTTACCTACTAAGTTTTGGGGTGAAGCAATTCTAATGGCGGCTCATTTGATCAATCGAATTCCCACGCCTATTCTTCATAATAAGTCGCCATATGAGATGCTTTATGGAACAGCTCTGGATTACAACTCATTACGAGTGTTCGGATCAGCCTGCTACACACATCGGATGGATAGAAGCAAAGATAAGTTTGGTCCACGGAGAAGATTGTGTGTATTCATGGGGTACCCAATGGGAAAGAAAGGCTGGAAAGTTTATGACATTGAGAAGAATGAATTCCTTGTTTCTCGAGATGTAGTTTTTCAAGAGAATGTATTTCCCTTTGCTGAACAATCACCTCAAGTACTTCCATCGACATCGTTACCTTCGGGTCTTGATGATGATTGTTAAGTCTTGCCTAACGCAAGGGGGAGCCGTGACCCATCAGATCAAGACACGGCAGTAACACACGATGAATCCAGTGGCTTAGATCCGGTCTCCAATGTGGACAACACTTCCGTTTTGCCAAATAATCCGCCGATACCAGCTGAACCAGTGACTGATATGGCTCCGGAAACTGAGACAATGACTGATGAAGAGGAACTTGGACGAGGTCATCGTGGTAAACGACAGACGGTTGCGTTGCAGGACTATCTCCTTTACAATACCACTACTAGTACACATCATGTTCCCTCCGGTGCTGATTCTACGTCCCCGACTAATGCTCCTTGTAAGTCTCTCTATCCTCTCTCTCTCTCTATGTCTCCGATGAAAAGTTTTCTCCAGGCCATAGAGCTTATCTGGCGGCTGTTGTTTCCACCAAAGAACCGAGGCATTTTAAAGAGGTTGTTCAGCATACTGAATGGAAAGATGCAATGACAAAATAAGTCACTGCGCTTGAGGATAAACAAACATGGGACATCGCGACTCTTCCACCAGGAAAAGTTGCAATTGGAAGTCAGTGGGTTTATAAAACCAAATACAATGCCGATGGAACCTTGGAAAGACATAAAGCTAGGCTGGTTATTCAAGGAAATAAACAAGTGGAAGGTGAAGATTATGGGGAAACCTTCGCACCGGTAGTTAAGATGACCACCGTACGGACACTTCTACGGTTGGTCGCGGAAAACAACTGGGAGGCATACTAAATGGATGTCGAAAACGCGTTTCTTCACGGGGATCTTGAAGAAGAAGTTTATATGAAGCTTCCTCCGGGTTTTAGACATACACATCCGGATAAAGTATGTCGTCTGTGGAAATCACTTTATGGTTTAAAACAGGCTCCCCGATGTTGGTTCAAGAAGTTATCGGATGCTCTTCTTAAGTTTGGTTTCCTTCAATCCTATGAAGATTACTCTCTTTTTCTTATTCACGCAAGGGACTTGAGTTGCAAGTTTTTGTTTACGTTGATGATCTTCTCATATGCGGTAATGATGCGTATATGGTGGCCAAATTCAAAGCTTATTTAGGGCGTTGCTTTGCCATGAAAGATCTTGGCCGGCTAAAATATTTTCTTGGAATCGAGGTAAGTAGAGGACCCGATGGCTTCTTCTTGTCTCAACGTAAATATGCCTTATATATCATCGCAGATACGGGGAATATTGGCGCTAAACCAGCTGTGACGCCTTTGGAACAAAATCATCAGCTTGCCACGGTTAAAAGTCCTCTCCTAAAAGATCCAAAGAAATATAGACGTCTGATCGGTCGTCTTATTTATCTCCTTAACACTCGCCTGGACCTATGCTACACCGTGCACATTATTTCACAATTTATGAAGTCGCCTAATGAGGCACAATGGCTCGCGGCTTTAAGGGTGGTTCATTTTCTTAAGAATGCACCTGGGCAAGGAATCGTTTTAACCTCGAATAAGTGTTGGGATTATGTCCTGAAATCACATTGTACTTACTCTCGAGATAGTTGTAGTGTCGAGATCGGACAATTCATGTGATACTGGGTAGTCATAATGTTTTGCTAGAAACCGTTTATGACAAATGAGTTGTAACTCATTTCCAGTATCGTGTGAACCTACAGGGTCACACACCTAAGCAAGTTGGACATAGTTCGTATGGGATTGATCATTGGCATATGGTCTGGTCGATGTGTATTGGATACACATCAAATATGAGTTTTAATGAGGTGTGTCGATCGACACCATTGGGTGCGTCGGTCGACACAAGACGTGTGTCGATTGACACCACTAAGTGTGTCGGTCGACACAAGGCCGAAACCGAAACTGATGTTTCGGTTTACGTCGAGGTCGTATATAAATGATCTTATAATTCGACCTAGCATAGACGAGCGCCGCCCAGACAGTGTTTTCTCTGAGAGAAAACACAGAAACCTCGAAAACTTTGTTCCCAGGAGATCCGATCCCCGGTACTAGCATCCCGGCGGATTCCAGCTTGTGTGCGTGTGGACTGAAGTAGAGGCGCAGCATCTGAGGCGCTTCAGAGATCTCGTTTATCTTACCATCTTCCGCTGCCAATCTCCAGGTAAACAGAGATCAGATCCTTGATTCAATTAACTAGACCCTAGATCCTAGGCTATCGGGAACCTGACAGCAATTCTGAATATGGTAGAATTGGCTCGAAGTTCCAACAGTGGTATCAGAGCCTTAGGGTTATCCATTGAATCAGCCTGTTTAATTGAATCTAATGAATTGAATTCGCTCATAATAGTTTTATGAACAATAGCATGTTAGATCAATTGAAACAGAATTCGGATTCTGTGTTTTCGCACAGTGTCGATCGACACAGAGTGGCGAATTAGACAGAATCGGCGGCTAGGGTTTTTCGCGAAGAAAAACCGAAAGCCTACTGTGTCGATCGGCACAGGTTGAGTGTCGGTCGACACAGAGCAGATTCGGTACAGTGTCGATCGACACAGACCTAGCGAATGGTTAATCGGTTCAATTGAATTGGACCGGTTATCATGCTTGGTTAAGACCGAATAAATCGGTTTAAATTGGATGAATTGGTTCAATTGGATTGAACTGATTATCTCAATTAGCATAAACCGATGGTTTGAATCAGTTTGATTGGATAATACGGTTCAATGGAATTGGACCGGTTATCGCAATTAGTTGAAACTGGTTAAAACGGTTTAAATTGGATGAATTGGTTTAATTGGATTGAACTGATCATCGCAATTAGTATAAACCAATTTGAATGGTTAAGATCAGTTTGATCTGATAAGTCGGTTCAATTGGATTGGACCGGTTATCAAAACTGTCTTCGGTTTAGGTCCATGTCGACCGTCACACATGGGTTGTGTCGATCGACATGACCGGTTTATTGAACCAAGTTAATTGGATTAATCGGTTATTGAAGTCCGGTTTTGTTTGGTGGTGTCGATCGACAGACATAGTCTGCGTCGATCGATACAGTGCTCGAAATTCTGGTTATTGAACCTTGAATTTGCAGAAACCAAACTCGACCTAAACCTTGATCAAAGCTTAGCTTCAATATGGTCAACTGTCAAGACTCATTTCGTTGTGTGATGGTCTAGCCAAGAGCTTGGTGTCCACAATTAGGTGAGTAAGGCAGGTAATTATGTTGATGGACTTGCGGTGCTTGACATCAACAATTACATGACCTAATAGATTGATTTGCTAACCTTTCAGAGTTTAGTTTCCTCAACTAAACATCAAGTGACCTTGACGTCTTGCCCAATCTCGTCTACTGTCAAGACTCGGTTCATTGTTGGGTAGTCTTGGAGTCCTTGGTATCCACAGTGACTTGAGCAAGGCAGGTGTTCATTGATAGACTCGCAGTGCAACTGTCAATGATCACAAGACAGAAAAGATTGTTTTACTTGACTGGGCTATCAGAAGTTCTGGGCCCAGAGACATCAGAGTAGATGAGACATGGATTGTCTTATCTGCGACCAAGAGTTGTACTGGGTACAATTAGCAATGATTTGCTTACCTAGATAACTAAATTTTGGGTGATGACGAGTCGTCCACTCAGATTTTGGTGAAGTATGGGTCTTGGATCATTATATTCATAGAGGAAACATTGTTTGAATATAATGCGAGTTTTCTTATTAGATAAGATTTCTCATCATATACATAACTAAATCTTTGTTTTCTTGGATTTCAGCTTATGTCTATGACTACTTTCTCGTTGCGATCCGTCCTTGAGAAGGACAGGTTAAATGGATCCAACTTCCTGGATTGGTATCAGAATTTGAGATTCGTTCTCAAGCAGGAGAGCAAGGACTATGTCCTTGAGAAAGCTCTTCCAGAAAGGCTTGGGACCAATCGCTCGCATGCAGCATATAATGCTTGGAATAAGCATTATATTGATGTGGTAGATGTGCGTGATCTGATGTTGGCTACCATGAACTCGGACTTGAAGAGTCAATACGAGAACATGGAGTCGCCAATAGAGATGATCATCAGCCTGAAACTGAAGTTACGAGTTGAGAGATTCCAGATGGTGAAGTCTCTAACTGAGTGCAAGCTACCAGAGGATGCTCCAGTAAGTCCTCATGTCATTAAACTGATGGGTTACATTGATAACCTGGGGAAAGTGGAATGTCCTGTTAGCTTAGAGTTGGCCACTGACATCATTCTGCAGTCACTGCCATCAAGCTATGATAAGTTCATTAAGAACTATATCAAGAAAGGCTTGACGAAGACGTTGACTGAGCTGCATGGCATGCTCAAAACAGCAGAGCAAAACATCATAAAGGGTAAAAGATTTGAGAAATCTTGTGTTGGCAAGGGTAGAGGCAGGGCCGTCCAGATTTGGAATCAGGATAAGCCTGTGTCATCTCATAAGCCCAAGTCAGGCCCATCTGGTGTTAGAAAGTGCTTCTACTGCGATGAGTCAGGGCATTGGAAGAGAGATTGCATTAAATTCTTGGAAGATTCACAAGAGATGAAGGAGATGTATGGTACTTCTTCTTCAGGTATTGTGTTATTAATTCAAGTTCTACGTAAGTATTGGATACTAGTTGTGGTACTGATATTTTTGAAATATGCAGGACCTAAGCCACAGTAGAACGTTGAAGAAAGGGCAAGTGGAACTGCGTGTCTGGTATGAAGCAATGGTTGCTGCATGAGCCATAGAGATTCTGCACTTGTAGGAGCCTTTCATGCTTGGTTTTAGAAATTAAGTAATTGCTACTATGTATCTGCTTTGTGCAGAAATGTCTTTCATCTTCTTGTAAAGAATTTGGATGCTTTTTATTTTGATAAAAGACAAGTTTTGTTCTTTAGATCTTAATGAAATATCATATGGTAGCACCCCATTTGGAATGGGTTTTATGTCTTAAACCAGCGAAAGTTTGAATATAACACAAATACTAAAGTTTAAGTCTGATGACTCGAACTCGACTTTTCCTTGGCATAGTCGTTTAACCATATAGAGTGAAGCGGATTCAGGAGTTCCATAGTTTTGGACTCATTCGATTATTAATCATTTGAGATATGAATTCTGTTCACTGGATCAAATGACTAAGGCCCTTTTAGCAGAGCTAAAGTAAACGGGCCAGAGGCTTATTGGGCCTTACGCATACTGATGTATGCGGCCCGATGAGCATTAGTGCCAAAGGAAATATTTTGTACTTCATTACTTTATTGATGGCATCAATAAGTATGGCTGTGTTCATTTGATGAGACACGAGCAGGAATCCCTTGAGGAGTTCCAAGATGAAGTGTAGAACCGATTTGACAGAAGTATTGAGATCCTCGATTGAATCGCGGAGGAAAATACTTGAGTCAAGAATTGGGTGATCATCTGACAGAATGAATCGGATCTTATTAGATATGCTCCGATTAATGATGAGTCACAGGAATCTTCCATAATCATTTAAGAATACGTTCTAAAATGTCTATGTTTACGCTAAATAAGTTTCTATCAGAATCAGTGAAAACCACCACATTGGATGTGGACTGGGTGATTTCCAAATTTGTTTTTCTGATTAATTGGGATTGCAAGGTTTGTGTAAGACAGTAGTCAACAAACAAACTTGAACCCATATCTGATAAGGTCTACCTCGCTGGTTGTCCTAAGAAAACCAAGGCTTGCTACTTTTGCAACCAATCCGAGGACAAAGTATTGTTGTTCGGAGCTGTGTCTTTTGAGAAAGATCGTACTTTCAAAAGGAACAGTGGAAGTAAAAGTACACATCGAAGAAATTCGATAAACACAGGAGGCTGCTCAACCTGTTGAGGGAAAGCAGCGGTGAGATCTACAAAGTGTTGTAGGATCTGCACCTGTGGAGCCTGAAATTCGCAGATCTGAAAGGATCCGTCACTAACTCGAGAGTGATTTCTCGTAACCAATTGTCGTGATCTATTGATCATTGAAAAGTGACGAGCATGCGAAATTCAAAGAAGCGATGGTGAGCCCCAACTCCGAAAATTGGCTGGGTATGCATGTTAGCTTCACTGATCCATTTCTGGATTGAAGCAAACATCTTGGAGTTGGAATCAACATTCTGATGATGTGGTCAAAAGTTTTGACTTGATCAGAAAGAAATGAAACCATGCGTTTGCAAGAAGAATAGTGGGAGCGTAATTGCAATTCTCACACTGTATGTAGATAACATACTTAATCTCATAAACGACGTTCCAACGCTAAAGTCTTGTCAAGATTTGGGTCGGAAGTCAAATTTAACGACAGACATGGGAGAAGGCCGTAAAAGTTCTTGGAATAAGGATCCATTGGAATGGATCAGAAAGGCTAATTGGATCGTGTCAAAATCCTTATGTTGATAAGGTATTGGACAGTTCCAATATGCATGATTCCAAGAATGGCTTCATACCAAAGGTCTTATGGCAATAATCTTAGCAAGATGAAGTGTTTTGGACACTAGCTGAGTTATTATTAATAAGTGTGATTGCTAATGCTGCTGCAATAGAATCCATCATGAATGCCATATTTTGCGCTCGTCTAGATGCAGCTTACGCATAAAGCATGACGAGAAAATACCAATATGTTCCGGTAATAGTCACTGAACAGTTACCAGAAATATCCCAAGTGTTTGAGAAACACAAAGGATAAGTTCGTGGTAAACTAAGGAAGTGACGAACCAGTTGAAAGTAGTTAGACGGACAAAGACGATTCCCGGTTCCCACCTGGTTATGTCTCTTTGTCTGAATAGCGGTGCTATCTGTTGGAAAGGCTCCAAGCAGTGGACCGTAGAATAGTGCTTTTATCCGAATGGCGGTGTGGTTTGTTGGAATTGTTTCAAACAAAACACCGCAGTCTCTCCCACAACCTAAGCACTAGATTTATTCTGTTGCTGTAGGTATAAGATATCTGAAGAGATGATCTTGATTATAGTGGGAGTAATTCTAGTTATGTTGTAATCTTTACATAGACATGCTATGATAGTGTTTATGTAAGTCAAACTGACATCGGTATTGTTTAATTATTGGATAATTAAGTAATAGTCCCAAAGTACTTTATGGTCATCATATAGGTCATCAAGTTGAGGACTTGATCATGAAACCCTATAAGTAAAAGATGACATAAATTATGATTGTCCCTAGTCGAGGTTATTGAAGTGAGGCACCAATAACCGCGCGAGACTAGTATGTGAGGTGACTGTTGGACCAAGTTTCATGGAGTCAATGATATGATTATCACAGTCAGTCACATAGATATATGTTGGTGAACATATGATCGGACATGACCCGCTTAATGAGAACTCCACATGATAATTATATCAGTGTCATGGGAGGTTCTCATTACGACTATAGAGTATAGTCCTTAGACCTGAGTTCATCATGCTTTCTAGCATATGAATTGGTGCATGTTGACCTTGTCAAACGTCGTTCCGTAACTGGCGGCTATAACGGCATTGTTTATGTGTATCATGAAGTATGTGTAGAAACAGGGATAGAACAAGATGGGATTTGTCCCTCCTAGAACGGGAGATAAATATCTCAGGGCCCATCGAAGATTTGATACTGAGAAAATGCATGGCCGTGCTCAAACGAGGTGATTGTCAGTCGTTTGTTTTATCAGTACAGATCAGAAATTCGATGAACATGATGTTGGCTATAATAAGGATGACACAGTCTCTTGCCTTATGCCATATCGAGATATAGAGACGAAGAGATTGTAGGAATAGGTGATTCCAGTACAAGTGGGAGATTGTTGGGATTATGTCCTGAAATCACATTGTACTTACTCTCGAGATAGTTGTAGTGTCGAGATCGGACAATTCATGTGATACTGGGTAGTCATAATGTTTTGCTAGAAACCGCTTATGACAAATGAGTTGTAACTCATTTCCAGTATCGTGTGAACCTACAGGGTCACACACCTAAGCAAGTTGAACATAGTTCGTATGAGATTGATCATTGGCATATGGTCTGGTCGATGTGTATTGGATACACATCGAATATGAGTTTTAATGAGGTGTGTCGATCGACACCATTGGGTGCGTCGGTCGACACAAGACGTGTGTCGATCGACACCACTAAGTGTGTCGGTCGACACAAGGCCGAAACCGAAACTGATGTTTCGTTTTACGTCGAGGTCGTATATAAGTGATCTTATAATTCGACCTAGCATAGACGAGCGCCGCCCAGGCAGTGTTTTCTCTGAGAGAAAACACAGAAACCTCAAAAACTTTGTTCCCAGGAGATCCGAACCCCGGTACTAGCATCCCGGCGGATTCCAGCTTGTGTGCGTGTGGACTGAAGTAGAGGCGCAGCATCTGAGGCGCTTCAGAGATCTCGTTTATCTGACCATCTTCCGCTGCCAATCTCCAGGTAAACAGAGATCAGATCCTTGATTCAATTAACTAGACCCTAGATCCTATGCTATCGGGAACCTGACAGCAATTCTGAATATGGTAGAATTGGCTCGAAGTTCCAACAATAAGGACCTCACACTCTCCATATACTGCGACTCTGATTGGTCGGCGTGCCCACTCTCTCGACGATCTCTCAGTGCATTCGTTGTTATGTTCGGAGGCTCTCCCGTAGCATGGAAGACAAAGAAACAGAAAACGGTTTCTCACTCCTCAGCAGAAGCTGAATATCGATGCATGGCAGCTGCTTTACGAGAAATTAAGTGGATGCGGAAGTTGTTAAAAGAACTTGGTGTTGATCAAACCAATAAACCGACTCGTTTTTCTGTGACAGTAAAGCTGCGCTTTACATAGCTGCTAATCCAGTCTTCCATGAGCGAACAAAGCATATAGAAAATGATTGTCATGCGGTTCGAGATGCCATACAAGAAGGTATCATAGTCACGAAGCACATTCCCACCGGTTCTCAAATTGCGGACATACTAACCAAATCGCTTGGCCGAGTCCCATTTCAGAATCTAGTATCCAAGCTGGGCATTCTCGATCTCCATGCTCCAACTTGAAGGGGAGTATTGACGATAAGGACTAAAGATTGAAATATCTTCAAGATATCTTCATCGACGATTTAGTTAGAAACAGTTAGGAAGTTTATTGTTATCTCTACTCAATGTAATCCTTATCTCATTAGGTTTCTTGTAGAGAAAGCTAACTCCTGATCTTGTATAAATAGAGCACAAGCTCAATGAAATAAATCAAGTCTTTTGATCAACAAAGTTCTACACAATCAAATCTAATTTCCATCAAAATCTAATGTTTCGTGTCTGAGATTAGGTGGAGCATGTGATCAGAGAAATGAATCTTTGGGCAGCCTATGTTGGAGCTATTGCGAGTTCGTACTTGCCCGTTTCCCAGTTCTTGAAAGTCAAAAGTGAGTCTTTGGATATCATCTTCGATGCGGATTATAATTTAATAGGGAATGTCCGAGAGAGTTGAGAGAAGCTGTTGCTAGCATCATATTTTGCTGCTCCAAGGTGCTCATAAGTGCCTGATCTTCTTCAAATTAAGAACCTTTTTCGTACCAGATATGGAAAGAATCTTCCTGCTAGTCCATCCACTACAAGAAAACAGGGATTTAGCTACTTTAATTAGCGACTGCATTTATAGTCGCTAAATTTAGCGACTACTTAGCGACTGGGTTGCGACTAACTATGCGACTAGTAGGTTTTAGTCGCTAAATAGTCGCTAAATTGCGACCACAAGTTATTAGTCGCTAAATAGTCGCTATTCGGCGGGTCGCTAAACGGTTTCTTAATCAGTCGCAAAAAGTCGGTATATATCACGTTTATATTGTGCCCACGCGTGTAGTACCTAATTTTGTAACTAATTTTTTATACAGTCGCTAAATAGTCGCTATATAGTCGCTAAAATTTATATATATACAAACTTGTAGTTGGCTTCTCCTCAGCCACACAACAAGAAGATAAACGATTTCTAAGAAAAAATTCAGAGAAAAACGGAGGAAATCGTTTTTTGAGTCAAAAAATGTCGGGAGATTATAACTACACTAATGGTCGGGAATGGATGTATAACCGGATCGATCCATCAACGGAAAATTTCACGGCAGAATTCATGGCGGGGGTCGATAATCATTTCATCCCGTTTGCAAATAACCAGCCCTTTGCGCAGAGCAACGCCGGTAGGTTTCTCTGTCCTTGTGGTACTTGCATGAATGATAAACCTGTTATGTCGGGGAGATTAATACAAAAGCATTTGTATAAGAATGGATTTATGCCTGATTATTATGTTTGGTATAAACATGGCGAAGAAGTCGATATGGGTTTAGGAACGAGTTATGCTGATACGACTTGGGTTAGTGGGAGTGAAGGAATGGGTAATGTAGTAGAAGATAGATATGTGGATATGGTGAATGATGCATTTCGTGATAACGTACAATTTGATAACTATCATCAATATGGTAGTTATCAGAATGTGGAGGAACATGGTAGTTATCAGAATGCGGAGGAACCTGTACATAATCATTCGAAAAAATTCTACGACTTGTTAGAAGGAGCGCAAAATCCATTGTACAGTGGTTGTCGTGAAGGTCAATCGCAGTTATCCTTAGCTGCTCGAGTCATGCAAAGGAAGGCAGAGCATAACATGAGTGAAAGGGCAGTGGATTCGATATGCGAAATGTTTACGGAGTTTCTACCAGAAGGAAATCAGGCAACCGGTTCACATTACGCGACAGAGAAATTGATGCGCAATTTAGGCCTCCCATGTCAATCGTTTGATGTTTGCTACAACAACTGTATGATATATTGGAAAGATGACGAAAGGTTAGATACATGTCGGTTTTGTAACTCACCTAGATGGAAGCCTAACGAGCAACACCGTAGGACCAATATACCATACAGCCGTATGTGGTATATGCCTATTGCTGACAGATTAAAGAGAATGTATCAGAGCGATAAGACTGCAGCAGCAATGAGATGGCATGCCGAGCACCAGGCCAAAGAGGGAGAAATGTGTCATCCGTCTGATGCGGCAGAGTGGAAATACTTTCAAGATAAGTATCCCCTGTTTGCACAAGAACCCCGCAATGTTTATCTTGGACTATGTACAGATGGGTTCAATCCATTTGGCATGTCTAATAATCATTCCTTGTGGCCTGTGATCTTGACTCCATATAATTTACCCCCTCATATGTGCATGAGTACGGAGTACTTGTTTCTTACAGTAATGAATTCTGGGCCAAAGCATCCACGAGGTAGTCTCGATATATTCCTCCAGCCTCTTGTTGAGGAGTTGAAAGACCTGTGGTGTAATGGAGTCGATGCATACGATGTGTCCTTGAATCAAAATTTCAATCTAAAAGCAGTTCTCCTGTGGACGATAAGTGACTTTCCGGCGTATAGCATGCTATCGGGATGGACTACCCATGGCAAATTATCTTGTCCATGGTGCATGGATGATACAAAGTCTTTTTATCTGCCGAATAGAAGAAAGACGTGTTGGTTCGATTGTCACAGAAGATTTCTTCCTCAAGATCATCCCATGAGGAAAAATAAGAAAGACTTCTTGAAGGGAAAGGATGCTAGGAATGAGTATCCTCCTGATTCTTTAACCGGTGAGCAAGTTTATTCCTACCATTTGCGTCGTGTAAATCCACCAAAAACTAAGGATGTTGGTGGAAATGGTCATGAAGATAAGATGCCCGACTATGGCAAGAAGCATAACTGGCACAAAGAAAGCATATTTTGGGAGTTACCATACTGGAGGGACCTTAATCTTCGACATAATCTCGATTTGATGCATATAGAGAAGAATGTTTTTGACAACATTATAAAAACTCTTATGCGTGTGAAGGGTAAATCCAAAGACAACATCCCATCGAGATTGGATTTAGTTAACTTCTGTTCTCGGCCACACTTGCATGTTGATAGTGCTGGTAGAGCTCTATTCCCAGTTTACGCTTTGACAAACGAAGCCAGGAAAAAGTTACTGGAATGTGTGAAGCATGAGGTCAAATTCCCAGATGGTTATGCTTCAGACTTAGCAAGTTGTGCTGATTTGGGTAATGCACAGTTTTCTGGGATGAAGAGTCATGACTGCCATGTCTTTATGCAGCGACTACTTCCATTTATGCAGCGACTACTTCCTAGTCAACAATTGTCGATGATAGAGGCCATGCTTATGGTATTGGAAGTCTAGGAGAGTATCGCGCCTCTCAAAAGCGCAAGTACCCGGGTACCTATTCGACTTACAACTCACTACAAGATCAGCTACAAGAAGCCCAACGCCAACTTGAGACACAAGCTGCTGAGCTAGCTAGACAAGCTAAGGAGCATAAGGAGTTGAGCATGATGCAAAGGTATCTTCAGGAAACAGACCCATCATACCTAGACTTTTGCAAAAGTCAGACTGATGCACCAGCACCTCAGTCTTCTCCTACTTCACAAGACTGATCTGTATGATGTATAAACTTGTTTATGTTTATAAGTGTTTGAATATTATGTTTGTTTTGGTTAAGACAATGTAATCAACTTTAATGTATGTTCTTTGTTATGTGTAAGAGTTTTAGAGTCCTAAAAAAATAAAACAATAAAAAAACAGGAATCTAATATAGAAACCAAAACCAAATTAAAATTGAATTACAAAAAATTTTTTGGCCATATTGCGAATATAGAGTCACAAAACAGTCGCTAATTCGTCGCAATATGGCCAAAAAAATATGATCCAAAACCTTAATTAGTCGCTAAACAGTCTCTAAACAGTCGCTCATTTAGTCGCTAAACAGTCTCTAAACAGTCACTAAAATAGTCGCTAAACAGTCTCTAAACGGTCGCTAAAATAGTCGCAAGATAGTCACTAAACGGTTGCTAATATAGCGACTATATAGCGACTACACATTTAGCGACTATATAGCGACTGTTTATTAGTCACTATATTAGTAGCTACTTAGTCGCACTTGAGTCGCTAAATATTAGCGACTAATGCGCGACTAATATTAATAAAATAACATTAGTCGCTAAATAGTCGCAAAATAGCGACTAATATAGCGACTAATACTTTTAGCGACCAGAGATTAGCGACTAACTACTTTAGTCGCTATTTAGTCGCAAAATATAATTTTGCGACTAAATAGCGACTCTTTTTGCAGTCGCTAAATCGCTGTTTTCTTGTAGTGATCGGGAGAGGCAAGGCTCAAGATTCTTAAGGAAATTGCCAAGGAGTACAATTTGAATTGGGATTCTTCTTCCACGGAAGCAGAGTTCATGAAGAGCCATGAAGACCTACTGGAACCTCTTGCTGAACATTTTTTTTTTTTTCAGTTTTCAAGGAAAGCTAGTTGGTAACATGCACAAAGTTTACTGACGGGGAAGCCAAAATGGTTTCCCAAAATAAAAGTAACATGTCATTGAATTGGAAACCAAAACTCCAGTTTTAAAAACTACATGAAGAAATTTCTTGTCCATCGATCACTAGATAATATTCAATAGCGCAATAGGAACAATAACTATATACATATGCATAGCAATAGAAAGTGTTAGTCAAGTGATCGAAGAAGCCTTGTAGTTACCCTTGGTAACTTGTCATATCCAAAAGCATACCTGTCTAATCTGTGGAAACTCGTTCTGGGTCCGATCCACCTTGTTTGACCCAAATAAGGGTTCCACGCCACTAGCCACGAGTTGTCCTTGGTGACACATAACAATAACCCATTGCACTGAAAAACTTTAGATATCTCGACTTGATTGAGTAAATCTACAGGCTTTATAGATAGATCAACCAAGTCTTCGTCCTTGCGGAATTGGAATCTCATTGAACAAACCTTGGAATCTATCGTCACGAACCCCATAAACTGCTGTCTCGCTGCTGCTTTACCCAAAATATAATCTTTGGATAAAGATTCCCATAATTTGCAAGTGGATCGCACTTCTCTTAGAGATGTTATTGGAACCTTGGAGAGTATCTCCTTCCCTATCAGTTCCGGTGGAAGATCGCATATCCCCTTCATCGTTCTTCCAACTTTCCGCAGACGACGCACAAAAGAAATAACTAGGGTTTCCTCTAACACACACATATTCACATATATATACACAATTTTCCCCCCTTTTTTTAGTTTTCGTGTTGATATTCTTTTCAAAATATAACTTTATAATATTTTGTTTTAATAAAACAGTTATTATCATAACAATTATATGATGTAATTAAATTTAATACATATTACATTAATTAGGAAAAAATATATTTATTTTACAGAATAACATATATTCATATAAATGGAATTTGCAATTAATAGTATAATGATAATCTTTTACGTTTAGCGGTTGCTGTGAAAGTCGAGTTTGGTTCAATATAGCTTTTCTCTTTCATGGGCTTCAATGATTTTGCAAATGTTTTGGAAATGCTTTAAACCAAATGAATTCCCTTTACAAAGTTGATAGTTTGGTTCAAATGTAATTTGTACGGTGGAGCTAAGCAAATACATCGTCAAGATGGTGTCTCTGAATCTAGACTGTCCCAACAAGGCCACACTCAGTATTCGGATTCTCAGGAAGCTGCGATTCTGTCTGCGGAGGCCACTCAGAGACTCCAGAAGCTTCAAGCTCACACACAGTGAGCAAAAACATGTTACATGTTATCATCTAAGCTTCATGTAGCTTCATGTAGCTTCTCAAGCGCCTCCTGAGTTCTGATACAAGACGGGATCAGAATGATGTAATGGATAGAGCTCGGGCTGCACCGCTGCACAACTAGTAAATGCTCTAAGAGCATGTATATCCACGTTACTCTGCAAAGATTCTTAAAAAAAAATTTAATATATATTTTTTTTTTTTTTGACATCAAACCCCATTTATTAAGTATTCGGTAGTCGCCTCTCCTCGAGGGAGAGCCAATCGGAAACCGATGAACTTACATGGGAAAATAAGAGACCACGTGCCCAAGCTTTTTTAGCAAGACTATCGGCACGGGTGTTAAACTTCCTACTAACAAACTTAATACAAAAACTAGGAAATAAAATCTTAAGAGCGCGAAAGTCTTCCAATTCCGACGAAAAGGAGGGCCACTCCATTGGATCCTCGAGCATACTGATGAGTTCCACACAGTCCGAGAAGAAACAGGCGCTAGTGAGATGGAGTTTCTGGAGACAATGCATAGCCCAGAGGAGGGCGTCGAGCTCGGCATGAAGGGGAGAGAGACTTCCTTGGATCCCTTGAGACCCAAGTACACAGTCTCAAGTCCTTGCTGGACGATCCACCCTTGCCCGCTTACCGAATCTGACTCAACCCAGGAGCCATCAATGAAGCATGAGAGACATACTCTAGAAATAGTAAAGGAAGGAGAAGTCCTTTGCGGGGAAAAGGTGAGGGAATTCTCATCATCCTCCGTATTGGCCTTCCTCCAAGCTTCTTCTTCAAGTATAGCTTTCTCTAGAGTCGATCTAGGATCTTCATTAACATTCTCAAATACTTTCCTATTGCGAGCCTTCCAAATAAACCACATAAGCCATGGAAAGAAGCTTATGGAATCCTCGGAACCCATCATCTCTTTCACTCTCCAAAAGAGGAAGTCCACATTAGTAAACACCGATGAGGATGGAAAGATATGTGGGGCAGTTGGGACAGGTGAAAGTGCCCACGCTTGACGAGCTGGAGGACATTCAAAGATAGCATGGTTAATAGTCTCTTTCTCTGCACCACATCTGGGGCAAGTGGAATCTCTGCCAATATGGCGATATGCGAGAGAGTCACAAGTGGGTAAGAAACCCGATAAGCATTGCCACACGAAATGTTTAATTTTCCGAGTGGTTTTTAACTTCCAACCTTGCGCCGTAAGTACCGTAGTACTTGGTCCCTGAGAAGGGGGATCGCAAGCCGGGCGAGAGAGTGCTCTCGCGGCCCAATACCCGGATTTAACGGTATAGTTTCCGGATTTGGTGTAGATCCAACAATAGTTATCTCTCGAGGCTAACTTGCTCGGATGTAAACCTAAAATGAGGGAAATATCTTCTGGTGGAAAGAGTTCTCGAAGACGGTCTACTTTCCATTGCTTCGTTTCGAAATTAATGAGTGAATTCACATATAAATGAGGATCAGTCTCATTATTGATACTTCTCGGTGCACGGGCCGGACAATCAGGAATCCAAGGTTCGCTCCACACTCTAGTACTGAATCCCGAACCTATAGTCTTCCTTAGTCCTGAAATCAGAAGTGGTTTAGCCGCCATCAAACTTCTCCAGCCATAAGAGGGCCTATTTGAGACCTGAATCTCTAAGGGGCTCGAGTATTTAAAGTATCGTCCTTTAAGGATTCTACTCAGAAGTGAATCTGGAAATTTGAGAATTCTCCAAAGTTGTTTAGCCAGAAGAGCAAGGTTCTGTTCCTCCAATGCTCGGAAGCCTAAACCTCCTTCAGAGGTCGGGCAACACAGCTTGTCCCATGCCACCCAATGGATACCCTTACTATTAGCATTGGAGCTCCACCAATAATTGGAGATTACACTCCTTATCTTGGAACATACCGACTTTGGTAGAAGATAACATGACATCACATAGTTTGGGACTGCTTGGGCTTGTGACTTAATAAGGACTTCTTTGCCTCCCCGAGACAAGAATTTTGAGGACCAAGTGCTTGCTCGGTTCTGCACTCTATCTCTGACAAAGGCGAAGGTTTGCGCCTTCGAGCCATTAATCTGCTCTGGTAGGCCGAGATATGAACCCATCCCTCCTTCTTGAGAGATACCGATAATTCTTTTAATTTCACCTTTCCTCTCTTGAGGGTAATATATTTTTCTTTTTAAAGGCAAAAAAAAAAATATAAAAAGAGGACCAATTCTGTAGTGCTATAGAAAAAATACATGTTCTTAACTAGAGATTTTTAACCCGTATATTACCTGTTCATATGGACTCCACACATATTATATTATTTTTTTCTTAAGATACCGTGCCTACAACCGACGATGTACCTGCTCTTACTTGTTGTAGTTTCCACGTCACCATTTGTGGAAGAATGGTAACGATGTTTCCTTTGGGTTTGAAAATGTGTATATGCCAAAGAAAAACGGTAGATTATACAATAATTGTGAGTTGTGAAATGATCTAAAAAGTAATTGTGGTGGTCCGAATCAAAACTGGTGATCAGATATTAATTCAAGAAAATGGTTACTCAGGTATAAACCCTTCTATATAATTAGTTGTAGTAAACTTACTTTTAAGAATTTGAATATTTACTAAAAATGTTGGTTTGATAATCACAAATTTAATGTCATATAATTCTCTTTGGCTTTATTTACTTCTTCAAAGTAAACTCCACCTAAGACCACCACCATCTGTGGTTCTAAGGGGGTGGGATTCTTAAAAAATAATAATATAATAATAGAAAAGTGGAGAGAAGGGGAGAAAACCAAGGAGGGGTTCTTATTTTGGGATTTTTTAGAATCCGGGTTCGCCACGTGGCACAACCCAGTTGGACAGTTTTTATTTTTTTTTTTTTTTTTTTTTTTTCTCCAGCTAAAAAAAAATAATTAATAAAAAATTTGGTAAGAACTCCCAAAGGGGGTTCACCAATGGCCATGCTCTAACAGAGATGTCAATTCAGTCATAACCCATTGATACTATATTAACCACACACACAAAAAGAAAATATATTAGTGGGAGCATGGGATATAATATGAGATAATCTTTGTGTTTTTCCAATATATATTTTTAATTGTTTATGTTGGTTAACATTTTGGATAAAATAAAAAAATAAAAAATATTGGTTGATATTTTTTAATTAACATGAAGTTGAAGGCGTTCTATAAGTCAAGCAAGACTTACCAAACAGCTTTTATCATTCCTTCTCTGGAGTGGCTAAATTAGGTTTTAGGTTTGTTGAAAAAAGGTTTTAGGTTAAGTTTGTTAGGTTTTGGATTGAATTTGGGTTATTTAACTTAAGAAATATTTGGTCAAGTGTAATCTATAGAGAATCAGATTTATTAGGTCTAAAATTGGGTTTAAATTGTTTAAATTACACTAAAATAAATTTAAATATAATTTTATTTTGATTTTTTAGGTTATGGAGAGATTTTAGTTATTTGATAACTAAAATAAATATTTGGTTTATATTTTAAATTTTAAATAAAATAAAAGACTTGAAATCTAATTTAGAAAAATTAATAACATAATTTATGTCAAAGTATTTTGCTTTCTATGAGTTTTTAAGTTATCTAAAGAGTAATTCAAATAACTCAAACCTAAATTAGTATGTATTGTTGACAAAACAAAATTAGTGTGTATTATAATGACACTAGTACCACCGTCAGCCCTTACATAAGACCACTAAGACATTCGCTTTAGGCCAAATATCTTTGAAAGTTCACATGGCGACATACATCACTTGGGAATATGCCCTAAATAAAATAAAGAATGCCCTATATAATATAATGACTTAAATAGTTGTTGGGGTTTTTTTTGATATGTCTCTCTTCTTTCCTTCAGATCTTCCAGAAAGAGATTTTTTTCCCCTTTGGCTTGGTTCGTCGACCGATCTTTTAGGTGTTTTTCGTTTCGTTTGGATCGGTGGTCGATGGGTCTATTTCGGCTTTTGTCCGATTTGGGTCGGGTTTCTTCCCGGCTGTTCCGTTTTGTCTTCTCGGAGCTTTCCCGCTCAACCTCCCTTCTCTTCTTACCATCGTCAAATCCAATGTTTTATGTATTCTTGTCGGCGGCTTCATCCCCTTGGAGTAATTCTTTGCAGCTACATCCCGATTAGACTGGGAGTTCAATGGCAGGTTCACTACTGTGTGATTGGCTGGCGGCGGAGCTTCCTCGGTGTAGAGTTTTCTGGCGATTTACTGATGCTGTTCTTCATTTCTTGGCGGATCTTATTCTGGTGGTTCTACTAGGGGAGTGGTGCGATCGGCTGAAAGCATCTCTCGCAGCCTCTGACTTCGAGTTCGGTGGTGGGTTCCGACGTCTTTTGCGGCGACCGCTCTTCGGTGGCGGTTGCATGCCGGTCTTCATCCGTTGGTGAACACGTGTCCCGGCTGCCCTTATCCTTTTGGTTATGGTGTTGGGCCGGTTTGGGAGCCCATTTTCTTTTGTAGGTTTGTTGTACTGGCCTTTTGGGCTTTAATAATAAAATATTTAGTGTTAAAAAAAAATATTTTCTTATTTGCAAAATGATTATGAGTTGACATGTATTTACAAATACGCACAAATGAGATGGTAACCTGCGGTTTTTTTGACGACAAAAAAAAAAATTGCATGATGTTTTTCTCGATGACATGCAATATTTTTTAATACGTTATTTTCAGGTATAACATACTATTTTGTTAACATAACACACTTTTCAGATAAAAAACATAACGCAATTTTATTCAAAGTGAGTATTTATTAGAATCACCCGCAAATGTATTTTAATAACAAAATTACCACCTGTTTTCTGTATTTGTACCAAATATTATGTTATTTAGCTAAATAAACATTACAAGATTTAGTTATTAAAATGAGTTGGTAATTTAGCATAACATATATTCTTTTTCTCCGTACCAAAAGAAATTGAGTTATTTTCCAATCATCAACGCGGGTTGGAGATTTTTTTTGTTGATGAAATGCAAATATATTTTTATATTTTATTAATTTTCAAAATGATTGATTACTATATTATCTTCGATGAAATTAAGTTTTTTACTATGTTAACCTCGTTTTATATTAATTGGAAAGTGCATTTGACCTTATATTCACTTTAAAACGGTTGATTACTTGAATATCCTTAATGAAATTAGGCTTTTTACTTTGTTAACCTTAGTTTATTTTAGTATTATTTATTTTATTTTATTTTATTTTAGAGATAAATACAAACTAATAAAAAAATAAAAAACCAAAATGATAAATACAAATTTATTTAAAAAATAAGAGATTTAAATATTGATAAGTATTAGTGTTGTAGATAATAAGATTTTATATAGTTTATTTATATGAATTTTGAATTTAGATAAATATAAATGACAATTAATAAGTATTTTGATGTTTATATATATAATTATAATTTATTATAACTAATATGAAAATATGTTTAAAAGTAGATCTAGATAGTTATTATATATACTATTTTAAATAATATTTTTTGTGTTATTAGTTAAGTATAAAATTATATAACTATAATTAATATGATATAAATATTGTTAAATAATATTATTATTACTAAATTAAATTGATGATTTTAAAAAATTTATTATTTTGCGAACAAATAATACTAGTTATCCCTTAAATAGAAAAGTTATATACAATGCTTAGAGTTGCAGCTAGCCCCTAAAAAAAAGTAAAAAAGGGTTAGATGCTTTACAATACAATCAAAGTTACTACAAGATTAGAGCTAATCATAGGTGAACCACTGACTTAAAAGAGTTTGAAACTGCTTTCGGCCCTGCACTGCCAACAATTTATCTCTCAGACATCGATCAATCCCTTTATAAACAGTCTGCTTAGTCTTATGAATACCTGAGTGAACTCTTGTATTCCTTTCTCTCCATATGTTGTAGATGGTAGCTTAAGCAACCAGCTTCCTCTGTATTTTAGATCCTTTATCTGAGGAACATAGCGTCCACGAAATGAAACTGTTCCATTCATCAAAGGAAGAGTTTAGGTGGCCAAGTTTAGCCGTGGCATAAGACCAAACCTCCTTAATGTAAAAGCAGTGAAGAAATAGGTGATCTCTTGTTTCAGCCGCATCTTTACAAATACGCAACTTGTTTCTACATACATACCTCATTATGCAAGTCTACAACGAAGTGGCAATCGATCCAAGTTCGTCATCCAAAAGTTGAAGGCATGCCTAGGTATATGACCCTTAAACCAAACAGCCTCCAGCCAAGGTTTCTTGTTCTCTCTGACTCTCAAGTATTCCCAAGTTGATTTAGTTGAGAAAATACCTGAAAAGGGTACGCCTGTCACGTCCCAGAAGAATTGACCAGGAGAAGAGCTGTGCGATGGAGGGGTGATTTTAGATAATAGGATATGGAGAGTCTCGGCCTCATTTGAATACATTACTTGCTTCACAAACAAGAGCATCACTCCAATGAGCCTCGGACCTCCAGCACCAATTTCATCAATTAAAGGTCTCATTGTCGTCCAAGCATAAAACCAAAAGCTGGCTTGTATCCCGTCACAAAGCGTGCAAGAAATGAACTGCCTTGCTAACGGTTTTAGCGAGATAATTTGTTTCCAGATCTAAAAATCTTGTTGCGTGCTCTCACATTCCCAATAGCTTTTTTTTAGCTATATGATGGTGCTTCACCCATGCCACCCATAGCGAACCGCTTGAGGAGAATAAGAGCTAGAAAAGTTTTAGAGTTAAGACCCTGTTCCAAAGCATGAGGTTTATAAGACCCAGACCGCCTTCGTCTTTAGCGAGACAGAGAGTTTTCCAAGCGACTTTGATACCCGTGGTTTCAAAATTTCCCCATTCCACAAGAACATGCTACACATTTTCTCAATCTTTTTATGCATCAAACCAGGAGAATAAAAGCTGACATTCAGAAATTTAGAGTGCTTGATATAACCAAAGTTAGCATCTGCAGCCTGCCGCAGAAAGACAACAGTTTGGTTATCCAGCCAGTGAATTTCTTTTCCAGAGCGTCAAGCAGTGAAGCATAATCTCTAATTTACACCTTGCGGTTCAGTAGAGGTAACCCAAGATAGCGCATTGGAAATGTACCTTCACTAAAGCCAAACCTATCAAGAGTATTCATATCATCTCCAGTCAACCCCTCAGAGAACAAAGAAGTCGTTTCCTTGTTTATGACCAATCCATAAATATTGTGGAATGAGCCCATGATAGAAATAATTCTTTGGAGAGAGGCATTTGTACCATCTAAGAACACCATAAGATCATCCGCGAAAGCAAGATGAGAGATTTGAAGAGCCCATCCGAGAAGTTTCTATCAAGTCTGCTCGCAAATAACTCCATTGACAATACAAAAAGGTAAGGAGAGATGGAGTCTCCCTACCTTAATCCCTTTCTCCTATGAAAGTATCCACAGTTCTCGCCATTCACACAAATGGAGAATTTTGGAGTCGTGATACATTGAGAAATCCAGCCAATAAAGTTCTGAGGGAAACCCACTGCTTTTAAAGCTTTCAGTTCCCAACTAAGAGAATCAAAATCCTTCCGAAGATCCACTTTTAAGACCCCTCTAGCCGAAATGTTCCTCTGGTTGAATCCTTGAACATATTATGTTGCCAGAAAGATATTCTTAACAATTAATATGTTCTTGATGAATGCAAATTGAGTATTCTGAAACAGATTCATCACCGCTTTTTGAAGTCTTTGGACCAGAATTTTAGAGATCACTTTGTAATATACATTACAAAGCGATATTGGCCTGAAGTCTGAAATCCTTTATGCATTGATCTTCTTGGGTATCGGAGTAATAAAAGTAACATTCCATTGAGTAAAGAGCTTACCTGAGGAGAAGAACTCAAGCACGGCCTTAGTAAAGTCATAGCCCAGTATTTCCCAAGACTGCTGGAAAAATTCTACAGTAAAACCGTCAGCTCCTAGGTTTTATTCTTAGGGAGATCAAATAACACATTTTTGATTTCTAAAGGGGTTACTGTTGTTGGAATTGTGTCCAGTAATCTCGGTACTGTCTCTAGAAAGTAAGAGTATGTCGAGATCAGACATAAGTCATATAATACTGGGGATCATGATGGCTTGCTAGAGTCCGCTCATGATCTATAAGTCTTGGACTTATTGCCTTTATTATATGATCCCATATGGGTCACACGCCTAAGCTAACAGGAAAATGTGTTGGAACGGCTTAGCAGAAGTACGACAAAAGTGCTAGGCATTTGTCGTACTAAGAGAGAAAGATTAATGGGTCTGATTAAATGGGATTTAATCAGATTGGGCCCAAAAGCCCAAAAGGGAAAGAGAAGGCTTTTAATGACTAAAAGCCAAGTCTTTTCTCCCTAACCCTAATACCCAGCCGCGGCTACTCCTCTCTCTCTGCGCCTCTGTTCCTCGTGGTCTAGCAGCCATTTCCTTGTGAAGCGTGTGTGAACCTCTGGAGGATTCATCCCTCGGTGTATCTATCTGATCTCTGACCTGTTCTAATCTTTCCGCTGCAACAAACAGGTAAAAGGTGAGATCATGTTATGATTCTAAATAAGAACACCTAGATCTGATGCATGTTTAGGTTGATATCAATATGAGAATTGAATCAGGATCAACTGAACAATCCAACAGTGGTATCAGAGCCATTGGTTCTTAGGTTTCTTGTTTTAGATTCATGTTTAGGTTGTTTAATCTGTTTAGAATTGTTTTTGAATCAATTACTGATAAGATAAAACAGTTAAGAAACTGAATTAAATCCTAAACACACAAAAAGAAATCACAAACCGAGCTATATGACTCGGGTTTGTTGATTGGCCGAGAGTATGGCCGGTTGGGTCGGATCGTTGGATCGATCGCGTCACGACCGCGGCTCGTCCCGATCGTAAGACGGATCGCGTCCCGATCACGATCGTCCCGTTCCGCCTCTCTCACGTCCCGATCGTCTCCATGCTTGCTCGATCGCGTGAGGCTTCATGCCGTCCGGATCGTGGCTCGCTCATGGACGACTCGGCCAGCACCGTCCCGAACGTCCCGATGAACCGTCCCGATCATGCCAAGCGTATCGATCTCGGATCGTGGCGCACGGCTTGCGGCTGGACGATCATTGCTTGATCCGAAAGCTAGGGTTGTTTGATCACGGTTCAATCGGTTCGGTTCGGTTAATGGTTCGGTTTAAAATTTTAATTAAAATTGATTCGTTCTGGTTTAATAAACAGTTTTAATAATTTTATTAAATCTGGTTAAACCGGAATAAGAAATCCAATGTCGAAAGAAATATTGGATTTAGTGCCTAAACCAGGAATTTCTAATTTGATTTGGTTGGACCAAATAAATTGAGAAATTCCGGTTTAGTAAATAACCGGTTGACAATTGTGGTCATCGTAGTAATTAAAACTTGGTTAGACCAGTTTTAATGAACCAGACCGGTTATGTCAATTAATTGGACAATTGGGTCATGTCTTGGACATGGACCAATTCTTGGGCCTCGGGCCAAGAAGTTAAAACAATTGGGCCAGTTAATTGAGTCTTTCTTCAGATTAATTTAAAATCTATTTTATAAAATTATAAAGTCGTTTTAAATTAAAGTTTCCGAAATTTTGAAATTAGAAAGTTTCTTAAAAATAGAATTTTCTGAATTTGCGGGTTTTGGATTTTAAAGATATTTCTAAAGTTAGAAAGTTTCCGGTTTTAGAAAGTTTCCAATTTTAGAAAGTTTCCAAAAATAGTAGGTTTCCATAAATAGAAAGTTTCCCGAAATAGTAATCTTCTATTTTGGGAATGATTTTAATAAACCTACGAACCTCAAATAATATCAAGCGTTGGATGTCTTGTCCAGGCTATGTCAGCTGTCAAAGCCCATTCAATTGCATTCATGGCCTTACAGTGTGAGGATGTCTGCTTTTGCGTGGGTAAGACGGTTTGTGATTCATAAATGTCATTGGGAGTCCCAGACATTAATGATTACATGACTGTATAGTCCGGTTTTCTTGACTAGGCCATCGGGAGTCCCGGGCCTTGAGACATCAGAGTGGATTGGGCCTCGGGCCCAGATTCACAACCAAGAGTTATATCACGGATATAATTAGCCGATATAGGGCTTACCGATATAAGCTAAGGTTGGGTGACGGCCAGTGGCCCACTTTAATTTTAGTTATATGTGGATCTTGGAATCATTATATTCTATTGAGGGTAACTTAGGTTATTGAATATAATGCGTGATTAATCATATTATACTTTAATACGAGATTAGTCATTTTGAACATAATAACTAATAACCTTTTTATTTATATATCTCAGATATGACTACTACAAGCACACAAAACACATTCTCGATCCGGTCTGTTCTCGAGAAGGAGAAGCTGACTGGAACGAACTTCCTGACATGGTCAAGGAACTTGAGGCTGGTCCTCAAGCAGGAGAAGAAGGATTATGTCCTTCGAGATCCCCTCCCCGAGAGGCCTCTTGCCAATGCTGCCAGGACTCTGCACAATGCTTGGGAAAAGCATTCGTCAGATGAAAATGATGTTTATTGCCTGATGTTGGTGACAATGACTCCTGAGCTGCAAAAACAGTTCGAAAGTGTATTGTCTCCAATCGAGATCATGGCAAGCCTGAAATCGCTTTTTCAGGAGCAGGCTAGGACCGAGAGGTTCCAGACAGTTAAGAACCTCTTGGACTGTAAGTTGGCTGCGAATGCGGCAGTGAGTCCTCATGTCTTGAAGATGATGGGTTATCTCGATCATCTTCAGAAACTCGACTGCCCAATCAGCCAGGAACTTGCCTGCGACATCATTCTGCAGTCTTTACCTGCAAGCTATGATCAGTTCATTCTGAACTTTAACATGCATGGCTTGAGTAAGACACTGCCTGAGCTTCACGGAATGCTCAAGACTGCAGAGCCCAACTTGAAGAAAACCGCCAAGGACCCCAATGTACTTATGGTACAAAAGGGCAAGGGGTTTAAGAAGTCTTCTGCTAAGGATAAGGGAAAGGCCAAGGGTGTCCAAGTCGCGGACAAGGACACGCCAAAGCCCAAGCCCAAGTCCAAGGCTGGGCCTACTGACATGTGCAGGTTCTGCAAAGAACTGGGGCATTGGAGAAGAGATTGTAAGAAATTCCAGGAAGGTCTAAAGGAATTAAAGAAGAAGACTTTCGAGACTTCTTCATCAGGTATTTTTGTTATAGAAGTTAATACAACTACTTCTGATAATACCTCATGGGTCATGGATACTGGTTGTGGGGCTCATATTTGTACTAATATGCAGGCACTCAGCAACAGTAGAAGGCTGAAGCAAGGACAAGTGGAGCTACGAGTTGGGAATGGAGCGAAAGTTTCAGCACTAGCTGTAGGAACATACTTGTTGTCTTTACCTTCGGGATTGATTTTAGAACTGAATAATTGTTATTTTGTACCTGCTATAAGCAGAAATATTATTTCAATTTCTTTGTTGGATTTGGAAGGTTATGATTTTCAGTTAAGAATAAATTATGTTCCTTCAATCGCAACAATTTGTTCTATGGTTCTGCCCCTCTTACGAATGGGCTTTACATACTCGATCAATCCGCGCCAATTTATAACATTAATACAAAACGGTTTAAACCTAATGAGGAAAACCGAACGTTTCTATGGCATTGTCGTTTAGGGCACATCAGCGAGAAACGCATCAAGAGGCTCCATTCGAATGGACTTCTTGGCTCATTTGACTTTGAGTCATGTGAGAAATGCGAATCATGCATGATGGGCAAAATGACACGGGCCCCCTTTAATAAACCTAACGAGAGGGCCAGTGACTTATTGGGCCTGATACACACTGATGTGTGTGGCCCAATGTCCACAAATGCAAGAGGAAACTATCAGTACTTCATTACCTTCACTGATGATTTCAGTAGGTATGGATATGTTTATTTAATGAAACATAAGTCTGAATCTTTTGAGAAGTTCAGAGAATTCCAAAATGAAGTACAGAACCAACTTGGGAAAAGCATTAAGGCTCTTCGGTCCGACCGAGGAGGAGAATACTTAAGCCAGGAATTCAGTGATCATCTGAGAGAGTGTGGGATCGTATCCCAACTCACTCCTCCTGGAACACCTCAATGGAATGGTGTGTCTGAGAGGAGAAATCGGACCTTATTGGATATGGTTCGATCTATGATGAGTCACACAGACCTTCCAATATCCCTTTGGGGATATGCTCTGCTAACAGCAGTGTTCACTCTAAACAGAGCGCCATCAAAAGCAGTAGCAAAGACACCATATGAATTATGGACTGGAGTGGCTCCAGTGCTGTCTTATCTCAGAATTTGGGGTTGTGAAGCCTATGTCAAGAGATTAATCTCAGATAAGCTTACACCAAAATCTGATAAATGCTACTTCATTGGTTATCCACGGGAAACCAAGGCTTATTACTTCTATCTACGTTCCGAGAACAAGATCTTTGTTGCCCGGGATTGTAACTTTCTTGAGAGAGAGTTTCTCTCTAAGAAAGACAGTGGGAGTAAGGTACTGCTTGAAGAAATTCAAGATGAACAGGATACTGCTCAACCTAATGAGGAAGAGCAGCAGGAGGATCTACAAGAAATTGTAGAGCCTGAACCTGTAGTACCTGAAGTTCGAAGATCCGGGAGGATCCGTCACGAACCCGAGAGATATCAGGGATTCCTCGTGACTGACTGTCATGATCTTTTGATCATTGATGGTGATGAACCATCGAACTTCAATCAAGCCATGATGGGCCCAGATTCCTCTAAGTGGCGCAAGGCCACTGATTCCGAAATGGACTCCATGTCGGTCAACCAAGTGTTTTCGTTGGTTGACTTACCCGCTGGTGTAAAAGCCATCGAGTGCAAATGGATCTTCAAGAAGAAGATTGACGTGGATGGAAATGTCCAGATTTATAAAGCCAGGTTGGTGGCAAAAGGTTTCAGACAAGTTCACGGTGTGGACTACGATGAAACCTATTCACCGGTGGCTATGATGAAATCTATTCGGATTCTACTAGCAACTGCAGCTTTTCATGATTATGAAATTTGGCAGATGGACGTGAAAACCGCCTTCCTGAATGGCATTCTGGAAGAGGATGTGTATATGACACAACCTGACGGTTACATAGATCCAAAGAATGCTGGGAAAGTATGCAAGCTTCACAAATCCATTTATGGATTGAAGCAAGCATCGAGGAGCTGGAATCTTCGTTTTGATGAAGCGATCAAGCAATTTGACTTCATCAGAAACGAAGAAGAACAATGCGTGTATAAGAAATCTAGTGGGAGCAAGATTGTATTTCTTATTCTGTATGTCGATGACATATTACTTCTCGGAAACGACGTTCCAATGCTGAAGTCTGTAAAAGACTGGCTTGGAAGTTGTTTTTCCATGAAAGACATGGGTGAAGCCGCATACGTTCTTGGAATTAGGATCTATCGGGATAGACCTAAGAGGCTGATAGGCTTGTGTCAAGACTCATACATTGACAAAGTCCTACAAAGATTCAGCATGAAAGATTCCAAGAAGGGCTTCACGCCAATGGTACATGGCACAACGCTGAGCAAGAAGCAGAGCCCCACGTCGGCTGCTGAGCTCGAGCGCATGAAGAATATTCCTTATGCATCTGCAATAGGATCTGTCATGTATGCCATGATCTGTACTCGTCCTGATGTTGCTTATGCATTGAGCATGACGAGTAGATACCAGTCAAATCCAGGTGAAAACCATTGGATTGCCGTAAAGAATATCTTGAAGTATCTAAGACATACTAAGGATAAGTTCTTAGTGTACGGTGGAAGTGATGTGCTTAAAGTCAGTGGATTCACGGACGCAAGTTTCCAGACAGACACAGATGATTTCCGGTCACAGTCCGGTTATGTCTTTTGTCTGAATGGCGGTGCAGTAAGTTGGAGAAGCTCCAAGCAGGACACCGTTGCTGATTCCACTACAGAAGCTGAATATATCGCCGCCTCGGAAGCAGCGAAGGAAGCTGTCTGGATACGAAAGTTCATTATGGAACTAGGTGTGATACCAGATGCGGCTGAGCCTCTGGCACTGTTTTGTGACAACAATGGTGCTATAGCTCAGGCAAAGGAACCAAGATCACACCAGAAATCCAAGCATGTTCAAAGAAGATATCACTTGATACGTGACATCATTAATAGAAAGGAAGTCAAGATCAGCCGAGTTCCGACAGATGATAATGTCGCTGATCCGTTGACAAAGCCACTCCCAAGGCCTAAGCTCGAGTTCCTGACTAAAGCTGTAGGCATTAGAAACATTGAAATGTAATCTAAATTTGAGTGGGAGTTTTGTGAGCTTTATTTTAGTTATTTGATATGTTCTTGTAAAACATTATTTATGTTTTAATGAAATTATTATTTCAAGATTATTTTAACTGTGATGAAATAATCGTTCCAAAATGATATGAACCATTTTATAGGTCATCGAAGTAAATGATTTGATCTTGAGTCATCGAAGTCATTTAGCTTGATCATGAGATCCTATATTTGATAAATGTTTTATATCATCATGTCCCTAGTCGAAGGTTGTTGAAACTGGAACACCAACAACCGTGTGAGACTGGATTGGTACGTGACTTATGACAAAGTCTCAGTGTGTCATAGATGCACGGCATCAAAGTCAGTACATAGGTGTATGTTGGGAACATACGACCGGACAAGACCCGACTATAAGAACTCTTCAGGATATTTATATCTGTGTCATAAGAGATTCTTACTACGACTATAGAGTATAGTCCTTAGACCTGAGTTCACATGCATGTGACTGCACATGGACTGATGTACTTTGATCATTGTCTAACGCTATCATTCTGTGATGGCTATAAGGACCTTGTTTGGGTACATCATGAAATGAGTAGTTCACAGTGATGGAACAAGATGGGATTTGTCCCTCCAATATAAATGGAGTGAATATCTCTAGGCCAATCGGAGATTTGAATACTGGAAAACGCATGGCCATGCTCAAACGGACTTTCCCGAGTCGTTTGGATTGTCAGTATCAAATCAGAGTCCGATGAACAAGATTAGGCTTTATAAGGATGACACCAATCTTGCCTTATGACTAATCGAGATATTGTGACAAAAGGATTATGAATACAGAGATTCCAGTACAAGTGGGAGATTGTTGGAATTGTGTCCAGTAATCTCGGTACTGTCTCTAGAAAGTAAGAGTATGTCGAGATCAGACATAAGTCATATAATACTGGGGATCATGATGGCTTGCTAGAGTCCGCTCATGATCTATAAGTCTTGGACTTATTGCCTTTATTATATGATCCCATATGGGTCACACGCCTAAGCTAACAGGAAAATGTGTTGGAACGGCTTAGCAGAAGTACGACAAAAGTGCTAGGCATTTGTCGTACTAAGAGAGAAAGATTAATGGGTCTGATTAAATGGGATTTAATCAGATTGGGCCCAAAAGCCCAAAAGGGAAAGAGAAGGCTTTTAATGACTAAAAGCCAAGTCTTTTCTCCCTAACCCTAATACCCAGCCGCGGCTACTCCTCTCTCTCTGCGCCTCTGTTCCTCGTGGTCTAGCAGCCATTTCCTTGTGAAGCGTGTGTGAACCTCTGGAGGATTCATCCCTCGGTGCATCTATCTGATCTCTGACCTGTTCTAATCCTTCCGCTGCAACAAACAGGTAAAAGGTGAGATCATGTTATGATTCTAAATAAGAACACCTAGATCTGATGCATGTTTAGGTTGATATCAATATGAGAATTGAATCAGGATCAACTGAACAATCCAACAACTGTAGCTTGCAATATTTCCTTGATGCTTGGACTGCAGTGATGTCTATCAAGACTTGAAATTTCAGCGAGTTCCTCTTCAACAAGAATGACAGGTTCTGACTCGAGCAGTCTTGAGTAGTAAGAGAGGCAAATGTCTTGAATTCCTTTTTTCGATTCAACCTTCTGACCCTCATCATTAATTAGGTAAATAATGAAATTCTTTACCTTTCGTCCTGCAATCTTTCCGAAAAAGAAAGCAGTGCATAAATCACCCTCCTTCATCCACGTAACTCGTGATCTTTTCACCCGAAAAGAGTTCTCCGCAATAGCTAACTCTGACCAAGTTCTATAGGTTTTCTTCTCTTTTTGCGCTGTAACCCTGTTAGGATTTGAAAGGAGCTCAGCTTGAAAAACTCGTAGAACTTCTAAGATTTCTGAACTCGTTTCTCTAAACCAGAGTAGTTATCCTATAAAGTTGTTTCAGGGGTTTCTTTAGAGCTTTCAACTTCTTAGCAAAGCAGTACATCTTCGTTCCCTTGACAATTATACCACTCTAGCATTCAGCAATTAACGGAAAGAAACAAGAATTTTTGACCATATATTTCGCAAACATAAAGGATCTATTTGGGGGAGTTTCCGGATTTCCCAAATGGATGCATCTGGGAGAGTGATCTAAGAACTCTTTATCTCCTAAAATAAGCATATGATAAAGAAAACCTGAGCATCCAATTATCGTTCACAAGTACCTTTTCCAACTTCCTAGTAAGCGGACACTCCTCATTCTTATTCCACCAAGTGTGATAGTGCCCTTTGATCGTTAGGTCTGAGAGTTCTGCTTGGATTATAAATATCTGAATTCTCTCATCGTGCCTGGGATTCTTGTTGATACATAAGAGGAATCCTGAGGATCCAATGTTTGGTTGAAGTCCCCTAAGACTGTCCAAGGTTTGTCCGCCAGAATTGGGTTTGTTGCCCTAGAGGTTATTTCTTGCCACAACTCTCTTCTACATTCCTTGGTATTCAAAGCATATACAAAAGAGAATACCATCTCAGCTTCCTCCTTTGGAAGCTTTACTAAACATGTAATATACTGTGCGACTTAGCAAGAAACATAATAGCAACTCCTGGATCCCAAATGATCAAGATTATTCCCCTTTCAGAATATTCGTAGTTCACCTCATAGTTCCAATCAGGAAAAGTTTTAGTCATAAACTTACCAATATTATGAGACTTAACTTTAGTCTCTATTAGGCTTCCAAATAAGGTTTTATTATGTCTAAGCCAACGCCTGAAATTCCTTCTTCTAACCGATTTGTTGAATCCACAGACATTCCAACAAAATGCGTCAAAAAGTTCTTCCGTCTACAAAAACCTAATGACGTTTGGGGCCATGGATCCTAAGCATATTATTCTGCCTACCTGACAGGTGCTTAATGAATCCCTCTTTTGGATCATGATCATCATCTGGATTTGATTCTTCATAATCTTCCACTACATCATTCCCTATCTGACCGGGAGTTTTATCAGACATGTACTGGTCTTTAGAATAGGAACTTGCAGCTCCTTCTTGCCTCTTTAATCCTTCCTTATCAACTGATTTCCAAACCTGTAGAATGGGTTGAGAAGCAGCAATCTTCTTCCCTTTATCCAGTTGGCACTTCTGAACATTACCTTGAGCTGGTGGAACCTTATTCTGCACCTTCTTACTAGCTTGGGGACAGTCCGCAGTAGTATGAAGTTTGGAAGAACAAAGATCACAGGTTGTTGGTGCTGAGGGGCATCGTTTGAGACTATGTACAACTTGATCACAGTTATGACATATGGGAGGGAGCCATGGACTCGTTGTACATGGCCTGATTCAAATTGTGCATTAACAAACTCTGGGACTCTCGTTCTGGGATCTGTAAGAGTGTAAACCCTTGCTACTTCCAAATCAATTAGATTAACAGTTGAAGGATGCAAGTACACTGGATGTCGTACCAAACTTACAATTATTTCCAAGACTCCATCATAGAAGAATTGGTAAGGAACACCTCTTAATTCAAGCCACACCGGAATTGAAGATAGCTCAGGCTTTTCTGGTGTTAGAACAGACTCCCAGTTGGCGACGAACATTGTCTCCCCATCTATATGCCAAATTCTCTGATTCAAGACCCTGGTGCGAGTTGCCTGACAAGGAATACATATCAGATACGCCTTCTTACTAAGTCTGGTGACAGTTATATTCCTAAATCTGGGGCTCCAAATTCCATTCACTACCGCCGAGACCACACCGCGAGGTGGGGCATCACCATAGAATTTACCAATAATGAAAGGCTCCCATTTATTTTTGTTCTCTTTGATTACCTTGTTAGGGATTCAAACACACCTCTCCCCTGATTCCAAAGTAAAAACTTCTTCTCTTTTACAAAGTTTGCGTCCTGTTATCTTTAGGAGGTCTGTCAAAAGAGGTTTAGGAGGCTGACTGGACTCTCCTTCGATTGTTTCTTTAGCCAGGGATTTAACTTCAGGCGCGGCTTGAATAGCTTCAGTTACTGGCACTGTAGCTACTAGATCTGGGATTATCCGTGTTTCCTTAACATTTTTTGCAAGATCAGATCCAGTTTCTTTCCCTGAACTCACTGGGTCCAAAGATTTCGAAGGCAGATCTGGCTCCGAAATGCTCCCTGGGTGAATTTGAGCAGCCATCGAGTTTTCCTCGACGATTCCTGATTCGAAGCAACCTCCGTTGTCGGGGAGGATAGCTCGAAGTTTATCCCACTTTATCAGAGGCAGCAGGATTCACAGCCGAACAAGCTTCTTTGGAGAGATCCAACGAAGCAGATTTTGACTGAGATCTGGTTTGGTTGGAGAAAGGAGGCTTCACCGACAGTGGCTTTTTTTATTATTTTTCATGATGAGGAGGGGTTCGGTCGCCGCCGCCGAGGTCGACGGTGACTGGATTTTTTACGAAAAGGGGATTTTCTCTCTAACTTTCTCTCTCTCTGACTGAGTGCGGGTTGGAGAGTTGCATTGCGGATGGCATTGAGATCGGCCAAAGGGAGGGGAATTTTTCAAACCGTGTTCATTCCTAACCATAGTGTTCGAATTGAAAACGGCTGGATCTATATGTTTGAATGCATAAAGTAAAGAACACATATAAATTTTTTTATTGAGGTTCACTTTTCCTACATCTCTGGGCCTAATCCAGAACGAATCGACTAGAACAAGATTGCAATTGCAATTGATGTGATATCCAGTACTATAATGCCGATCACTCTCTTCTAGATTGATAAATACCACCAAAAGATCTACAACTTTATCGTGGCACGGTGCCACACACACATGTGTGCATCTCTCAAGTATTTCCTAGGCTCGTGAGTTCATAACACAAACTTCTTGTATAATTAACAGGTCGTGGCTAACCCTAACCAACCTTTGCATTTTGTTAACTTCATATTTTTGGGAAAAATATCCTATTTTCCTAAATATTTTCCAAAGAATGGGAACTTCTTCAGGGTGAAATATTCTCTCCAAGATTCTCTTCTAGCTTAGCTACACCCTTTGGCACATCGTTATTAGCTCCAGCTTCCATCCATCTCACATCTTTAGCTCTACATCATCCACAATCTTGATATGCTCCCTTATATCACATCGTGTACTACGCTTTGTACTACCTGGTAGATAACATATTTTGATAACTTTTAAAACTCAGTCAACACAACATCTTCAATATCTCCCTTGATGATTGAGTTTTATAATCCAAGAATACTCAATGCTTCGCATCAAAACACTAGGTTTCATGTTACATATCCACGTCTTGTATACTTCTTGTATCACTTCGTGATTCATGTATCACTTCTTATACTACTCTGCGACAGGTACATAAACACTCCAAAAACTTGCACCTTCAACTTGATCCTTCTAACCACAAATCCATGATCTTCTCGATACAAGAATAGACTTCAAGCGGGAACCCAGTCCGATACCAATTGAAAACGTAATTTGTGATTAGATTTATATGTTTGAGTGCATAAAGTAAAGAACACATATAAATTTTTTTATCAAGGTTCAGTTTCCCAACATTCTCGGGACCTAGTCCAGAACGAATCCATTATAACAAGATTGCAATTACAATTGCTGTGATATAAAGCACTAAAATGCCTATCATTCTCTTCTAGATAGATAAATACCACCAAAATATCTACATACTTTAGGCTCGTGAGTTTTCATAACACATCTTCTTGGTATTCATACTTAACAGGTTGTGATTAACCCTAGCCAACCTTTACATTTTGTTAACTTAATATTTTAAGAAAATATCATGTTTTCCTAAATCTTCTCCCAAGAATGGAAACTTCTTCAAAGTGAAATATTATCTCCAAGATTTTCTTCCAGCTTAGCTACACCCTTTGGCACGTTCTTATCAGCTCCAACATCTATCCATCTCACATCATTAGCTCCACATCATCCACAGTATTGATACGCTAACTTGTATCACATCATGTACTACGCTTTGTACTACTTGGTAGATGACCTATTTTGATAGCTTTTAAAACTTAGTCAACACAACATCTTCACGAATAACCGGACTTGCACGGTTAAAAGAAAATCGGATGTGTTGTTTCTGTAACTATTTATGAATTTTAATTTGGTATGTTTCATATGATGGATCCAATTTTTTATTTTTTATTTTTTTATAACAAGATACAAAAAAACCTAATTTTCAATTATCTATGTTGGTGGTTTTGGACCAATATGAACACTTTTCGACATTATGAGATGAGCCTTCGTGCTTGTCTATATACTATCAAATTGCTTATATGAGATATATGCTTGAAGTTAAAAGTCGTAAAGAACTCTTTTCTTCATTCAAACTCTACAAGATAGATCGAGATTTTTTTTTCATTTTCTGGTTTGTAGACGATTTTAATCTATTCTTAATAGTATGTTGCAAATATCAAACATTCTTCGAAGTGATCCACTTTATTTTAATATGTTATCAATTTTTTTTAAGCTAAAAGTCTAAAATAGAACAATTAAAGAAAGATATAACTGGTTTAAAAATTACATGTATTCTATGAGAGTGATTCCTAACCATTAAAAAAAAGTTTGATCTCTATCAATGGCTATATATCTGGCCGCCCTGGATATACTCGGATGAAATATTGGGTTTGACCCAAAATTTACAAAACTAACATACATAGATTTTATAGTCCCTAAATTGTTAAAAACAAATTATTAAAATTTACACTAAAATGTTTATATCCTCATAAATTCAGGACCAATTATGTACACAATCTACACTAACTTATTATATAAATCATTTGTAAATTACTTCTACTATTGAAACTTAGACTGTGAATGGTAACCGTAAATTTGTGTTTTTTGAAGTGTGTGTTTTGAAAACCGTTTTTACGTTACCAATCATATATTTTTTGTAGATAGCGGTTTTTATTTTGTAAATAGAAGTTACTTATAATTTTTCAAAGCAAAAAAAAACCACGCTTATCTCACAAATATATTTCTTTTATATGTATCGCATTTGAACTGTACCGTATTTTAAAATCGTATCGTAAATCTACGGTTACTATTCAAACCCTTAGCTTTTATTCTTTTACAATGTTAAAATCAGAAGTTTCCGTTTGATTTATTATTCCTTAAACCGTTGAATTAACCGGTGCATGTCTAAACATGGTCCAGTAATTTGGTTGGTGTGAATAGTCTTTAAAAAAAAATACATGTTATATATATCAAAACAAAGTAAAGATTTAATTTGGAAACATTTATGTATTCCAAAACATTAGGATAAATGTGTTAATTTGGAAACATTTATGTATTCCAAAACAAAGTAAAGAAAGAATATAATAGCGATTCACATGGTCATGGTTCGTGTGCGTGTGCGTGTGCGTGTGCGTGTGCGTGTGCGTGTGCGTGTGAGAAAGAAAGGTCCACTTAGTATGACTTGCCCCTTCGTATACACACAATCTCATCTCGTCCTTTCCAAATTACAATTTTGTCTCTTTCTCATGAACGTTTTTGGTCTATTTCCGGTCCAGGTGGGATTTCCACTATTTTTAAAATCATTTTCCTACCTTTTTAAGTATGATTCGAACCAATTTATTTTTTCTTTTTTTTTCTTTCACATCATCATAAGGAACAAACATAAAAAATAATTTAAAAAATAGAACAATTGGTACGTGCTGGGTCACTTCAATTTTCTCTAGGAGGCATTTTAATTTTTTCAACACATTAAAAATAATATTAATGAAAAACTCCTTGCTATTATTCTGGTGAACCATTCTCGAAGATATTTGTAGCAAAAAGTAATGGAGGACACGTAGAGCTATAAGGAACAGACAGATGGTGTGTGCATGGTTAAGCAACTGTAGTATGCCTCTGTCCTCCATGTCCTAAACCCATGTCCCAATACACATTCTCTTCAACTCATTTCCTCTTCTGATCCCTCTATATAAACCCTCTCTCTACCTTCACTCTTACATGCATTGATCATTTACATGAAGAGGGGAGATAGAAAGAACCAAAAACTAGAGGTGGAGGAGGAGAGGAAAGTGGAGGTGGTGGACCTGGTGGTGGTGGAACAAGTTGATGCATTGGCTGCAGCAGCGACGGTGGCTGCCGCTGCGGCGGTGGAGGAGGACGAGGAGTTGTGGAGGATGAGGCTCAAGGACGGAGATGTTGTGGTGGACGAGCTGATGACATGGAGCACCGTGTTGCCTTCATGTTGGGACGTGGAGTTTGTTGAGAAGAACTATGGAGTTTTGTTCGAAGATGTTGCGTGGGAGGATGATCTTTGGAATTTGAACACTTCTACTCAGCTTCCACCTTTAGATAAATAACATAAGACAAGACTGAAGTCGGGAGATTCGAGGTTTTTCAGTCGGTTCGGTTGTTCTTCGATTTTTGTTTTTTTATAGAAGAAAAATATCCTCACCTTGAGGATTTTCTAATAATGAAAAATCAATTTGGTTTGGGGTTTGGATTTTTTTCTTAGTTTAAATTTTGGGGTTTTCGGATATGAATATAAAACTCAGTAAACCGAACTAAGTTTGCTTATGGTTTTTGGATCATTAAAAAAAATTACCATATGAATCGGTTGCATACTCAAAAATTCAAAATTAACTTACCTCTGCCCGAAACGAACCACAACAAATGTTAATAACATATTTGCCCGAGATGAATCCTGGTTTGGTTCTTAGAAACCGAACCAACCGTTCTAACCCGACTCCATCTTTGTTCGGTTTAGATTTTCCATCGCCTACCCCTATATGGCTAAAGAACTAGCAATTATAACAAACAGGTTAAATGATTTTCCTGTTGAAAATACAGCTTTTGCTATCTTGCCATGGCTTCTTTAGGATATTTGGAAAGCATGAAACAAGAACGTTTCTAATGGAGTTGAAAAATCCCTTTTAAACACGTTAATTACCTCTGGAAGGATTAACGTGCGAAGTGAATGAATAGTTGGCCAGAACAAGTAAGATTTGGTCTCTATAACCGAACATCCTATACTCCACGTTGTCAACACTAGTCATCCTGAATTCCTGATTTACTCGCTCGTAACGCTTATCTTAAAAGTGACGTTCTTTTTCAGTTGTAAGCACCACCGAGCCGTGCCAACTTTTTTTGATTAATCTGGGGTATTCCGAGCCTATGGAAGGGCTCAAACTAATCCTCAAAGGGAGGTGCAGCCCATGGATAGACCCTCTCTCCGGGTATTCAAATGGGCCCCTAAAGCAAGGCTCATATCCATGTGGGTGTTCTTAAACAAATGTGACTTATTTCGCATGGAAGGAGAATCGAATCCGGAACGTGTTAGCGTCCAAGGCCCGTCCTCAACCACTTGACCACAAGAGCTTGGACCCTTCCCTTTTTCTCATGGTTGACAAAAATGGTGTGATTTTGACGTAAAACAAAGAATCGATAAACGATAAAAGGGACAACTATTTAATCTTAGATAGGGTCTATGGAAATATTTGACCGGGCTTGGAAAGAGACAAACCAAAGAAGTACATTGGGGCAAAGAATCGATTACGTAAAAAACAAATAGTAATTTGACTAATACATTTATAAAACAACGAATCGATATATACTATTTTCTGTAGTTATATGTAAGTAAAGTTGGGATCAGAGGGCAAACGTAATAGGTTCAAGTAAGTTGCATACTTGAACCCATTACGTAACTTATACCCATTACTCTATGCAACTTAAAATAGGTATGCAACTTATTTGAACTATTTTGAAGCAGCTTATTTGAACTCTATGCCAAAATAGTTCAAATAAGTTGCATATCTATTTTAAATATTTTCATTTTTTACATGGGCTATTATCTGTACATCGCCATAAGTCTTTATGACACGACACTAATAGTAAAATAAATAATATCCTCAAGAGTTTGTCCTAAAATAAATCTTTTTAGACACGATTTTTGAGAAGCCCGTCATCCCTTAGTTCAGATTTGCTATTGCCTCCCCGGTGGTTGGCGTTCGTATCCGGAGGCGGGGAGGGGTTCTCCTACGTGTTTCTTTTGTTTTGCGGTGACCTTCCTTGCTTATCCATTCCCCTCCGACATGTAGGTTGTCTCAGGTCGTGTTCTGCATTGCCGGTGGTCGTCAGCGTGCTTCTCTTCTCGTGTCAGAGATGTTTCCTCTTTGGCTCTCCCTGTCTCTGGTGGCTAAATCAGGTCTGCATGGGCTGGTCTTCAGATCTGGCTGTGAAGCAGTGGTGTTCCGGCGTGGAGGTTTGTGCTCCCATCGTGGTTGTTGTGGATTTTTTGCCGGAGTCTCTGGTATCGATTTATTGGTCGCTTTTCGGGGCCTTGCGACCTCATGTTTTCGCCGCCAGTTTAGGGTAATGGTTTGGTTTTAGGTGTGGTGGGTCGCCTGTTTAGCTTGCAGCTTGGTTGGAGAAATCAGTTTGTTTCTTCTGGTTTTGGTATGGCCATTTGGTTTATGCTTTTCTTGCGAAGCTTTGCATCCTTTACCTCTGTCTAGAGTTAGTTTTTTGGTTCACGATCTCGTTCGATCTTCTGCTACTTTGGTGTGGCCTTGAAAGTAGCTGTTGAGTATTGTTGATCGTCTTTTTGTCTGTGGTATTTTTCTACTAGTCTTGCTGCTCTCATGGGCTCGTTTGCATGGTCAGTTGGTATCTTGCTTGGCTCATGTGCCTTGGTTGGTTGTGCACTTGGTTTCGGTCTGCTTCGAGTAGTGGTGAAGTTGTGGTTTGAGAGTGTGTTTTTCCTATCCTATGGTTGCCTCGGTATAGTTCCCACAGTGTTATTTTGGCCTCATGTATCTGGGATCGGGTTCTCCGGATCTTTCTTTAGGAGTTGTTGCTTCTGCTTTCTTCGCACCTGTCATAAGTTTTCGAATGGTAAAAAGTGTGCTCCTTCGTCTTCCTCGGACCATCTGCATACTGTTGTCTAGTAGCTCCATAGTTGTTGGCGAAATATATCGAGTCCAGGTGGATCTGACCTAATAAAGTTCGATTTATGATGCTTCTCTCATTCTCTTTCGTCTCATGGTGGGTTCTTCTGCTCGTGTGTCTTGGTAGTTGGATCGTGTTCTAATCTATTTTGATTTCTAAAAGATGTTTGGATGCTTTTGCTTTGCTTTGTTTCTCTTGTTTGTTTAGTCTCCGAAGATTGCATATTTGTCTGTTGGCTTATGGTTCCTTCTAGAATTTTGGCTCCAGGGTTTGTTCTATAAATCTGCACGCTTTGGTTGTATCTTTTTGTACTGAACTTGATTTTATCCTTGATTTGAATATAATCCATTAGTGAAAATAAAAAGAATAATGTTGGGATGAGAGGGAAGACTAAAGAGTAAGCAAAATAAAAAGACAAAAAGAAATATCTATTATAATAGGAGCTCATTCTCTCCTCTTAGCTATGCCACCTATCTTTTTTTAGAAATACAAGTTGGGCCTCGAATTACATTTCTCTTCAGCAAATCTCGGCCAATTGACGTAACTACATGAAAAAAAAACACCCAACACAGCCATCCTATCGTCAAGCATAAAATAAACTCGCATAAAGCCAAATCAACGATTACAAACCCTAAACTTCACCCTTTCAACTTCGACGTCATTCAGCCTCCTTCCTCCACCGCTGCAATGGCGACTCTCCATTACCGTAGACCTTTGAACTCCCCTAGGCCCTTAAAACACCATTTAATCCCACATCAAACTTAATCACCCCATCATTCTCTCATTCAATTGCATGCCCATTCGTATCCAAACGCTTCACATCTACCTTCATCGTACCCTATAAATATGAACCTTGCCACAGCACCAAACCTCCACGCCACTCATATCGTCTGTTTCATCTCCTTCATGGGTTCCTAGTAATCTAAACTTTGCTCCGGTACAAAACGAAGAAGCACCAATCATGTTGATCAATCCGTTGGAAGAAGAAGATGGTGGAGACGACGAAGATTCGAGAAGATCCACCTCCTCCTACGCTTAAGGGACTCGAGGGGAGATTGAAGGTTTCTACTGCGGATTCGTTTTGGTGCTGTCATTCTAGGCGGTACGTTCGTTTAATTACAAGAGGGGCATCAACCATTCTTAAAGGTTATTTGTTTTTTCTCTGTGATTTCTGAAATGTATTTTTGGTTTTTGAGAATCGCAGTGATTTATCGAAATATTTGTTGGTTTGGATGGAAAAATCAGGCGGCTGCGGATCTCGCCAGTGGTCAATTATTGGTTGGAGTATGTGATGGCCAGAAAAAAAAGATTTCTGTCCACAGCATTATGAATCTCTCTCCGGTCAAAGCTCGATCGGTCAGAGCCCAAGCCTCTGGTTCGTCTTCTATATTTTTTTTTGTTTATAGTTTGATTTTGTGATTGGTTAGCAACTTCTTACTAAAATTCGAAGATTATGGGAATAAACTTCTTCTAAGTGCATATGTTTGTTGGCTATGGAGTAATCATCTGATGAGGATTGAATGTAGGTGGAGGAGAAGCATAAGAAGCTATATCTCTTAGATCTGAAGGGAAATGCTCCGAGACGGTTTTACCATTTGTTGGTGTTGCTTGTCTTGGTACTATATTGTTTGTGTTGGAATTGTGTCCAGTAATCTCGGTACTGTCTCTAGAAAGTAAGAGTATGTCAATGATCAGACATAAGTCATATAATACTGGGGGTCATGATGGCTTGCTAGAGTCCGCTCATGATCTATAAGTCTTGGACTTATTGCCTTTATTATATGATCCCATATGGGTCACACGCCTAAGCTAACAGGAAAATGTGTAGGAACGGTTTAGCAGAAGTACGGTAAAAGTGCTAGGCATTTACTGTACTTAGAGAGAATAAAACGGTTTAGCTACTCTGTGTCGATCGATACACAAGGTGTGTCGGTCGACACAGTGCGCGAATACCGTCGAGTTAATTGGTGTTTGGGCCAAATGGCCCAAACGGAACAGGACGAGTTTTGTGTCATAAAACTCGAGTTCAGACTGATTAACCCTAAGTTGGACAGCCGTAAACTCTCTCTCTCTCGGTGCCGAGTTCCTCAGTGGCCTAGCAGCCTTCTTCTTGATTGGTGCGCGTGTGTGAACCTCTGGAGGAGTTATCTCTCGGTGGCTCTCTGATCTCTGACATACCATCCCTTTCCGCTGCAATAAACAGGTATAAGGTGAGATCATCAATTGTTTCTATTCTGAGAAGAACCTAGATCGCATGTTTAGGTTGATATGAATCTAAGAATTGAATCAGGAAAAACTAAACGTTCCTTCAGTGGTATCAGAGCCAATGGTTCTGGTTTTTCTTGTTTAGATTCAATGTTTAGGATTGTTTTCTTGTTTAAAAGTGTTTTGAATCAACTACTGATAAGAGAAACCATTTAAGCAACAAGAATTGAAATCTAAACACACCTAAAATCGCAGAAACCAAGCTATATTGACTTGGTAGAATGCGATTTTCAAAAAGTCAGTATCGGCCAGAATCGCATGGATCGATCGATACGATCGCATGGATCGGTCGATACAGTCTATCGGCTAACCCTGTTAACGCGTGAAAGCATCGATCGATACAGGATCGATGCAGGTTCGATATTAGTGCATCGACCGATGCGGTTGGTGCACATCGATCGACACGGTTAGGGTTTTGGCTCGGATCCGTGCATGCGTAAGAGCATCGATCAATACAGGATCGATGCACGATCGATGCAGGATCGATGCTGAGAGCATCGACCGATGTGGTTGATGGATCGATCGACACGGTTGGTCCATCGATCGACATGGTTGGTTTAAGGCTCGGTTTAATTTTGATTAAAATTAATTCGTCCTGGTTTAATAAACAGATTTAATAATTTTATTAAGTCTGGTTAAACCGGGACAAGAAATCCAATGTCGAAAGAATTATTGGATTTAGTGCCTAAACCAGGATTTTCTAATTTGATTTGGTTGGACCAAATAAATTGAGAAAATCCGGTTTAGTAAATAACCGGTTGACAATTGTGGTCATCGTAGTAATTAAAATTTGGTTAGACCAATTTTAATGAACCAGACCGGTTATGTCATTTAATTGGACAATTGGGTCATGTCTTGGACATGGACCAATTCTTGGGCCTCGGGCCAAGAAGTTAAAACAATTGGGCCAATTATTTGAGTCTTTCTTCAGATTAATTTAAAATTTATTTTATAAAGAATATAAATCGATTTTAAATTAAAGTTTCCGATATTTTGAAATTAGAAAGTTTCTTAATTTATAGAATTTTCTAGATTTGCATGATTCGGATTTTAAGAAATTTCTAAAGTTAGAAAGTTTCCGGTTTTAGAAAGTTTCCAATTTTAGAAAATTTCCAAAAATAGTAGGTTTCCAAAAATGGAAAGTTTCCCGAAATAGTAATCTTCTATTTTGGGAATGAATTTTTAAATAAACCTACGAACCTCAAATAATATCAAGCGTTGGATGTCTTGTCCATTCTATGTCAGCTGTCGAAGCCCATTCAATTGTATTCATGGCCTTACAGTGTGAGGGTGTCTGCTTTTGCGTGGATAAGACAGTTTGTGATTCATAAATGTCATTGGGAGTCCCAGACATTAATGATTACATGACTGTATAGTCTGGTTTTCTTGACTAGGCCATCGGGAGTCCCGGGCCTTGAGACATCAGAGTGAATTGGGCCTCGGGCCCAGATTCACAACCAAGAGTTATATCACGGATATAATTAGCCGACATAGGGCTTACCGATATAAGCTAAGGTTGGGTGACGGCCAGTGGCCCACTTTGATCTTAGTTATATGTGGATCTTGGAATCATTATATTCTATTGAGGGTAACTTATGTTATTGAATTTAATGCGTGATTAATCATATTAAATTTAATACGAGATTAATCATATTGAACATATTAACTAAAATCCTTTTATCTTAATTTCAGTTATGATTAGCACAAACAATCAAAACACTTTCTCGATCCGGTCTGTCCTTAAGATGGACAAGCTGAATGGATCAAATTTCTTGACTTGGTCGCGGAACCTGAGGCTAGTCCTCAGACAGGAGAGAAAGGACTATGTCCTTGAGAGAGCTCTCCCCGTGAGGATCGGGTCCAATGCTTCTCATGCAGTATATGATGCTTGGAATAAGCATTATAATGATGCGGTAGATGTGCATGGTCTGATATTGGCTACCATGGACTCAGACTTGCGGAAGCAATATGAGAACATGGAGTCGCCAATAGAGATGATCAGCAGCCTGAAATTGAAATTTCAGGAGCAGATAAGGGTGGAGAGATACCAGTTGGTTAAGTCTCTCACTGGCTGCAAGCTACCAAATGATAATCCAGTGAGTCCTCATGTCAGTAAAATGATGGGTTACATTGATAACCTGAGGAAACTGGATTATCCAGTTAGCCAAGAGTTGGCAACTGAAATCATTCTGCAGTCACTGCCGTCAAGCTATGATAAGTTCAGAAAGAACTATATTAAGAAAGGCTTAACGAAGACGCTGACTGAACTGCATGATATGCTCAAGACAGTTGAGCCAAACGTAAAGAGTACCCTGTACAATCTCATGAATGAGAAGGGTAGGTTTACTAAACCTAATGCTGACAAGGGTGAAGACAAAGTTGTCCAGATTTTGAATCATGGCAAGCGTGTGTCTTCTGAGCCCGAGTCAGATACCTCTTACGTTGGTAAGTGCTGCTACTGTAAGGAGACAGGGCATTGGAAGAGAGATTGCATTAAATTCATGGAAGATGATGAGGAGTTAAAGTCGATGTATGAGACTACTTCCTCAGGTATTCATGTTATTACTTCAAGTTCTACCTTAAAGGTATTGGATACTGGTTGTGGCACTGATATTTGTAATAATATGCAGAGCCTAAGCAACAGTAGAACGTTGAAGGAAGGGCAAGTGAAACTACATGTCTGGAAGGAGCTAGGGATGCTGCCTCAGCCGTAGGGTTTTTCACTTATAGATCCCTTTGAGGCTTGGTTTTGTATTAAGTAATTGCTACAATGTACCTGCTTTAAGCAGAGTTGTCTTTCATTTTCTTGTAAGAATTTGAATGTTTTTCATTTTGATAAAAGACAAGTTTTGTTCTTTTGATCTTAATGAAATATTAATTGTAGCACCCTATTCATGGAATGGGTTTTATATCTTAAACCAAAGAGTGCCTAAATGTAACATAAATACCGAATTGGTTTAAATCTGATGAATTAAACCTGATTTTTCTTGGCATAAAGTCTTGGTCACATAGAGTAAGTCGGATTCAGAAATCCCATAGTCATGGACTGTTGGGCTCATTTGATAAAATATCTTATGAGACTTGAATTCTGTTTACTAGACCAAAAGGTAAAGGGCCCATCTTAGCCGAGCTAGAGAAAAGCCCAAAGGCTTATTGGACCTGGAACATACTGATGTATGTGGCCCAATGAGCAGTAATGCCAGAGAAAATTTCCTGTACTTCATTGTCTCTACTGATTACTTCAGTGAGTGTGACTGTGTTCATTTGATGAGACACAAGTCGGAATTCTTTGACATGGTCGAAAGAGTTCCAGAATGAAGTATAAGGTCTGAGTGACAAAAGTATTAAGACTCTGGATTAAATCACGAGTGAGAATACTTAAGTCATTGATTGTGTGATCATCTTAATGAGTGTGAAATCGTTTCACAGCTCATTTCTCCTGAAAACCTGAAGGTGTTTCTGAGAGAAAGAATCAGATCTTATTAGAAATGATTAAAGATGAATCACACGAATCTTCCATGATATTTTAAGAATAACGCTCTAGAAATATCTAAGTTTACGCTAAAAGTTCCACCAATATCAGTTGAAATACACCACGTAAATGTGGATTGGAATCGATCCAAATTTGTCTTTACTGAGTATTTGTAGTTGTGCTACTTCGCTGGTTGTCCTAGAAAAACTAAGGCTTGTTACTTTTACGTCCAATCTGTTTTCTAAGAAGGGAAGTGATTTTCCAAGAAGAACAGTGGGAGTAAAAGTATAACTCGAAGAAATTCGAGAAATACAGGAGGCTGCTTAACCTGTTAAGGGAGAGCAGCGGAAGGATTTACAGATTTCTGTAGAATCTACACCTGTGGATTATGGAGTTCGCAGATATGAATGAATCAGTTACTAATCCGAGAGTGATTTCTCGTCATTAGTTGGACCTGATAATCATTGAAATCTGCATCTCTGGAGCCTGAAGTTCGCAGATATGAATGAATCAGTTACTAATCCGGGAGTGATTTCTCGTCATTAGTTGAACCTGATAATCATTGAAAGTTCGCATGATCTGATGATCACTGAAAGCGACGAATCTGCGAAATTCAAAGAAGCGAAAGTGAGCCCGGACTCCGAAAAATTACATTTTATGTAAGTTAGCTTCATCGATCCATTCATGGATGGAAGCAAACATATCAGAGTTGGAATCTTCGTTCTGTTGAAGTAGTCAAGGTTTTGACTTGAACAGGAACGAAGCGGAACTGTGTGTTTACTAATAGATTAGTGGGAGCGATATTGCATTTCTCATACTGTATGTCGATGACATACTGATTCTCGGATATAACGTCCCAACGCTGTAGTCGGTAAAGGACTAGCTTGGGAGTTGGTTTAATGATTGACATGGGTAAAGCCACGTAGTTCTTGGATTTTGGATCTAAAGATAGAAATCCAAAAGAGCTAATAGGACAAAGTCAGATTCTTAAATTGACGAAGTCCTACACGTTTTGAGCAATCCAAGAAGGGTTTTATGCCAATGTCACATGGCATTAAGTTAAGCGAGATACAGTATCCTATGATAACTGCTGAGCTTAAATGCATGGATGAGATTCCATATGCGTCGGCAATTGGATCTATCATGTATGCCATGAAACATACTTGTTTGATGTTGCTTTAATGTTAAGCAAGACAAATAAAGACCAGTCAAATCCAGCAAAGAATCAAGTTTCCTAAAGTATGTCCTAAAGTATTTGAGGAATACTAAGGATAAGTTCTTAATTTACGGAGAAAGTGAGGTGCTATAAGTCGATAGAGTCTGAAAGGCAAGTTTCCAATAGACAAAGATGATTTCCGATCACAGTCCGGTTATATCTTGTGTCTATCTGGCGGTGCAAGGCACTGTTGCTGACTCAATGACTTAAGCTGAACATTTCGCAGCTTGGGAAGTGGCGAAAGAGGATGTTTGGAAAGAAGAGTTCGTCACTGAACTTGATGTGATTCCCAGCATAGATAAGACTAGCTGCACATCAGAGGTCCAAACACCTTGAGGATAGGTATAACCTATTCCGTGAGATAAATGACAGAGATGTTAAGTAGATCAGCAAGTTTCAACAAATGAGAACGTTGCTAATCTATTAACGAAGCCACTCCTTAGGCCTAAGCGCGAGTCGCGGACTGTTGCTGTAGGATAAGTGAAATTAAGATAAAGTCTCAATTTCAGTGGGAGTTATTAAAGGGCTTTATTTAGTTATTGGATATGTTCTTGAAATAACATTTAAGATGTTTAATGAAATTATTATTTCAAGATTATTTTAACTGTGATGAAATAATCGTTCCAAAGTGATATAAACCATTTTATAGGTCATCGAAGTAAATGACTTGATCTTGAGTCATCGAAGTCATTTAGCTTGATCATGAGACCCTATATTTGATAAATGTTTTATATCATCCTGTCCCTAGTCGAAGGTTCTTGAAATTGGAACACCAACAACCGTGTGAGACTGGATTGGTACGTGACTTATGACAAAGTCTCAGTGTGTCATAGATGTGCGGCATCAAAGTCAGTACATAGGTGTATGTTTGGGAACATACGACCGGACAAGACCCGCTTATAAGAACTCTTCAGGATATTTATATCTGTGTCATAAGAGATTCTTACTACGACTATAGAGTATAGTCCTTAGACCTGAGTTCGCATGCATGTGACTGCACATGGACTGATGTACTTTGATCATTGTCTAACGCTATCGTTCTGCGATAGTTATAAGGACCTTGTTTGGGTACATTGTGAAATGAGTAGTTTACAGTGATGGAACAAGACGGGATTTGTCCCTCCAATATAAATGGAGTGAATATCTCTAGGCCAATCGGAGATTTGAATACTGGAAAAATGCATGGCCATGCTCAAACGGACTGTCCCGAGTCGTTTGGATTGTCAGTATCGAATCACAGTCCGATGAACAAGATTAGGCTTTATAAGGATGACACCAATCTTGCCTTATGACTAATCGAGATATTGTGACAAAAGGATTATGAATACAGAGATTCCAGTACAAGTGGGAGATTGTTGGAATTGTGTCCAGTAATCTCGGTACTGTCTCTAGAAAGTAAGAGTATGTCAATGATCAGACATAAGTCATATAATACTGGGGGTCATGATGGCTTGCTAGAGTCCGCTCATGATCTATAAGTCTTGGACTTATTGCCTTTATTATATGATCCCATATGGGTCACACGCCTAAGCTAACAGGAAAATGTGTAGGAACGGTTTAGCAGAAGTACGGTAAAAGTGCTAGGCATTTACTGTACTTAGAGAGAATAAAACGGTTTAGCTACTCTGTGTCGATCGATACACAAGGTGTGCCGGTCGACACAGTGCGCGAATACCGTCGAGTTAATTGGTGTTTGGGCCAAATGGCCCAAACGGAACAGGACGAGTTTTGTGTCATAAAACTCGAGTTCAGACTGATTAACCCTAAGTTGGACAGCCGTAAACTCTCTCTCTCTCGGTGCCGAGTTCCTCAGTGGCCTAGCAGCCTTCTTCTTGATTGGTGCGCGTGTGTGAACCTCTGGAGGAGTTATCTCTCGGTGGCTCTCTGATCTCTGACATACCATCCCTTTCCGCTGCAATAAACAGGTATAAGGTGAGATCATCAATTGTTTCTATTCTGAGAAGAACCTAGATCGCATGTTTAGGTTGATATGAATCTAAGAATTGAATCAGGATCAACCAAACGTTCCTTCAGTTTGGTTATCATCTCGGGTATGAGTAGTAACTACGCACTTTTTATCTATGGATGCTGATAGATATAGATGATGACGATCATCATGTTCCTTTTGATTGAATCAGGGTAGTCAAAGGTGCTCTTGAATACCTTGCTAAGGATCTTGGGATCGCCGATAATACTGTTTTGCAAGGCAAGTGTATCATTAACTCCTCCTTTGAATATAAACAATGGGAGTAATCAAAAGAGTCATTTTTAATTCGTGTTAGGATTGTATTATGTATCAAAGAGACCTAACTCGGTGGATTGTCAGTTAACAGAAAAAGAGCAGAAAGAGGGCATTCTCAGTTTAACAAAATCGTCTTTTTATCCAGCAGCTTTATGTGATTACCCTACTGATGCATTTTGAGATATCCAATCATCAGACTCTTATCCTTTCTTTGGACAATTATTTTCTTGAACATGATTTGTTGAAGATCAAGGTTGTGGAAATAGTTTCAGAACATTTAAAGGCAGAGAAAGTTAAGAAATTTAAAAATGACCCGTTGTAACTTAATTTCTTTTAACATTTTTTTAAATCGAAATATAGGTTAAGTTACCATAAACCCAAAGTAAGTACACAAAATTACAACTTATACCTGGTTTTTACCCACCCGCCCAAACCTATCGGATCTAACCCGAAATTTCAAACTCCTCCTTCCCAACTTCAAAATTTAAATTACATTTCGATGGTTATTTATGGGTTATTCGTGAAACTAGGTACAAATACTCTAGTTCTACTCGATTCCGAATTCGATTTTCATGGAAAATGGTGGAGACATAACATTCCAGAGATACAAAAGATGATCTTTTATATTAAAAAAAGAGTACTTCTGAGATGTTCTTCAAAAAAAAAAAAGAGTGTTACTGATATGCTCAGAGTTTAATTCCCCAAGTTACACTGCAAGTGCACAAGCAAATGTAGTATGTAGGAGTCGAACCACATAGACTAAAAAAAATCTTGCGATTGACTATAGAATGTCGAGTTAAGCTAGGCGATGTAATCAAGAATATTAACCTAAAATTGAAAGTAAACCAGTAGCAAATATTGGTTTGTTTATCAAATACTAAAAGCTCTAGGTCAAGGGCGTTCTCACGAAATCATGCCAAGAAGATCAAATATCAGTCACGATCGAATTAAGAACCGTTATAGAACTCAAACACAAATATAGAACTAACAAACTTTCGTTGCGAGAATTCACTAAGTCTAAACCCTAGAAATCCAAATTTCTTTGCAATTCATAACAGATTAAACTAGCCTTAGGTGCATGTTCGATTAGTTCACAATTCAACTAAACCAAATTTCTTTGTAGATAATCAAATTGCTCAATCTAAATAGATCAGATTCTAAATTACACTTTCGTGTCAATTTATAAACCCTATATCTAGATTTTAAGTGATCAGGTTAGAAACTAGTATTAAGTGCAATTCATGTTAAAGAACTAACAAGTTATGAATCCTTAATTGATTTATTTAATCTAACAAGTAATGAAATCCCTAATGAGAATCCCTAAACCTAACAATGAATCTACTCAGACATGATCAATGAAACAGAAATCATATTAAGAATACATTGCATTAAGAAAAGAGTAGAGAACGAAAAGGGGTTCAAAATCTTCTCCAAAAAACAGTACAAAAACAGATCAGCCCCAAGCTCTCAAAAACTCTCTCTAGCTAAAATTTTGAATGTGTAACTAAAACAAAGCACCAAAACCCTAATATAAAGTGTAAAACACATCTTGGGTCTCTTTTGTAAATACTGGAACTTCTAGGTCAAAACTGCAAATCTTCAAATCTTCAATAAACTGTTGCGTTTCTGCGTGTTGGCGAGATGTTTCGATCGACGTAGTGATGCATCGGTCGACGCTCAGGTCAAACAAAGATGTTTTTTTCCTCTCATCACGGCTCCAGCTCCAAAACTTGCCCAAAAGACTCCAATATCTTCCAAAGTCCTCCACACGTGTGTAAGCCTAATAAACACCTAAAAAGACTCGAAAAACACTACAAAAGACTCTAATATATACTTATATCATGACTTAAAACATGTAAAAACCATGATATATCAACTCCCCCACACTTAGCCTTTGCTTACCTCTAAGCAAAAAAAAAAACCAAAATGAGGTGAAGAAGTTTGAAAACTTCAGAATTTTGTTTCATCTTAGAAATACCACAATCAGATTCCCCTTAGTAAGCCACATGAAAAATGCACATGCAAACATCAAGACCAACATATACTTTCCCCACACTTAGAACTGTCCTAAGTAAAATCCACAATCACATTCAGAGCATTCATATTCACCATACTGACTTCTGTAATCTAATAAGTGCGGTCTCTCCTAGGGAGTATCGATCAAAGAACACATGGACTCTTACTCTGTTAGCACCTAACCACCATACTATCAATTTCTGGTTCCTTTCTTCTCATTTTCCTTCCTTAGCAACTGATTTTTATCCATTGGGTATCATTTTATTTTATTTATATGTGCTCTTCCCGCATTGGGGTGTACTTTGGACACATTCCATGAATGCACATGAGGTAATAGGGGTCTTTACCACTCCCATGATCACTTCAGAGCTATTAGCTCATCCGTAGTTTATCTTTTTTTTTTTTACTTTAAGGAAGGAGAGAAGGGAACCATACTTGGACAAGTTTAAAAGCTGTGTCAGAACTAAAGAGGAATCCGACTCAAAGTATATCAAGCCCCTAGGTGAGAAAATTAAGTCAAGTTAAAGTGAAGTCAATAATGGATCCTATGAATATCTGAAGTGATATGGGTGTCTTCAGTAGGCTGGTCTGTTTTGGGTTTTCTAATAGTCATAACTCATCTGCAAGCTCATTCTAACGGTCACTTAAGTTCCTCACGTGTGGTGATCTCCTCAAAAAGTCATTATTTCCTACTAAACTGTTTTGACTAAATAAAACAAACACAACTCACTCTAAGAAAATAAAAAGATTATGTCAGTACCACCTCCCCCACACTTGAAACACACTGTCCCCAGTGGAACCAAGGTTAGGATCGGTAAAAGAAGAAAAATGGATTGAATGTACTTGTGTTCTGGCGATTTTTACCTCTCTCACAATTGCGTCGATCGCTGCACAGGACCACAACGATTGATACAGTACGATGGACGGGTGAACCGATTGACACACAAGACCGTGTCGATCGACGCAGTGTGTGTCTGTTCTGAAACATTTTGGCAGACATCATATGTTCCGTGATAAATCACTAAAACTCAACATGTAAGCTACGATAACCAAAGACAATGCAAAAATCAAAGCAACAGATAGTCATAGAATCAAAGTACATCAATTCCAGAGTATGAGTACTTACGTAGACTCAATTAAAACATCAAAATGACTAAAGAGAAAATAAAAGAAAGAGTCAAAGAGTAGAGAACCAAATGTCTAGCAAATAAGATCAAATTTCATCGCTTTTAGTCTCAGAACATCATCAATGCCAACGTAAGGATCAAAGTCACTGGTCTCGGGTGTGGGAGACCGTCTGCGCCTCTGCACAGGTGTAGGTACATGGACTCGAGGCTGTCTTATGCAGGAACAACTGTTCATGAACTCCCAAACACCCTTCAACAGGTCATTCACCATCCTCTGAAAATCTCCTCTAGGCATCTCTGCACGATCCATTGGTGGGTCTGGATATGGAATAGGAACAAACTCAGCAGCAGCAGAAGAAGAGGCTCCAGACGCAGAAATAGAGGCTCCGAGAGGGTTAGCAACTGTAGGAACCTTTTGCAGAAGGTTCATGTCATGCTCAAAAGACAAAGTTAGCAGTGTATCAATCTTCGTTTTCTCCGGTAAAGGAAGCTGCACACACCACTCTCTAGAATCAGTATCATGAAAAATCCAAAGGTTGTCTTTCTACATCAAAGTCGTACTTCTTAAGTGAGTATCATCCATCCACAATCACTTCGTCACACACTCTCTTTCAACAGTAGGAATCCTAAAGTGTTGAAAGATCGGAGTAAGCAAACTTCCCACAGTCTCAACATTCTTATATGAGAAAGCCTTCTTCTTCAGGGTGCAAAGATGCTCAGCAAAAATCGCTCCCAGGTTAAGCTGTGGCGCTGGATCCTTCAAAGCAGTATCCTCGAATAAAGGACTCAAACCAGTGTAAAGCAGCATCAGCTCCTGCTTCCTCATCTTGTTCATCAAACTTGCACAACAGAGTGTGACTCAAAAGGCGTACAACATACCGCATGACCGGATGTCGTATCTTTATCTGCGCAGAGTTCCGTGAGTTATATCGTTTGGTCCCAAAGTGACACCAGAAGAATTGAGTGCTCTGATAATCCCACTCAGGAATGAGATTGCAGCGAATAGGATCCAAACTGAAACCGTAGATGTGGCAAAGGTCTAGAAGCGGAAGTTTGTACCTGATACCCATATACATGAAGGTAAAGAAGCCCTCGTTAGCTATCTTGCACATCAGATCAACATAGTACACTATGCAGGTCGATAACAGCTGTCTGACCAAGTCCGGGTAATGATCGTAACTCCGCATAGGCATAGTACCTAAGCATATATGCTGAACCAGTCTCTAAACATCTGCAGTAATGCCCAGCATCTGACAAGTCCTGTAGTCTATAATCCGTGTAGGCTTAATGATCATACCCTGCCAAGCGTTGTAAAAAACGTATCGTAATCATCTTAAGCCTCAGATATCGGCCTATTAGTGCAGTCCACACTCGCTATCTCTACCTTAGGATCACTAGCCCACTCTTTGAGCATAGGTATGTGATCCTTCTCTGCATTTGGCCAAGGAGCCTGCATCGTTCCCAGAATGCGAGTATCAGGCGTGAGAGGTGAGAAAGAGTGTGTGTACTAATAAGCAGGTATATCAGTAGTGTCATGCACGTTCCTTGTCTCTTGTGGAGCCATCTGATAGGTCAAGAATTATCCCTATTCTAACTGCAAGTGCACAGTGATGTGAATGTAGTACTTTAGGGTATCGAATCCACAAGGACTCTGGGCAACGATAGATTAAGAACAGTCAAGTGAAAACTAGGAGAAAGCAATGTAGTGAGAAACTAAAAACAAGGCAAGAAAGTAAATCAATAGCAAGATAGGTTTGTAGGCAATTAACTAAAAGCGCTAAGTCTAGGGAGTTCTCAGGAAATCAGACAAGCAGATAAATTATTCAGTCAGGATCAAATTAAGCACAGTTCTAGAACTCAAACACGGAAATAGAATTAACCAACTTTCGTTGTGAGAATTCTCTAAGCCTAATTGCAGAAATCCAAATTTCTTTGTAATTCCTAACAGATTAAACTAGCTTTAAGATTAAGTTCGATATGTTCACAATTCAATTAAACCAAATTTCTTTGCGAGTAATTCAATTGCTCAACCTAAATAGTTCAAATTCTAAACCACACTTTCGTGTCAATTTAACAACCTAAGATCTAGATTCTAAGTGATCAGGTTAGAAACTAGTGTTAAGCACAATTTAGATCGAAGAACAATTATTGATACGAATCCTTAATTGAAATAAATAAATCTAGCAAGTCATAAAATCCTTAATGAGAATCCCTAAACCTAACTATGAATCTACTCAGACATGGAATATGAAAACATAATCAATGAATTAATAGATTGCATAAAAGAGAATAAAGAAGTAAAGGGGTTCGAAATCTTCTCCAAAAAGCAGAAAGCAGTACATGATTAGATCAGCCCAGAGATCTAAAAACTCTATGCTCAAAGTATGAAAGCGTATCTAAAAACTGATGTAAAAACCTAATTATATAAGCTAATCACGTCTTGGGGCTTCTTTGTAATTATCAGGAACTTCTGGGCAAAACTGCAATTTCTTCATTCTTCATTAACCGCCGAGGAAAGGCCCATCTCGCTCGTGTGTCGATCGATGCACGATGTGTGTCGATCGATGCATTACTCTGTTTTGGACAGTGAACTCTATCTCCCGGGTCAAAACACCAAAATGCTCCAAAAAGCTCCATAAACTCCAATTCCGCTCCAAACGTGCTAATATCTAATAACACCTGTAAAAGACTCTAAAGAAACACTAAAAGACTCTAAAACACACTTATATCATGGTCTAAAACCGGTAAAAACCATGATATATCAACTCCCCCACACTTAGCCTTTGCTTGCCCTCAAGCAAAACAGAGAACTAGAACATGGTGAAGAGGTTTGAAAACTTTCAGAAACTCTTTTTATCCTAGAAGCAACAACACTCAGATTCCCCTTAGTAAGCCACTGAAAGAATTACCTGCAAGATATCAAGACCAACATGTACTTCCCCCACACTTAGCAACTGTCCTAAGTAAACTCCACAATCAATCCAAGCAATTCAAGTTCACCCTACTGACTTCTATAAGCTATTAAGTGCGGTCTCACCTAAGGATTATCGATCAAAGAGCACATGGATTCTTACTTTGTCAGCTCTAGACCACCATACTATCTTTTTCTGGTTCCTTTTCTTCTTTTTTCCCTTCCTTAGCATTCTGATTTTTCCCCATTGGGTATCATTTTTTTTATCAGTGCTCTTCCCGTTAAGGGGTGTACTTTGGACACATTCCATGAATGCACAGGAGGTAATAGTGTTTGCTACTACTCCCATGACCACTTCGGAGCTACTAGCTCATCCTCAGTTTATTACTCTTTTTTTTTTACTTTATGGAAGGGGAGAAGGGAACCATACTCGGACATGTTTACAAGCTGTGTCAGAACTAACAAAGGAGTCCGACTCAAGGTATACCAAGCTCTTAGGTGAGAAAATTAAGTCAAATTAAGGGTGAAGTCAGTAAAGGATCCTCTGAATACCTGAATTGATATGGGTGTCCTCAGTAGGTTGATCCGTGTTGGGTTTTCTAATAGTCATAGATTGTTCCTGCAACTTCATCCCAATGGTTACTTAAGTTCCTGCAAGTGTTGTTAACTTCTCAAAAATTCACTTTTTCCTACTTAAACCGTTTTGAATCAATAAAACAAAATTTTTTTTTTGAAAAACAGGACTGACTCTAAGAAAACAGAAAGATAATAGTCAGTACCACCTCCCCCACACTTGAAACACACTGTCCCCAGTAGTGTCAAGCTAAGATTTGGTAAAAGAAAGAAAAATGTTTAAGGATGTGTTAAGTCATGTCTGATTTTACCTCTGTCGCTCATAAATCGATCGTTACATAAATGTAACGACCGTTGCAAGGCGATTTGCATCATGAGTCGGTCGTTGCTCAGGACCGCAACGATCGCTGCAATGTGATATTCGTGTTGTGACGATCGACACACAGGACCATGTCGATCGTTGCATTGCGATTCTGTCGAGACCAGTTAGCAGTTAGCAGGTTAGTCCGTGAGAAATGGTCAAATTTGAAACCTGCAAGCTGAAGATCAATGCAAACAAGTAGAATCAAAGAAACAGATAGTTTCAATGTAAAAACATCATCCAAACATAAGAATCCTAAGAAAATCAAGAGAAAAATGCAAAAGAAAAAGTGAAAAAGAAAATACAGAACCGATGTCTAGAGAATGCCAATACTCTCACTCGTCATTTATGCCATCATAGCGATCAGTACCGCTCGAAGAACCGGGAGTCGGAGAGCGCTGTCTACGTCGACGTGAAGGTCCGAGCTGATGAATCTGCGGTTGTCTCCTGCAAGTGCAGGTACGCATGTAGTTCCAGATGCTCCGTAGAATACCATCCTCACGCTCTCTCCACTCTCCCTCAGACGTCTCACTAAAAGGTGCCGAAGGCTCAGGATAAGGACCAATATCATCAGCAGGAGCAGCAGCTGCAGGCGCAGATGAGGAAGAAGGGCGTGTAGAAGGCTCTCCCAGAGGATGAGCCATCGTAGGCACACTGCGCTGATCTCGCATAGGAGGCTAGAGTCTCAAGGCAGCCAACGTATCAATCTGTGTCAGACCAGCAGCAGGAAGATCTATACCACGCTTCGTAACGTTGTCATAATAGACCCATATACGTCCCTCCTTCAGCCATGTAGCACTCTGCAGGTGGGTAAAATCAAGGAATTCCTTGCTGTCATCACACTCTGTACCCTCTAAGGGAATCATGCAATGCCTGAAAATGGGAGTAAGCAGACTCCCTACTGTCTCAGTGTCCTTCCCATCGAATGGCTTCTTCTGCAGTGAGCACAAGTGATGAGCAAAGACAGCTCCTAAGTTGAGTCCCCTGGTGGGATCTCTCAAATCAGTCTCAGCAAACTGCTCCCTTAACCCAATGAAAAGCATCTCAAGCTCGTTCTTACGCATCTTGTTGGCTTCAGCTTTGCACAACAGAGTACATCCCAAGATGCGCAAGACATATCTGAGAACAGGATGCTAACCTGTATCAGCTTCGTCGTCCTCGAGCAATACCGACCGTTGCCAATACAGTCCCAGAAATACTGAGCTTCCGGCACATCCCACTCAAGACACATACCAATACGCGCAGGCTCAACTCTGAATCCATAAATCCGACAGATATCAAGAAGGGGAATCCGATACCTGGCTCCTAAGCACATGAAGGTAAAGAAACCTCCTGAAGCTCTCCTGCTCTCTGGGTCATGATAAATAACTCTGCAGATGGCCAGCAGCTGTCTCACCAGATCAGGATACAACTCATAATGCTGCATAGGCATTGTCCCCAGACCAATGCCCTTAACCAATGTCAGCACCTGCTCATCGATGCCTAGCCCTCTACAAGTCCAGTAGTCAGCAAACTTGGTCGGATTAATCGTCATGCCACACCAACCATTGTAGAGCAATGTATCGAACTCGTCCCAATGGTCAAGTAGCGGCCTCTCTGTGAATGTGTCGGTCTTAAGCAGCTGATCAATCTCCATATCCCAGACCTTGTTTGTCGGAATCAGCTCCTTGTCTGCCTTAGGCCAAGGCAACTGTATCGCTTCCCTATCTCTCTGATAATGCTCAGGATATGACGAGTCTCGAGGAAATCACTCAACTGGTGGAGGATGATGAGCTGTAGCTGCAGCTGCTGTGGTAGCTCTACGTTTGCGAGGTTGTCGAGGAGGCATCTGCAAGCAAGAAAATAAAGCATGTAAGTCTCGGCAGAAACTCCCTGTGAAGTCGCAATGCAACGACCGTTGCACAAGTGCGACGATCGTTGCAGGGCGATTTCACAGTCGACAAACAACCTTTCAAATCGTAACAAAATTCATCCCAAAATCATATAGACATGACAATTCATCCTCAATCATCCTAATTTAAGTCTATACCAGTACGATTCACCATCCTAAAGCCTAAAAATCTCAAATTCTAAAACCCTAAAATCGAATCCGAAAATGATGAAATTGAGACACTTTACCTCGGAATTGATTCGAATAGGTACTAGAAATGGATAGAGAGTTAAAAACCAATGAGATTAGAGCTTTGAATCAATGGAAATGGTGAAGATTTGAGTGATTTAGGGTGTTGAGAGTCGGGTTGTACGGACGGCGAAATGGGGAAGAAGAGAAGAGAGAAAAAGGTTAAGGCACTTACCTGGATCGTGGATGCAACGACCGTTGCAGATGAGCAACGATCGTTGCTGCTGAACCAAATTGATTCCGGTTTAGCACTCGTACCTTAATTTTATGCAATTGAAGCATTTGCAACGACCGTTGCACAGGACCGCAACGATCGTCACAAGGCGATTTCATCTCTTCGTAATTTCTCCCTGCAACGACCGTTGCACATGTAGGCAACGATCGTCATACATCTCCAGACAGTGTTCTGTAACGAAAAACTTAGCAAAAATAAAACCAAAACGTTAAATCCTAAGAAAAACACCAAAAATAAACAAGAAAAACACTAAAACCTAACAGTGGGTTGCCTCCCACTCAGCGCTTGTTTAAGATCATTAGCTTGACCGGACGAACAAGATCAAGCTCCTGGAGGTTTCAACAGAGACTGTGATTGCCTCTGCGAAAGTTTCCTCATCCAAGGCGGAGAGTAAGTTGTTTCACTGTGAGCTAGTCCAAGAAAAGAGGGAGTAAAATGATATCCAGAATCTGAAACCAAAGTCTCACTCATCTGCTCTCCATATCTATCATCAATCCTGAAGGTTTGCCCATCAATCTGCGGCTTGCGCAACATATCCATCTCAAAGTGCAGAGGCTCATCTCCCAGATAGTGATCAACAAGACTGTTCCTTACGTCAATCACTGCTCCAGCTGTGGCTAAAAATTGTCTTCCAAGTATCAAAGCATCATCTTGCTCACTGTCGTACTTAAGCACCAAAAAGTCTGTTGGAACTAAGTAGTTTCCAACTCTTACTGGGACGTCCTCAAGAACTCCTTCTGGAATCCTTATTGACTGATCAGCTAGGACAAGAGAGGTCCTAGTGGGTGAAAAATCCATCATCCCCAGCTTCTCTGCCACAGAGTATGGCATGAGACTTCCAGCAGCTCCTAAGTCACACAGAGAGCGCTTGAAACCATCATCAAAATAGAACAACTCAGCACAAATATCCCAGGATCAGGTAGCTTCTTCGGGATCTTAGTTAACAGCACATTACTTATCTGTTGAGGGACCACTATCACCCAATCTTTCAGCATCTCATCCATTGGCAGCATCTTCTTCAAGTATATCTGCACACAAGGGTGATAAGGTGGATCATCAGATGATGGAACTTCTTCCAACTCTTCACCAATCTCTCCTATCTGTCGGACCTCATCAATCTCCTGTTGAGTTATCTCAGACACTCCACGGAATAATCTAATAAGCTCCAGACCCGTCTCTGCATCAATACCATGAGAATCAAGTGAATCTGTCTGTCCACGGCATGCAACGATCGACGCTATAGGTGCATCGATCGATGCAGATAAGTTTTCACAGATTCCACCCGAGAGATTTTCCTCAATTTCAGAATTTTCAGCTTCTTCCACCAGTTCAGCTGTGTTTAACTCGAAATTTTCACCTTGGTATGATCCATCATTGATATAGACTGACCAAGACTTGATGTGGGTGTCCACGACACTCTTTCCCTTAATAGAGCTTGAAATTTGGCTCACCTGAGTGTCCAATTGTTTCACATGAGTACTTAAGGACTCAAACTTCCCATTAAGGTCTTCATACACAGCATCTAGCTTCCTGTTGTAGTCCACAGCAATCTTAGTCTGTCCTTCCAGCAACTGCTCCATCATACTCTCTATCTTGCTCTCATGAGCATTAGCAGAATGAGGTGTTTGGTAAGAGGAAGATCCATAAGTCCTCTGATTACCTTGTTGAAAAGGCTTCAGGAAACCAGCATTCTGTCCAAATCCATAAGAGTTTTGATTGCTTGTGAAAACACTCTTCTGTCCACCATTGAAGAACCTATTACCTTGCTGTCCTCCAAACCTGTTTCCTCGGAAATCAGATCCTCCAATGTAGTTCACATCTTCTTCTTGACCATCTTCTTCAGCATTGATCACTTCTACATCTTGAGCAAAATGGACAGCTTTCTTCCAAGCCAGCAAATTACAGACAGTGTCCAACTTAGTCCTAATATCAGCAATCTCCAGGTTATCTATCTTCCCACCAGGTTCCTTCCTTTTCCTATCAGCAGTCTTGCAGCTATTACTGCTTACTAAGTTATCTATCAATTGCTTAGCTTGCTCAGGAGTCCTAGTGTTGAAATTTCCATTGCTGGAATTATCCAACGCAGTCTGGTATGGGAGATCTATACCTCTAAAGAAAATGCCCAACAATGTTACCTCAGTGAATCCATGATGCGGGCAGTCACGTTGGTACTTCTTAAACCTCATCCATGTAGTCTTAAGAGGCTCTATAAAACCTTGGGAGAAAGTGAGAATGTCCTGTCTCGACTGATCAGAGCGAGCATTGATATATCATGGTTTTTACCGGTTTTATGCCATGATATAATTGTGTTTTAGTGTTCTTTTGTGTTCTTTTAGAGTCTATTACAGGTATAATCAGGTTTGGAGCAGAATTGAAGATATTGGAGCATTTTGGGGATTTTTGGAGTGCTTAGCCGAGAGATTGAGCTCACTGTCCGATTTTGAGATCATGCATCGATCGACACACCTTTGGTGTCGATCGACACACTAGCGAGTTGGGCTGATACGGCGGTTTAATGAAGAATGAAGATTTTGCACTTTGGCCCAGAAGTTTTCAGTATTTACAAAGAAGCCCAGCCGAGATTATGCCTATATAGGATTTTGGTGTTTATTTTAGATACGCTTTCATACTTAGAGCTAAGAGATTTTTAGAGCTTTTGGGGTTGATCTAATCATGTACTTCATCTATTTTGGAGAAGATTTCGAACCCCTTTATCTATTTAATTTCTTATATGCAATCTATTAATTCTATGATTTCTGTTTCATTAATCATGTCTGAGTAGATTCATAGTTAGGTTTAGGGTTTCTAATTAAGGATTTCATGACTTGCTAGACTTGTTTAATTCAGTTAAGGATTCACATGAATAGAATGTTCTTCGATCTAAATTGAGTTTAATGCTAGTTCTAACCTGATCAATTAGAATCTAGATCTTAGGTTGCTAAATACGACACGAGAGTGTGGTTTAGAATCTGAACTATTTAGGTTGAGCAATTAAACTTCTCGCAAAGGAATTTGGTTTAGTTTAATTGTGAACATATCGAACTTGAAATTAATGCTGGTTTAATCTGTTAGTAATTGCAAAGGAATTTGGATTACTGCACTTAGACTTAGAGAATTCTCGCAAAGAGATTTGGTTAATTCTATATCCGTGATTTGAGTTCTAGAACTGTACTTAATTAGATCCTGACTGATTGATTTGTCTGCTTGTCTGATTTCCTGAGAACGCCCTAGACTTAGCGCCTTTAATTAACTGCTTTCACCACCAACAATCTGCTACTTGTTTACTTTCTTGCTTTGCTATTTAGTTTACTACAATTTGCTTTCTTCTTAGTTTAAATACCTACGTTTCTTTATCTATCGAGACCAGAGTCTCTGTGGATTCGATACCCTATATACTACAATCATTTAACTGTGCACTTGCAGTAGAATAGGATTAAAACATGACCCTATCAAGTTTTTGGCGCCGTTGCCGGGGACTCTTAGAGTCTTCGATAGGATCGAACTTAGGGTTTTTACTAGGATTTTTTATTCTTGTTTCGTTTTATTTTGTTTTTATTTTAAGTTACTAATTTTTTTCTGTTTTCTCTCTGTCGCAGGTACCGATTTCGCTTTGCGTCGATCGTTGCACCTTTGTGTCGATCGTCACTAGGCGATTCTGAGATTGAATCGATCGTTGCACTGATAGCATCGATCGTTGCTTGACGATTACAGACAGTTTATGCAGACGTGTGAAACTCGAAGTAATCAGAACCTGAACCTCGTTAATCTCGGACTTGAAGAACTTGGACGTCTAGAGAGGACTAACAGAAGAGAAAGAAGAGCAAGGATGGTGGTACAGAAGTTAATCATTATGCCTGATGCTCAAGGTACCCTGAGGGATCGAGACAACAATCCGTACAATGCTGCTGGGCATCGGATTGACGCTGAAGGGAATGTAATCCCTGATCCTCCTGAGCAACCGCAACAGGAGCAGAACCAAGGCCAAAGACAGGCCCAAGGTAGAGAGATGGTTGTCCATGAGAGGACTTTAGCTGACTACAACAGACCGGATGAGTTTCATGTAAACCGGTCAGCTCTTGTGATGCCTGGTTTTGAGAGGAATGATTTTGAGATCAAAACCATCTACTACTCGCTGATGAGACAGAATGCCTTCCATGGTCATCCCACAGAGCAGCCTATGGATCACATTGATCAGTTTGAGGACCTAATCACTGGCATGAAGTATGATGGAGTCTGCCAGGATTATCTGTTCCTTAAGCTCTTTCCATACAGTCTCGCTGGAGACGCTGCTGCATGGCTGAAGCAACTGCCACCTGGGCAGTTTAATACTTGGGCAGCCCTGAAGAGTGAGTTCCTGCGTCACTTCTATGATGATGCGCGTTCCGATCAGTCCAGACAGGACATACTCACATTTTCCCAAGGACCTGTGGAGCCTCTTAAGACCGCTTGGATGAGATTCAAGAAGTACCAGCGTGACTGCCCACACCATGGATTCACTGAGGTCACCTTGCTAGGTATCTTCTTCAGAAGAATAGATCTTCCATATCAGTCTGCGCTGGATAACTCTAGTAATGCAAACTTCAACACCAGGACTCCTGCACAAGCTAAGCAGTTGATTGAGAACTTAGTGAGCAGCAACAGTTGCAAGACTATGGATGAGAGGAGGAAGAAATCTGGTGGAAGTGTAGAGAATTCAGAGATGGCTGAATTTAGATCTAAGCTGGACACAATTTGCAATCTCCTGGCTGGTAAGAAGGCTGTCCACTTTGCCCAAGATGTAGAGGTAATTCAAACTGAGGAGGACACTCAGGAAGAAGATGTGAATTACATTGGAGGATCTGGTTTCCAAGGTAACAGATTTGGTAATCAGCAGGGAAACAAATTCTTCAATGGAGGACAAAAGAGTGCCTTCGCAGGAAATCAGAACTCCTTTGGACAGACAAGTGGTTTTCAGAAGCCTTTTGGACAAGGTACTCAGAGAACCTATGGATCTTCATCTTATCAGACTCCTCCTGCAGCCACTGCTCATGGAAGTAAGATGGAGGCAATGATGAAACAGCTGTTGGAGAGTCAGACTAAGAGTGCTGCAGACTTCGACAAGAAGATAGATACAGTCTATGAGGAGCTGAATGGGAAATTTGAATACCTGAGCGCACATATGAAGGAGCTTGATGCTAAGGTTGCAAGAACTGCTGGATATGCTCAGAGGGAAGATGGATATCTCCCAGGGCGAACTGATGCTAATCCCAAGTACCAATGCAATGCAGTGACATTGAGAAGTGGTAAGGAGTTGTTACATGGCCAGAAAAGGCAGTTAAGTGTTGAGGAACTCGTGGAAATTGAAGAATTGGAAGATGGGATCCGTGACATTCGCAATGCATCGATCGACCCCACCAAGCAACGGTCGATGCAAAGCGATAACGAAGAAACTGTCGTAGCGAAGTCACCCAGCAACGATCGACACAACTCCAGTGACGGTCGATGCAAGGCGACTGCAGAGAGCTCAAAACCAGAGAAACCGAAACAGTCGACCGAGAGGGTTTACAAGCCTAAGGTACCTTATCCCAAGAATCCCAGAAAGGCTAAAAACGATAGGCAATATGCCAAATGCAAGGAGTTCATTAAAAAGGTGAAAGTTGAAGTGCCTTTGATTGACTCCATGGAAACCTCTCCTGTGATGAGAAGATGTCTTAAGGATATGATTGCTGGGAAGTGGTCTGACGAGGAGAGTGTAATGATGATCAATGAGGTGTGTAGTGCAGTGATTCAGGGCAGGATTCCTGAGAAGTTAAAAGATCCAGGAAGCTTTGTACTAGATTGTGCTATCTGCAGGGAGAGATTCGAAAGGTCTCTATGTGATCTTGGTTCCAGTGTGAATTTTATGCCTTTCTCAGTTGCTAAGAGGCTCGGGATGACTGACTTTATACCCACTAGGATATCACTGGTTTTGGCAGATAGAACAATCAGGATTCCCGAAGGATTATTGGAGGATGTGCCCATAATGATTGGCCAATGTGTGATTCCTACTGACTTTGTGGTTCTGCAGTATGGAGAGGAACCAAAGGATCCACTAATTTTAGGCAGGCCTTTCTTAGCTACAGCTGGTGCGATGATTGACTGTCAAGGAGGTAGAATAGTTCTAAATGTGGGTGATCTGAAGATGAGTTTTGATATGGACAAGCTGGCAAAGAGACCAACCATCGACGGACAGACCTTCTATGTTGACACACTAGGTGATTTGGCTACATAATACTTTTACAAGTCACATGCTGAAGACCCACTAGAAAGAGCTTTACCGAGCTCTATATTGGAGCTGGAGTACCTGCAGGACGAGCCAGCAATGTGCTATGCAAGACTGATGGATTTGGTTGAAGTGGCGATGAAGGTGGAAGTGTCTAACGCGACGATGCAACGATCGACACCAACTAAGCATCAGTCGTTGCAAGTCGACAGAGACTGGGCCGAGGAAAAAGCTCTGAAAATAGAGCTGAAACAACTTCCATCCGGGCTAAGGTACGCGTTTCTTGGACCAAATTCAACTTATCCAGTGATTGTTAATGCTAGTTTGAACAACGCAGAGCTCACTTTACTGCTAAGAAAGCTGCGCAAGCATCGCAAAGCTCTTGGATATTCTCTTGATGACATTTCAGGTATCTCACCAGAGCTGTGCATGCATCGGATACATCTTGAGGATGAGTCTAAGACATCTGTTGAGCATCAGAGAAGGCTTAATCCTAATCTACAGGAAGTAGTTAAGAAGGAGATTATGAAACTCCTGGATGCTGGGATTATCTATCCTATTTCAGACAGTAATTGGGTAAGTCCAGTCCATGTAGTGCCTAAGAAGGGTGGAGTTACAGTTGTGAAGAATGAGAAGAATGAGTAGATCCCTACTAGGACTGTGACGGGACACACGATGTGCATAGATTACAGGAAGCTGAATGCTGCAACCAGGAAGGATCACTTTCCCTTGCCTTTTATTGATCAGATGCTGGAGAGGTTAGCTAATCATCCTTACTACTGCTTCCTCGATGGATACTCAGGTTTCTTTCAGATTCCTATCCACCCAGAAGATCAGGGAAATACCACTTTCACTTGTCCATATGGCACATTTGCTTACCGAGGATGCCTTTTGGACTCTGTAATGCTCCTGCCACCTTCCAGAGATGCATGATGTCCATATTCACTGATATGATTGAGGACGTATTCATGGATGACTTCTCAGTCTATGGATCATCTTATAATGATTGCTTAGATAATCTGTGCAAGGTGCTGACTAGATGCGAAGAGAAGCACTTGGTCCTTAACTGGGAAAAATGCCACTTCATGGTCAGAGATGGTATTGTTCTTGGACATAAAGTATCTGAAGCAGGGATCGAAGTAGACCGCGCTAAGATTGAGGCAATGACCAACCTTCAGGCGCCTGATTCTGTTAAGTCTATAAGAAGCTTTCTCGGACATGCTGGCTTCTATAGACGGTTCATCAAAGACTTCAGTAAGATTGCTAGGCCACTAACTGCTTTGCTGTGTAAGGATACCAAATTTGAGTTCAATGCAGACTGTCAGACTGCATTTGAACAAATCAAGCAAGCATTAGTGAGTGCTCCAATTTTTCAGCCACCAGATTGGGATCTACCTTTTGAGGTTATGTGTGATGCAAGTGACTTTGCTGTAGGAGCTATTCTGGGACAGAAGAAGGACAGAAAGCTTCATGCTATCTATTATGCGAGTAGGACACTAGATGATGCGCAGAGAAACTATGCAACCACGGAGAAGGAGCTGTTGGCTGTTGTCTTTGCATTTGAGAAATTCCGCCCCTATCTTGTTGGCTCCAAGGTGATTGTTCATACTGATCATTCAGCCCTGAAGTATCTGATGCAGAAGAAGGATGCTAAGCCAAGATTGTTGAGATGGATTATGTTGCTTCAGGAGTTTGATATTGAAGTGAGGGACAAAAAGGGAGTTGAGAATGGAGTTGCTGATCATCTTTCAAGGATGCTGGTTGAAGAAGAAGTGCCCATCAATGATTATTTGCCTGAGGAAAACGTCAATATGATTGGTACAATTTTTCAGACGGATTTGGGCAGAGAGTTGCAGAACTGTCGGGACAATCGCACAGTGTCGATCGATGCCACATTGGAAACGGTCGATACAAGTATCGGGGAAGCAACGATCGACACATGCACACGCAACGGTCGATGCATACCTGATACGAACCGAGAATCCTTAAGTATCAGAATTGGGAATTATGACTTCGAAATTGCTGCTGTAGCAATCACTGATCGACCATGGTATGCAGATATAGCTAATTACCTTGCTGCTGAGACTGAACCAGATGATTTGAAGGGTTATGCAAAGAAAAGTTCTTTAGGGAGCTTAGAAGATACTACTGGGATGAGCCTTATCTCTATAAGCACTGTTCAGATAGTCTTTACAGGAGATGCGTTGCTGAATCAGAAGTTCCAGACATCCTTTTCCACTGTCATGGATCAGATTATGCTGGACATTTTGCTACATTCAAGACTGTGTCTAAGGTTCTGCAAGCAGGTTTCTGGTGGCCTACAATGTTTAGAGACACTCATTCTTTCATCTCTCAATGTGATGCCTGTCAGAGGAGAGGGAAAATCAGTAAGAAGCATGAGATGCCTCAGAACTTCATTCTGGAAGTTGAGGTTTTCGATTGCTGGGGCATAAATTTCATGGGTCCTTTTCCCTCATCCTATGGGAATAAGTTCATCTTGGTTGTTGTGGACTATGTGTCTAAGTGGGTTGAAGCAATAGCTAGTCCAACCAATAATTCTTCGGTGGTCACTAAGCTGTTTAAGACCATAATATTCCCCAGATTTGGAGTAACCTCGTATAGTGATTAGTGATGGAGGATCTCATTTTGTCAATAAGGTCTTCGAGAAGCTGCTGAAGAAGCATGGAGTTCATCACCGAGTCGCTACTCCTTATCACCCTCAGACTAGTGGACAAGTCGAGGTTTCTAACAGGCAGATTAAAGAGATCCTTGAGAAGATAGTTGGAAAGACAAGGAAAGATTGGGCAGCAAAGTTGGATGATGCATTATGGGCTTACAGGACAGCATTCAAGACACTACTTGGGACCACTCCATTCCATCTGCTATATGTAAAAACATGTCATCTGCCAGTAGAGCTTGAGCACAAAGCAGCATGGGCTGTAAAACAGATGAATTTTGATCTTAAATCCGCTGCAGAAAGGAGATTAGTACAGCTTAATGAGTTGGATGAGATTAGACATTTTGCCTATGAGAACTCAAAGCTGTACAAGGAGAGGACTAAGGCATATCATGACAAGAAGATTGTCTCCAGACAGTTTGAGCCTAATGATCAGGTACTTTTGTATAACTCTCGTTTGCATTTGTTTCCAGGTAAGCTGAAAACAAGGTGGTCTGGTCCTTTCACAATCAAAGAGGTGCGTCCATATGGAGCTGTCGTTCTAACTGGCAAGGAAGGTGATGAATTCACTGCGAATGGTCAGAGGGTGAAACATTATTGGGCTAAGGCCGAGATTCCAGAAGGTCAGATTCTGCCTCTGGATAATGCACCCTCTACCTAAATCAGTTGAAGCGTCAAGCTATTGACGTTAAACAAGCGCTGAGTGGGAGGCAACCCACTGTTTTCGTTTTTGCATTTTAATTTTAGTGTTTTGTAGGATTTTACGGTTTGTTTCTGGTTTTGGTGCGTTTTTGTTTGCAGGTCTCAGACGAATCGCAGTGCGTCGATCGACACACCACTGTGTCGATCGTCACAATACGATCGAAATCGCATTGCAGTGATCGTTGCGGTCCTGAGCAACGATCGATCATACACGAAAAATCGCCTAGCAACGGTCGATGCACCTAGTGCAACGATCGATGCCTGAGCGACAGAGGTAAAACCCGACAGAACTCAATCAATCCTTTTAACAAATTTTTTCTTTCTTTTTGCCAATCCTTCGCTTGCCACTACTGGGGACAGTGTGTCTTAAGTGTGGGGGGAGGTTCTACTAACTTCTTTCTTTTGTTTTCTTAGAGTCAGTTAAATTTTTCAAAATTTGTTTTATCGAGTCAAAACTTTTAAGTAGGAAACAATGATTTTTTGAGAAGATTAGCAGCACTTGCAGGAACTTAAGTAACCATTGGGATGAAACTGCAGATCATCTCTGACTATTAGAAAACCCAGACATGGATCAACCTACTAAGGACACCCACATCGCTTCAGGTATCGGAGGATCCTTTTACTGACTTCAAACTTAATACTGACTTAGATTTCTCACCTAAGGGCTTGGTATACTTTGTGTCGGATTCCCTTGTTAGTTCTGACACAGCCTGTAAACCTGTCCTATTTAGTTCCCTTCTCCCCTTCCATTAAAAAAAAAAAGATAATAAACTGAGGATGAGTTAGTAACTCCGAAGTGGTCATGGGAATGGTAGCTACAACTTTCATATCCTGTGCATCCATGGAATGTGTCCAAGGTACACCCCTTAACGGGAAGAGCACTGATAAAATAAAATAAAATGATACCCAATGGGGAAAAATCAGAATGCTAAGGAAAGGAAAAGAGAAGAAAGGGACTAGAGAAAGATAGTATGGTGGTCTAGAGCTGATAAGGTAAGAGTCCATGTGCCTTTGATCGATACTCCTTAGGTGAGACCGCACTTAAATACTTGCAGAGGTCAGTAGGGTTAATTTGAATGCGTGAATGTGATTGTGGAGTTTACTTAGGACAGTTGCTAAGTGTGGGGGAAGTATATGTTGGTCTTGATGTCTGCATGTTGATTCTTTCATGTGGTTTGCTAAGGGGAATCTGAGTGTTGCTGCTTCTAAGATGAAAAGAGTTTCTGAAGAGTTTTCAAACCTCTTCACTACATCCTAGTTCTCTGTTTTGCTTGAGGGCAAGCAAAGGCTAAGTGTGGGGGAGTTGATATATCATGGTTTTTACCGGTTTTATGCCATGATATAATTGTGTTTTAGTGTTCTTTTGTGTTCTTTTAGAGTCTATTACAGGTATAATCAGGTTTGGAGCAGAATTGGAGATATTGGAACATTTTGGGGATTTTTGGAGTGCTTGGCCGAGAGATTGAGCTCACTGTCCGATTTTGAGATCATGCATCGATCGACACACCTTTGGTGTCATCGACACACTAGCGAGTTGGGCCTATACGGCGGTTTAATGAAGAATGAAGATTTTGCACTTTGGCCCAGAAGTTTCCAGTATTTACAAAGAAGCCCCAGCCGAGATTATGCCTATATATTTAGGATTTTGGTGTTTATTTTAGATACGCTTTCATACTTAGAGCTAAGAGATTTTTAGAGCTTTTGGGGCTGATCTAATCATGTACTTCATCTATTTTGGAGAAGATTTCGAACCCCTTTATCTATTTAATTTCTTATATGCAATCTATTAATTCTATGATTTCTGTTTCATTAATCATGTCTGAGTAGATTCATAGTTAGGTTTAGGGTTTCTCATTAAGGATTTCATGACTTGCTAGACTTGTTTAATTCAGTTAAGGATTCACATGAATAGAATGTTCTTCGATCTAAATTGAGTTTAATGCTAGTTCTAACCTGATCAATTAGAATCTAGATCTTAGGTTGCTAAATACGACACGAGAGTGTGGTTTAGAATCTGAACTATTTAGGTTGAGCAATTAAACTTCTCGCAAAGGAATCTGGTTTAGTTTAATTGTGAACATATCGAACTTGAAATTAATGCTGGTTTAATCTGTTAGTAATTGCAAAGGAATTTGGATTACTGCACTTAGACTTAGAGAATTCTCGCAAAGAGATTTGGTTAATTCTATATCCGTGATTTGAGTTCTAGAACTGTGCTTAATTAGATCCTGACTGATTGATTTGTCTGCTTGTCTGATTTCCTGAGAACGCCCTAGACTTAGCGCATTTAATTAACTGCTTTCACCACCAACAATCTGCTACTTGTTTACTTTCTTGTTTTGCTATTTAGTTTACTACAATTTGCTTTCTTCTTAGTTTAAATTCCTACGGTTCTTTATCTATCGAGACCAGAGTCTCTGTGGACTCTATACCATATATAGTACAATCACTTAACTGTGCACTTGCAGTAGAATATGATTAAAACCTGACCCTATCAAGCATCATCATAGAAGTGTCTCAGAAACTCACTCTTAACAGCGTCCCAAGTAGTAAACTTCCCAGGTGGAAGTTGTTTCAGCCAGGCAGCAGCATCTCCAGCGAGAGAGTAGGGGAAGAGTTTGAGAAACATATAGTCATAGTTCACTCCATCATACTTCATCCCAGTGACTATGTCCTCAAACTCATCAATATGATTCATTGGCTGCTCATTAGGGAAACCATGGAAGGCATTCTGCCTCAGAATAGAGTAGTAGATGGTCTTGATCTCGAAGTCATTCCTCTCAAAACCAGGAGGCACAAGAGCTGACCGGTTAGCATGAAACTCATCCGGACGGTTATAGTCAGCTAAGGTCCTCTTATTAGCAACAGGAGGATTAACCATCCGCCTCTCCTCTTGTCCTTGGCCTTGTCCTTGGCCTTGCTCTTGTTCTTGTTCAGGCTCAGGAATCACATTCCTTTCAGCATCAATCTTATGCCCAGCAGCATTGTACGGATTGTTTTGTCGGTCCCTCAGGGTACCTTGAGCATCGGGTATCAGAATCAGACGTTCTCGAACCATTCTTGCTCGTTGAACTTTCATGTTAGTCCTCTCTAGTCTAGCAAGCTCTTCAAGTTGGAGATTAATGAGATTAGTATTCGGATTACTTCTGGTATCACGCGTCTGCATAAACCGTCTGTAATCGCAGTGCAACGATCGATGCTGAGGTGCAACGATCGATTCAACTCCAGTCGCTTAGTAACGATCGACACAAAAGAAGTAACGATCGATGCTATGCGATTGTCAAACCTGCGACAGAGAAGAAACAGAGAAAAATTAGTAACCAAAACAAAAAATAAAAATCCTAGTCTAAACCCTAAGTTCAAATCTATCGAAGACTCAAAAGAGTCCCCGACAACGGCGCCAAAAACTTGATAGGTCAAAAATTATCCATATTTTAACTGCAAGTGCACAGTGATGTGAATGTAGTACTTTAGGGTATCGAATCCACAAGGACTCTGGGCAACGATAGATTAAGAACAGTCAAGTGAAAACTAGGAGAAAGCAATGTAGTGAGAAACTAAAAACAAGGCAAGAAAGTAAATCATTAGCAAGATCGGTTTGTAGGCAATTAACTAAAAGCGCTAAGTCTAGTGAGTTCTCAGGAAATCAGACAAGCAGATAAATTATTCAGTCAGGATCAAATTAAGCACAGTTCTAGAACTCAAACACGGAAATAGAATTAACCAACTTTCGTTGTGAGAATTCTCTAAGCCTAATTGCAGAAATCCAAATTTCTTTGTAATTCCTAACAGATTAAACTAGCTTTAAGATTAAGTTCGATATGTTCACAATTCAATTAAACCAAATTTCTTTGCGAGTAATTCAATTGCTCAACCTAAATAGTTCAGATTCTAAACCACACTTTCGTGTCAATTTAACAACCTAAGATCTAGATTCTAAGTGATCAGGTTAGAAACTAGTGTTAAGCATAATTTAGATCGAAGAAAAATTATTGATATGAATCCTTAACTGAAATAAATAAATCTAGCAAGTCATAAAATCCTTAATGAGAATTCCTAAACCTAACTATGAATCTACTCAGACATGGAATTGTTGGAACTTCCAGCCAATTCTACCAGATTCAGAATTGCTGTCAGGTTCCGAAGCCTAGGATCTAGGGTCTAGTTAATTGAATCAAGGATCTGATCGCGTGTTAACCTGGAGATTGGCAGCGGAAGATTCAGGCAATACGAGATCTCTGGAGCGCCTCAGATGCTGCGCCTCTACTTCAGTCCACACACACACAAGCTGGAATCCGCCGGGATGCTAGTACCGGGAATCGGATCTCCTGGGAACTGAGTTTCTGAGGAATAGCCTCTGTTTTCTGTCTAGAAAACTCTCTCGGGCGGCGCACGTCTACTTAGGTCGAATGTATAAGATCACTTATATATAGACCTCGACATAAACCGAAACATTAGTTTCGGTTTCGGCCTTGTGTCGACCGACACACTTAGTGGTGTCGATCGACACACATCTTGTGTCGACCGACGCACCCAATGGTGTTGATCGACACACCTCATTAAAACTCATATTCGATGTGTATCCAATACACACCGACCAGATCATATGCCAATGATCAATCCCACACAAAGTATGTCCAACTTGCTTAGGTGTGTGACCCTGTAGGTTCACACGATACTGGAAATGAGTTACAACTCATTTGTCATTAGCGGTTTCTAGCAAAACATTATGACTACCCAGTATCACATGAATTGTCCGATCTCGACAATACAACTATCTCTAGAGTAAGTACAATGTGATTTCAGGACATAATCCCAACAATCTCCCACTTGTACTGGAATCATCTATTCCTATAATCCCTTCGTCTCTATATCTCGATATGGCATAAGGCAAGAGACTGTTGGAATTGTGTCCAGTAATCTCGGTACTGTCTCTAGAAAGTAAGAGTATGTCAATGATCAGACATAAGTCATATAATACTGGGGGTCATGATGGCTTGCTAGAGTCTGCTCATGATCTATAAGTCTTGGACTTATTGCCTTTATTATATGATCCCATATGGGTCACACGCCTAAGCTAACAGGAAAATGTGTAGGAACGGCTTAGCAGAAGTACGGTAAAAGTGCCAGGCATTTGTCGTACTTAGAGAGAGATTAATGGGTCTGATTAAATCCAAGGGATTTAATCAGATAGGTATTTGGGCCCAAAAGCCCAAAAGGGAAAGAGAAGGGTTTTATAAACTAAAACCCAAATCTCTTTCTCCCTAACCCTAGCCCCCCAGCCGCGAACTCTCTCTCTTCCTGCGCCTCCTCTCCCTTGGTCTAGCAGCCTCTCTTCCTGCTTGGTGTGCGTGTGTGAACCTCTGGAGGAGTTATCACTCGGTGGCTCTCTGATCTCTGACCTGTTCTCTCTTTCCGCTGCATAAACAGGTAAAAGGTGAGATCTTATATGTTTCTATTCAAGAGAACCTAGATCCGCATGTTTAGGAACTGTTGAATCTGAGAATTGAATCTGGATTAACACCAAAACATCCTTCAGTGGTATCAGAGCTATTGGTTCTGGTTTTTCTTGTTTAGATTCATGTTTAGGATTGTTTTTCTTGTTTAAAAGTGTTTTGAATCAACTACTGATAAGAGAAATCACTTAAGCAACAAGGAATTGAAACCTAAACAAACTAAAGAAAATCGCATGACCAAACTATATGATTTGGTATGCGTCGGTTTGATGATGCACGGACCGATCGCGAAAGGATCGAGTCGCGTGATCATCCGATCGCGAGACGAGGATCGATCGGCCGAATGGACCACACGGCGATCGTGTTCTGCCGTGTCTCGAGCATCGTCTCGATCGGTGATGATCGTGCGAGGATGGACCGAATGGATCGATCAAACGATCGCGGTCGATCGTCTCGGCATCGTCCCGACCGTCCCTGTCCCGAACGTCCCGATGCATCGTCCCGACCGCAGCTGGGCATCGTCTCGATCTCGGATCGTTGGCGCACAGTTTGCGGCTGGGCATGGTGATCGTGGAGCTAGGTCACAACCATAATTGGTTCGTGACAATTTCGTTTCGGTTCGGTTTAAAATTTGATTAAAATTAAACGTCTCGGTTTAATAAACAGATTTAATAATTTTATTAAATTCTGGTTAAACCGGGATAAGAAATCCAAAGTCGAAAAAATTGGATTTTGTGCCTAAACCAGGATTTTCTAATTTGATTTGGTTGGACCAAATAAATTGAGAAAATCCGGTTTAGTAAATAACCGGTTGACAATTGTGGTCATCGTAGTAATTAAAATTTGGTTAGACCAATTTTAATGAACCAGACCGGTTATGTCATTTAATTGGACAATTGGGTCATGTCTTGGACATGGACCAATTCTTGGGCCTCGGGCCAAGAAGTTAAAACAATTGGGCCAATTATTTGAGTCTTTCTTCAGATTAATTTAAAATTTATTTTATAAAGTTATATAAATCGATTTTAAATTAAAGTTTCCGAAATTTTGAAATTAGAAAGTTTCTTAAAATAGAAGTTTCTAGATTTGCATGTTTTGGATTTTAAGAAGTTTCTAAAGTTAGAAAGTTTCCGGTTTTAGAAAATTTCCAATTTTAGAAAGTTTCCAAAAATAGTAGGTTTCCAAAAATAGAAAGTTTCCCGAAATAGTAATCTTCTATTTTGGGAATGAAATTTTAATAAACCTACGAACCTCAAATAATATCAAGCGTTGGATGTCTTGTCCAGGCTATGTCAGCTGTCGAAGCCCATTCAATTGTATTCATGGCCTTACAGTGTGAGGGTGTCTACTTTTGCGTGGATAAGACGGTTTGTGATTCATAAATGTCATTGGGAGTCCCAGACATTAATGATTACATGACTGTATAGTCTGGTTTTCTTGACTAGGCCATCGGGAGTCCCGGGCCTTGAGACATCAGAGTGGATTGGGCCTCGGGCCCAGATTCACAACCAAGAGTTATATCACGGATATAATTAGCCGACATAGGGCTTACCGATATAAGCTAAGGTTGGGTGACGGCCAGTGGCCCACTTTGATCTTAGTTATATGTGGATCTTGGAATCATTATATTCTATTGAGGGTAGCTTAGGTTATTTGAATATAATGCGTGATTGATCATATTGAGTATAATATAAGATTAATCATATTGAACATATTAACTAATAACCTTTTATCTTATATATTTCAGCTATGACTACTACAAGCACACAAAACACATTCTCAATCCGGTCTGTTCTCGAGAAGGAGAAGCTGACTGGAACGAACTTCCTGACGTGGTCAAGGAACTTGAGGCTGGTCCTCAAGCAGGAGAAGAAGGATTATGTTCTTCGTGATCCTCTCCCCGAGAGGCCTGCTAACAATGCCGCCAGGACTCTGCATAATGCTTGGGAAAAGCATTCGTCAGATGAAAATGATGTGTATTGCCTTATGTTGGCGACAATGACTGCTGAGCTGCAAATGCAGTTCGAGAGTGTATTGTCACCAATTGAGATAATGGCAAGCCTGAAATCGCTTTTTCAGGAGCAAGCAAGGACTGAGAGGTTTCAGACTGTTAAAAACCTCTTAGATTGTAAGTTGGCTGCAAATGCGGCAGTGAGTCCTCATGTCTTGAAGATGATGGGTTATCTCGATCATCTTCAGAAACTCGACTGCCCTATCAGCCAGGAACTTGCCTGCGACATCATTCTGCAGTCATTACCTGCAAGCTATGATCAGTTCATTCTGAACTTTAACATGCATGGCTTGAGTAAGACATTGCCTGAGCTTCACGGAATGCTCAAGACTGCAGAGCCCAACTTGAGGAAAACCGCCAAGGACCCCAATGTGCTTATGGTGCAAAAGGGCAAGGGGTTTAAGAAATCCTCTGCTAAAGATAAGAGAAAGGCCAAGGCTGTCCAAGTCGCGGACAAGGACACGCCAAAGCCCAAGCCCAAGTCAAAGGCTGGGCCAACTGACATATGCAGGTTCTGTAAAGAACCAGGGCATTGGAGGAGAGAATGTAAGAAATTCCAAGAAGGTCTAAAGGAATTGAAGAAGAAGACTCTCGAGACTTCTTCGACAGGTATTTTTGTTATAGAAGTTAATACAACTACTTCTGATAATACCTCATGGGTTATGGATACTGGTTGTGGGGCTCATATTTGTACTAATATGCAGGCACTCAGCAACAGTAGAAGGCTGAAGCAAGGACAAGTGGAGCTACGAGTTGGGAATGGAGCGAAAGTTCCAGCACTAGCTGTAGGCACATACTTGTTGTCTTTACCTTTGGGATTGATTTTAGAACTCAATAATTGTTATTTTGTACCTGCTATAAGCAGAAATATTATTTCAATTTCTTTGTTGGATTTGGAAGGTTATGATTTTTCAGTTAAGAATAAATTATGTTCCTTCAATCGCAACAATTTGTTCTATGGTTCTGCCCCTCTTACGAATGGGCTTTACATACTCGATCAATCCGCGCCAATTTATAACATTAATACCAAACGGTTCAAACCTAATGAGGAGAACCGAACGTTTCTATGGCATTGTCGTTTAGGGCACATCAGCGAGAAACGCATCAAGAGGCTCCATTCGAATGGACTTCTTGGCTCATTTGACTTTGAGTCATGTGAGAAATGCGAATCCTGCATGATGGGCAAAATGACACGGGCCCCTTTTAATAAACCTAACGAGAGGGCCATTGACTTGTTGGGCCTGATACACACTGATGTGTGTGGCCCAATGTCCACAAATGCAAGAGGAAACTATCAGTACTTCATTACCTTCACTGATGATTTCAGTAGGTATGGATATGTTTATTTAATGAAACATAAGTCTGAATCTTTTGAGAAGTTCAGAGAATTCCAGAATGAAGTACAGAATCAACTTGGCAAAAGCATTAAGGCTCTTCGGTCCGACCGAGGAGGAGAATACTTAAGCCAAGAATTCAGTGATCATCTAAGAGAGTGTGGGATCGTATCCCAACTCACTCCTCCCGGAATACCTCAATGGAATGGTGTGTCTGAGAGGAGAAATCGGACCTTATTGGATATGGTTCGATCTATGATGAGTCACACAGACCTTCCAATATCCCTTTGGGGATATGCTCTGCTAACAGCAGTGTTCACTCTAAATAGAGCGCCATCGAAAGCAGTAGCAAAGACACCATATGAATTATGGACTGGAGTGGCTCCAGTGCTGTCTTATCTAAGAATTTGGGGTTGTGAAGCCTATGTCAAGAGATTAATCTCAGACAAGCTTACACCAAAGTCTGATAAATGCTACTTCATTGGTTATCCGAAGGAAACCAAGACTTATTACTTCTATCTACGTTCCGAGAACAAGATATTTGTTGCCCGGGATTGTAACTTTCTTGAGAGAGAGTTTCTCTCTAAGAAAGACAGTGGGAGTAAGGTACTGCTTGAAGAAATTCAAGATGAACAGGATACTGCTCAACCTAATGAGGAAGAGCAGCAGGAGGACCTACAAGAAATTGTAGAGCCTGAACCTGTAGTACCTGAAGTTCGAAGATCCGGGAGGATCCGTCACGAACCCGAGAGATATCAAGGATTCCTCGTGACTGACTGTCATGATCTTCTGATCATTGATGGTGATGAACCATCGAACTTCAATCAAGCCATGATGGGCCCAGATTCCTCGAAGTGGCGCAAGGCCACTGATTCCGAAATGGACTCCATGTCGGTCAACCAAGTGTTTTCGTTGGTTGACTTACCCGCTGGTGTAAAAGCCATCGAGTGCAAATGGATCTTCAAGAAGAAGATTGACGTGGATGGAAATGTCCAGATTTATAAAGCCAGGTTGGTGGCAAAAGGTTTCAGACAAGTTCACGGTGTGGATTACGATGAAACCTATTCACCAGTGGCTATGATGAAATCTATTCGGATTCTACTAGCAACTGCAGCTTTTCATGATTATGAAATTTGGCAGATGGACGTGAAAACCGCCTTCCTGAATGGTATTCTGGAAGAGGATGTGTATATGACGCAACCTGACGGTTACATAGATTCAAAGAATGCTGGGAAAGTATGCAAGCTTCATAAATCCATTTATGGATTGAAGCAAGCATCGAGGAGCTGGAATCTTCGTTTTGATGAAGCAATCAAGCAATTTAACTTCATCAGAAACGAAGAAGAACAATGCGTGTATAAGAAAACTAGTGGGAGCAAGATAGTATTTCTTATTCTGTATGTCGATGACATACTGCTTCTCGGAAACGACATTCCAATGCTGAAGTCGGTAAAAGACTGGCTTGGAAGTTGTTTTTCCATGAAAGACATGGGTGAAGCCGCATACGTTCTTGGAATCAGGATCTACCGGGATAGATCTAGAAGGCTGATAGGCTTGTGTCAAGACTCATACATTGACAAAGTCCTACAAAGATTCAGCATGAAAGATTCCAAGAAGGGCTTCACGCCAATGGTACATGGCACAACGCTAAGCAAGAAGCAGAGCCCTACGACGGCTGCTGAGCTTGAGCGCATGAAGAATATTCCTTATGCATCTGCAATAGGATCTGTCATGTAAGCCATGATCTGTACTCGTCCTGATGTTGCTTATGCATTGAGCATGACGAGTAGATACCAGTCAAATCCAGGTGAAAACCATTGGATTGCCGTAAAGAATATCTTGAAGTATCTAAGACATACTAAGGATAAGTTCTTGGTGTACGGTGGAAGTTATGTGCTTAAAGTTAGTGGATTCACGGACGCAAGTTTCCAGACAGACCAAGATGATTTCCGGTCACAGTCCGGCTATATCTTTTGTCTGAATGGCGGTGCAATCAGTTGGAGAAGCTCCAAGCAAGACACCGTTGCTGATTCCACTACAGAAGCTGAATATATCGCCGCCTCAGAAGCTGCGAAGGAAGCTGTTTGGATACGAAAGTTCATTATTGAGCTAGGTGTGATACCAGATGCGGCTGAGCCTCTAGCACTGTTTTGTGATAACAATGGTGCTATAGCTCAGGCAAAGGAACCGAGATCACACCAGAAATCCAAGCATGTTCTAAGAAGATTTCACTTGATACGTGACATCATTAATAGAAAGGAAGTCAAGATCAGCCGAGTTCAGACAGATGATAACGTCGCTGATCCATTGACAAAGCCACTCCCAAGGCCTAAGCTCGAGTTTCTGACTGAAGCTGTAGGCATTAGAGACATTGAAATGTAATCTAAATTTGAGTGGGAGTTTGAGGGCTTTTATTTAGTTGTTTGACATGTTCTTGTAAAACATTCTTATGTTTAATGAAATTATTATTTCAAGATTATTTTTAACTGTGATGAAATAATCGTTCCAAAGTGATATAAACCATTTTATAGGTCATCGAAGTAAGTGACTTGATCTTGAGTCATCAAAGTCATTTAGCTTGATCATGAGACCCTATATTTGATAGATGGATTATATCATCATGTCCCTAGTCGAAGGTTGTTGAAATTGGAACACCAACAACCGTGTGAGACTGGATTGGTATGTGACTTATGACAAAGTCTCCGTGTGTCATAGATGCGCGGCATCAAAGTCAGTACATAGGTGTATGTGGGGTACATACGACCGGACAAGACCCGCTTATAAGAACTCTTCAGGATATTTATATCTGTGTCATAAGAGATTCTTACTACGACTATAGAGTATAGTCCTTAGACCTGAGTTCGCATGCATGTGACTGCACATGGACTGATGCACTTTGATCATTGTCTAACGCTATCGTTCTGCGATAGTTATAAGGACCTTGTTTGGGTACATTATGAAATGAGTAGTTTACAGTGATGGAACAAGACGGGATTTGTCCCTCCAATATAAATGGAGTGAATATCTCTAGGCCAATCGGAGATTTGAATACTGGAAAATGCATGGCCATGCTCAAACGGACTGTCCCGAGTCGTTTGGATTGTCAGTATCGAATCAGAGTCCGATGAACAAGATTAGGCTTTATAAGGATGACACTAATCTTTCCTTATGACTAATCGAGATATTGTGACAAAAGGATTATGAATACAGAGATTCCAGTACAAGTGGGAGATTGTTGGAATTGTGTCCAGTAATCTCGGTACTGTCTCTAGAAAGTAAGAGTATGTCAATGATCAGACATAAGTCATATAATACTGGGGGTCATGATGGCTTGCTAGAGTCCGCTCATGATCTATAAGTCTTGGACTTATTGCCTTTATTATATGATCCCATATGGGTCACACGCCTAAGCTAACAGGAAAATGTGTAGGAACGGCTTAGCAGAAGTACGGTAAAAGTGCCAGGCATTTGTCGTACTTAGAGAGAGATTAATGGGTCTGATTAAATCCAAGGGATTTAATCAGATTGGTATTTGGGCCCAAAAGCCCAAAAGGGAAAGAGAAGGGTTTTATAAACTAAAACCCAAATCTCTTTCTCCCTAACCCTAGCCCCCCAGCCGCGAACTCTCTCTCTTCCTGCGCCTCCTCTCCCTTGGTCTAGCAGCCTCTCTTCCTGCTTGGTGTGCGTGTGTGAACCTCTGGAGGAGTTATCACTCGGTGGCTCTCTGATCTCTGACCTGTTCTCTCTTTCCGCTGCATAAACAGGTAAAAGGTGAGATCTTATATGTTTCTATTCAAGAGAACCTAGATCCGCATGTTTAGGAACTGTTGAATCTGAGAATTGAATCTGGATTAACACCAAAACATCCTTCAGAGACTGTGTCATCCTTATTATAGCCAACATCATGTTCATCGAACTCCTGATCTATACTGATAAAACAAACGACTGACAATCACCTCGTTTGAGCACGGCCATGCATTTTCTCAGTATCAAATCTTCGATGGGCCCTGAGATATTTATCTCCTGTTATATAGGAGGGACAAATCCCATCTTGTTCCATCCCTGTTTCTACACATACTTCATGATACGCATAAGCAATGCCGTTATAGCCGCCAGTTACGGAACGACGTTTGACAAGGTCAAAACGCACCAATTCATATGCTAGAAAGCATGATGAACTCAGGTCTAAGGACTATACTCTATAGTCGTAATGAGAACCTCCCATGACACTGATATAACTATCATGTGGAGTTCTCATTAAGCGGGTCATGTCCGATCATATGTTTACCAACATATATCTATGTGACTGACTGTGATAATCATATCATTGACTCCATGAAACTTAGTCCAACAGTCACCTCACATACTAGCCTCGCGCGGTTATTGGTGCCCCACTTCAATAACCTCGACTAGGGACAATCATGATTTATGTCATCTTTTACTTATAGGGTTTCATGATCAAGTCCTCAACTTGATGACCTATAAGATGAACATAAAATACTTTGGGACCATTATTTAATTATCCAATAATTAAATAATACCGATGTCAGTTTAACTTACATAAACACTACCATAGCATGTCTATGTAAAGATTACAACATAACTAAAATAACTCCCACTAGAATCAAGATAATCTCTTCAGATATCTTATACCTACAGCAACATAATAAGTTTCGTGCTTAGGTTGTGGGAGAGAATGCGGTGTCATTGCTTGAAATAATTCCAACAAACCACACCGCCATTCAGATAAAAGCACTATTCTACGGTCCAATGCTTGGAGCCCTTCCAACAGATAGCACCGCTATTCAGACAAAGAGACATAACCGGGTGGGAACCGGGAATCGTCTTTGTCCGTCTAACTACTTTCAACTGGTTCGTCACTTCCTCAGTTCACCACGAAACTATCCTTAGAGTTCCTCAAACACTTGGGATATTTCTGGTAACTGTTCAGTGACTATTACCGGAACATATTGGTATTTTCTCGTCATGCTTTATGCGTAAGCTGCATCTAGACGAGCACAAAATATGGCATTTATGATGGATTCTATTGCAGCAGCATTAGCAATCACACTCATTAATAATAGCTCAGCTAGTGTCCAAAACACTTCATCTTGCTAAGATTATTGCTATAAGACCTTTGGTATGAAGCCATTCTTGGAATCATGCATATTGGAACTGTCCAATACCTTATCAACATAAGGATTTTGACACGATCCAATTAGCCTTTCTGATCCATTCCAATGGATCCTTATTCCAAGAACTTTTACAGCCTTCTCCAATGTCTATCGTTAAATTTGACTTCCGACCCAAATCTTGATAAGACTTTGGCGTCGGAACGTCGTTTATGAGATTAAGTATGTTATCTACATACAGTGTGAGAATTGCAATTACGCTCCCACTAGTCTTCTTGTAAACGCATGGTTTCTTTTCTTTCTGATCAAGTCAAAACTTTTGACCACATTATCAGAATGTTGATTTCAACTCCAAGATGTTTGCTTCAACCCAGAAATGGATCGGTGAAGCTAACATGCATACCCAGCCACTTTTCAATGATCAATAGATCACGACAATCGGCTACGAGAAATCACTCTCGAGTTAGTGACGGATCCTTTCGGATCTGCGATTTTCAGGCTCCACAGGTGTAGGTCCTACCGCACTTTGTAGATCTCACCGCTGCTCTCCCTCAACAGGTTGAGCAGCATCCTGTGTTTATCGAATTTCTTCGATGTGTACTTTTACTCCCACTGTTCTTTTGGAAAGTATGATCTTTCTTACAAGACACAGTTCTGGACAATAAAATTACTAAGCCTTGGTTTCCCTAGGAAAACCAGCGAGGTTGAACTTATCAGATTTGGGTTCAAGCTTATTAGCTTTCATCCCCAAATCATCAGAAACAACTTTCTTGAAAAACTTCCAGTCTACATCCAATGTGGTGTCTTTCAATTGATTCTGATTGAAACTCTTTTTCTGCGCAAAGACAGACATTTTAGAATGTATTCTTAAATGATTATGGAAGATTCCTGTGACTCATCATTAATCGGAGCATATCTAATAAGATCCGATTCATTCTGTCAGATGATCACTCAATTCTTGACTCAAATATTTTCCTACGCGATTCAATCGAGGATCTCAATACTTCTGTCAAATTGGTTCTACACTTCACCTTGGAACTCCTCAAGGGATTCCTGCTCGTGTCTCATCAAACGAACACAGCCATACTTATTGACGCCATCAATAAGGTAATGAAGTACAGAAGATTTCCTCTGGCACTAATGCTCGTTGGGCCGCATACATCAGTATGTGTAAGGCACAATAAGCCTCTGGCCCGTTTCCTTTAGCTCTGCTAAAAGGGCCTTAGTCATTTGGTCCAGTGAACAGAATTCATATCTCAAATGATTAATAATCGAATGAGTCCAAAACTATGGAACTTCCGAATCCGCTTCACTCTATTTGGTTAAACGACTATGCCAAGGAAAAGTCGAATTCGAGTCATCAGACTCAAACCTTTAGTATTTGTGTTATATCCAAACTTACGCTGGTTTAGATATAAAACCCATTCCAAACGGGGGGCTACCATATGATATTTCATTAAGATCTAAAGAACAAAACTTGTCTTTTATCAAAATGAAAAACATCCAAATTCTTACTAGAAAATGAAAGACATTTCTGCACAAGGCAGATACATAGTAGCAATTACTTAATTTCTAAAACCAAGTATGAAAGGCTCCTACAAGTGGAGAATCTCTACGGCTCATGCAGCAACCATTGCTTCATACCAGACACGCAGTTCCACTTGTCCTTCCTTCAACGTTCTACTTTAGCTTAGGTCCTGCATATTTCAAAAATATCAGTACCATAACTAGTATCCAATACTCAAGTAGAACTTGAAGTAATAACACAATACCTGAAGAAGAAGTACCATGCATCTCCTTCATCTCTTGTGAATCTTCCAAGAACTTAATGCAATCTTTCTTCCAATGCCCTGACTCATCGCAGTAGAAGCATTTTCTAACACCAGACGGGCCTGACTTGGGCTTATTAGATGACACAGGCTTATCCTGATTCCAAATCTGGACGGCCCTGCCTCTACCCTTGCCAACACAAGATTTCTCAAATCTTTTACCCTTTGTGATGTCTTGCTCTGCTGTTTTGAGCATGCCATGCAGCTCAGTCAACGTCTTCGTCAAACCTATCTTGATATAGTTCTTAATGAACTTATCATAGCTTGACGGCAGTGACTGCAAAATGATGTCAGTGGCCAACTCTAAGCTGACAGGACATTCCAGTTTCCCCAGGTTATCAATGTAACCCATCAGTTTAATGACATGAGGACTTACTGGAGCATCCTCTGGTAGCTTGCACCCAGTGAGAGACTTCACCATCTGGAATCTCTCAACTCGTGCCAGATCCTGAAACTTCAGTTTCAGGCTGGTGATCATCTCTATTGGCGACTCCATGCTCTCGTATTGACTTTTCAAGTCCGAGTTCTGTTGGGATTATGTCCTAAAATCACATTGTACGAACTCTAGAGATAGTTGTATTGTCGAGATCGGACAATTCATGTGATACTAGATAGTCATAATGTTTTGCTAGAAACCACTTATGACAAATGAGTTGTAACTCATTTCCAGTATCGTGTGAACCTACAGGGTCACACACCTAAGCAAGTTGGACATAGTCCATATGGGATTGATCATTGGCATATGATCTGATCGATGTGTATTGGATGCACATCGAATATGAGTTTCTATGAGATGTATCGATCGACACCATTAGGTGGGTTGGTCGATACAGAAGGTGTGTCGATCGACACCACTAAGTGTGTCAGTCGACACAAAGGCGAAACCGAGACTGATGTTTCGGTTCACTTTAGGTCGATATATAAACACGTTTTGTACATTCGACCTAAGCAGACTTGTGCGCCGCCCAGAGTGTTTTCTCAGAGAGAAAACACAGAAACCTCAGAGAACCTAAAGTCCCAGGGAGATCCGAGCACCGGTCCTAGCATCCCGGCGGATTCCAGCTTGTGTGCGTGTGGACTGAACAGTAGAGGCGCAACGATTGGGGCGCTGCAGATCTCGTGTTACCACAAACTTCCGCTGCTAAAACTCCAGGTACACACGAGGTGAGATCTTGATTCAATTAACTAGACCCTAGATCCTAGGCTATCGGGAACTCGCGAGAATTCTGAATCTGTAGAATTGGCTCGGATCCCCAACAGTGGTATCAGAGCCTTAGGGTTTTATCATTGAATCGAACCTGTTTGTAGAATTTAATGAATTGAATTCGTTCATTGGAATTATGAGTTAGAACAGGTGAGATCGATCTGATTGATCTGCGATTCTGTGTTTTCGCACAGTGTCGATCGACACACTGGGTGTGTCGGTCGACACAAGGTGGCGAATTCGACAGAGTCGACGGCTAGGGTTTTTCGCGAAGAAAAAACCGAAAGCCTTCTGTGTCGATCGACACACTCACAGAGCAAACTCGGTCGAGTATCGATCGACACAGTTTGAGTGTCGGTCGACACAGGACGAAATTCGGCGGCTAGGGTTTTTCTCGTAGAAAACCTAAAAGCCTACTGCGTCGATCGACACAGGTTGAGTGTCGATCGACACAGGCCGAGCGAATGGTTAATCGGTTCAATTGGATTGGACCGGTTATCATGCTTGGTTAAGTCCGAATAGATCGGTTTGAAATGGATGAATCGGTTCAATTGGATTGAACTAATTATCTCAATCAGCATGAACCGATGGGTTAAATCAGTTTGATTGGATAATACGGTTCAATTGAATTGGACTGGTTATTCCAATCAGTTGAAACTGGTTTAAACGGTTTAAATTGGATGAATTGGTTCAATTGGATTGAACTAATTATACCAATTAGTATAAACCGATTGGTTAAGATCAGTTTGATCAGATAAGTCGGTTCAATTGGATTGGACCGGTTATCAAAACGATCTTCGGTTTAGGTCTATGTCGACCGTCACACATGGGTTGTGTCGATCGACATGACCGGTTCGATGAACCGGGTTAATTGAATTAACTGGTTATCGAAGTCCGGTTATGTTTGGTGGTATCGATCGACAGACATAGTCTGAGTCGATCGATACAGTGCTCGGAATTCTGGTTATTGAACCTTGAATTTGCAGAAACCAAACTCGACCAAAACATTGATCAAAGATTAGCTTCAATATGATCAACTGTCAAGAATCATTTCGTTGTGTGATGTCTAGCCAAGAGCTTGGTGTCCACAATTACGTGAGTAAGGCAGGTAATAATGTTGATGGATTTGCAGTGCATAAGCATCAACAATTACATGACCTAAGAGATTGATTTGCTAACCTTTCAGAGTTTAGTTTCCTCAACTAAATATCAAGTAGTCTTGATGTCTTGCCCAAATCTTGTCTACTGTCAAAACTTGTGTCGTTTGTTGGATATTCTTGGAGTCCTTGGTATCCACTGCAACGTGAGTGAGGCAGGTGGTCTTTGACAGACTTGCAGTGCAACTGTCAATGATCACAAGACAGAAAAGATTGGTTGTACTTGACTGGGCTATCAGAAGTTCTGAGCCCAGAGACATCAGAGTGGATTAGACATAGTTTGTCTCATCCACGACCAAGAGTTGTACTGAGTACAATTAGCAATGATTTGCTTACCTAGATAACCAAAATCTGAGTAAGGCGAGTCGCCCACTCGAATTTTAGTAATCTGAGGATCTTGGATCATTATATTCATAGAGGAAACATTGTTTGAATATAATGCGAGTTTTCTTATAGTTATAAGATTTCTCATCATATACATAACTAAGTCTTTGTTTTTCTTGGATTTCAGCTTATGTCTATGACTACTTTCTCGTTGCGATCCGTCCTTGAGAAGGACAAGTTAAATGGATCCAACTTCCTGGATTGGTATCGGAATCTGAAATGGATGAATCGGTTAAGTCCGAATAGATCGGTTTGAAATGGATGAATCGGTTCAATTGGATTGAACTAATTATACCAATTAGTATAAACCGATTGGTTAAGATCAGTTTGATCAGATAAGTCGGTTCAATTGGATTGGACCGGTTATCAAAACGATCTTCGGTTTAGGTCTATGTCGACCGTCACACATGGGTTGTGTCGATCGACATGACCGGTTCGATGAACCGGGTTAATTGAATTAACTGGTTATCGAAGTCCGGTTATGTTTGGTGGTATCGATCGACAGACATAGTCTGAGTAGATCGATACAGTGCTCGGAATTCTGGTTATTGAACCTTGAATTTGCAGAAACCAAACTCGACCAAAACATTAATCAAAGATTAGCTTCAATATGATCAACTGTCAAGACTCATTTCGTTGTGTGATGTCTAGCCAAGAGCTTGGTGTCCACAATTACGTGAGTAAGGCAGGTAATAATGTTGATGGATTTGCAGTGCATAAGCATCAACAATTACATGACCTAAGAGATTGATTTGCTAACCTTTCAGAGTTTAGTTTCCTCAACTAAATAACAAGTAGTCTTGATGTCTTGCCCAAATCTTGTATACTGTCAAAACTTGTGTCGTTTGTTGGATATTCTTGGAGTCCTTGGTATCCACTGCAACGTGAGTGAGGCAGGTGGTCTTTGACAGACTTGCAGTGCAACTGTCAATGATCACAAGACAGAAAAGATTGGTTGTACTTGACTGGGCTATCAGAAGTTCTGAGCCCAGAGACATCAGAGTGGATTAGACATAGTTTGTCTCATCCACGACCAAGAGTTGTACTGAGTACAATTAGCAATGATTTGCTTACCTAGATAACCAAAATCTGAGTAAGGCGAGTCGCCCACTCGAATTTTAGTAATCTGAGGATCTTGGATCATTATATTCATAGAGGAAACATTGTTTGAATATAATGCGAGTTTTCTTATAGTTATAAGATTTCTCATCATATACATAACTAAGTCTTTGTTTTTCTTGGATTTCAGCTTATGTCTATGACTACTTTCTCGTTGCGATCCGTCCTTGAGAAGGACAAGTTAAATGGATCCAACTTCCTGGATTGGTATCGGAATCTGAGATTCATTCTCAAGCAGGAGAGCAAGGACTATGTCCTTGAAAAGGCTCTTCCAGAAAGGCTTGAGACCAATCGCTCGCATGCAGCATATAATGCTTGGAATAAGCATTATATTGATGTGGTAGATGTGCGTGACCTGATGTTGGCTACCATGAACTCGGACTTGAAGAGTCAATACGAGAACATGGAGTCGCCAATAGAGATGATCACCAGTCTGAAACTGAAGTTTCAGGATCTGGCACGAGTTGAGAGATTCCAGATGGTGAAGTCTCTCACTGAGTGCAAGCTACCAAAGGATGCTCTAGTAAGTCCTCATGTCATTAAACTGATGGGTTACGTTGATAACCTGGGGAGACTGGGATGTCCTGTCAGCATAGAGTTGGCTACTGACATCATTGTGCAGTCACTGCCGTCTAGCTATGACAAGTTCGTTAAGAACTATATCAAGAAAGGCTTGACGAAGAAGTTGACTGAGCTGCATAGCATGCTCAAGACAGCAGAGCAAAACATCAAAAGGGGTAAAAGATTTGAGAAATCTTGTAAAGAAAAGGGTGAAGGCAAGGCCGTCCAGATTTGGAATCAGGATAAGCCAGTGTCATCTTATAAGCCCAAATCAAGCCCATCTGGTGTTAGTAAGTGCTTATACTGTAATGAGTCGGGGCATTGGAAGAGAGATTGCAATAAATTCTTGGAAGATTCACAAGAGATGGAGAAGATGTATGGTACTTCTTCTTCAGGTATTGTGTTATTAATTCAAGTTCTACATAAGTATTGGATACTTGTTGTGGTATTGATATTTTTGAAATATGCAGGACCTAAGCGACAGTAGAACGTTGAAGAAAGGAAAAGTGGAACTGCGAGTCTGGTTTGAAGCAATGGTTGCTACATGAGCCGTAGAGATTCTTCACTTGTAGGAGCCTTTCATACTTGGTTTTAGAAATTAAGTAATTGCTACTATGTATCTGCCTTGTGCAGAAATGCCTTTCATCTTCTTGTAAAGAATTTGGATGTTTTTCATTTTGATAAAAGACAAGTTTTGTTCTTTAGATCTTAATGAAATATAATATGGTAGCACCCCGTTTGGAATGGGTTTTGTATCTTAAACCAGCATAAGTTTGAACATAACACAAACACTAAAGGTTTGAGTCTGATGACTCGAACTCGACTTTTCTTTGGTATAGTCGTTTAACCACGAGAGTGAAGCAGATTCAGTAAATCCATAGTTTTGGACTCTTTTGATTTTAATCATTTGAGATATGAATCATGTTCACTGGACCAAATGACCAAGGCCCATTTAGCAGAGCTAAAAGGAAACGGGCCAGAGGCTTATTGGGCCTTACACATACTGATGTATGCGGCCCAACAAACATAATAGCCAAAGGAAATATTCTGTACTTCATTATCTTATTGATGGAAATCGATAAGTATGGATGTGTTCATTTGATGAGACACGAGCTGGAATCCCTTGAGGGAGTTCAAAGATGAAGTGTAGAACCAATTTGACAGAAGTATTGAGATCCTCGATTGAATCGCGGAGGAAAATACTAGAGTCAAGAATTGGGTGATCATCTGAAAGAATGAATCAGATCTTATGTGATATGATTCGATTAATGATGAGTCACATGAATCTTCCATAACCATTTAAGAATACGTTCTGAAATGTCTATGTTTACGCTAAAAGGTTTCAATCAGAATCAGTGAAAAATACCACATTGGATGTGGACTGGGTGATTTCCAAATCTGTTTTTCTGATTAATTGGGATTGCAAGGTTTGTGTAAGACAGTAGTCAATAAAAAAACTTGAATCCATATCTGATAAGCTCTACCTCGCTGGTTGTCCTGAGGAAACCAAGGCTTAGTACTTTTGCTGTCCAGAACTGTGTCTTTTAAGAAAGGTGATACTTTCAAAAGGAACAGTGGGAGTAAAAATACACATCGAAGAAATTCGATAAACACAGGAGGCTGCTCAATCTGTTGAGAGAGAGCAGCGGTGAGATCTACAGAGTGCTGTAGGATCTGCAACTGTGGAGCCAGAAATTCGCAGATCCGAAAGGATCCGTCACTAACTCGAGAGTGATTTCTCGTAACCAATTGCCGTGATCTGTTGATCATTGAAAAGTGACGAACATGCGAAATTCAGAAAAGCGATGGTGAGCCCCAACTCCGAAAATTAGCTGGGTATGCATGTTAGTTTCACCGATCCATTTTTGGATTGAAGCAAACATCTTGGAGTTGGAATCAACGTTCTGATAATGGGGTCAAAAGTTTTGACTTGATCAGAAAGAAGTGAAACCATGCGTTTACAAGAAGACTAGTGGGAGCGTAATGGCAATTCTCACACAGTATGTGGATAACATACTTGAATCTCATAAACGACGTTCCGACGCTAAAGTCTTGTCAAGATTTGGGTCAGAAGTCAAATTTTATAATAGACATGGGAGAAGCCGCGAGAATTCTTGGAACAAGAATCTATTGATATAGATTGAATAAGCTAATAGGATCGTGTCAAAATCCTTATTTAGATAAGGTATTGGACAGTTCAAATATGCTTGATTCCAAGAATGGCTTCATACCAAAGGTCTTATGGCAATAATCTAAGCAAGATGAAGTGTCTTGGACGCTGGCTGAGCTGGTAACAATATTAGCAAGATGAAGTGTTTTTTTTGAACACTGTCTGAACTAGTATTAATGAGTGTGATTGACTATGCTGATGCAATGGAATCCATCATGAATGCCATATTTTGCGCTCGTCTAGATGCAGCTTAAGCATAAAGCATGACGAGAAAATACCAATGCACTCCGGTAATAGTCACTGAATAGTTACCAGAAATATCCCAAGTGTTGAGAAACACTAAGGATAGGTTCGTGGTGAACTGATAAAGTGACGAACTAGTTGAAAGTAGCTAGTCGGACAAAGACGATTCCCGGTTCCCACCTGGTTATGTCTCTTTGTCTGGATAACGGTGCTGACTGTTGGAAAGGCTCCAAGCAGCGGACCGTAGAATAATGCTGTTATCTGAATGGCGATGTGGTCTATTGAAATTGTTTCAAGCAGAACACCGCATACTCTCCCACAACCTAAGCACGGAATTTATTCTGTTGCTGTAGGCATAAGATATCTGAAGAGATGATCTTGATTCTAGTGGGAGTTATTTTAGTTATGTTGTAGTCTTTACATAGACATGCTGTGGTGGTGTCTATGTAAGTCTAACTGACATCAGTATTATTTAATTATTGAATAATTAAATAATGGTCCCAAAGTATTTTATGATCATCTTATAGGTCATCAAGTTGAAGACTTGATCATGAAACCCTATAAATAAAAGATGACATAAATTATGATTGTCCCTAGTCAAGGTTGTTAAGATGGGACACTAACAACCGCGCAGACTAGTATGTGAGGTAACTGTTGGACTAAGTTTCATGAAGTCAATGATATGATTATCACAGTCAGTCACATAGATGTATGTTAGTGAACATATGATTGGACATGACCCGCTTAATGAGAACTCCACAGGATAGTTATATATAAGTGTCATGGGAGGTTCTCATTACGACTATAGAGTATAGTCCTTAGACCTGAGTTCATCATGCTTTCTAGCATATGAATTGGTGCGCTTTGACCTTGTCAAACGTCGTTCCGTAACTGGCGGCTATAACGGCATTGTTTCGACGTATCATGAAGTATGTGTAGAAACAGGGATGAAACAAGATGGGATTTGTCCCTCCTGTGTAACGGGAGATAAATATCTCAGGGCCCATCGAAGATTTGATACTGAGAAAATGCATGGCCGTGCTCAAACGAGGTGATTGTCAGTCGTTTGTTTACCAGTATAGATCAGAAGTTCGATGAACATGATGTTGGCTATAATAGGGATGACACAGTCTCTTGCCTTATGCCATATCGAGATATAGAGACGAAGGGATTATAGGAATAGGTGATTCCAGTACAAGTGGGAGATTGTTGGGATTATGTCCTGAAATCACATTGTACGAACTCTAGAGATAGTTGTATTGTCGAGATCGGACAATTCATGTGATACTAGATAGTCATAATGTTTTGCTAGAAACCACTTATGACAAATGAGTTGTAACTCATTTCCAGTATCGTGTGAACCTACAGGGTCACACACCTAAGCAAGTTGGACATAGTCCATATGGGATTGATCATTGGCATATGATCTGATCGATGTGTATTGGATGCACATCGAATATGAGTTTCTATGAGATGTATCGATCGACACCATTAGGTGGGTCGGTCGATACAGAAGGTGTGTCGATCGACACCACTAAGTGTGTCGGTCGACACAAAGGCGAAACCGAGACTGATGTTTCGGTTCACTTTAGGTCGATATATAAACACGTTTTGTACATTCGACCTAAGCAGACTTGTGCGCCGCCCAGAGTGTTTTCTCAGAGAGAAAACACAGAAACCTCAGAGAACCTAAAGTCCCAGGGAGATCCGAGCACCGGTCCTAGCATCCCGGCGGATTCCAGCTTGTGTGCGTGTGGACTGAACAGTAGAGGCGCAACGATTGGGGCGATGCAGATCTCGTGTTACCACAAACTTCCGCTGCTAAAACTCCAGGTACACACGAGGTGAGATCATGATTCAATTAACTAGACCCTAGATCCTAGGCTATCGGGAACTCGCGAGAATTCTGAATCTGTAGAATTGGCTCGGATCCCCAACAAGTTCATGGTAGCCAACATCAGACCACGCACATCTACCACATCAGTATAATGCTTATTCCAAGCATTATATACTGCATTCGAGCGATTGGCCCCAAGCCTTTCTGGAAGAGCTTTCTCAAGGACATAATCCTTGCTCTCCTGCTTGAGGATTAATCTCAAATTCCGATACCAATCCAGGAAGTTGGATCTATTTAACATGTCCTTCTCAAGGACGGATCGCAACGAGAAAGTAGTCATAGACATAAGCTGAAATCCAAGAAAAACAAAGATTTAGTTATGTATATGATGAGAAATCTTATCTAATAAGAAAACTCGCATTATATTCAAACAATGTTTCCTCTGTGAATATAATGATCCAAGATCCATACTTCACCAAAATCTGAGTAGACGACTCGTCATTACCCAAAATTTAGTTATCTAGGTAAGCAAATTATTGCTAATTGTACCCAGTACAACTCTTGGTTGCAGATAAGACAATCCATGTCTCATCTACTCTGATGTCTCTGGGCCCAGAACTTCTGATAACCCAGTCAAGTAAAACCAATCTCTTCTGTCTTGTGATCACTGACAGTTGCACTGCAAGTCTGTCAATGACCACCTGCCTTACTCATGTTACAGTGGATACCAAGGACTCCAAGACTATCCAACAAAGACACAAGTCTTGACAGTAGACAAGATTTGGGCAAGACCTCAAGGTTACTTGATATTTAGTTGAGGAAATTAAACTCTGAAAGGTTAGCATATCAATCTCTTAGGTCATGTAATTGTTGATGTCAAGCACTGCAAGTCCATCAACATAATTATCTGCCTTACTCACGTAATTGTGGACACCAAGCTCTTTGCTAGACCATCACACAATGAAATGAGTCTTGACAGTTGACCATATTGAAGCTAAACTTTGATCAAGGTTTAAGTCTGGTTTGGTTTCTGCAAATTCAAGGTTCAATAACCAGAATTTCGAGCACTGTATCGATCGACGCAGACTATGTCTGTCGATCGACACCACCAAACAAAACCGGACTTCAATAACCAAATAATCCAATTAACCCGGTTCATCGAACCGGTCATGTCGATCGACAGAACCCGTGTGTGACGGTCGACATAAACCTTAATCGCAGACAGTTTTGATAACCGGTTCAATCCAATTGAACCGACTTATCAGATCAAACTGATCTTAACCATTCGGTTTATATTAATTGGGATAATTAGTTCAATTCAATTGAACCAATTCATCCAATTCAAACCGTTTTAACCAGTTTTATCTAATTGCGATAACCGGTCCAATTCAATTGAACCGTATTATCCAAACAAACTGATTTTAACCAATTGGTTCATGCTAATTGAGATAATCAGTTCAATCCAATTGAACCAATTCATCCAATTCAAACCGATCTCTTCGGACTTAACCAAGCATGATAACCGGTCCAATCCAATTGAACCGATTAACCAATCGCAAGGTCTGTGTCGACCGACACTCAAACTGTGTCGATCGACACTCGATCGAATCTACTCTGTGTCGACTGACACATGTTAGGCTTTCGGGTTTTCTTCGCGAAAAACCCTAGCCGCCGATTCTGTCGAGTTCGCCATTCTGTGTCGACCGACACACCTAGTGTGTCGATCGACACTGTGCGAAAACACATAATCGATCTTGATCGAAATCGATCTTACATGTTCTAACCAAACAACCTAGTTTGCGAATCTAAATCATTAAATTCAATTAAACAGGTTCGATTCAATGATAAACCCTAAGGCTATGATACCACTGTTAGAACTTCCAGCCAATTCTACCAAATTCAGAATTGCTGTCAGGTTCCCGAAGCCTAGGATCTAGGGTCTAGTTAATTGAATCAAGGATCTGATCTCGTGTTTACCTGGAGATTGGCAGCGGAAGATTCAGGCAATAGGAGATCTCTGGAGCGCCTCAGATGCTGCGCCTCTACTTCAGTCCACACGCACACAAGCTGGAATCCGCCTGGATGCTAGTACCGGGAATCGGATCTCCTGGGAACTGAGTTTCTGAGGAAGAGCCTCTGTTTTCTGTCAAGAAAACTCTCTCGGGCGGCGCACGTCTACTTAGGTCGAATGTATAAGATCACTTATATATAGACCTCGACATAAACCGAAACATTAGTTTCGGTTTCGGCCTTGTGTCGACCGACACACTTAGTGGTGTCGATCGACACACATCTTGTGTCGACCGACGCACCCAATGGTGTCGATCGACACACCTCATTAAAACTCATATTCGATGTGTATCCAATACACATCGACCAGATCATATGCCAATGATCAATCCCACACAAAGTATGTCCAACTTGCTTAGGTGTGTGACCCTGTAGGTTCACACAATACTGGAAATGAGTTACAACTCATTTGTCATTAGCGGTTTCTAGCAAAACATTATGACTACCCAGTATCACATGAATTGTCCGATCTCGACAATTTAACTATCTCTAGAGTAAGTACAATGTGATTTCAGGACATAATCCCAACAGGAATATGAATACATAATCAATGAATTAATAGATTGCATAAAAGAGAATAAAGAAGTAAAGGGGTTCGAAATCTTCTCCAAAAAGCAGAAAGAATTACAGGATTAGATCAGCCCCAAGCTCTAAAAACTCTATGCTCAAAGTATGAAAGCGTATCTAAAAACTAATGTAAAAACCTAATTATATAAGCTAATCACGTCTTGGGGCTTCTTTGTAATTATCAGGAACTTCTGGGCAAAACTGCAATTTCTTCATTCTTCATTAATCGCCGAGGAAAGGCCCATCTCGCTCGTGTGTCGATCGATGCACGATGTGTGTCAATCGATGCATTACTCTGTTTTGGACAGTGAACTCTATCTCTCGGGTCAAAACACCAAAATGCTCCAAAAAGCTTCATAAACTCCAATTCCGCTCCAAATGTGCTAATATCTAATAACACCTGTAAAAGACTCTAAAGAAACACTAAAAGACTCTAAAACACACTTATATCATGGTCTAAAACCGGTAAAAACCATGATATATCACCATCTGCGATCAAAGACACAAGAAAAGAAAACTCGCAATTTAGGCCAAAGCTTTAAAATCAAAAATTGCAACCATATCAATATCTATAATCTCATTCATCCATCGTCAGTAGCAATACCAGTGTCAATTACTTCCAATTCGTTCTAAATTCACCATAAATCAGAGAATCACAAGTGTTCTTCATCAAATCGAAGATTCTCTGAAAACTTGTGAAATCTGTCCATGCAAGTACTAACGCAACACGAAATTATAACTAGCAAGCTTAAACAAGCATCAATAGACAGTGAATAAACCAAAAACGTGATGGATTTTGAATTTTTCACCTTCGGGCCAAAACGAAAAACGTGGAGATTCGGAACACATACTTCGAAATCGGATAAAATGAGTGATACAAATGGAAAGAGGGGTGAAATCAAGTGGATTAGGCTTTGGAATCAACAAAATTGAGCAAGGAATGAGAAATCTAGGGTTTGGGCGATTTTTGTTTCGGGTTTGCGAGAGGATGAAATGAGGAAGAAGAATAAAAAGAAAGGTTAAAGGCACTTACCTTTCGCGTGCTTGCGTCGATCGACACAGTGGATGTATCGATCGTTGCAAATTGCGATTGGTCAAACTGGGTCAAACCAATCGAATTTCCGGTTTAGAGCTCTTTCCTTTAATTTATGATTAAACCATGTGTTTCGATTGCTGCACAGGACCGCAACGATTGACACACATCGTGACTTATTGCTCGCGGTTTGATTTCCTCCGCTGGTTGAACCGCAATCGAACTGGCTCTAATTCACTTGTCTACAGGACTGCAGCGATCGATGCAACGCGATTTCCAGATTCCAAACTAGCTATGTACGACAAAAGCTCCAAAAACGAAAAACACCAAGTAAAATTCTAATAAAAACACCAAAAAGAGTATGTACAAATTTACCAGTGGGTTGCCTCCCACTCAGGCCTTCTTTAATGTCATTAGCTTGACAGGAAGGAGATTTAGGCAGAGGGTGCATCAACCAGAGGCATAATCTGATCTCTTGGAATCTCGGTCTTAACCCAATAATGATTCACCCTCTGTCCACTGAGAGTGAACTCCTTACCTTTTGGGCTGATCAGAACAACAACATCATACAGACTCACTTCCTTGATCGTGAAAGGACGAGACCACCTAAAATGCAGCTTACTTTGAAATAATTGCAAACGTAAGTTATACAAAATTACCTGATCATTAGGCTCAAATTGTCTAGAGACAATCTTCTTGTCATGATAAGCCTTAGTCCTCTCCTTGTACAACTTTGAGTTCTCATAAGCATGATGCCTAATCTCATCCAACTCAATAAGTTGCACTAATCTCCTTTCTGCTGCAAACTTAAAATCAAAGTTCCTCTGCTTCACATCCCATGCTGCCTTATGCTCAAGCTCAACTAGAAGATTGCAGGCTTTTCAATACAGAAGATGAAACGGAGTAGTCCCAAGTGGCGTCTTGAACACAGTCCAATTGGCCCATAATGCATCATTAAGCTTCGCAGACCAATCCTTCCTCGTCTTCCCAACTGTCTTCTCCAATATCTCCTTGATATGTTTGTTAGAGACCTAAACTTGCCCATTAGTCTGAGGATGATAAGGAGTAATAATTCGATGATGAACTCCATGCTTCTGTAGCAGCTTCTCAAAGACCTTGTTGATAAAGTGAGATCCTCCATCACTTATCACAATCTGATGCACTCCAAATCTAGGGAAAATGATGGTCTTAAACAGCTTAATAACCATCGAAAAGTCATTGGTTGGACTAGCTATTTCTTCCACTCATTTAGACACATAATCCACAGCAACCAAAATGAACTTATTCCCATGAGATGAGGGAAAAATACCCATGAAGTCAATTAAGAATGAAATTCTGAAGCGTCTCATACTTCTTACTGATTTTCCCTCTCCTCTGTCAGGCATCACACTGAGAGACAAGAGAATGAGCATCTCTGAACATTATAGGCCACCAAAAACCTGTTTGCAGAACCTTAGAAACAGTCTTAAAAGTAGCAAAGTGTCCAGCATAATCTGATCCATGGCAATAAAATAGAACGTCTGGAACCTCTGATTCGGCAATGCATCTTCTGTAAATGCCATCCAAACAGTGCTTGTATAGATAGAGTTCATCCCAATAGAACCTCATGAGTTCTCTGAAGAACTTCTTCTTTGCATACCCCTGGGATCATCTCGTTCAGTCTCTGCAGCCAGGTAATTCGCAATATCAGCAAACCACGGTTGATCGGGCGTCGAAACGGCATAAAGATCGATGTTGTATTGTCCAATTTGAACCTTCAGAGGTTCTGGGTTCGTAATCGTCGTGTGTCAATCGACGCATGAGTGTGCAACGATCGATTCAGCCCCAATACGTGCATCGATTGTCGCCGAGGTGGCATCGATCGTCACATGTTCTGTAATCCGAGAGTTTCGTAAGTTTCTGTCCAAATCCATCCTAAACACTGTCTCAATCAAATTGACATTCTCCTCGAGTAGGAAATAATCAATGGGGACGTCCTCTTCAACCCTGATCTTTGACAGATGATCAACAACTCCGTTTTCAACTCTCTTCTTGTCCTTAATCTCTATGTCAAATTCTTGAAGAAGGAGAATCCATCTCAGAAATCTCGGCTTAGCATCCTTCTTCTGGATCAAATACTTCAGAGATGAATGGTCTGTATGCACTATCACCTTGGATCTAACCAGATAGGGGCAAAATTTCTCAAAGGCAAAGACAACTGCCAACAACTCCTTTTCTGTAGTGTCATAGTTCTCTGTGCATCATCTAGTGGCATAATAGATAGCATGAAGTTTCTTGTCCTTCTTCTTCCCCAGAACAGCTCCTACAGCAAAATCGCTTGCACCGCACATAACCTCAAAAGGTAAATCCTAATCTGGTGGATGTACTTTAGGAGCACTCACTAATGCTTACTTGATATATTCAAATGTAGTCTGGTAGTCTGCAGTGAACTCAAGTTTCACATCCTTACACAGGAAATCAATTAGTGGTTTAGCAATCTTACTGAAATCCTTGATGAACCTTATGTAGAACCAACGTGTCCAAGAAAGCTCCTCACAGACTTCACAGAATTAGGCGCCTGAAGGCTGGTCATTACCTCTATCTTGGCGTGGTCCACTTATATCTCAGCTTCAGATACTCTGTGCCCAAGAATAATACCATCTCTGACCATAAAATGGCACTTCTCCCAATTTAGAACCAAGTGCTTGTCCTCACATCTAGCTTTCACTTTTCACAGATTATCCAAGCACTTTTGATAAGATGACCCATAACAGAAAAGTTATCCATAAACACCTCCGTAAAGTTCTCAATCATATCATTAAAAATGGACATCATACATCTCTGGAAGGTGGCTGGTGCATTACAAAGTCCAAAGGCATCCTACGGTACGCAAACGTGCCATAAGGACAAGTAAAAGTAGGCTTCTCCTGATCCTCTGTATGAATGAGAATCTGAAAGAAACCAGAATACCCATTGAGGAAGCAATAGTAAGGATGATTAGATAACCTCTCCAGCATTAGATCAATAAAAGGCAAAGGGAAGTGATATTTCCTAGTTGCAGGATTCAGCTTCCTGTAATTAATGCACAGCAGGTGTCCAGTCACAATCCTTGTAGGAATCAGCTCATTCTTCTCGTTCTTCACCACAGTAACACCTCCTTTCTTTGGCATAACATGTACTGGACTGACCCAATCAATGTCAGAGATAGGGTAGATGATTCCAACATCCAGCAACTTCATAATCTCCTCCTTAACCAGTTCCTTCAGATTCGGATTCAGCCTCCTCTGATGCTCAACATATGACTTAGTCTCATCCTCAATATGGATCCTAAGCATGCACACCTCAGGAGAGATACCTGAAATGTCAACAAGAGAATAGCCAAGATCTTTGTGATACTTGCGCAGTTTGCTCAGCAGTAAAGAAGTCTATGCGTTGTTCGAAGAAGCATTATTAATTACTGGATATGTCAAATTACGTCCAAGAAATGCGTACTTTAGCCCAGATTGAAGTTGTTTGACCTCAATTTCGGATCTTTCTCCTCTGCCCAGTCGGACACGATTTGCGACGATTGATGCACGGGTTGTGTCGATCGATGTAACGGCTCGTTCTGTACTTCGAACTGCATCACTTGCTCTGTAGAACCCATCAGTCTAGCAGAGCAGATTGCAGGCTCGTCTTCCAGATGCTCCAGTTCTAGTACTGAGCTTAGCAGAGCTCTTTCCAGCGGATCCTCATCATGTTTCCTATGAAAGAATTCCTCTGCCAAACCACCTATAGTGTCCACATAAAGGGTTTGTTCGTCGATGGTTGGTCTCTTCACCAGCTTGTCCATATCAAAACTCATCTTCAGATCACCCACATTCAGAATTATGTCCCCTTCTTGCAGTCAATCATCGCACCAGCAGTAGCTAATAATGGTCTAACCAATATAAGTAAATCATTTGGTTCCTATCCATACTACATAACAAAAATGTCAGTAGGAATCACACAATTACCAATCCTGATTGGCACATCCTCTAACACTCCTTGAGGGATCCGGGCAGTCCTGTCATCTAGAACCAATGAAATTCTTGTAGGCATGAAATCTTTCATCCCAAGCCTCTTAGCAACAGAAAAGGGCATAAGGTTCACACTAGAACCAAGATCACACAATGACCTCTCAAATCTATCTCTGTAAATAGCACAATTCAACACAAAGCTCCATGGATCTTTCAGTTTTTCAGGAATCCTTCCTTGAATCACAGCACTACACACCTCTGAGATCATCATTACACTCTCTTCATCAGTCCTGTTACCAGAAAGCATGTCCTTAAGATATTTTCTCATCACAGGGGTAGTCTTTAGAGAATCAATCAAAGGCACTTCAATCAACACCTTAATCATGATCTCCTTACATTTAGATAATTGTAGTTTGTACATAGACTTCCTTGGGTTCTTAGGAAAGTGAACATTAGGCTTGTAGACACACTCATCAGCTTTCTTCAATTTCTCTGCATGTGATTTCTCTTCAGCCGCCTTGGGTCGATCGACATTAGGAGTGTTTCGGTCGACGCTCGGCTCAGGTGAAACGACCTCCGTGTCTAGCTTGGGTTCAGTTTCTTCATTCGCGATCTGCGTCGATTGATGCTATGGTGCATCGTTCGATGCTCTCTGCAACTCACGGATTTCATCTTCCATCTCCTCATTCTCAACGATTTCCTACAAACTTAGACCCTTTTCAGAGCAGGATTACCATTTCTCAACGCAATTTCATTACACTGGTACTTCAGATTAGCATCAGTTCGTCCAGGAAGAAATCCATCTTGCCTCTTTGCAGATCCATTTTGCCTCTTTGCAGACCCAACAATCTGTGGAACTTGAACATCCAATTTTTCCACATGAGTTCTTAAGGCATCTATCTTCCCATTCAGATACAAGTACAAAGCATCCATCTTTTCATTGAAGTCCATTGTACTCTTCTGATGTCCTTCCAGTAGCTTTTCCAATAAACTCAGCATCTTATCAGACTGCTCATTTTGAGGTGGAGCAAGTTAATATAATGAAGATCCATAGTTCATGGTGAAGCTATTAGTGTTTTTTCCAAGGCTGATGTTACTCTGATAAGGCTTATGGTACCGAGGCTTAGGAGTGAAACTAGAGAAGTTTTGATTACATGTGAAGGTACTCCTCTGACCCATTCCATTGTAGCCACATCTGCCTTGCTAATTCCCAAATATGTTCCCCTGAAAACCAGCTTCACCAAAAATATTCACATCCTCTTCTTCGCAGCCTTCATCGGCCTCAAAAACCTCAACATCCTGAGCAAAATGAACATTCTTCTTCCTAATCAACATGCTATGAACAGAGTCAATATTGCTCTTCATATCAGCTATCTGCGAGCTATCAGTTTTCCCACAAGATTTCTGCCTTTCAAGATCATTGTTCTTAGTGATATTGCTGCACACCAAGTTCTCAATCAGCTCCATAGCTTGCTCTGAAGATTTAGTGTTGGAGTTCCCATTGTTTTCAGCATCCAAAGTCATCTGATACCACAAATTAACTCCTCTGAATAAAATTCCCAGCAGCTGAACCTCAGAGAAACCATGATGAGGACAATCTCTCTGGTACATCTTAAACCTCACTCAAGCTACTTTCAAAGCCTTTGTAGGTCCCTGTTTGAATGTCAAAAGCTCATGTCTAAGCTGATCAGATCTAGCATCATCATAACAGTGCCTCAGAAACGTTCTCTTAATTGCATCCTAAGTAGTTAGAGTCCCAGGTGGAATCTGCTTCAGCTAGTTTGCAGCTACTCTTCCAAGAGAATGCGGGAAAATCTTACAGTGCATGAAGTCATAGCTCACTCCATTATGCTTCATTCCAATGACTAAAGACTCATAGTTCTCTATGTGATCCATATGTTACTCATGTGGGAGTCAATGAAAGAGGTGTTGTCCCACAAGCATGTAGTATGAAGTCTTCAGCTCAAATTCATTACGTGCAAATGGAGGAGGTACAATTGTAGACTTGTTAGCATAGAACACATCATGCATGTTTTAATCAGCTAGTGTCCTCCCAGCTGGAGGATCAGGTTCTCTAGGCGGCTCTTCAGCTAGTGGATTTTCCTATCCACCTTGAGCTTCTTCATTCGGTTCATGCTGAATAATCTCTTGAACAATCACATTCCCATCAGCATCAAGTCTTTGACCATGCTCATTGCAGACATGGTTCTCTCTATCTCTCAGAACAACATGTTCATCTCAAATTAGGATCACAGCATTTGGGTTTGCCATCTTAACCGGTTTCTAAGCTTTCATGTTTGTCATTTCTAACCTTGCAAGTTCCTCAAGTCCTAGATTCACGAGTTCCTTATCCAGATTACTTCTAGTTGTGCGATTAGGCATGCACTAGTTGTTCACGGATCAAGCGTCGATCGACCCACAGTCCGCAACGATCGATTCAGCTCGTGGGTGCGTCGACCGATTCTCAAAAACGTTGGTCGATGCACGAGTCTTAGCGAGAACCTAAAACATGCAAAGACAGAAAAACAGAAAAATTAATAACGAAAATAAAAACGAAAACCTAGTCTAAACTCTAAACTCAAATCTATCGAAGACTTAAAAGAGTCCAAGACAACGGCACCAAAAATTTGATAAACAAACCAATATTTGCTAGTTTACTTATCTCTTGTAGCTTATGATAAGTATTTTTATTCGGGACAATAAATATTGAGTGAATAGGTCAGTCTGTAGATAATTATAATGATATCCTATGATTTGTACTATAGAAGGTGCACACACGTTACTTTGTTTTTAGTTTGCATAAAAATGTGTTTTTCGTCAAATGGATTTAATAAGTTTACATGGAATCAGAAGCGGGGACGTGGAAAATCGGAATCGTATGGAAGCGCACAAGCGACTTTTTCGAAATATATAGGAAGCGGGTACGTGTTGGAAACATATATACATAAATATATAGGTATATATATATATGTATGTATATATATATATGTATATATATTAAAAATATAATATAACCCATAATTAAAACATATATGATTTAAAATTAAATATCAAAATTTTGTATTCATTTTAGTTAACTATATCAAAACTCAAAAAATATTGTGAAAATAACAAAAAAATTCCAAGTTTTCAAAGATAATATTGTCCAACTAATTAAATTAATCATTTCTACTAATTTACAAATGATTTATATAGTCTATCTAAACAAAATTATTTTTAAGTAAAAAGATAAAATTTATTATGCATAAATATCAAATTTTACTATTAGTTTCAACGTTTTATATCAAAATTCATATAAAATATAACTTTACATTTCTTCTTTTTTACGATTTCAAGATTTCAAAATAAAAGTGCAAGCTTCCAAAACGAAAGCATAAATTTCCAATGCATTTTTAAAGAGTTTTTTTTTTTTGAAGCGTCTTGAAAGCGAGATTCTGAAAGCTTCCACAAACTTCTGATTCCGACTCCGATTCCAAAACGGGAAGTGGTCATCCGGCGAAGCTTCCGTGCTACCTAAGTTTTCAAAGACTTATAACCGTTGATGTTTTTGATGGGTAGAATAAATTTACCAAGTGAAGGGCGTTTAGTCCACCACCAACACCTATTTTTCACTACAAGAAAAACTATATATAGCCATGGACTGGCCACGACCAGTTCGTGGCTATCTTTTTTTTCCAGCCACGAATAGCTACGAACTAGCCACAAATTAAAAAAAAAACACGATTCGTGGCTAATTCGTAGTTATTCGTGGCTAAATAGCCACGAAAACTGCTTCGTAGCTATTCGAGGAAAATTAGCCACGAATAACTACGAAGCCTGTCGTGGCAAAATTCAGCCACGAATAGTCTCGAAATACTTCGTGGCTAATTTTCCACGAATATTTTCGTGGATATTCGTAGAAACATATCCACAAAAAGCGACGAATTGTTTGTGGAAATATGTAGCCACGATTAGCCACGAACTTGTCGTGGAAATATATAGCCACGACTTTTTCGTGGCTGGTCTTGGCTAAGAAGATATAATCAACTCGGCCATTCACGGGTGTAATAAGTCAAGTACCATCTCTTCAATCACACTTTATGTCTAGGTAGGCTTTATGTCAGCATAGCCACAGATAACTACGAACACATTCGTGGTTAAGTTTATAGCCACGGATAATGTCGTGGCTATCGGTGGCTATGAGTATAGCCACGGATAGAGTCGTAGATAGCCAAGGATGGAGTCGTAGCTATATGTGGCTATGGGGTTAAAACACACGTTTTCAAACTCCTCACCGGTTTCAGTCGCATCAAATTTGATAAGTTGTCACTGTGTGTGTGGCAGAGAATATATTCCTTATAGCCACGACCAAGTTCGTGGCTATCCGCGGTTGTGTCAACTTATAAATAACTTGCCGATGAGAGTGATGAAAGTATCAAAGGAAAAACATATAATCAAAGTGATGAGGACATTGGATCATCCAAACCCGGCCCGGACAAGCGGTACGTACCGATCTCGACCATGAGGCTGGTCGAGCTGTTCCTGACCATGAGGCCGGTCGAGCGGAACGTACCTAAGAAGGTTAAGAACGCCAAGAAAGTTCTACATGTCCAAATAACGTGGGATTTAGGATTCATCAGCCAACAACATGTTTCAGGAGTAATCATCGTTCCAGAACCCAATTGGAACGATCCCATTTGGAGATAGTCGACAACCGTCCACCCGGAGCCTTAACCAAGTCCTAAAAGATGTCCATACGAGAATTGGTTCGAACCAATCATACCAGACTTGATATCCACCAGAAATTATGCTATTTGGAAGAGTTTGGTCAGAATAAATCAGCCCTGGTTTGAGCTAATCTTGGAGTATGTCTAGAAGTTGTCTGTTTATCCTTGTCCACAGATATAGGTGCATTCAAGAGAGGATTGCGATCGGAACATGAGGATTCAAGCTGAAAATCAACTTGTTCTGGAAACCTGACTCACCAAGGATTCTTCAAGAAGTGGAATCACATCAATACCATTTCTTTTGAAGAAGTTATGCCCGTTTCAATATAGGTTATTTTCAAGGATCCCGCTCAAGACCGACTTGTGCATATTGGAGTGTTCAGAACGGAACAGGATGAATAAGGAGTAAAAGGAACTTGTCCTGAATTCTTGATTCATCATGGAATTCATGAGATTTGGAATCACACTAATACCAGCTCGGACGTAGAAGATATGCAAGATCAAACCCGAAGGTTGCTGGACCTGCCTTATTTGGAAACTCACGGATTTAGTGAACTCCAGAACTATGTTTGGCGACCAGGGGCACGTGAAACATCTCCTTGGGCTGAGTTTTATACTATTTTCCCTTAAGTGTGGTTTTATCACAATTGGGTTTTCCCACTAAAGTTTTTAATGAGGTAAGCCAAAGCCCGATACAAAAGAAGGAGAATCTGGTCCGTCCAACCTTCCTTCTTGTCTTTTCTTTTTTGATTTCGACCAGGACCTTTTTGGACCACTTGTAACCTATACTATTGGCTATTTAATCCATTATATTCGTTGCTAATAAAATTAAGAAAGTTTAAACCTAAAACCTAAAGTGTTTAGCCTAACGGTGCAGCCTCTCTTTCTCTCACGTGGATTCCTCTTTAGACAAAGGCTTGTTACTTGCTCGTGCCCTTACTATCAGTATGTTCTAGTTCGTGATTGTGTTTCTGTGATATTTTTGTTCCATCGAATCCACCCACTGACCAAGCTAAGAGCGCCTCCGGCCAACAACTTCGTCCTATCCGACCATCTTCGACTCGCTCGACCGCTCGACCACCTCGCTATTCTTAGACCATCGACCACCAAATACACGACCCACCTACCATCTTATATCTCACAGTCTTAAAAAAACACAAAATAATACAAATTGTCTGAGTTTTTTGTATCGAGAGAGTGGATGTACAAACGTCGAAAACGTGTTGATAATAGTGTGTCTGCAAATTTCGTGAGGGGTTAAACACTTTTATTTCTTTTGCTTGTAGTCAGACTTCTTATCTTGAGAGTGGAAATTTATTTTTTCCGTGCAAAAGGTGCAACAATAAAAAGCCTTGGGATGTTGGTACCGTCACGACTCACTTTATGATGAAAGGATTTATGGAGAATTATTATGTATGGACGCAACACGGAGAAAATTGTTATTACGGTGGTGAAGCTTTAACAAGTCATCATATCACAGAGCAAGAGCAAGAAGCGTGGACTGGTTTTCCTGATACCTGATAGGTTCTAAGTTTTACCCTATTCTAAACTGCAAGTGCACAGTATCGTCAAAGTAGTATATAGGGTTATCGAATCCACAGGGACACTTGGTCTCAATAGATCAGAACAGTAGAGATTAATACTAGAAATAAGCAGATGGTGAAGTAAATAAATCGCGAAGCAAGAAAGTAAACAATAGCAAGTTGGTTGTGAAAGCAATAAACTAAAAGCGTCAAGCCTAGGGTATTCTCAGGAAATCAGACAAGCAGACAAGTTAATCAGTCAGGATCTAATTAAACTCAGTTCTAGAACTCAAATCACGGAAATAGAATTAACCAAATCTCTTTGCGAAAACTCTCTAAGTCTAAGTGCAGTAACCCAAATCTCTTTGCAATTACTAACAGATTAAACTAGCATTAAGTTCAAGTTCGATATGTTCACAATTAAACTAAACCAAATCTCTTTGCGAATAATTTAATTGCTCAACCTAAATAGTTCAGATTCTAAAACACACTCTCGTGTCGAATTTAGCAACCTAAGATCTAGATTCTAATTGATCAGGTTAGAACTAGCATTAAGCACAATTTAGTTTGAAGAACATTCTAATCATATGAATCCTTAACTGATTTAAACAAGTCTAGTAAGTCATCAAACCCTAATGAGAAACCCTAAACTTAACTATGGATCTACTCAGACATGATTGATGAAAACATAATCATAGAAATAGTAGATTGCATATAAGAGAATAAAATATCAAAGGGGTTCGAAATCTTCTCCAAAATAAGTGAATACAGGAAATAGATCAGCCCCAAAAGCTCTAAAAATCTCTTAGCTCTAAGTATGAAAGCGTAAGTAAATAAAACACCAAAATCCTCTATATATAAGCCTAATCTCGGCTGGGGCTTCTGTGTAAATACTGGAACTATTCTGGGCCTCTTTGTAAATCTTCATAACTTGTTAAACCGACGTGTACGGCCCATCTCGCTAGTGTGTCGACCGATGCACAAGGTGTGTCGGTCGACGCTTGATCAATAAATCGGACAGTGAGTTATGCTCTCGGCCAAAACGTCCCAAAAGTCCCAAAATGCTCCAAATATCTCCAATTAGCTCCAAACCTGATTAAACCTGTAAAAGACTCTAAACGAACACAAAAGACACTAAAAACACATCTATATCATGGTATAAAATGGGTAAAAACCATGATATATCAACTCCCCCACACTTAGCCTTTGCTTTCCCTCAAGCAAAACAGAGAACTAAAATGCAGTGAAGAGGTTTGAAAACTCTTCAGAAACTCATTTTGTCGTAGAAGCAGCAGCATTCAGATTCCCCTTAGTAATCCACATGAAAGAATCAATCCACAGACATCAAGACCAACATATACTTCCCCCACACTTAGCAATTGTCCTAAATAAACGCCACAATAACATTCACGCATTCAAATTCTCCCTACTGACTTCTGCATATATTTAAGTGCGGTCTCACCTAAGGGGTATCGATCTAAAGGCACATGGATTCTTACCTTGCCAGCTCTAGACCACCAAACTGTCTTTCTTTAGTCCCTTTCTTCTCTTTCCCTTCCTTAACAACTGATTTTTCCCCACTGGGTATCATTTTATTTTTTTTATCAGTGTTCTTCCCGTTTTGGGGTGTACTTTGGACACATTCCATGGATCACATGAGAGAAAATAGTGTTTGCTACCATTCCCATGACCACTTCGGAGTTACTAACTCATCCGCAGGTTTACAGGCTGTGTCAGAACCAACAAGGGAGTCCGACATAAAGTATACCAAGCCCTTAGGTGAGAAATCTAAAGTCAGGATTAAATTGAAGTCAGTAAAAGATCCTCTGATACCTGAAGCGATGTGGGTGTTCTCAGTAGGCTGATCTGTGTCTGGGTTTTCTAATAGTCATAGATAATCTGCAGCTTCATCCCAATGGTTACTTAAGTTCCTGCAAATGCTGCTAGTCTTCTCAAAAAATCATTGTTTCCTACTTAAATAAATTTTGACTCAAAAAACAGATTTTTTAAAAAATTTAACTGACTCTAAGAAATCAAAAGAAAGTAATTAGTAGAACCTCCCCCACACTTAAGACACACTGTCCCCAGTAGTGTCAAGCAAGGGTTTGGTTAAAAGAAAGAAAAGAAAAATTTGTTAATGGAATGGTTAGTTCTCTCGGGTTTTTACCTCTGTCGCAGTCAGGCATCGATCGTTGCACTAGGTGCACCGACCGTTGCTGTGCGATTTTCGTTGGGGATCGATCATTGCTCAGGACCGCAACGATCGCTGCAATGCGATTCTTTCGTATTGTGACGATCGACACAATGGTGTGTCGATCGACGCACTACGTTTTAATCCGAGACCTGCAAACAAAACTCACCAAAACCAGAAACAAGCGTAAAATCCTATGAAAATACTAAAATCAAAATGAAAAAACGAAAACAGTGGGTTGCCTCCCACTCAGCGCTTGTTTAAGGTCATTAGCTTGACCGGACACACAAGATCTTTCAGGCACCAAGAGAACCTGACAGAGACTTTTTCTGTCTCTGTTCAAGTCTCCTCATCCAAGGTGGAGAATAAGCTGTTGCAGAATGCTCATGTCCAAGAAAAGATGGAGTAAAATGTGCTCCAGGATCTAGAATCACAGTGTCGCCCGGCTGCTCATCATCTGCATCCATGATTGTGAATGTCTGCCCATCTATCAGTGGCCTTCGCAGCTTCTCCATCTCATATCGCAGTGGCTCATCTCCCAGGTGGAGGTCTATTAGACTCTGTCTAACATCAATCACAGCTCCTGCTGTAGCCAAGAATGGTCTTCCAAGCAGCAATGCTTCATCAGGATCGCAGTCATACTTCAGCACAAGGAAGTCTGTCGGAACTAAGTAGTTTCCAACTCTCACTGGAATGTCCTTTAAGAGTCCTTCCGGAACTCATATAGACTGATCAGCTAGGACAAGAGAGGTCCTAGTAGGAGAAAAATCCAGCATCCCCAGCTTCTCTGCCACAGAATAAGGCATCATACTTCCAGCAGCTCCTAAATCACACAGAGAGCGTCTAAAACTGTCCTCGAAGATGGAGAAGTTAAGCACAAAGACTCCAGGGTAAGGCAGCTTCTTCGGGATCTTGTTCAGTAGCACCTCACTAATGTGTTGGGGAACTATAATCACCCAGTCTCTCAGCTCTTCATCTAAAGGCAGCATCCTGTTTAAGTACCTCTGCACACAGGGATGATAAGGTGGATCATCAGAAGTTGGAATTTCTTCCAATTCTTCACCAATCTCCTCTAGCTTCTTAAGCTCTTCAATTTCTTGTTTAATCACTTCAGACACTGAGGAGTGTTGTCTAACAATCTGCGCATAAATCTCCTGTTGAGAGATCTCAGAGACTCCAGTGAATAAGTGATCAAGCTCCAACTCAGCATCTATGCCATTATCATCCGACAGTTCTGTCTGTTCACGCCCTGCAACGACCGACACTAAGGGTGTGTCGATCGTTGCAACTCTGTGTTCACAACTTTCACCCGAGAGTTTTTCTCCAAAATCCAAAAATTCTTCCTCCTCTACCAATTCAGCTGTGCTTAGCTCGAATTTTTCACCTTGGTGAGACCCATCATTAATGTACACAGACCAGGCCTTAATGTGAGTGTCTGCAACTCCTTTTCCTTTCATAGAACTGGAAATCTGATTCACCTGAGTGTCCAGCTGCTTCACATGAGTGCTCAGAGTCTCAAACTTCCCATTGAGATTCTCATAAACTGCATCCAGCTTCTTGTTACTGTCCACAGAAATCTTGTTCTGGCTCTCCAGTACCTGTTCCAACATTGTTTCTATCCTAGTCTCAAAAGCAGTGGTTGCAGGAGGTGACTGATAAGATGAAGATCCGTAGGTTCTCTGATTTCCTTGTCCATAAGGTTTCTGAAAGTTACTAGTCTGTCCAAAGCTTGAAGAGTTCTGATTGCCTGTGAAGGCACCTTTCTGTCCTCCACCGGAAAATCTGTTCCCAGATTGATATCCAAATCTGTTTCCTTGGAAACCAGATCCTCCGATGTAATTCACATCTTCTTCCTGAGTGTCCTCCTCAGTCTGAATTACTTCTACTTCTTGAGCACAGTGGACAGCTTTCTTTTCACCTAGAAGATTGCAGATTTTGTCCATCCTGGATCTCAATTCAGCCATCTCTGAGTTATCAACACTTCCACCAGATTTCCTCCTCCTCTCATCCATAGTCTTGCAACTGTTGCTGCTTATTAAGTTCTCAATCAACTGCTTAGCTTGTGTAGGAGTCCTGGTGTTGAAGTTAGCGTTACTGGAATTGTCCAGTGCAGACTGATATGGCAGATCTATGCCTCTGAAGAAAATACCTAGCAATGTGACTTCACTGAATCCATGGTGTGGGCAGTCACGCTGATACTTCCTAAATCTCATCCAAGCAGCTTTTAAAGGCTCCACAGCTCCTTGTGAAAAGGTGAGTATGTCCTGTCTGGACTGGTCTGAACGCACATCATCGTAGAAATGTCTCAGGAACTCACTTTTCAGTGCTGCCCAAGTGGTAAACTGACCAGGTGCCAGTTGCTTCAGCCATGCACTAGCGTCTCCAGCGAGAGTGTAAGGAAAGAGCTTAAGGAACAGATAATCCTGGTAAACTCCATCATACTTCATGCCATTGATTATGTCCTCAAACGAATCAATGTGGTCCATAGGCTGCTATGTCGGATGTCCATGGAAAGCATTCTGTTTCATCAGCGAGTAGTAGATGGTCTTGATCTCAAAATCCTCCCTCTCAAAACCAGGAAGTACTAAGACTGTTCGGTTTCTATGAAACTCATCTGGTCTGTTGTAATCAGCCAAAGTCCTTTCATGGACAATCATCTGTCTACCTTGAGCTTGACCTTGCGCATGCAGTTGTGGCTCAGGTGGGTCAGGGATCACGTTTCCTTCAGCATCAACCCGATGCCCAGCAGCATTGTACGGGTTGTTATCTTGGTCCCTCAGGGTACCTTCAGCATCTGGTATCAAGATCAGACGTTCTCGTACCATTCTCTCTCTCTTTTCTCTTCTGATAGTTCTTTCTAGACGTCCAAGTTCCTCTAGTCCGAGATTAACTAAGCTCGAGTTCGGATTACTTCGAGTTTTCTGCGTTGGCATAAACTGTCTGTAATCGTCCAGCAACGATCGATGCTATCAGTGCAACGATCGATTCAATCTCAAGTCGCCTAGTGACGATCGACGCAAGGGATGCAACGATCGACGCAAGGCGAAAGTCGTACCTGCGACAGAAAGAAACAGAGAAAAAGTTAGCAAATTATGAAAATAAAACGAAAAAAAAAGCAAAAACAAAAATAAAAATTTCTAGTAAAAACCCTAAGTTCGGTCCTATCGAAGATTCTAAGAGTCCCCGGCAACGGCGCCAAAAACTTGATAGGTTCTAAGTTTTACCCTATTCTAAACTGCAAGTGCACAATATCGTCAAAGTAGTATATAGGGTTATCGAATCCACAGGGACACTTGGTCTCAATAGATCAGAACAGTAGAGATTAATACTAGAAATAAGCAGATGGTGAAGTAAATAAATCGCGAAGCAAGAAAGTAAACAATAGCAAGTTGGTTGTGAAAGCAATAAACTAAAAGCGTCAAGCCTAGGGTATTCTCAGGAAATCAGACAAGCAGACAAGTTAATCAGTCAGGATCTAATTAAATCAGTTCTAGAACTCAAATCACGGAAATAGAATTAACCAAATCTCTTTGCGAAAACTCTCTAAGTCTAAGTGCAGTAACCCAAATCTCTTTGCAATTACTAACAGATTAAACTAGCATTAAGTTCAAGTTCGATATGTTCACAATTAAACTAAACCAAATCTCTTTGCGAATAATTTAATTGCTCAACCTAAATAGTTCAGATTCTAAAACACACTCTCGTGTCGAATTTAGCAACCTAAGATCTAGATTCTAATTGATCAGGTTAGAACTAGCATTAAGCACAATTTAGTTTGAAGAACATTCTAATCATATGAATCCTTAACTGATTTAAACAAGTCTAGCAAGTCATCAAACCCTAATGAGAAACCCTAAACTTAACTATGGATCTACTCAGACATGATTGATGAAAACATAATCATAGAAATAGTAGATTGCATATAAGAGAATAAAATATCAAAGGGGTTCGAAATCTTCTCCAAAATAAGTGAATACAGGAAATAGATCAGCCCCAAAAGCTCTAAAAATCTCTTAGCTCTAAGTATGAAAGCGTAAGTAAATAAAACACCAAAATCCTCTATATATAAGCCTAATCTCGGCTGGGGCTTCTGTGTAAATACTGGAACTATTCTGGGCCTCTTTGTAAATCTTCATAACTTGTTAAACCGACGTGTACGGCCCATCTCGCTAGTGTGTCGACCGATGCACAAGGTGTGTCGGTCGACGCTTGATCAATAAATCGGACAGTGAGTTAAGTTCTCGGCCAAAACGTCCCAAAAGTCCCAAAATGCTCCAAATATCTCCAATTAGCTCCAAACCTGATTAAACCTGTAAAAGACTCTAAACGAACACAAAAGACACTAAAAACACATCTATATCATGGTATAAAATGGGTAAAAACCATGATATATCAATACCGTAGCTCCAATCGATCAACTCTATGATCCTACTGGACATTGAAACATGTTACCTGAAGGTGATGAAGCTTTCCAAGAACCAATCTACGAGAAATACCAAGATCCCGTTCAGCAGGCCTTGGAAGCTGCCAACCAACCTTTATACGATGAATGCTTGGATGATATCGCACAAACATTAAATTATGTCCTTCCATCACCTAATACTGCTCCAAAGTCGTACTACGAGACAAAGAAGCTGACGAAGTCTCTTGGGTTGCCGTGTCACAAGATTGATGTATGCTAAGAGAACTGTATGCTATTTTGGAAAGGAGAAGATCTTGAGTTGTCACATTGTTTGATTTTGTGGAAAAGATCGGTACGAGCCTATCTTGGGTTGGTTGGGGAAAAAAATACCAAAGCAAAGGATGTTTTATCTGCCTCTTGGAGATCGGTTGAAGCGATTGTATCAATCACAGACGACAGCTTCACAAATGAGATGGCATGCTGAACATGTGTCTCCCGAAGGAGAAATGCATCATCCGTCAGATGGAAGGGCATGGAAGCATTTTCAAGAGGTATATCCTTCATTTGCTTCTGAGAGTCGAAATGTATATCTAGGTTTATCAACTGATGGATTTAATCCAATTGGTATGAACGGCAGTCATATTCTATTTGGCCCGTCATAGTAACACCATACAATTTACCCCCCGGGATGTGTATGAAAAGGGAATATTTTTCTTTTCCGTATTAGTTCCCGGTCCAAAGCATCCCAAAAAAAGCATGGATATTTTTCTACAGCCGCTGATTGAAGAATTAAAAGATCTTTGGAGGGAAGGCGTGCAGGCTTACGATGTCTCACGGAAGGAAACATTCACCATGCGAGCAGCCTTGATGTGGATAATTAGAGACTTTCCAGAATACGGTATGCTATCTGGATGGATGATGTTGGGAATGTCCTGAAATCTATTGTACTTACTCTAAGTGAAAGTCGTATTGTCGAGATGAGACAATCATATAATACTAGGTAGTCATAATGCTTTGCTAGAAGCCACTTATGAACAATGAGTTTAGAACTCATTGCTAGTGTTATATGATCCTACAGAGTCACACACCTAAGCAAACTGGACGTTAAAGACGAGGTTGATCATTAATGTAATGATCTAGTGAATGCATATTTGATATGCATTCGGTATCAAAATTCTGGGGCTGTGTCGATCGACACAAAGAGTGTGTCGGTCGACACAACTCACGGATTACCAGATTAATTCGGTTTAATCGTTGGTTAATCCCGTTGCGGTTTAAGTCGACATATATAAGATATATGGTCGACCTAAACTCAAACTTAACCTAATTCACAGCCACCAGAACTAGAAAAGAAACCTCTCAAGAGATTAGACCTCTATAGGCACTAGCATCCCTCCTGTTCAGTTTGTGTGCGTGTGGATACCAGTAGAGGCACAGCGTTTGAGGTGCTTCGTGATCTCGATTATCTGCAAATCTTCCGCTGCTAATTACCAGGTAAATCTGAGATCTGATAGATTCATTTATATGAACCTTAGATCCTAGGCTTGGAATTTATACCTAGGGTTGCTAATCCTGATTAGAACTGCTAGAAATTCCTTCAGTGGTATCAGAGCCTTAGGGTTCTATTGAATCTGTAGCATGTTGATTAGATTGGTTGAATCTGGATCTCTGTATAGTTGATACAAACATGTTAAAATTCGTTTTCATGAAAAATCTAGTTTTAGGTTTTTGGCTTGAAAATCGATTAGGGTTTATCGCCCTGTGTCGATCGACACCAATCCGGTATCGGTCGACACAGAAGGATAACCCGAATAAAATTTGTTTCGCCTTGTGTCGGTCGACACAAACCTCGCGAGATTGATGAATCGGTTCAATTGGATTGGACCGGTTATCGAGCTTGGTTAATAATGGTTGAACACTGTGAATGGTTTAATTTCGATTGGTTTGATTAGGTTGGTATCGACCGATGCTAGTGTAGCATCGATCGACACTGACCGGTATTCAAAACCGGATCAATTGGATTGATCGGTTATCGCGGATTGTTTTTGGTTATTTTGCATCGATCGACACTAAAGTAGTGTCGGTCGACATGAGATTCGATGGTTTAGGTTATGGAACCTGAAATCACAGAACCAAAGCAAGATAAATCAATTAATTAGAAGAATTAAAACATAATAAAACTGAACGTTTTAAAGGGTTCTGTTCCTCAACCAAATATCAAGTGATACTTGATGTCTTTCCAATCTTGTCAACTGTCAAGACCCATTTAATTGTGCGATAGACTTGCAGTGCAAGATGTCCACAATTACATGAGTAAGACAGAGGTAATCGTGTTGATGGATTTGCAGTGCAAGACATCGACAATTACATGACTTAAGAGATTGGTTTACTTGACTGGGCCATCAAAATCGTTTTGGGCTCAGAGACATCAGGTGGATTGGACATAAGATGTCAATCCACAACCAAGAGTTATATTGGATATAACTAGCAAAGTTGTTGCTTACCTAGATAACTAAAATTTGGGTGATAGCCAGTGGCTCACTCAAGTTTAGTGAAGTATGGGTCTTGGATCATTATATTCATCTGACGAAACATTGTTTGAATATAATGCGAGTTTTCTTAAAAGTTAAGACTTCTCATTTCTTGAACATCATAACTAAACCTTTTTCCTTTCTTTGGTCTCAGCTATGACTAGCACTCATAATAACTCTTTCTCCCTGCGATCCATCCTTGAGAAGGACAAGTTAAATGGATCGAATTTTCTCGAATGGTATCGGAACTTGAGAATTGTTCTCAAGCAGGAGAAAAGGGACTATGTCCTGGAAACTGTTCTCCCTTAAAAACCGAGAGCCAATGCTCCACATGCAGAAAGGAGTGCTTGGGATAAGCACTCTAATGATGTGGTCGATGTGAATTGTCTCATGTTGGCTACCATGAACTCGGATTTGCAAAAGCAATACGAGAACGTGGAGTCGCCAGTGGAGATGATCACTAGCCTGAAAAGTATGTTTCAGGAGCAAGCACGAACTGAGAGATACCAGACGGTTAAATCTCTCATTGAATGCAAGCTACCAAAGGACGGTCCAGTCAGTCCTCATGTCATTAATTTGATGGGTTATATTGATAACCTGGGGAAGCTGGATTGTCCCATTAGCCAAGAGTTGGCTACTGACATCATTCTGCAGTCACTGCCGTCAAGTTATGATCAGTTTGTTATGAATTATAACATGAACAACTTGACAAAGACGTTGACTGAACTGCATGGCATGCTCAAGACAGTTGAGCATAATATCAAGAAGGGCACTCCAAATGTACTTATGGTACAAGGAGGTAAGAAGTTTAAGAAACTTGGCAAAGGTAAGGGAAAGGGCAAGGCTGTCCAGGTTGAGAACCAGGACACTCCTGCGCCAGCCCCTAAGTCCAAGCCTGGCCCATCTGTGACTGATAAGTGCCATTACTGTAGAGAGCATGGACATTGGAAGAGAAATTGCGACAAATTCTAGGAAGAGAAGAAGAAGAAGAAGAAGAAGAAGAAGACTTTCGAGACTTCATCTTCAGGTATTCATGTTATAGAAGTAAATGTTACTACTTCTGGTTCTACTTCTTGGGTATTGGATACCGGCTGTGGTGCTCATATTTGTACGAATATGCAGGGCCTAAGCAACAGTAGGAAGTTGGAAAAGGGACAAGTGGACCTACGCGTGGGGAATGGAGCAAGAGTTGCTGCATTAGCCGTAGAAACATATAACTTGTCTTTACCTTCTGGTTTGGTTTTAAAGCTTAATAATTGCTACTATGTACCTGCTATAAGCAGAAATATTATTTCTATTCATGTTTTGGATGTGGAAGGATATCAGTTTTCAATTAAGAATAAATGGTAGCAGCCCATTAGAGAATGGGCTTTATGTTTTAAACCAAAGCACACCAATCTATAACATTAACACCAAGAGATTCAAATCAAATGACACGAATCAGACTTTTCTTTGGCATTGTCGTTTGGGCCACATAAACGAGAAACGGATCCAAAAGCTCCATAGTGATGGGCTTCTGGGCTCATTTGATTATGAATCATGTTAGAAATGTGAATCTTGTTTACTGGGCAAAATGACCAAGGCCCCTTTCAACAAACAAAATGAAAGGGCCAGTGACCTATTGGGCCTTATACATACTGATGTGTGCGGCCCAATGAGCACAAGTGCCAGAGGAAATTTTCGATACTTCATTACCTTCACTGATGATTTCAGCAGGTATGGCTATGTCTATTTAATGAGACACAAGTCCGAATCCTTTGAAAGGTTCAAGGAATTCCAAAATGAAGTACAGAATCATCTTGGTAAAAGTATTAAGGCTCTTCGATCAGATCGAGGAGGAGAATACTTAAGCCAAGAATTCAGTGATCATTTGAGAGATTGTGGAATTGTTTCGCAACTCACTCCTCCTGGAACACCACAATGGAATGGGGTGTCCGAGAGGAGGAATCGAACTTTATTAGATATGGTTAGATCAATGATGAGTCTCTCAACTCTTCCATTATCCTTTTGGGCATACGCTCTAGAAACGTTTGCGTTTACACTTAATAGGGTTCCGTCAAAATCAGTTGCAAAGACACCACATGAGATGTGGACTGGAAATGTTCCGAGTTTGTCTTTCCTGAAGATTTGGTGTTGTGAAGCTTATGTTAAGAGATTAATAACAGATAAGCTCGAACCCAAATCTGATAAGTGCTACTTCATTGGTTATCCTAAGGAAACCAAGGCATACTACTTTTACAACCAATCCGAGAACAAAGTGTTTGTGGCTCGGAACTGTGTTTTTCTTGAGAGAGAGTTTCTTTCCAAGAGAAACAGTGGGAGTAAAGTACAACTCGAAGAAGTTCGAGAACCACAGGAAAATGCTCAACCCGTACAGGAAGAGCAACAGTTGGATCTACAAAGAGTTGTAGAAACCGCGCCTGTGGAGCCTGAAATTCGCCGATCCGAAAGGATCCGTCACGAACCCGAGAGATATGGATTTCTCGTAACCAATTGTCATGATTTGTTGATCATTGACAGTGACGAGCCAGTGAATTTTGAAGAAGCGATGATGAGCCCTGACTCCGATAAGTGGCTGAAAGCCGCTGAATCCGAAATGGGATCCATGTCACAGAACCAAGTATGGACTTTGGTTGATTTACCCGATGGTGCAAGACCCATTGAATGTAAATGGATTTTCAAGAAGAAAATTGATGTGGATGGAAATATTCAGATATATAAGGCAAGGCTGGTGGCAAAAGGTTTCAAACAAATTCATGGCATTGACTATGAAGAAACTTATTCCCCGGTCGCCATGCTTAAATCCATTCGGATTCTCCTAGCAACAGCTGCTCATTATGACTATGAGATCTGGCAGATGGACGTGAAAACAGCTTTCCTTAATGGAATTCTGGAAGAGGATGTGTACATGACACAGCCCGAAGGTTTCATCGATCCAAATGCAGCTAGGAAAGTATGCAAGCTTCATCGATCCATTTATGGATTGAAGCAAGCATATCGGAGTTGGAATCTTCGTTTTGATGAAGCAGTCAAAAAGTTTGACTTCATCAGGAACAAAGAGGAACCATATGTTTACAAGAAGACTAGTGGGAGCGCAGTTGCATTTCTCGTTTGTATGTAGATGACATACTTCTTCTCGGAAATGACGTTCCGTTGTTACAGTCTGTTAAGGCTTGGCTCGGAAGTTGTTTTTCAATGAAAGACATGGGAGAAGCCGCGTATATTCTTGGAATAAGAATCTATAGAGATAGATTAAACAAGTTGATTGGACTGTGTCAAGACACTTATATCGATAAAGTCTTGCACAGGTTCAGAATGCAAGATTCCAAGAAGGGCTTCATACCAATGTCTTATGGCATAAATCTCAGCAAGAAGCAGTGTCCTAAGACACCTGCTGAGCGAGAACGCATGAGTCGGATTCCCTATGCCTCGGCGTTGGGATCCATCATGTATGCCATGCTCTGTACTCGTCCAGATGTTGCTTGTGCTTTAAGCATGACGAGTAGATACCAATCTGATCCAGGTGAAAGTCACTGGACAGCCGTCAAGAATATTCTGAAGTATTTGAGAAATACTAAGGATAAATTCTTGGTGTATGGAGGAAGTGATGAGCAGGTAGTAAGTGGTTACACAGACGCAAGTTTTCAGACAGACAAAGATGATTTCCGATCGCAATCTGGTTACATCTTTTGCCTGAATGGCGGTGCAGTAAGCTGGAAGAGTTCCAAGCAGGACACTGTAGCAGATTCCACGACTGAAGCTGAGTACCTCGCTGCTTCTGAAGCGGCAAAGGAGGCTGTTTGGATCAAGAAGTTCATCACTGAACTTGGTGTGATTCCTAGCATTTCTGAGCCAGTGGCTTTGTATTGTGACAACAATGGAGCCATTGCGCAAGCAAAGGAACCTAGATCACACCAGAAATCCAAACACATAGAAAGGAGATATCACCTTATCCGTGATATCGTGAATAGAGGAGATGTGAAGATCAGCAGAGTCCCGACGGATGAGAATTTTGCTGATCCACTGACCAAGCCCCTTCCAAGGCCTAAGCATGAGTTTCACATTGCTGCTGTAGGCATTAGATTTCTTAAGATATGATCTTGTTTTCAGTGGGAGTTATATTTGGTTTTAGTTATGACATGATGTTCGTAAAACATAATTTGGTTATGTTATTTTTAATGAAATTGTTTCAATATTATTTAATTGTGTTATTAAATAGTTGTCCCAAAGTAATTTATGACATTTTATAGGTCATCAAGTATGTGACTTGATCATGAAACCCTATAAGCAAGAAATGACATAAATTAAAATAGTCCCTGGTCGAGGTTGTTAAAGTGGGACATTAACAACCACGTGAGACTAGTATGTGAGGTGACTGATGACTATGTTTCATGAAGTCATTAATAAGAGTATTAAAGTCAATCACATAGATATGTGTTGGAGAACACATGATCGGACTTGACCCGTTAATGAGAACTCTACAAGATGTTATATGAGTGTCATAAGAGCTTCTCATTACGACTAAAGAGTATAGTCCTTGGACATGAGTTCATCATGTTTTCTTACATATGGATTGGTCCGTCTTGACTTTGTCAAACGTCAACCGTAACTGGTGATTATAAAGACACTGATTAGGCGTATCATGAAATATGAAAGGGACATGGATGGAACAAGATGGGATTTGTACCTCCTATATAAGAGGAGTTAAATATCTCTGGGCCTATCGAAGATTTGATACTGGAAATGCGTGGCCGCGCTCAAACGAGGTGATTGTCAGTCGTTTGTTTTTCATCAGTACAAATCGGGATTCGATAAACGTGATCTGGCTTAATAAGGATGACACAGTTCTTGCCTTATGCTAGATTGAGATATAGCTACAAAGGGATTAAAGGAATAGATGATTCAAGTACAAGTGGGAGATTGTTGGGAATGTCCTGAAATCTATTGTACTTACTCTAAGTGAAAGTCGTATTGTCGAGATGAGACAATCATATAATACTAGGTAGTCATAATGCTTTGCTAGAAGCCACTTATGATCAATGAGTTTAGAACTCATTGCTAGTGTTATATGATCCTACAAGGTCACACACCTAAGCAAACTGGACGTTAAAGACGAGGTTGATCATTAATGTAATGATCTAGTGAATGCATATTTGATATGCATTCGGTATCAAAATTTTGGGGCCGTGTCGATCGACACAAAGAGTGTGTCGGTCGACACAACTCGCGGATTACCAGATTAATTCGGTTTAATCGTTGGTTAATCCCGTTGCGGTTTAAGTCGACATATATAAGATATATGGTCGACCTAAAATCGAACTTAACCTAATTCACAGCCACCAGAACTAGAAAAGAAACCTCTCAAGAGATTAGATCTCTATAGGCACTAGCATCCCTCCTGTTCAGTTTGTGTGCGTGTGGATACCAGTAGAGGCACAGCGTTTGAGGTGCTTCGTGATCTCGATTATCTTCAAATATTCCGCTGCTAATTACCAGGTAAATATGAGATCTGATAGATTCAATTATATGAACCTTAGATCCTAGGCTTGGAATTTATACCTAGGGTTGCTAATCCTGATTAGAACTGCTAGAAATTCCTTCAGATGACACATGGGAGGTTGGTTTGTCCTTATTGTATGTATGAGACAAAAAAATTTTGGTTGCCAAATAGGAGAAAGCATAGCTGGTTTGATTGTCACAGAAGGTTTTTGCCCCAAGACCATCCTTATAGACGGAATGTCAGAGCTTTCCTAAAACGCAAGACAGTCCGTGATGATCCTCCTCTATGGTTAAATGGAGAAGAAATCTTGCATTAAAGGATAAACAACATCAACGGACTGCATAAGGCAGTGATTTGCGAAGCCAAGGGACATGACAATCCTGCTCGAACAATCGAATCGTATGGTGTGCACCACAATTAGGTGAAGAAAAGTATCTTCTGGGAGTTACCGTATTGGGAACAACTTCTCCTTCGGCACAACCTTGAGTTTATGCACATTGAGAAGAATTTATTCGACAATCTCATCAACAAAATCCTAAATGTTCCTGGCAAAACAAAGGATAGCATAAAATCAAGTTTGGACCTTCCTTTGTTCTGCAGAAGACCTGACCTAGAAGTTACTCAAGATGGAAAAGTGTTTATTCCTATCTTTAGATTGTCGAAAGAAGCCAAAGGAAAATTTCTTAGATGGTTGAAGGATGACATCAAATTTCCAGACGGGTATGTACCGAAATTTTCACATTGTGTTAACATCAAAAGTGGGAAGATTTTAGGTTTAAAAAGTCATGACTGTCATGTCATCATGCAACGACTTCTCCCATTTGCATTCTCAGAACTACTCCCGACAGCCGTTCATACGGCTATTTCAGGTAAAATAATGATATAAGATTTACATCATTTGATATTGAAATATATTTACATGTATTTAAATCCTTGATGTTTTATGTAGATATTGCACTTTTTCGAGATATATCAACTAAAGTCCTACGGGCCGAGGATGTTGCAATTTTGAAAGAACATATTGTTGTGAGGTTGTGCAATCTGGAAAGAATCTTTCCACCAGCATTCTTCGATGTGATGGAACATTTACCGGTGCATCTTCCAGATGAAGCTGATTTAGGAGGTCCGGTGCAATACAGGTGGATGTAGCCTTTTGAACGATACATGTATCACTTGAATAAAAAGGTTAAGAACAAAGCACGGATTGGAGGATCGATAGTAGCTCAGTGTGTCATCAAAGAAATCTCCCATGTGGCAGCTAACTATATTACTCCTCCAGAAGATTTAGATTCCGTAGAAGATGTCCATGAAATTCGATTCGTCTACAATTATCCGGATGTTCCTATCATGTTTCAACAAGTGGGACGAATAAGCTGAAGATCAACGACTACATGGTTAAATGATGAAGATCATAATGTACTTCAGATTTTTTTGCTCCTCAACTGTCACGAGTTTGAACCATACGAAAAGTTTGCTTTGTTATTTATAACTATATAATTAAATATCTGCTTAAATGTATATAATTTATTTCCTAATCTATATGCATATGCAAGATGTATGAGGAAGAGAAGAGGAATGATATGCCAAACATTACTCAAGACGCATTGAAATGACTTAAAGAAGCCAATTTTGCAACTTGGTGCAAAAACAACATAAGAATTAAAATTTATATGAATTTATATATATTCTTTTACATATACGAAATTTGAAATATGTGCAGGTTAATGATGCAAGCAAATCATTTGAAATTCCATTGTGATTTCTAGAATTTGTGTAAGGACCAAAGCATAAAATCAAATCATGGCCCATATATTTCTCGAGGGGATACCATTACCAAACGCAAAACCATGGACAAAATAGGAAGAATATGAATTATGGTGTTGCTGTTCATGGAACCAGTGAAACCGAGTATTTTGGACAGATTGATGAGATATTCATGATTGAGTATAGTGGTGATGTAGGGTTGAAAGCCATGATTTTCAAATGCCAATGGTTCAACACCACTCGAGGAATACGAAGACATCCTTCGGGTATTGTCGATCTTTGTCCGAAATTGCATTACTAGAAGTACTATCCTTTCGTATTACCAGAGCAATGCGATCAAGTTTGTTATATCCTTTATCCACGACTACGGCCAACCAGAGAAGAATGGTGGGCAGCAAAGAGGGTAATGCCGAGAGGATTTACTCAAACTCAGGAAGTGGCCCAAATTTCAGTACAAAACGACTACACTGATCACGAGATACAAGATACTGCTATACTAAGAGTATAAGCTCATGCGGTTCAAGATTATTTTGATTATGATCCTATACCGATGACAAATCCGAATGACGAGTATGGTTCTGATGATGACGTGGACGGTCAATATAGTGGATATTCGGATTCGGATTCATGTTCAGACGAATAATTATATTTGTGTATTTTTATCATCATAATAAAATTTAAAATGTTGTTTATAACAGGACCAAACTAAATCATAGATTTTATGAGAGATGGAAAACTAAATTAAAATACAAATAAAATCATACATTTTAAATTTTAATCAAAATCCAACTAAAATCATAAATTTAAATCTTTTTATCAAGAAATTAAAACTAAACATAAATATTTAGGGAGTTTTAAAAACAAATTTATAGCAAAATCAAATAAAAATCACAAATTTTAATTTTTTATTAAAATTAGAATAATTAATAAATTTTATGTTTCAATCAAAAATAAGATTAATGTTATAACCATTAATTTTAGAAGAAATCTAAACTTATAAAAATCAAACAAAATCCAAATATTCATATAGCGACGAATAGACCCGAACGTGTTCGTGGCTATTCGAATATTTGGTTTCGCAATATTTCTAAATTTGATTTCGCGGTTTAATCTTAATTTTACGGTTTAATATTTTACATAGCTATGAATAGCCATGAATATGTCGTGGCTATAGAGTTTTGGGTTTCACGGCAAAATTTTGGCCCAGAAATTAGATTGCCGCTTAATATTTTTGGCCCAAATAAGGCCTGGGTTTAGATACCTAAATCTAATCGCGGAAACCCTAAAGCCATTGTTCATCCTCACCGCCTCTCTCTCGATATCTCTCTCTGATATTCATCTTCTCCGACCCTTTCTCGATTGATCTATGTCGATCTCCATCCTTTCTGTTTCTCGATCTCTCTTTCTCTGTCGATCTTCATCCTCTCTGTCTCTCTCTCGATCGATCGATCGATCGATCGATCTTTTTCGATCTTCATCCTTTTCGTTTCTCGATCTCTCTTTCTTTGTCGATCTTCATCCTCTCCGTCAAGATCTCTCTCGCATCTCCTAGCTTTCAATATGGTTACTCATAAATCATTTCTACTCTATTTATTTTTGATTGCATGCAGATTCGGATTTTGATTTTAAGGTTTTCCTTCACATTTTTGCTAATCTATTGTTTTCTTTTTGCATGCAGATAATTCGACCAAGCACTTCTTCTTTTGGAAGGACCGTATCCCAAAGGCGAGCCCAAACTACTATCCTGCCGGGAGCGATTAGGGCTGCCGCTAACACCGCTACACGTCATCCATTACCCAGCCTCGCGGCCATGATGGCTGCGCCGGAGAGACAGCACATGCCTCTTCTCCATCCGTAAAGGCTGAATGGTGTAAGTCCACGTTCCTTGCTTGATTCTTTGGATTTTCCTTGTTATTTGCATCAGCTGTAGTCTTAGCCGCCCACTGATTGATTTGTGTAGAACCGATTCTGTGTCAAGTTGTTTGCTTTAAGTACGGTTTGTCTTGCTTGTTTCAATTGTTGTATAATGTATATATTGTCTGTTAGTATGCACGGCTTGACTCATATAGGCTTACATGCTTCATTGTTCGGTTTGTTCTGAAAACATAGGTTCCTAGTTTTTTTTTGTATTTCATCATACGAGCTAATAAGGAAAATGCTAGGTCTAGTATCATGCACGACTTGACTGTATAATGTCTTTGTTGTCTATATAATGTCTGTAGTCTTATCCGACCACTGATTCATTTGTGTAGAACCGGTTCTGTGTCAAGTTGTTTGCTTTAAGTACGGTTTGTCTTGCTTGTTTCAATTGTTGTATAATTTCTATATTGTCTGTTAGTGTGCACGGCTTGACTCATATAGGCTTACATGCTTCATTGTTTGGTTTGTTCTGAAAACATAGGTTCCTAGTTTTTTTGCATTGCATCATACGAGCTAATAAGGAAAATGCTAGGTCTAGTATCATGCACGGCTTGACTGTATAATGTCTCTATTGTCTGTATAATGTATGTAGTCTTATCCGCCCACTAATTGATTTGTGTAGAACCGGGTCTGTATCAAGTTATTTGCTTTAAGTACGATTTGTATTGCGTGTTTCAATTGTTGTATAATGTTTATATTGTCTGTTATTATGCACGGCTTGACTCATATAGGCTTACATGCTTTATTGTTCGGTTTGTTTGGAAAACATAGGTTCATAGTTTTTTTTGCATTGCATCATACGAGCTAATAAGGAAAATGCTAGGTCTAGTATCATGCACGGCTTGACTGTATAATGTCTCTATTGTCTGTATAATGTATGTATTGTCTGTTAGGTAGATTTGTATGTATAATGTCTAGTCTAGACTTGTCTCTATAATTTATCTATTGTCTGTTAGCTAGACTTGTCTGTATAATGTTTGTATAATGTCTCTAGACTTGTCTGTATAATGTCTTTATTGTCTGTATAATGACTCATATCGGTTAGGGAGTTATCTTGTTTAATGTATGTATAATGTCTCTAGACTTGTTTGTATAATTTCTCTATTGTCTATTAGCTAGACTTGTCTGTATAAAGTCTGTATAATGTCTCTGTTATCTGTTGTTGACTTGTCTGGATAAATTCTGTATTGTTTGAATTATGTATGTTTCTTCTTTTCGGTTTGATGTTGTTGTCTGTTTGTCATTTGCACAGGTTTGGCATTGACTATCCGCAAGGACATTGTTGCCTCATATCAGTCAAACTTCTGGGGTCCATGGTGGAATTATGGAATGGTGCCGCTGGACAAGAAGGATGAATGGTGGACAAGCATTCTGATACGTATTTAAATCTTTTTCATTATATAATTAGATAACTGTTAAGTTTTGCTTCGTTATTTAACTAATTCACATGTTTTCTTTTTTGAAGCAAAAATACTACTGGGATCCTCAGCATCAGAATTTGGTGTATCACCGGTGGGAGAAGATTCTAAGGCTGTCTATTAGTGATCTAGTGAGGAAGAGGAAGCACTCTGGCAAGAAACCTAGCTTTATAGGACTGACGGCTTGGAACATCATGTTTGAGACTTGGGAGGAGGAGCCTCACCAAAATAGAAGCTAGACAAACTCGGAGAACTCTTCATCTAATCCAGATGGATTTGGGAAGCACTGCCATACTTCTGGAGTTGTGCCACACAATCCGGTGGCACATAATATGGTAAGTATTTCAATACTCTGATTATTTATATAATGTCTGTTGTTTTTCTTTCTGATTACTAACACACTGCTTTCTTTTGTAGGCTCTAGAGTTGGGCGAGGCACCACCTGCAACTGTGGTGGTGCTTAAAACTCACTCGAACAAAAACGGCCAAATCATAGATAAGCGAGCAGAGGCTCTTGTGAAGGTGGCTGATGAATTGGATATCTCCAGATCGCAGCAATCTAGTGTCTCTGATGGATCTCCCCCTACTCCCTCTAGCCAAGAGCTCACGGCTGCATACATAGAGGTAAGAATCCATATTGTTTTTCTGATGCTTCTGAATTTTGTATTAGGAATGGTTAACTCTTATTGTTTTCTAAATGGTTATATTTGTATTTATTAGATTATAATCTGACTGCATTATGTAGTCTTTACTCTTCCTGTTATAATTTTGTGAAGCATTGAAATGAAATGGCTTTTAAGTGTTATGATTTGTCAAGTGTTGATGTTAATTGCTTCTGTTAAGGTTTCTCTTTAGTGTTATGTAGTTTTATTGATGTTGTTCTATCTGTTTTCATGTTGCAGACAGCAAAAAACAGTAAGGGACGTGTGTACGGTCTCGGTTCTATCCAGTACCTTGAGGCCTTACCAAATGAGACTGCAACTTCTTCACTTCTCAAGCATGTAGAAGCTAATGCAATAATGGGCAATATGTAGCAGAATATATCAGGGATGAAGGAGAATATGAGTGAGATAACAAAGGGTTGGGGATTCTCTTAAGCCTGTCTGGAATAGATCTAGTGACTTATCAGCCCATTGCACGACCTGCTCCACGTGAGAGTGCTGCTTCTGTACCAAGCTTCCACTCAGAGCCTTGCCAGCAGCAGCAAAACGACCCCAACAACTTCTCTCCGATCAACCTTGCTAATGCAACTCCTCATTCTCTCTCGTCAATGAACAAGTTCAGGACTAAGTTTATGTGCTTGTATTAAATGTTTGTACTAAGTATTAATCAGGATGTGTATTATATTAACCTCCTCTATAAACTCAAAACATCATTTGATGTTTTTTGCTTATGTAATATATATGATCTTTTGAATGCAATTTGTGTTATAGTTTAGTAACTAATGGATCACAATGTTACTAATTTAGTATAGTTTTAATTAATCATAAATGTAATGTTAATAATTAATTATCTACTCGTGAAAATAGTTTTAAAAAAAATTTGTCGCTATTTGAATTTACATTTTCACGGATAACTACAAAGTTGTTGTGACTAATTGGCTACGACAAAACGTTCGTAGCTAATTTGTGGCTAAATTATCCATGACAAATTCGTGGATATCTGTAGACTAGCCACGAAATATATTCATAGCAATTCGTTGCTAATTATCTACGACACCATCGTTGTTATTCGTAGCTATATATCTATGATTATGTCGCGGTTATTCGTGGCTAATAGCCACGAATTATTAGTGGCTATTTTGTAGAAATATTCACGAACCAGGTCGTGTCTATTCGGCTAATAGCCACGAATCCATGGAAATGTTGCCACGGAAATCCACGATTAAACAATAGCAACGAGCTCATAGCCACGAAAATAATTCATTATTATTCGCAACTAAGGATCGATTAGCCACGGATAATCGGCCATAACCACGAAAAAATCCATGACTATGGCGGAGATTTCTTGTAGTGTTTATTGTTTAAAGTTTCTTATTAACATAAAAATTACCGTTTTTATGGTATGAATTGGACCCCATATTACAAAAAGTGTGAGCAAATGTGGTTTAAAAACGGGTGATTACTAAATACTGGGATTATTATTGCTATAAGTTAGCCGAAATAGACAATCTGAATTTGATAATACATTTTACATGTCTTTTATATTATTTTCCAGACATCCCATGTGACTGATTGACTCTTTGACTAGACATATCGTGTTTGCCAATATATATATTACTTACTATATATAACATTTGTTTGACTACAATTTGTTTCAAATATATATTGCTCCCTCTTAATCTAATTTTTTCTTAATATTTCTCTTTAATCTTATCTTTTGTTAGTGTTTCCTATTTTAAAAGTTCAGTTTTTAGATAGATTTAATATCTAAATTTTATTTCTAAAAATATTTCCCATTTTATGTTTATTAGTAGAATTATAATAATAAATAATTTCATATTTATTAATATTTTTATTTTTACTTATGACCCTAAAATTATACATATTTCAAATAAATCATTCATATTTTTTAACTAAAACTTTTTATTTTTTTTAGAAAAAAACAAATGGGTTGTATTAAAAATATAAAAATTAAAAACTATTGTTTTGACATATTTGCTATATTTAAAATAAAAATCTATAATGTGTTATAAATAGTATTATTAATATAATTTTTTTTGCTATATATAAATTATGCTTCCGGTGAAAATTTTGTCTGACTCCGCCACTGCTTCAACCTCTTCTATAACACTATCATATAAAACCACCATTAGATGGAAGACTTTGTTTTAATCATTTTTAAAATCGAAAATCTCCAAATTTTTATTTTTAATAAAATTTGATTTAAAATCATTTATTAAGTTGATGATCAATCGTGATTAAATATAAATCATAAGAAAAAACAAGCAAAACCATAGAAGCGAAAACAGTATCTTAGGATTAATAGGAAATGATCTATTGAGATTGAAGAAGATGGTAGTTTGGTCATTTCGAAATTCATTAAAGGGAAAAAAAAAGACAAAATAGTTGTTGTTGGTGTTCGAACTCGGGGTTGACATGGATTACAAAAAAAACTACAAACTACTGTAACTATGTAATTTTATGTAGAAGTATAGTATATATCATGAATTATACAGTGTTAGAGAGCCTCTATGTCATATGGAAGGTTCGAATAATTTAGCTAGCTCAGGATAACTGAAACTGATTGTAATAGTGGTTAGGGGAGGTTTATATTAAACTGAGCATCTCTCTCTGGTCACACGCATGTTATGTACGTGTGTGTACTCATTATCTGATTGACTGTATATAAAGTCATTAAGAGCCATGGTAATCACTGATCCGTTAGACCTATTAGGTGATGTTAGCGCTCATCGGAGAGAGAGAGAGAGAGAGAGAGAGAGAGAGAGAGAGAGAGAGAGAGAGAGAGAGAGAGAGAGAGAGAGAGAGAGAGAGAGAGAGAGAGAGAGAGAGAGAGAGAGAGAGAGAGAGAGAGAGAGAGAGAGAGAGAGAGAGAGAGAGAGAGGAGAGAGAGAGAGAGAGAGAGAGAGAGAGAGAGAGAGAGAGAGAGAGAGAGAGAGAGAGAGAGAGAGAGAGAGAGCTTATGCGCTAGGTTTTACAGCGGCGATTGCCGGTGCTTAGTGTATTGATGATAATCCCAGCTCGGTGAGGTATAGATCTTCCTCGGTGAACACCGGATCACCAATCCGTGTCTTTCTCTTCTCTATTTTCGTTTTCGTTATCTTGAGTTCAAATCCGATCATCATCGGAATCGTCTAGGATAGTAATCGCACAAAGTGGTATCAGAGCCAGGTTCTTGGCGATAAAGAGAAGTCTAATAGAAGATGATCGGAACTAAATCGAGGGTTGCAATCTTCGATGGAGAAGGTGATTTCGGCCTCTGGAAGAAGAGGATGTTCGCTCATCTGAGCGTACAAGGATTAAAGGATGTGATCACCGAGAAAGCTCTGATTTCAGATGTAAAAGAAGAAGATGAAAAGGATCCAAAAAAGAAGAAGAAGAATGTGATACAGGCAACAGGCAGCAGAAAAGTCAATGGAGGACAGTTTTGTAATTTTGAGAAGTTAAGGGGCATTTTGGAAATTTTACCAAAATACGAACCGAAAGCTAAGACGGGCCAAATGTTATTCTTTTAAAATAAATAAAACATTTAGAAGACCAAGAATGGTGGAAACGGATCATAGATGAGTTTTTCGAATTATCAGGAAAGGAAATCGATAAAACCGACAAAACTTGTAAAATTCATAACGAGAACTACGGGTGTCCAAACGGAGTGATTCAAATTTCTAAATTCATCTAAGATCATCTAGAATCTGAATATGGAGCTTGGTGGATTTATAGAAGCATCTACATTTTTAAAAAAAAAATATTAAACGCAAAACCGAAGCATCAGAAGGAATCGGGAATATGAACATCTACGGAATGTTTGGGGCAATCTAATTGGTCATAAACACTTCTCAGTGCCATGTGAAATTTATCAGATGGTGCCACCTACCTCTTCTAGATGCATGACACTTATTACTTGGAGAAGAAGTAAAAGATGATAAAGTGAAATGTGGCATATGGAGAATGAAAGACTTGGGAGCCAAGTTCTTGATGAATGGTGTGACAGAAGTCAGAATATGGCAAGGTGTAAAATGCGTTCTTAGGTATGTAAAAGGATATGTTCATACATGTTTGAGTTATAAACGGGAAGGAGACTTTGTCATAAAGGGGTAATGTGATGCAGATTATGAAGGAGACCGTGTTCACGGGAAATCTACAATAGGAATGGTTTTCACTACAGTTGGGAACTATCAGTTGGCGATCAACTCTTTAGAAGATATTAGCTTTGTCAACTACGGAAACAGAGTATGTGGCATTTGTTGAGTCAATAAAGGAGGCAGTTTGGCTAAGAGGATTCGCAGAAGAACTTGGTTTTCATCAAACAACAGTGGCGATATACTGTGATTCTCAAAGTGTAATAACATTATCCGAGAATGTAGTACATCATGAATGTATCAAACATATGGACGCGAGATACCATTTTGGAAAGGATTTGATCAGCAAGGGAGACAATATACAATCCGGCTGACATTTTTACAAAGGTTCTTACGGTGGAAAAACTACAAGAAGCATTGAAGATGCTTCCAGTCACCAAAGATTGAGAGAGAGAGAGAGAGAGAGAGAGAGAGAGAGAGAGAGAGAGAGAGAGAGAGAGAGAGAGAGAGAGAGAGAGAGAGAGAGAGAGAGAGAGAGCTAGGTTGTACGGCGGCGATTGCCGGTGCTTAATATATTGCTGGTAATCCCAGCCCTAGTGAGATATAGCTCTTCTTTGGTTCGAAAAAGGAGGTGAACACTAGGTCACCAATCCGTGTCTTTCTCTTCTTTGTTTATGTTTTCCTTATCTTTAGTTCAATTCCAATCATCATCATAATCGTCTAGGATAGTAATCGCACATTTTATTGCTATATTTAAAGAAAAAAAATTCGTTAAAAATTGTATTGAAATTTCAATGTAAAACGATGTTTATAATAAAACTGATGTGTTTTGCGGAATATTAATAATCAACATTAAATCCTCCACGGATGTTTCGTCTTCAGTTTTGACCACACCGATACACAGAAAACTAGGCTTTAGTTTCTTGTTTTTGTTTTTTCTGTTCCTCTTTTGTTGACATTATCTTCGTTACATTTCCGTCTGGTAGATAGAAATATCAAATTTTCTGCCTAATAAATTACATCTATTTAATTCCCAACGGTATGAAAACTGCACCTATCTTGGGAATGTAACTCATGATTATGATCTTTTCTTTGAATACATTTGGTGTTGGACCACTCCATTATTTTATCAACGAATCATACATTTAAAATATGGACCATATTCTTAATCAACCGAGGAATAAACAGAGAGTATCGAAGGAACATGCATGTGACAATAAACCCAAATCAGTCAATCTAAAACGTTATATGTACATACTCCCTGCAAAAAAATGTTCTCATATAAACTTGATCCCTTCTTGTAATTATAGACACCGTATATATGTATTTCGTTGAATATATTTATACACAACAGCTATTTCATTTTAATATATATGAACAAAAAAAAGAACAAAACAGAGACATAGATAACGACAGAGACAGAGACTCACTCAAATTATGAATGAGCCAATGACCCAACAAGCCCGTCATCTTCCCTCCGGCTGCTCCAGCTCCACCTCATTAATCACACAGAAAAAGAGAGAGAGAGAGATGGAGTTTTCTGAATATAACACTCTCTGACCTTCTTGTCATATCACAACCAAATCTCTCACGTTCGTTTTTCCTCATCGAAACATTCTCTTTAATTTCTTCTTCTTGATCTCCATTTTCTACTCTGTATGGGTTGTCGACATATTCTGTTGACTTTCTCCGTCGCTCTCTTACTCATCTCTCTGTTACAGATCTGGCTTTTCCGAGAAGGACAAGTCCGGGAACTGTCAGAAGACAACCCGCAGTTCAGAAAAGACGGAAACACCCTCGCTTCCAAGAACAAGAATGACGATGTTCAACGGCTCTTCCAAAGGTATTTCAATGGTCTAAACAGCAGCGACACTCGCTTTGAAGATTCCTATAGAAAGATCCCTAGCTCTCCAGATCGCCTCCACAACTAATTAGTTCCCTTAGCCTTTTCTATTCTTTGATTTTCTTCCCATGTTCTTTTCAACTCTTCCAAATTATGTTTGTTTATACCTCAACTTTTTTGTATTTATTTCTTTAAATGAGGGCATTTTGTTATTCACAGTGGAATAAAAAAAATTGTTAGCCGTTGTAGAGATTAAAAATTAGGCCATGGGTTTGCTGTTTCACCAAGCTCCCTATACTTTAATATCTTTATAATTTACTAATGCAAATCCATATATGATAAATACAAATTCTGTAAATGAAATAAAAACAATAGTCTAATCCCTTAACGAGGAAAACAATAGTTATTTGCCTCTTGTTTATAGGTTTTGTCCCTATCATCAGGGTCCTCATAATTGCAAAAAAAAAAATAGACCATTTTCTCTAAAGTTATCTCTAATTTTTGGAATTATGATATTAACAACTATTCGTTCACATATACTGTATTATTTTTTTCCATATACCTCACACTTTAATTTGGTTCTCAGCTGGTTCATTCATATTCATAGCATATAAACACTAAGTCATCATTATCTTAACTCCCTTCCCAGTTCCCACAATATCATTAAAAAATTCAGTTTTTCTTAACATACATATTACACGTACATATCTCTGCTTATAGCCTAAAGCAATAAATCACTAAAAGTAAAAAGAGACAATAGGAGAATAACTAATTGAATGAAGGAGGTTCAAAAAAAAAAAATTACTAATAATTGAATGACTAAAACAGCAAAACCTCTACAGAAGAAAAAAAGCTAGAGAAGAAGAATAAGCATTTATAATCTGGAAAAAATGTCTGGGCAGCTAATAATATTTGAGGGTTGTCGTGACGGAGGACCTACCCTTTTTCTTTTTGTACATCACCGTAGGACACACTTAACCTGACGTAAAAAGTTTATCTCTCAACGTTGAAATTGTATCCGTGATATAATAAGGGAAAATAAGAGTCTCTGATGAGACAGTAACGAAGGGTCAACTATTGTTGAACATCGCATCACTTTATAGTGTTATACTAGCAGTAAAAAAGCATAAAAACATGATAAACTTAGAAGTTAGAACCATGTTGTAAAACATGTCCCGTCGGATCCAAGACAATGACTCTTTGATTCCACGAGTCATAGTCCATAAAGGCGATCCAAGTTATCAACCGGAACCAACACTTAAACAATTGAGAAGGGTTTACTTTATTGAAATAGAAAACCGAGTAAAAATCGAACCAAATAGTTTAACGTAAAACAGAAGAAACGTATAAGTCTTAATAAAACGAAAGAATGAAAAAGAAAAGAAGGAAATCCTGTTCCCAAAACAGGGCACCACACCATCCGTCTACCCCTACAACGCTCCAGGGTTACCTGCAGAACAATCAACGAAAGAGGCCTGAGTAATTGGTTTACACCAATACCCAGTGAGGACGGTTTCTAGGAATAATGTTATCTCTACTTTAAACTAGTACAACATCAAAAAAACGAGTCCAAGGTTAATAACACCTTGCACCCAACGCCCGAAGGCACAAGCAATCTATTGTCCAGAACATACCGCAAGCGCCCACCGCCCCGTACTATGGACTCCTACCGCCCGAAGTGCAAACAATACCCGACCCCGAAGCCCGCCATTGGCCCCGGTGTCCAATACAACTCACTGGGGGGCTCGCCAAAACCCCCTTCCGACGATACAAGGGTCGCGTACCCAAACTCGACATACGCGAGCCGCCAAACAACACCCTTTCGGGGGACCTAAAAAGTTCTATCAAACATAGCCTTCACACACAAGCAACGTTTTCTGTTCAAATGATAACCTAATGTCTAGGTTCCGTTTTCGGTTTAAGTGACGTTTTATGTTCTAGGTGCTTTTCAATCACATCAACGCAAATCATCCGCTAAATCTACACTACCTAGGAAAGATACTATTAAACGAGGATTCGAGTTCCAACACTGCAGTAGTAAAGAGTAAGAGATCACGTTCGGTCCTCACCTTAGTCTAGATCTGTGAAACAAGGGTAGATCTGGTGAAACCGGCTATAGATCTGGAGATCCTGCACACAGATCTAAGGTTTTAGAAGAAAGATCTAGAGAAAGAGAACGGATCTAGGGTTTTAGCCAACATATCTAAACAAAAAAAAAAGATACGGTTCAGATCTACAACTTCTATCCATCAGAAGCATATATCTGAAGTAGACCTGAGCGGGAGAGAGACGAGAAGAGTGATACGGTTAAGATCTACAATATCTACGGATCAGATCTGATCTAGAAGCATATATCTGAAGCAGATTTGGGGTTTAGAAGAGGAAAACGGAGTAGATCTGAGATCTGGGAAATCTCACCTTAAGAACGCGAAGAACGAAGGGCTCTGCACTCAAAAGAATCGAGAAGGCGACGACTCGGAGTACAGGATCAGAATAACTGACGAGAAGCAAGCTCCGACGAGAATTCCGGAGAGATCGGGCGGCGGCGGCGGCTCTCCGGGCGGTGGTGGCTGGCGATCTCCGGAGGTGGTCTGTCGGCGGCTGATCGGCGGTGGGCGGTGGCTGGCCGGCGGTCATCGGCGGTTACGGGCTAGTCGTCGGTCGTTGGCTGGCTCGGGTTGCGGGCAGAGCTTCGTTGTCTCGAACTTTATGCCAGCTGAGAGGGGCTGCTCCTCCTTTTATAGGGTATGGGACTAGGGTTTTCCTTCCCCTCGGGTTGGGCCTTGGGGTTTTGGACCATTTCTCCTTTCCCTTTGGGCTCAAGCAAATACATTTGGCCCTTTTTCTCTTATTTCTTTGGGCCCAAGTAATGGGCCGGAAATTGGGCCATTACAATTCCCCCCCCCCACCAACAGTGAATTCGGCCCCGAATTAGTCTCGCTACTAGGTTCCGCAAACAACTCTGGATGGCTCAGCTTACATGGCTGCTCGGGTTCCCAAACATCATCCTGAATTCTGTCTCTCTCCCAACGAACCAAAACCATCTTGGTTATCTTCCCGTTAAATCCGATTCTCGGCGGTCTACCACTTTGATTGGTTTACTCGTTACTGACCAATTACGGTTGACATCTGATGGCGGTTAGGCAAGATCAGTTCCGGTTCACGAACAACCTTCCGAAAAACAGACACTTAAAACATGTTGTGAAAATCCGACAGCTCTTGCGGTAACTCTAACATATACACCACCACACCAACTTTCTCGACTATCACAAGTGGTCCCATATACCTTGGCCTCAACTTTTTAAGCTTGCGTTTGGGATCGTTACCCCGGATCGTCCTCATCTTAAGATACACTGTATCCCCCACTGCGAACTCCAAATCCTTACGACGCTTATCCGCATAACTCTTCTAACGGTCGTGGGATTTCTTTAATCTCTCCTTGAGTAATTCCACTTGCTCAATTGTTTCCTGAATCATCTCCGGCTCAAAATCACGCCTCTCCCCCACCTCGGTACAACATATGGTGACATCCTGCAGGGTCGACCATAGAAAGCCTCATATGGTGACATCCCTATGCTTTGGTGATGGCTGTTGTTGTAGGAAAACTCGACCAAGGGCAGGAACTTGACCCAATTGCCTTCCCAGTCCAACACACATGCCCATATCATATCCTCCAACGTTTTGATGGTCTGCTCAGACTGTCCATCGGTCTGCGGATGGTATGTCATACTGAGAAGTACCTTCGTACCCACTGCTTTCTGAAAAGCCTGCCACAATGCTGACTGGCTATCCGTGCAACTTCACTATGCACTCGACATAATTACGAGCGAGGGTCTCCGTCCCATCTGTTTTCTTAATTGCTAAGAAATGCGCAGAATTGGTGAGTCGGTCCACGATCACCCAGATCGCATCCTTCCTTCCAGTCGTCCGCGGTAGTCCGGTGACAAAATCCATGGTTTTATTGATAGTCACCTTATTAAAGCTTCGGTAGTCGATACAGAGTCTAAAACTTTCGTCCTTCTTCTTGACAAACAACACTGGCGCTCCCCACGGTGAACTGCTCGGTCGGACAAATCCATTCTCCACAAGATCTTCCAGTTTCTTCTTCAACTCCGCCATCTCTGCGGACGCTAAACGATAAGGCGCCCTCGACACATGTGCCGTTCAGGGCTCTAACTCTATCGTAAAGGCGTCATTTCGTTCCAGTGGTGGTCCCTTCAATGCACGAATACGTCCTCGTATTCCGCGGCCACCGGAATAGTTCCCAAGCTCGGAGCTCCTTCTTCCTTGGTCATTGATATAGTCGCCGAGTACGCCTCGTTTCCTTTGCTGATAAATGCTTCTTCTTGAACCATGGATATGACCGGTATCCCGGTCTGCGATTTAATTCCCTTGAAAACGATCTTTACCTCTTCCCGAGGAAAAGTGATGGTAGCCTTTGCACAATCCATCACAGCTTGGTGTCGCACCAACTAATCCATGCCCAGAATAACTTCATAGCAACCCAACTCTATTCGCGCTAAGTCTGCAGGTAAGTCGACTCCGTCTACCGTTACTGGCACTGCTTCGAAGATCCCCGTTCCTGATACTTTCTCCGATCTGGCGGTCTCCACCCTCATGATCCCGTCGATGAAGTTGCCCTTAAAGGCCCAACATTCCGAGAACCGTGGACTCACAAAGCTATGCGTAGCTCCCGTGTCAAACATTGAGTGGGCGTCTACTCCCCCAACCATAACCAATCCTACATGTTTACTAGGCTAAGCTACTAGACTTTTAACTATCAAGACTACACAGCAATTCACGCAAGGGGGTAAGAATTTACATACCTGCGATCGGCTCCACTCCCATGAGGCCTCCTGCAACATACGCCCTAGGTACCCCGACCTGACCTACAGGTGGCGGTAACGGCAGCAGTCCAGCTACTCCTTGCCCTCCTTGCTGCTGAGGGCATTCCCTTTCTATGTGCCCCATCTGCCGGCACCGGTAGCTTAAAATCTGTGGGCAGTCCCTCCTAATGTGGCCCATCTGCCCGCATCCATAGCATGTAATCTGTTGTGCTTGTTGCAACTGTCGCTCCGCCACGGGTCGTGCCTGTTGCACCTGCGGTGCATGCTGCACTTGTTGTGCCTGCACTACTGGAACAATGGCATTAGCAGTCTCCCAGTTCCTCTTACCGTTTCGATGTTGTGCGCTCTTTTGCTGCCTTTGCTCTTCCTCCCAATCAGTCTTAGCATCAACTGCCTTCTCAATTAGGTCGTTGATGTCGTAGTAATCCCTCAGCTTGCAGCGACACTTGAGCTCGATCTTCAATCCAGCGAGAAAGCTATGAATCAGCTCTCGTTCGTTCAGGTATCGGCCTGCAAACATCCTCAAACGGTTGAACTCCTTCCCGTACTCCCTCACATTCCGGGTTCCCTGACGGAGGTTCTAGAATTCCCTTTCCAGCCTATCCATAGCTACTTTCGAAAAGTACTTCCGGTTGAACGCCTCACGGAAGTCCATCTAAGTCAGCTGATGTCCCTGTGCGGCCTCCAATACTCCTTTCCACCAGACCAGTGCGTCATCCTTGAGATAGAAGGTTGCTATCTCCACACAAAACTCCATCGGATACCTAGTAGTATCCAAATTCCTCTCTAGCTTCCTCCTCCAGTTGTCGGCTGCAATGGCATTGACCCCTCCAGCGAAATGATCCATCTGCATCTCCCTCAGATGCTTCAACATGCTCCAGTAAGACATCCCTTGCACCGCTCCAGGCGCCTGCAGTGGCGGTGGCAGTGGGTATTGGTTCACCAACGGTGGCGGCTGAACGAATCCATATCCCAAAGGGGCTGCTCCTGCTTCTCCAGCGACAAAGCCAGCTCCCCTTGGGACGTTCACAGCTCCTCCCTGGGCATTCACAACTCCTTCTGCGTGCCCAGCTCCTCCTCCAGCACCTGGCAACACGTTGACGTTCTCCGGCATCACTTCGGGAGATCCTGCTCCTACAACTCCCCTCGCTGCTCCAACTGGGGCCCCAACCGCAACTCCTACTCCCACATCACCCCCTGGGGCGCCTCCTGCTTCTACAGTATTAGCGGCTTGCGCCTGCTAAAGGGTGAGCAGCTCTTGCAGAAGAGTGGCATCCACAGCTACCTGTCCAGCTCCTAACGCTGCCCCACCCTGGTTTTCAGCAACCGGTTCCTGACCTCCGCGAACATTGGTGGCAATGTTTGTCGACGTGGATGGCGACGGTGTATCACGGTCACGACGAGCTAACGCGGCTCTTCTCTTAGGCGGCATCTGTTGCAAAATAAGGACGATTGAGTCAGTTGACGGTTGAATACTGAACTAAATTCCGGAGTGTATATAAGGAGGAGATCGGAGTGGTGCTCCTAGTATCAAACTTTTAGAAAGCCCCATTTAAAAAGAGTTGGAAACACTTCGAAAACAACTTTGAAAACGACGTTGAAATCCGAATATAAATACACTACTTTACTCTACCTAGTCAGGACAACACTGGCTAGGTCTAACCTAGCTCTGATACCAAAATTGTAACACCCGTCCCAACGGATCCAAGTTAACGACTCTTTGACTCCACGAGTCATAGTCCACAAACGAAAACCAAGCCATAAACTGTAACCAACACTTACACAATTGAAAAGGGTCTACTTTATTAAAATAGAAAACCGATTCTTACATGAAAACCGAACCAAATAGTTTAACGTAAAACAGAAGAAACGCATAAGTCTTAATAAAACGAAAGAATGAAAAAGAAAAGAAAGAAATCTCGTTCCCAAAACATGACACCACACCATCCGTCTACCCCTGCAACTTTCCAGGGTTACCTGCAAAACAATTAACGAAGGAGGCCTGAGCAATTGGTTTACACCAATACCCAGTGAGGTCGGATTCTTGGAATACCGTTACCTCTACTATAAACTAGCACAACATCAAGAAAACGAGTCCAAGGTTAATAACACCTTGCACCCAACGCCCGAAGGCACAAGCAATCTATTGTCCAGAACGTACCACAAGCGCCCACCGCCCCGTACTCTGGACTCCTACCGCCCGAAGCGCAAACAATTCCCTACCCCGAAGCCCGTCATTGGCCCCGGTGTCCAACACAACTCACTGGGGAGCTCGCCAAAACCCCCTTCCGACGATATAAGGGTCGCTTACCCAAACTCGACATACGCGAGCCGCCAAACAAAACCCTTTCGGGGGACCTAAATAGTTCTATCAAGCATAGCCTTCACACACAAGCAACGTTTTCAGTTCAAATGATAACCTAATGTCTAGGTTCTGTTTTCGGTTTAAGTGACGTCCTATGTTCTAGGTGCTTTTCAATCACATCAACGCAAATCATCCCCTAGATCCACAATATCTAGGAAATATACTATTAACGAGGATTCGAGTCCTAACACTGCAGTAGTAAATAGTAAGAGATCACGTTCGGTCCTCACCTTAGTCTAGATCTAAGAAACAAGGGTAGATCTGGTGAAACCTGCTATATATCTGGAGATCCTGCACACAGATCTAAGGTTTTAGAAAACAGATCTAGAGAAAGAGACCGGATATAGGGTTTTAGCCAACAGATCTGAACAAAAGAAGAAGATACGGTTCAGATCTACAACTTCTATTCATCAGAAGCATAGATCTGAAGCAGATCTGAGCGGGAGAGAGATGGGAAGAGTGATACGGTTTAAACCTACAACTTCTACGGATCAGATATGATCTAGAAGCATAGATCTGAAGCAGACTGGGGTTTAGAAGAGGTAAAGGGAGTAGTTCTGAGATCTAAGAAATCTCACCTTAAGAACGCGAAGAACGAAGGGCTCTGCACTCAAAAGAATCGAGAAGGCGACGACTCGAAGTACGGGATCGGAATCGCGGCCGAGAAGCGAGCTCCGGCGAAATCGGGCGGCGGGGGCGGCTCTCCGGGCGGTGGCGGCCGGCGGTGGTCGGCCGACGGCTGATCGGTGGTGGGTGGTGGCTGGCCGGCGGTCGGCGGCGGCTCCGGGCTGGTCGTCGGTCATCGGCTGGCTCGGACTGCTAGCAGAATTTCGTTGTCTCGAACTGTGTGCCAAATGAGAGAGGTTGCTCATTCTTTTATAGGGAATGAGACAAGGGTTTTCTTTCCCTTCGGGTTAAACCTTGGGCCTTTAACCTATTGCTCCTTTTTTTTGGGCTCACGTAAAGACATTTGGCTATTTTCTTTTATTTTTTTGGGCTCAAATAATGGGCCGGAAATTAGGTCATTACATATGTTCCAACGGGCATGACGACCAAACAAATAGAACCCATGTTCGTGTGATAGTTGTAGATTTTTGGTCGATGCGTGTGGGCGGGAAAGTGGCTCATGTAATGCGTTAGATGGGGTTTGGCGATGGGTCCAGTGTCTTAAGTAACCGTACAAATAATTTTATAAATTTGATAAACTGATAAGGCCACATACCACACAGATTGCATTTTCAATATACAACAATAGCTGACGCTAATAATTTATTTATTTTTTACGAAGAAAAGCATTTGGACAAAAAAACTTGATTTGTGCATGTCAATTTTATGCATCAGATGTTTCTGAATGGGATACTAATTTAACGCTAAAAAATGATTTTAGTGCTAAACACCTCCACCAAAAATCTTGTATATCTTTTTCACATTATAAAAATTAATATTTTTATATTGTCTAACTAATTTCAAATATTTGAGAACTGGATGAATTTTCAACTATTTAATATATCGTCAGTATAATTTGTCGTGTACAATATAAATGACTTTATGTAAGATACTTCCAATTAAAAAGGTGTAGTATTTTCTACCTATGATGCATAAATACTTCAAAATGCATGTCGTCCCTATATCGAAAACGTTTCAGAAACTCGAAAATTTTGGGATAGCTCGGAAACTTTTTCGAAAAATATGAGATATAAAAAATGATAAAAAGGAGATTTTAGAACATTTTTTATACGGCTAAGTTTCCAAATTGATGTTCCACGTAAAACTAAACCACCTTCTACTTCGTTATGTAGAAAATTTAAATGTGTTTTCTTTATAATTATATGTATAGGTATATTTTATATATTTTTTTTAACGTATCTTCGCCGTACCCGTACCTATAATTTTTTTACTTTGTTGTTTTCCATCCCCGCTTCCGTACCCGTTTTTTGTACCCGTACTCGTATCGGTGCTACTTAGTTTTCTACCGTCAAATCTGCATCTACAATCACAGTCCGCACCAGCCCAAACTCAACTTCATGAAGGTGAAAATAGATAGGCGTGTAAAGCACGCGAATAAACATTGTTCTCTCTATTTTACGCGAGAAACAACTTCTCCGATCCAGTGCCACTCCAGCGCGTCCGGCTCCTCCCGGAGTCGTGAGCTCGCCGGAGAGTAGAGATGTCAAAATGGGTTGTAACCCGCAGGTTGAGCCCAAATAGATCCGCTACGGGTTGGGCTTGGGCCATTGGATTTTAGACCGTAGCCCGTGTGGGCCAACCTGCCGGATCCGAGAGAAAATTGAAACCGCATTGAGTTGGTCTATTTGAGCTTGGGTTAGCCCGCATATATTTCTAAATTTACCGAAAAACATTTATGTTCAACCTTCTGGTGTTCTTTAGTCTTTATTAAAATTGTTTTGTTTAAGAATATTAACAACATATATGTTGTAAAAATTTACAATTGTATATACGTGGTTGTGTTGTCTAGCTTTGTAATATTTATTTTAGAACATGCATGTCAGAATCAGTGTAAGATTTGTTTTTGTTCACTTGCAATTTTTTATATATGTCTGTGATATCTGATTAGATTCTATGATACAAATATAATTATGATCAAATACAAGCACTATTTATCCAGTTTTTTCTTGTAGTCAAATGACTGCAAGAGAAAGTGTTACTTCACCTTCACTATGCTCATTGATATGTATTTATAGAAGTTGATGAAGATAACGAAAATAAAAAGTTAAAGAAGTTTGTGTTACTTTTGTGTAATTTGGTGTTTGTTGCTATTTTTAATAGTGCTTTCGGATTTGTTGTTTTTCTTACCTTTTATGATTGTCCAATAATAATTTCTTTCAGATTATTGTTTTTTTTTTTATTGTTGTAATGTTGTTTTAAAATTTTATCTTTGTTATCAATGTTTTTAATATAAATTTTTTAGAACATGTATAAAAACTTAGAAAACAAGTCTATTTACAGTTAATTAGAAATCTAAAGTTGAAATGAAACAAGTTTGTATGGGAACCTGCGGGTCAGCCCGATAATCCGTAAAATACATGCGGGTTGGGCTTGGGCCATTGGATTTCAGATCGCAGCCCGCGCGGGCCAACCGGCCGGATCCGAGAAAAAAAATTAAAACCGCGTTGGGTTGGACTATTTGAGCTTGGGTTAGCCCGTCTGACATCTCTACCGGAGAGGGCTCGTTTTTCTTCAATTTTCTCCCATGCTCCTTTGTCCACGCCGGTGTGAAGCAAATCGGAGTTTCAGGCCATTTCTTCGGTTAACCTCTCTTCAAGCTTCATCCTCTTCCGCGTTTCGTGTTGAGCAGAGGCAGCGCCGGGAAACATGGAGGTGCGACGGCGTGCCTCTGTGTGTCTCAGATCTGCTCGAGGACAGCAGTTTATGTGTCGTCGGTGTGCACACCGCCTACTCGCGAGGTACCTCCGCAAATCTCCCATGTTCGAGCTGCTACATAGGATGTTTTGCTTCAGATGAGGTCGGCGGTCGCGAGGTGATGTGGCGACGGCTGCTCAACCTCGTTTTTCTACCCCCGACGACCTCTGGTTCTGGCTCCCAATGAGCCTCCGGTCTTCACCTGCCTCGTCTTGTGCTTCTACGGGTTTGGTTCTTGGTGTGGAGATGTTCCTCGGCTTTGTTCGTGTTTCTTCCGGCGACTCTCCCTCTTTGCTCGGTTATATTTAACCGGCTTAACCAAGTAACCATTATGCATGTGTTCGTATAAGTCGTTGTTAATATCTTGCTTCCTAATTGTCAAGGGTAGCGTTTTAGTACTGCGTTTAGCTCCCGATTTGTGGTTGAGTGTCTCGTTTTGTGTTAGATTTAGGAGGAGGTAGTAAGGCTGCGGAGTGGTGATGCGTGGTTCTGGGCTTGCCGAATTCGGGGAATGGACTTGAGAGTGAGAACTGAAACACCCCATCCCGACACTATGGCCGGAACGGCCGTTCCATTCTCTAAGTATTCCGACTTGAGGTTTGTTGTCAACCTCAAGCCCATTTACTCTATACTTAGTCAAATTCAAGCTTAAGTTCATTTCCATTCAAACAATTCCGTTTAATCTTAACTAAGGCATTTACGAGCAATAAAGGCAAATAGACATTTTATTAATCAAACCAAGGTACCAATACAATGTGAGTCAATCGCATTATGCTAAATAAAGTATTCGGTCCTAACAATGTCTATCTAACAACACACCACTCGTCCACCGTCTTGGTCCGCTCCTAGGATCGATCATCCTTATGATCGTCCGCATGTCCTGAAACGCAAATAATACATTAAGTATGCTTCATAAGATAATTAAACCAGCAACTTAGCATTTAATCAATCTATATGAACCCATGCAACACAGAACCCTAATCCATTCTAATTCCATTCTAAATCGGCTAAGTTTTCCTTAAACGGACCGCGTCACGTCATTCCGGAACCACGGCCGTAACCGCGACCAATGACCATGCACGTCCGTCTATTGGCCGCGATGCGCGTCTCGGCAGTACGTCCATCCGCGTGAATGGATCCGTACATGCGCGATGCGCCAGCCGCGTCCGACCATATGCGCTATCGCGTACGGATGCTCGCCCGGTACATGCGCACGTCCGTCCGTAAGGACTGTGCCGCTGTCCGTGTCGACGACATCGCGTGTAGCGATTACGCGTCAGTCCGCCCGTCTGTCCCGATAAGCGCATGCCCGATGATCGATGTCCGAGTGACGCGCATTCGTCCGGCTGGACTATGCGTACGTCCGGATACCGTCCCGCGCATATGGCCGTGAGTCGATCCGCGCATGACGAGCGATCGTCCTTACGGACTTCGCGTATGCTCGGCTATCGTCCCACGATCATCCCGCTCATCCGGTACGAACGGTCGAGACTCTTCACCGCGAACGAACGCGATGGTTCCGCGAACGGTTGCCATCGGTTCGTTGTCGCGATGCTTGGTCCGCGACGCGCCGGTGATTCGCTTGCGGTTCACGATACACCGCGAACGTCTCGGTTCCTTCCCAAACCGCTTGTGCCTTGACCAACTCGTTCCAATGGTTATGACCCGGCCATCCCTTACGATAAACCGTACGATCATTCCGCGACCCGATTGTCTTCCCGACAACCGTCCGATCGCCCGTCTACAAGCCTTCCGGTCCTTAGCGCAAACAACGCTCACGCTGAACCGTTGAACCCGCGATCCTGGCCCTTGGCCGATCGCGTGATAGGTTAAACCCGCCGATCCCTAAAACCGTTTAGCCTAAGCCCCGGTTCTAAGTTTCCAGAAATAGGAGAAGAAGAAGGGAGTAATCCGGCCACAACTTATCCGGCCAAAGGCCACGGTTTGACCCAAGGTCGAGAGAAGATAGGGACTCGGACTAACCTTTGCGGTCGTGGTGGACTTGCCCGGATCACGGCTTGTTTCCCCCGCCATCACGCTTCCTTAAGCCGCTCCAATACACCACCAAAACCCTTGAACACACGCCGACTCTCTCTCTAGAAAACCGGCCACAAACGCCTCTTTCTCTCTCTAGGTTTCACTCGGTTTTATGGCCTTTTGCCTTTAAGAAATTCTGGATTTCTTCCCTTGTGAACTTGTGTGCGAAAAATGACCCCCAAGGCTTCTATTTATAAGCCTTGGATCGCCCAATAACCGCCCATGGCAATGGCTGCCTTTGGGGCTAGCGAATGGACATAAGTCAATTGGTGGCCATTCGCTTATGGGTGCTAGGATCAGCTAGTGTCACTAGCTGATCAGCTCATTTTCACACTTCACACTTCAACCGAGCTGAGCCGAGCTACCCACACTCATTCCAGCTGATTCCCACTTGATTAAGCTCCGTTCCAGCTGAGCTTAACCTAATTTCGTCCATAGAACACTTCCCTTTTGGCCGTTCTCAGCCTTAAGTTCGCGTTTCTGGTCCTATGGACGCCCAATGGCCCGTAGGCCGGTTCGGGGATGTTACAAGTTCTCCCCCCCTTGAAATGGATTCGTCCCCGAATCCGCTCCAAGAAGTTCGTCCTTTGTAAACTCCTCAAACCACTCTGGGTAATCAGCCTTCATTCGGGCCTCGGTTTCCCAAGTGATCTCCTTAACTCCGTTGCAAATCCATTCCACCTTGACCATCTGAATTACCTTCTTCCTGGTGACCTTTTCCAGTCGATCCAGGATCCTTAAGGGTCTAGTTTCTAACGTAAGGTTTGCCTTAAGATCCGCGGGGATCTCTGGCAAAATGATGTCTTGATCCGAGAGGCACTTGCGCAACTGTGAGACATGGAACACGTTGTGGAATGCTTCCATCTCGTTGGGCAAGTCCAACTTGTAGGCCACTTTCCCGACCCTTTCCAGAATCGCGAATGGCCCCAAGTACCTCGGGTCAAGTTTCCCTCTCTTAGAAACCCTAGCCCTTCCTCGGAAGGTAATCATCTTAAGGTAAACCCGGTCCCCAACTTGGAACTCAAGGTCCTTACTTCTCTTGTTGGCATAACTCCTTTGGCGATCTTGCGCCTCCTTCATTTTAGCCTTTAGGAATCGGATTTGCTTGGTGGTCTCGGCAATTATGTCCGGTCCAACCACACTGGACTCTCCCACTTGTGTCCAACACAATGGGGTCCTACACGGCCGGCCATACAACGCCTCATAAGGCGACATCCCGATGCTTGCTTGATAACTGTTGTTATAAGCAAACTCGGTCAAGGGCAAGTACTTCTCCCAAGAATCGCCCCAATCCAGAACACACGCCCTTAGCATGTCTTCCAGCGTTTGTATGGTCCTCTCCGACTGCCCATCCGTCTGTGGATGGTAAGCCGTACTCATGTTCACTCTTGTTCCTAGGGCTTTTTGAAAAGCTTGCCAGAAATAAGAAGTGAAGCGACCATCCCGGTCTGAGACTATACTTGCTGGAATACCGTGAAGTCTTACGACCTCATCAATGTATCTCTCAGCAAGCTTACCCACTCCATCAGTCTTCCTGATGGCCAAGAAGTGTGCAGACTTGGTCAGCCTGTCCACTACAACCCAAATCGTGTCATTCCTCAACCGAGTCGCAGGTAGTCCTGTTACAAAGTCCATGGTGATGTGATCCCACTTCCATTCCGGAACGGGTAGACTTTGCAATAGGCCACTTGGGACTTGGTGTTCAATCTTAACCAACTGACACGTTTGGCACTTGGACACCCATTCCGCTATGTCTCTCTTCATCCCGACCCAATGATAGTACCGTTTGAGGTCTTGGTACATCTTGGTCTGTCCAGGATGAATGGAGAACTTAGACTGATGAGCCATCCTTAAGATTTCTTCCTTAAGGACCTTCACGTCGGGAACACACACCCGTCCATTCACCACAATCGTTCCATTGTTGGTAAACTGGTACTCGGTGTTGTTGTTGTTCACCGACTTGATCAGCTCTTCATCATGTTCCTGAGCCAACCGTACACGAGTCAACAGATCCGCCTGGTCTGCTGCTCCAAGGCCGAGCGGCTTATTGTCCACTGACAATGCGTTCAGATACAAGGACCTGACCAAACCGACCAAGGTCTCTGCATCTTTCTCCACGGCCACCTCGGTCCTCTTCCGACTCAAGGCGTCTGCTACCAAGTTAGCTTTTCCCGGATGGTAGGTGATGTCTAGATCGTAATCTGCCACCAACTCCATCCATCTTCTTTGCCTCAGGTTTAAGTCAGGCTGAGTGAACACATACTTCAGACTCTTATGGTCGGTGAATATTTGCACTTTGGCTCCGTAGAGGTAAGATCGCCAGATCTTTAGTGCAAATACCACAGCGGCCGTTTCGAGATCATGAGTGGGGTAATTACCCTCGTGCTTCCTCAACTGTCTTGAAGCGTAAGCAATCACCTTTCCTTCCTGCATCAGAACACAACCCAGACCGATCCGGGATGCATCTGTATAGACCACGTAAGGCACGTTGTCCATGGGCAGGGTCAGGATTGGCGCCTTGGTTAGCATGACCTTCAAGTCCTGGAAACTCTTCTCCGCGGCCTCCGTCCATTCGAACTTTACGTTCTTTCCGGTTAGCTTAGTCATGGCCTTGGCCATACTTGCAAAACCCTGGACGAACCGCCTATAATAACCGGCCAAACCAAGGAAACTCCGAACCTCGGTTGCGTTCCTTGGCCGCGGCCACTCCTCAATCGACCGGATCTTCTCCGGGTCGACCGCAACTCCCTTGTCAGACACGATGTGTCCAAGGAAGCCCACGCTACTCTGCCAGAAACTACACTTGCTCAACTTGGCGTAGAGCTGGTGTGTCCTCAAGGTCTCTAGTACAATCCTTAGATGTTCACGGTGTTCTTCACGGTTTTTGGAGTAGACAAGAATGTCATCAATGAAAATGATCATAAACCTATCTAACCATTCCCGGAAAACACTGTTCATCATCTTCATGAAGGCAGCTGGTGCATTTGTTAGACCAAATGGCATGACTACAAACTCGTAGTGACCATACCGGGTTCTAAACGCGGTTTTCCTCACGTCCTCAGGTGCTATCGGGATTTGATGGTAACCCGACGCCAGATCGATCTTGGAAAACACGGTTGAACCTTTTAGTTGATCCAACAACTCGTCTATCCGAGGCAACGGGTACTTGTTTTTCACAGTGACCCGGTTTATACCGCGGTAGTCGATGCACAGCCGGAGGCTTCCATCCTTCTTTTTGACAAAAAGAACGGGAGCGCCCCATGGAGAACTGCTCGGTCTAATAAAACCCTTGTCTAGCAGTTCTTCCAGCTGCTTCTTCAGCTCGGCCATCTCAGCCGGAGCCATTCTGTACGGAGCCTTAGACAGAGGTTTCGTCCCTGGCTCAAGTTCAATGACGAATGGATCAGACCGGTCAGGCGGTAAGCCTTCTAAGGCCCTGAACACATCGTCAAAGTCCCGAACCACTGGGATCTCACCAATCTTTACTTCCGTCCCCACTTCCTTAGTGGTGATGGTGGCTAGGTATGCCTCGCATCCCCTTTCCAACATCTTCTCTGCTTGGATCGCAGAGACGACCAGACTTCCTGAAGTCGGCCTCACTCCTTGGAACGTGACCTTTCCTTCTGGTCTATCAAACTTCACCCTTCCCCGGTGACAGTCAATAGTGGCTCGGTTCTGTCCCAACCAATCCATACCCAAGATCACCTCGTGATGCTTGAGCTGGACCACCACTAGGTCAGCTGGCATACTTACGCCTCCTATGGAGACTGGTATACCACTAACTAAACCTAGCACGGGCATTACTTGCCCTCCGGCCGCATTTACAATGCCTTGGCCCACGACCTGTTCCTTCTGGAACAAGCCTTTCCCTATCATCCTAGGACTAACAAAACTATGTGTAGCCCCGGAATCAAACATAGTTAGTGTTTCTACACCTCCTACCACAACGGTCCCTACACATTCCCACAATGCATATAAGCCCCGCTTTATTTCCCCAATATGCCATGCAGTAATTTGAAGAAATTAGGGTTCGAGTGACATACCAGTAATCGCATCGAAGGAGCCGGCCTCTCCCGAGTCCTTCACGAGCTCGTAGATACGGGGATTAGCAGCCAAACCCTTAGTAGGTCCCGTACGGCCCTCACGACCCCGCTCCACTTTCGGAGCTCCCGACCGTCCGTCTCGGCCACTCGGACACTCCCGGGCATAGTGTCCCGGTTGTCCACAACGGAAACATGTGCGTGGTTTCTCGGTCACTTCCTTGCTACCCTCAACCTGTGGACAGCTCGCGACCTCATGGTCCTTGCTATTACACTTCACGCAGGTCCTCATTTTCTTCCAACAGCTTCCGGAGTGTTGCTTCCCACAGGAGGTGCATTCTGCGCGGTCAGAGGATTGGTTATCAGCCCCTTGGCCCCATTTCCTCTTCAGGTCCTTCACAGGTCGGCTGGCCCCCTTGTCTTGCGACTTGGCCACCGCCTGCTTCGCCTCGACCAAATTGGCCTCGACCGTTGCGGCCCGTTCGACCAACTCCGAGACAGAATCGTAAGAACAAACCGAGCAGTGGGTCTTAAGTTCCGGACGCAAACCGCGAAGGAACCGACGGACCTGAGCTGGCTCATCCTGTACGTCCCGTCCCACAAAGCGTCTGAAACGGTCGAACTCGGCCTCATACTCCCGAACCGTCTTGTAACCTTGGACCAAACTCAAATACTTTCCTTCCATACGATCCCAAGCCTCGGCCGGGAAGTACTTCCGGTTGAATTCAGTCTCAAAGTCCTCGAACGACTCGAGAAGGCCCTTGGTGCGTCTGTCCACTGACAGCCACCAGTTATGCGCATCCCCTTCCAGGAAGTGGATCGCAATGTCCTTACGGTAATCCTTTGGACAACGGGTAGAACGGAAGTTCCGGACAAGCCGTGACCTCCATTCATCAGCCTGAAGTGGGTCAGCACTGCCCTTAAAGGGCTTTGTTCCCAACTTGGTGATATGGCCCAAGACGTTGAGATAGTCCACCTTACGGTCCTTCTTATGAACCGGTGACTCTATCACTACTACGTCTGAGTCGTTATCACTCGGGGCCAAAGTCTCAGGGACTTGGACCCGCGGCTCGCCCTCAGCTGACTTCTGGCCAGAAATGCTCTGGTTCAAAGTCGTAAGCTGGTCCATGACCGTCTTAAGAAACGTCCACATCTGACCGATGTTCGGGACGGCTGTAAACGGCTCACCGTCACCACCACCTGTGGCATCATCATTCTCAAGACCGGTCTCATTGTGGACCGCATGAGAAGATGACTCGCCCATCCGCTCCTCCTCATCCCTAGCCTGAACGCCCGGTTCGGAAACCCTAGTCCCGTCAGGAATGTGAGGAGCCGGAGGCTCAATGCCTGTCTGGTTAACCTCAGGACCGGTTAACCCAGGCGCAACAGGAGTGGTCTGGACCTTCTGGCCTTGGCCGGTCGCAGACACCTCCTTATCCTTATCCTTAGTCCTCTTGGACTTCTTACCAACCTGAAGATTCATCAAGATACAATAAATATCAAGCAAGCAATCTTCAAGTCCTAATATTTCTAATGCATTTCTACCGCAGACCTCAACCCGGACGAGTGGTGTAGCCCTTAACCCAAAGCCTAGGAAATAACTCCGCTCTGATACCAACTTGAAACACCCCATCCCGACACTATGGCCGGAACGGCCGTTCCATTCTCTAAGTATTCCGACTTGAGGTTCGTTGTCAACCTCAAGCCCATTTACTCTATACTTAGTCAAATTCAAGCTTAAGTTCATTTCCATTCAAACAATTCCGTTTAATCTTAACTAAGGCATTTACGAGCAATAAAGGCAAATAGACATTTTATTAATCAAACCAAGGTACCAATACAATGTGAGTCAATCGCATTATGCTAAATAAAGTATTCGGTCCTAACAATGTCTATCTAACAACACACCACTCGTCCACCGTCTTGGTCCGCTCCTAGGATCGATCATCCTTATGATCGTCCGCATGTCCTGAAACGCAAATAATACATTAAGTATGCTTCATAAGATAATTAAACCAGCAACTTAGCATTTAATCAATCTATATGAACCCATGCAACACAGAACCCTAATCCATTCTAATTCCATTCTAAATCGGCTAAGTTTTCCTTAAACGGACCGCGTCACGTCATTCCGGAACCGCGGCCGTAACCGCGACCCATGACCATGCACGTCCGTCTATTGGCCGCGATGCGCGTCTCGGCAGTACGTCCATCCGCGTGAATGGATCCGTACATGCGCGATGCGCCAGCCGCGTCCGACCTTATGCGCTATCGCGTACGGATGCTCGCCCGGTACATGCGCACGTCCGTCCGTAAGGACTGTGCCGCTGTCCGTGTCGACGACATCGCGTGTAGCGATTACGCGTCAGTCCGCCCGTCTGTCCCGATAAGCGCATGCCCGATGATCGATGTCCGCGTGACGCGCATTCGTCCGGCTGGACTATGCGTACGTCCGGATACCGTCCCGCGCATATGGCCGTGAGTCGATCCGCGCATGACGAGCGATCGTCCTTACGAACTTCGCGTATGCTCGGCTATCGTCCCACGATCATCCCGCTCATCCGGTACGAACGGTCGCGACTCTTCACCGCGAACGGACGCGATGGTTCCGCGAACGGTTGCCATCGGTTCGTTGTCGCGATGCTTGGTCCGCGACGCGCCGGTGATTCGCTTGCGGTTCACGATACACCGCAAACGTCTCGGTTCCTTCCCGAACCGCTTGTGCCTTGACCAACTCGTTCCAACGGTTATGACCCGGCCATCCCTTACGATAAACCGTACGATCATTCCGCGACCCGATTGTCTTCCCGACAACCGTCCGATCGCCCGTCTACAAGCCTTCCGGTCCTTAGCGCAAACAACGCTCACGCTGAACCGTTGAACCCGCGATCCTGGCCCTTGGCCGATCGCGTGATAGGTTAAACCCGCCGATCCCTAAAACCGTTTAGCCTAAGCCCCGGTTCTAAGTTTCCAGAAATAGGAGAAGAAGAAGGGAGTAATCCGGCCACAACTTATCCGGCCAAAGGCCACGGTTTGACCCAAGGCCGAGAGAAGATAGGGACTCGGACTAACCTTTGCGGTCGTGGTGGACTTGCCCGGATCACGGCTTGTTTCCCCCGCCATCACGCTTCCTTAAGCCGCTCCAATACACCACCAAAACCCTTGAACACACGCCGACTCTCTCTCTAGAAAACCGGCCACAAACGCCTCTTTCTCTCTCTAGGTTTCACTCGGTTTTATGGCCTTTTGCCTTTAAGAAATTCTGGATTTCTTCCCTTGTGAACTTGTGTGCGAAAAATGACCCCCAAGGCTTCTATTTATAAGCCTTGGATCGCCCAATAACCGCCCATGGCAATGGCTGCCTTTGGGGCTAGCGAATGGACATAAGTCCATTGGTGGCCATTCGCTTATGGGCGCTAGGATCAGCTAGTGTCACTAGCTGATCAGCTCATTTTCACACTTCACACTTCAACCGAGCTGAGCCGAGCTACCCACACTCATTCCAGCTGATTCCCACTTGATTAAGCTCCGTTCCAGCTGAGCTTAACCTAATTCCGTCCATAGAACACTTCCCTTTTGGCCGTTCTCAGCCTTAAGTTCGCGTTTCTGGTCCTATGGACGCCCAATGGCCCGTAGGCCGGTTCGGGGATGTTACAAGAACATCCGCTATTAAGAACCGTTAGCTAGTGTAGTTTTTGGTTAGAACCGGATCTAGGCGTGCCTTTTGGGCGTCGGTCATGAGATATAGAGGGCAATTTCGATCGGGCCTCTCTTACCGTCTTTGAGGAATGCTCTTCTAGTGCTGCCAGATGAAACAACTTCCTAGATTTTAGCTTGCGTGTCCCTAGTTCGTTTTTGGAGTTGATTTCGTTGTTGTTGTGCGTTTCTTTTTGATCGGTTTCAAGAGCTATATCGCTAGTTTGATTCAGATGCCACAAAGCAAAAGAATTAAATTACCGAATGATTTGCTTCCATGTTTTTTACTTTTTTTTGCCATGGAACCAATTATTAGGTTTTGCATTTTGTTAATCAATCTGTAACACCATAAATTTATTTTTAATGATATTTACATTCTTATCAAAAAAAAAAACTTCATGAAGGTCTATGTAAGTTAAAAAAAAAAATTATTAATGTAGCGTTGATAGTCTATTGGTGTTACAAGTGGATTTATTTTACTGTGTAAATTTAAACCATTTTTGATATAAAATGTTATCTAAAAAAAATTGTAGATGTAAAATCTGAAACTTCACAATTTACAGAAAATATCTTCTACTAACTCCATAATTTCTTCGGTTTGGTTTATTGGACACTGAAAGCATGATATCTTTAAATGTCTTTTCAAATTTTCCATCTGTCAAAAAGGAAACCAACAAGCATCTTCGTTAATCTCATCATCATAGTTCAACACCCCTTAAACATACAAGACGAAGAGGGCCGAAGTAAGTCCGTTGACTAGCTAATTGGGCTTTTGTTTATTGATGTATCAAAAGCTGAAACTCAAAATTTGCCTCAAAATCACTCATTTTCGACTCATTCTATAATCTATATTCACTGGTCCAAGTGGTGGTCTTAATTTTTTCTTCTTTTGCCAAGCCCACGTAAGCAAGAGCATAGTCAACTGCTAGATACCCACGTGAGTAGGTAAACATTAAAAATATACTCCCTCCGTTTCACAATAAGTGTCGTTTTAGATTTGTTTTCTTGTTTCAAAATAAGTGTCATTTTAAATTTTCAATGCAACTTTTAATATAGATTACCTACTTTAACCTCAATATTAACCAATGAAAAATAAAAATACCAAAGGTTAAATTATTTATTAGGGATATATTAGAAAATTTAATGTATTTCTTAATCTGTGTGAAAAATGTCAGAATGATGGATATATTGGGAATCACAAAGCTGGGAGGAATGGGAACATATCTTGGAATCCCGGAAAGTCTAGGGGGTGCAAAAACACAGGTATTCAGCTTCCTGCAAGACCGCCTCCATGGGAGAGTGAATGGTTGGACAACTAAATATCTGTCTCGAGGGGGAAAGGAGGTGGTGATCAAGTCAGTGGCCACAACATTACCAAATCATGTGATGTCGTGTTTTAGACTTCCAAAGACGGTGACATCAAAACTAACAAGTGTGGTTTCCCACTTCCGGTGGAGTTCAGGAGGGGGAAATAAAGGAATGCATTGGATGGCCTGGGACAAGCTCTGTCAGGATAAGGATAATGGAGGGATTGGGTTCAGAGATTTTAATGATACAAATACGGCATTCCTAGCTAAGCAACTTTGGCGGTTGATTGACAAACCCAATCTCCTGTTTTCAAAAGTTTTTAAAGGGAGATATTTTAGGAACACGGATCCGCTGGATCCAATATGATCATACTCACCTTCCTATGGATGGAGAAGTATAATCTCAGCTAGATCTCTGGTTAAGAAAGGACTAATTAAGAGGGTGGGCTCAGGAACATCCATTTCAATATGGAATGACCCCTGGGTACCAGCCTATCGCCCGAGACCAGCAACCCGTAAAACAAGCTCGAATATTAATGTATATACGGTAGACCAATTGATCAACCATAGGAGTCGCTCCTGGAACAAGGCGCTGTTAGATGCAACTTTTGAACCGGAAGATACGATGTTGATTGGAAGTATGCCAATAAGTAAACTCGCTCGGCAAGATACATTGGGATGGCATTTTACTAAATCTGGACGATATACGGTAAAATCAGGATATCTTACGGAAAGGGAATTTCCAGATAGAGGTAATCAAGTTCAAGTTTTGGGCCCGGATATCAAGGGGTTACAAGCACACTCATGGAAGGTAAATTGTCCACCAAAGTTGCGACATTTCATATGGCAGATACTAACAAGATGTCTAGCAGTATCCAAGAACTTAAAATCAAGGGGTATTCGATGTGACACATATTGTGTAAGATGCGGAGCAGAAGAGACGATAAATCATGTCCTTTTTGAATGCCCCCCGGTCCTTCAAACATGGGCTTTGTCAAGAATTCACACAAATCCGATATGCTTTCCCACAGAGGCTCTCTACACAAATATGGACTATTTATTTTGGAGACTTCCACCAATGGATGCAAATGGCCAGTTTCCTTGGATTCTATGGTATATTTGGAAGAGTAGGAATGATATGGTATACAATAATATGGATCGTGATCCCAATGAGACATTGAGGCTAGCAGAAACGGAATACTTATCATGGGAAGGAGCCCATGTAGGCCCACTAGATAGTAATCTAAGGTTTGTGGAAAATCCAGGCTCTAATATGATTACTGAGATACAGGAGGGTCAATGGTGTTTTGTGGATGGATCTTGGAAGGAGGGGGATTTGTTTACTGGCCACGGATGGTTTAGTTGCTATGAAGGAGGGGTAAACATTCAGATGGGCGCGAAGAATACCAGACATAGTTTATCGCCGCTTCATGCGGAATTTGAGGCACTCCTTTGGGCTATGGAATGCATGGACTTTTTCGAGCAAAGACATATTACTTTTGCAACGGATTGTTCAGAAGTGGTGAAGATCGTCTCCGATCCAGAGAGTTGGCCAGCCTTTTCCATTTACACAGAAGAAATTGACAAGAGGAAGGTTTCCTTTACGACCTTTGACCTCAAGCACATATCTCGCACGCAGAATCAGACAGCAGATAGGCTAGCACGAAGTGCTAGATCCAGGCAGTCACCAAGCACACATATTGGGCCGGAACCACCGATATGGATGATAGGAAACTAGTGTTCTTTATGTTACTTTGTTGTAAAAAAAAAAGACATTTATTGTGAAACGGAGGGAGTATTATTTATAAAATTACTAGGTGGGGGTGTCTGTACTCTGTCCCGACAGAACAATATTTTGTTATAGTAAAAAAATTGAAAGTTATTTTCATTATGAAATATTTTAGATTTATGAGATTTAGATTCCGATAAAATGTATGGTTGATTGACTTTTTAGAGCGATTTATGTTTTTTTTGTAGACCATCGTAATTCCAAATTCTCGATCATTACATCACGCAAGCACTATAATTAGCAATCGTTGGAGCCCCATAGCTATTTACTTATTGGCTTTTTTAGAACATTATTGTCACAATCACTAATCGGATCATCTTCTTCATCGCCATACTCAAGTTCACCGTCATCATCTTCTTCTTCTTACTTCTTCTTCCTCTTCCTCTTCTTATTATGTTTCTTCCTCTTCTTCTTCCGCTTCTTCTTCCTCTATTAAGTTGTATGGGTTTCCAACCTAAATTGAGTTGGTAATGAGTAGATTTGCCTTTACCCTATATATATATTAGTTAATTATTTTTTCAACTACCGATGTGGGACTTACTTTTTATTAAAATTTCATTAAGAATGTGCTGATAATTAACCTTGTGAGAATGAATCTAGTGCATTCTTACTTCTCAATTATATAATTAAATTTTATTTATTAATTAAATTTTAAATTTATAAAAAAATAAAACAATGAACAAGTGACTTTTGATATATAAATATTTTAATGAGAACTCTAAGATTCTCAAATAAAAATTCTAAAATTCTAAATAAAAAAACTATTTTCCCTTTTTATATTTTTATATTATTTTATTTATTTTATTGTTTAGACATCCATTAAAAACTTCTCATTAGAGATGTTCGGAGAAACTATTATAGAAATGGGATAGGTGAAGTGCAGATTGTCCCAGACTTAGTGGAAATCTCATAATCCATCTAGGGGTCTATATATCGCTTCAACCTGATTTTATTTTGCAAGTGGAAAAACACAAATTAAACTCAGTTATAAGAACATTACCAGTCTATACCCAATAATATAGTAATGATTAAAAAATATAACAGAAGTGAAGATGTAATTACGGAAGGATCCTCATGAAATATCACGGGATAAACTAAGGGGAGATGCCCGGAAAAAGATTATATAATTGTTCAAATGTTTGCATTTAACACTTTTATTTCCCAAGTATGCAAACAGTGTTCCAAATTTTGGTTATTTAATTAATATGTGCTCGTAATTGACCAATGTTTAAGTTTTAATGAATTCATTAGGTCACTTATTAAAAACATCAAATTATGAACTCATCCACGATTAAAGCAGATCAAACTCACAGAAAAACTAAAATTTACTCCCAAATAAAAATCTAAATCAGAAAGCTCTTTCAAAATCGAACGTATAATCGTCTATCTAAACCACCGATCAAACCCCAACGGGAAGGCTTTAACTGGAGAACGATGTCTAGACGCAAGATTGTTTTGAGAATACCAGCGAGTTCAAAGAATCAGAGAAGGTAAATTTCATTACAAGAAAATTGTCAAATAGCCATGAATTGGTCACGAAATTTCGTGGCTATGTAAAACCAGCCACGAAAAAGCCCCGAAATAGCCACAAAATCCAAAAATTGGCTATTCATAGCAAATTAGTCACGAAATAAATTCATAATTACTTTTCCACGGATAACCACAAATATTTTCGTGAAAAATTAGCCACAAAAATTTCGTGACTATTTGTGGCTATTATAATACCTTAAATCCTAAATAAACTCTATAACTTTAAAGTATAAACAAAAATTTAATAACTAAAACTTCAACACTTAAAAAAAGAATTTATATTTTACAAATATATTATTTTTAAACATTAATTTGAAACTTTAAAAAAAATATAACCCTTTAAACCCTAAATAAACCCTAATATCCTAAAGTATAAACAAAAATCTAATAACTAAAGCTCCAATTATTATAACATATCTAAAATTAAGATTCAACATTTATAAAGAGAATTTCTATTTTTTTCAAATAAACTAGTTTCAAACATTAACTTGAAATTTAAATATAACCTTAAACCCTAAAACCCTAAACCATAATCATACTATAATCATTACTCTTAATCATAAACTATTAAATCAAAATATAAATATTTATTTTAAAAAGAACTATTATTTTCAAATCTAAAATTTCCAAACCTTAATTTGAAACCTTTAATATAACCCTTTAAACCCTAAAGTATAAACAAAAATCTAATAACTAAAAATTCAATTGTTATAACATATCTAAAATTTTCATACTTATGAAAAAAATATTTTCTAAATATACTATTTTCAAAAATTAAAATCAATTTAAACTTAAACCTAAACTCCATATATATACCCCAAACAACAAATCTTATATTTTAAACCCAAAATTATGAACTCTAACTCTTAATTGTTATTCTCAAACATAAAACTAAAAAATATAATAATAATTGAGATAATTTACATATAGCTAATTAAACAATAATATATTCCAAACATAAACCACAAACTTTATACCCCAAACTTTAATTACTATAACAAATTCAAAATTAAAATTCAATATTTATAATAAAAAAATTATTTTCAAATCTTAACCTTAAACTCTAAATATAAACCATAAACCCTATACCCCAAACTCCAACCTTAAATTGTAACACTATATTTGTAAACTCAAATCTTCTTATTTATATATTAATTTGTTTGATATTTTATTTAAAAAATTTATACATTATAAATTTTAATCCTTAAATTTAACATTTAAACATAAAATGTAAATAACAATTAAGAACTAAAATATACCACCAAATTTTTTGTGTGGAATGCAAATAACAAATAATCTTATTAGTTAATAAAATTTCACAGAGATCACTAACTACAACAATTGTATTATCTATGGTTGAAATACACTTAGAGATAACACATATCTCATCTCTCTCTCCTCTTCTCACGTGTCTTCATCCCCCTCTCCTCCTACACCAGATCTTCCTCTCCCGTAGCCATCTTTATCCACCTCTCACCGACACAACTCTTCTTCAATCCTTTGTTTCCAAGTACCAGAGACAACAAATAAGCTTCTCCTCCATAGAATCGCACGCACACAGCTCTGTCACAGCTCCACCCCAGCTCCGCCGCGGATTTCATCGTCTCTGTCACTGTCTCCTATTTCTCATCCTCTGCAAATGCCTTCGTCGCTGCCTTTACTCCGACAAAGATATTTAACGGTACCGTCGATGTCTAGATGAGAAGAACAAGTGTGGTTTCCGCATCCATATCTCTCGCTGTCGCTTATCAAACATGGTCGCCGTCGCGTCTTCGTCGAGGATCTCTGTCGCCGTCACATCTACGTCGCCATCACGTCCTCAAATCTCCGTCATCGTCTCCGCAGCTCCATGGAACCTAGGCAGTCTTTTTCTCTTTTTTTGTATTTTTTATTTTCATAAATTTGTTTATTGTTTATTGTATATTTAAATTCTTGTTAATTTTTTTATTGAATATTTTAATTTTTGTTGTTAAATTCTTATATAATTTCATTACTTAAAATATGTTAGTTTATAATATTATTAATTTGGTTTATTGTATATTTTTTATACATAAATAATTTTTTATTTGTTTAATTAATTTATTTTTTAGATTTTAATTTTGGTTTTTAGTTTATTTTAAATAATTTTAATATATATATATATATATAAATTTTTATATTTTTAATTATTTAATACTATAGCCACGAGTTCTTTCGTAGTTATTTGTGAAAATATAGCCACGAAATATATTTGCGCCTATTCGTAGTAAATAGCCATGAAACTTTTCGTGTCTAAATCGTGGAAGCGTTGCCACAAATTGCCACGAATTGGTGATATCTACGAGCTCATAGCCACGGAATTTTTTTGTGGCTATCCGTGGCTATGGTCATTATAGCCACGAATTTTGGCTCATAGCCACGAAAAATTCTGTGACTTTAGAGCAGTTTTCTTGTAGTGTTTGATTTTTTTTCTTTGATTCTGAAACACTCCATTCCGACCATAGGATCTAGACGGATGTTCCACTAGTTAGCCGTTCTACCTTGAGGTCATTTGCGAACCTCAAGTCCTAAAGTTACATACTTAACCATTCTACCATCCCTTTGTTCCGTTCACCTAATTCTAAGCAATTAATAAAGCATATACATAAGATAAATAAATTCTTTAATTAATCAAACCAAAGTACCAATACAATGTAATGACAATGTCATTATGCTATATAATGTATCCGTCCATATTATCTATCTATCTAACACCACTCGTCCATAGATCTTATGTCCGAACCTAGGCTTGATCATCTCCATGATCAATCTCATTCCTTGCATTCATAAATTATATAAGTAAACATTCTAATATGAATGAATTACAACAACCTATCATAATCAATTCTATATGACCAAGTGTTCCCAATGCATCATGCAATCCACCCCTAATCCAATCTACATTCCACTAATCGGTTCATGTCCTTTAGGCTGACTTACGACCCAAAACAGTCACGATCATCGACCATATCGCGACCCACGAACGAGCGCGTTCGTCAGCGTGTTCGTTCGTGTGCAAAGTCCTACGTGCATGATCGATTGTCCGCGAACGGTTGCTATCATCCCACGGACGGGTACGATCGTCTGCGAACGAACACGATCGTCCCACGAATGGACGCGATAGTCCGGGAACGGAAGCGATCGTCCACGAACGGATGCGATCATCCGCGAACGGTTGCAATCGTGCGTAAACAGTCTCGATCGACCCGCGGTTGTGGCGATCGTCCCGCGTATAATGATCATGGCTCGGTTTTGCCGACTGTACGGATTGGTCGCCATCAACCCGGATCCTCTGGTCCGGTTCACGCTTGTGCCAACCATATGAGGTATGGCGGTCTCTGGTTACCCGTTCCACGGACGGGCCTTTGTACCACACACAACCCATAGGTCCATTTATACCCGTTACGCGGATTGATACGCGTACCCACCATTTCGCCGAATCTGACCACAATCATGGCCCATGGTCGATCATGTTTACTTAGAACATAGCCAATCCTAATACCAAGTTTATAAACCTAGTATCCGGTTCTATTTACAGAAAGGTAAAAGAGAAAGAGAGGAAGAGAATCATTATGACCATCCGACCAACCAATCCGCCGACCAAGCGGTTTAAGCCGCGGTTGCAGCTCACCCAATTCCGTTCATGTACCTTTGAAGTGGTCGTGGACTTGCCATGATTTGTGGCTGTTTCTCCAGCCATTGTGATTGATACCACATGCCTTAATCCACTGCCCACATGCCTTAACTAGTGGGTGATTCTTCTTGCATGAATCCGACCAAAAACCCTTATTCTCTCTCTATCTAGATTTTTCCCTTTGCCTTGCGAAATTTCTGGGATTTTGTTCCCTGATGTGTTGTGCGCGCAAGAGGCTTCCTTGGGGTCTATTTATAGCCTCCTAAATCGCCCATTAACCGCCCAAGCGAATGGGTGCCAATGGGTGGTCGAATGGGTGCCAACCCATTGGTACCCTTTTACCAATCAACCACCTTGGTCAGCTAATGTCACTAGCTGACCATCTGACCCAAGAGGTGAACACTAAGGTCAGCTTAGTTGAGCTGATTGTCAGCTGACCTAGTTGACATGTTCAACTGTTTAGCTCATTTGAGTTAAACACTCCATTTCCAGCTGCTTTACTCTTGACTAAACTTCTTCCCAACTGATCTTGGCCTCTTCCTACCTATGGAACACTCTTATTAGTCTCCCTTGGCCGTATGTTCAATATTATTGTCCCATAGACAGTCCCAACGACCCTGAGGCAGGTTCTCCTCCTTGAAAGGGACTCGTCCCCGAATCTGCCTCAAGGTTCCCATTTCGTGCAAACTCCATAAACCGCTATGGGTAATCGGACTTCATCCGATTCTCTGTTTCCCAAGTGATCTCCTTAACTCTGTTGCAGATCCATTCTACTTTCACCTTTTGTATCACCTTCTTCCTTAGTGCTTTTTCCATCCTATCCAAAATCTTTAAGGGTCTAGCTTCCAAAATGAGGTTTTCTCTAAGATCTTTGGGTATCTCAGGCATTATCACATGTTGATCCCAAAGGCACTTGCGCAATTGAGAGACATGGAACATGTTGTGAAACGCATCATCTCGTTTGGCAAGTCCAGTTTGTAAGCGACCACCCCACCCTTTCCAAGATCGTGAACGGCCCCAAGTATCTTGGATCAAGCTTTCCACGTTTGGAAAGCCTTTCCCTTCCTTTGAAGGTGGTCATCTTCAGATAGAATTGGTCCCCAACTTGGAACTCAATGTCTTTCCTTCTTTTATCTGCATAACTCTTTTGGTGATCTTGTGCCTTCTTCATCTTAGACCTTAGGAATCAGATTTTCTCAGTGGTCTCTGAATAATATCCGGTCCAATCACACTGGACTTTCCCACTTGTGTCCATCACAATGGGGTTCTACAAGGCCGCCCATACAAGGCCTCATAGGGTTATATCCCGATGCTTATTTGATAATTGTTGTTATAAGCAAACTCGGTTAAAGGTATGTACCTTTCCCAAGAGTCACCCCAATATAGAACACATTATCTTAACATATCTTTCAAGATATGTATGGTTCTCTTTGACTGGCCATCCGTTTGTGGATGGTAAGCCATGATCATATTCACTCTCGTTTCTAGGGCTTTCTGAAAAAGATTGCCAAAAATAAGAGGTGAAACGGTCGTCTCTATCCGAGACTATACTTGATGGTATACCATAAAATCTCATGATTTCATCAATGTATTTCTCATCAAGATTCCCCACTCCATCATTCATCTTAATGGCTAAGAAGTGTGCGGAATTGGTCAGTCTGTCCACCACAACCCAAACCGTGTCCTTTCTCAACCGGGCCGCAGGCAGTCCAATTACAAAGTCTAAAGTGATGTCATCCCGTTTTTACTCCGGAATGGGTAGACTTTGTAACATGCCGCTTGGAACCTGGTTTTTAATCTTGACCAATTGACATGTTTGGCACTTAGCCACCAATTCAGCAATGTCTCTCTTCATTCCGACCCAGTGACAATACCGTTTGAGGTCAAGGTACATCTTGGTCTGTCCGAGATGAATAGAGAACTTAGACTGATGAGCCTCTCTAAGTATTTATCCTTTATCTCCTTCACGTCAAGTACACTGACTCTACCATTCACCACAATCGTCCCATTGCTGGAGAATTGTTATTCAGTAGTAGTGTTGTTGACCGCCTTGATCAACTCCTCATCATGCTCCTGAGCCAAATGAACCCTAGTTAACAGGTCTGCTTGGTCTTCTGCTCGAAGACCTAGTAGCTCATTGTCCACTGACAATGCATTAAGATGCAAAGACATGACCAATCCGACTAAGGTATATGCATCCTTTTCTACGGTCACTTTGGTCCTATTTCGGCTCAACACATCTGCTACCAAGTTTGCCTTCCCAGAAAGATAAGTGATGTCCAAATCAAAATCCGCCACCAATTCCATCCATCTTCTCTGGCTCAGGTTCAACTCAGGATGAGTGAAAACATACTTCAAGCTCTTATCCTCGGTAAATAGTTGCACTTTAGCTCCGTAGAGATAAGATCGCAATATCTTAAGTGAAAATACTATCGCAGCCATTTAAAGATCATGAGTTGGGTAGTTACCCTCATGTTTCCTCAGCTTCCTTGAGGCATAGACAATCATCTTCCCTTCCTGCATCAAGACACATCCCAAACCGTTTATGGATTCATTTGTGTATACCACGTATGGTACATTTTCCATAACCAGGGTTAGGACAAGTGATTTGGTTAGCATATCCTTTAGCTTTATGAAGATCTTCTCAGCTGTGTTCGTCCAATCGAACTTAACGTTCTTTCCGGTCAGTCGAGTCATAGTTTCGCCATGCTCGCAAAACCTTGGAAAAACCGCCGGTAGTAGCTGGCTAGTCCAAGAAAACTTCTGACCTTGGTCGCATTCCTTGGCCTCGGCCACTCCTCGATCGGCCGAATCTTCTTGAGGTCGACCGACACTCCCTCGTTTGATACAATGTTTCCAAGGAAGCCGATGCTCTTTTGCCAAAAATTACATTTGCTTAGTTTGGCATAGAGCTTCTGCTCTCGTAATTTCTCCATTACGATCCTTTGATGTTCCATGTGTTCTTTCCTGGTCCTTGGAGTAAAGAAGGATGTCATCAAAGAATCTGATCACAAACTTATCTAACCATTCCCGAAAGATCCCGTTCTTCATCTTCATGAACGCATATGGTGCGTTTGTTAGACCAAACAACATGACCACAAATTCATAGTGACTATATCGGGTTTGAAACGCGGTTTTCCTAACGTCCTCTAGTGCAATCGGGATTTGCTGGTATCTGTTGGTAATGTCCTGAAATCACACTTGTAATCACTCTAGAGATAGTTGTGTTGTCGAGATTAGACATTCGTATGATACTGGGTAATCATAACGCTTTGCTAGAAGCCACTTATGATCTATGAGTTTGGAACTCATTGCTAGTATTATATGATCCTACAGGGTCACACACCTAAGCAAACTGGATATTTAATATGAGGTTGATCATTAGTGTAATGATCTGGTGAATGTATATTTGATATACATTCAATAATGATTCTATGAGGTTGTGTCGATCGACACAGAAGGTGCATCGATCGACACAGGTCGCGAACCAAAATAGAGATTTTGGTTTATGACTTAATTAACTACGGTTTGATCCTCAGTTAATTAGGTCGTGGTAAAAGTCTATATATATATGATATATGGTCGACTTTTACAATGACGGCACTCAATTTACAGCCACCTCGGTGAAACAGAGAAACCTCTTACAGATCTGATCTCTACGGCACTAGCATCCCGGTCCGTTCCAGTTTGTGTGCGTGTGGATACCAGTAGAGGCGCAGCACTTGAGGCGCTAATCAATCTCGAATACCTAATCATCTTCCGCTGCATAACTTCCAAGTATCTTCGAGATCTGATGTAGATTCAATGATATAAACATGAACCCTAGATACTAGGCTATGGAATTCAGACTTAGGGTTGCTAATATGATTAGGAACTGCTAGAAATTACTTCAGTGGTATCAGAGCCTTAGGGTTCTATTTGAATCGTACTCTGAGTTTTCGCCTTGCGTCGATCGTTGCTTTCGGCATGTGAGGATCAACACAACACGAAATCAGTTTCATAATCGCATTGTGTCGATCGACACAAAGTGTTGCATCGATCGACACAAGGTGTCATGACTGGTTCAATTGGATTGAATTGGTCATCGCGATTGGTTGAGCTGGTTAGACCGGTTTATTGTGATTGATTGATTTGGTTGGTGTCGATCGATGCTAATGTAGCGTTGATCGATACTGACCGGTTATCAAAGCCGATTCAATTGGATTGATCGGTTATCGCAAATTAGTTCTGGTATGTTGCATCGATCGATGCTAGTGTAGTGTCGATCGACAAAGAATTAAATTGTTCGGTTATTGAACCTGCAATTGCAGAACCAAACCAGAATTCCCACTTCTTAGAATTATTAAAGCCTAATTAGATTAGTTGTTTTATAAGTTCTAAAATTTATAGGATGCATATATGATATGCGTTAGACCAAAAGTTCCGTTCCTAAAACTAAATATCAAGTAATCCTTGATGTCTTCCCGATCTTGTCAACTGTCAAGACTCGTTTCATTAGGCGATAGATTTGCAGTGCAAGGTGTCCACAATTACATGAGTAAGGCAGGAGGTAATCGTGTTGATAGGCTTGCAGTGCAAGGTATCAACAATTACATGACTTAAGAGATTGGTTTACTTGATTGGGCTATCAAAATCGTTTTGGGCCCAGAGACATCAGGTGGATTTGACATGAGATGTCAATCCACAACCAAGAGTTATATTGGATATAACTAGCAAAGTTGTTGCTTACCTAGATAACTAAAATTTGGGCGATAGCCAGTGGCTCACTCAAGTTTCAGTGAAGTATGGGTCTTGGATCATTATATTCATTTGAGGAAACATTGTTTTGAATATAATGCGATTTTTCTTAATAGTTAAGATTTCTCATTTCTTGAACATCATAACTAAACCTCTCTTGTTTTCAGCTATGTCTAGCACAAACCATCATAACAATTTCTCCATGCGATCCGTCCTTGAGAAGGACAAGTTAAATGGATCCAACTTTCTTGAATGGTATCGAAACTTGAGAATTGTTCTCAAATAGGAGAAGAAGGACTATGTCCTTGAGAAAGTTCTCCCCAAGAAGTACCGAGCCAATGCCTGGCAGTCAGATAAGGATGATTGGGATAAGCATTCTAATGATGTGGTCGATGTGTGTTGTCTCATGTTGTCTACCATGAACTCGGACTTGCAGAAGCAATATGAGTACGTGGAGTCGCCAATAGAGATGATCACTGGCCTGAAAAGCATGTTTCAGGAGCAGGCACGAATTCAGAGATACCAGACGGTTAAGTCTCTGATTGAGTGCAAGCTACCAATCCAGTTAGTCCTCATGTCATTAAGATGATGGGTTATATTAATAACCTAGGGAAACTGGATTATCCCATTAGCCAAGAGTTGGCTACTGACATCATTCTGCAGTCACTGCCGTCAAGCTATGATCAGTTTGTTATGAACTATAACATGAACAACTTGACAAAGACTTTGACTGAGTTGCATGGGATGCTCAAAACTGCTGAACCTAACATCAAGAAGGACACCCCAAATGTCCTTATGGTACAGAAGGGTAAAAGGTTTAAGAAACTTGGTAAGACCAAAGGTGATGGCAAGACGAGCTCGATTGTGAATCCAAGCGAGTCTAACCATGCTCCTAAGGTTAAGTCTGGTCCTTCTAAAGATGATAAGTGCCATTATTGTAATGGTTATGGGAATTTGAAAAGAAACTGCAATAAATTCCTGGAAGATTATGAGAAGCTGAAGAAGACGTACGAGACTTCTTCTTCAGGTATTTATGTTATAGAAGTAAATGTTACTTCTCATGGTTCTACTTATTGGGTATTGATACCGGCTGTGGTGCTCATATTTTGTGAAAATATGCAGGGCCTAAGCAACAGTAGGACTATGAAGAAAGGACAAGTGGACCTGCGCGGTGGAAATGGAGCAAGAGTTGCTGCATTAGCTGTAGGAACATTTTATTTGTCTTTATCTTCTGGCATGTTTTTGAACTTAAGAACTACTACTATGTACCTGCTATAAGCAGAAATATTATTTCTATTCCTTGTTCGGATATGGAAGGATATCCGTTTTCAAATTAAGAATAAGTGTTATTCATTTGATTACAATGATATGTTTTATAGTAGCAGTCCATTAGAGAATGGACCTTATGTTCTAAACCAAAACGTGCCTAACTATAACATTAGTACCAAGAGATTCAAATCAAATGATACGAATCAAGCTTTTCTCTGGCATTGTCGTTTGGGCCACATAAATGAGAGCGGATTCAGAAGCTCCATAGTGATGGACTTTTGGGCTCATTTGATTATGAATCATGTGAGAAATGCGAACCTTGTTTATTAGGTAAAACGACAAAGGCCCCTTTCAACAAAGGTAGTGTCGATAGACACAAGATGTGTATCGATCGACACAGGTTGCGAACGAACAAAATGAAAGGGCCAGAGGCTTATTGGGCTTTATACATACGGATGTGTATGGCCCGATGAGCACTAGTGCTAGAGGAAACTTTCAGTACTTCATTACCTTTACTGATATTTTCAGTAGGTACGGTTATGTCTAATTAATGAGACATAAGTCGGAATCTTTTGAAAAGTTCAAAGAAGTTCCAGAATGAAGTACAAAATCAACTTGGCGAAAGTATTAAAACTCTACGATAAGATCGTGGATGTGGATACTTAAGCTAAGAATTCAGTGATCATCCGAGAGATTGTGGAATTGTTTCACAACTCACTCCTCCTAAATCGGAATTTATTAGATATGGTTCGATCAATAATCAGTCACTCAGATCTTCCATCATCCTTCTGGGAATACGCTCTAGAAACGTCTGCGTTTAAAATAAATAGGGTTCCATCAAAATCAGTTACAAAGAGACTACATGAGATGTGGGCTGGAGATGTTCCTGATTTGTTTTTCATGAAGATTTGGGGTTGTGAGGCTTATGTAAAACGTTTAATCTCTGATAAGCTCGCATCCAAGTCTGATGAATGCTACTTCATTGGTTATCCTAAGGAGATCAAGGCATGTTACATTTACTCCCATCGATCAAATTAATGAGTATTTGATACACATTAATATACGTGTTTAGAGGGTGTGTCGATCGACGCAAGTGTTGTGTCGATCGATGCAATGCGAAGAACGACACAATTGACTGTGTTTTCCTGAGAAAGTGGGAGTAAAGTACAACTCGAAGAAATTCGAAAATCACAGGAGACTGATTAACCTGATGAGGAAGAGCAGCAGTTGGATCTACAAAGAGTGGTAGAACCCACACCTGTGGTGCCTGAAGTTCGCAAATCCGAGAGGATTCGTCACGAACCCGAGAAATTTGGATTTCTCATGACCAATTGCCATGATATGTTGATCATAGACAGTGATGAGTATGCGACTTTGAAGAAGCAATGATGGGCCTTGACTCCGAAAAGTGGCTGAAAGCCGCTGAATCCGAAATGGGATCTATGTCACAGAACCAAGTATGGACTTTGGTTGATTTACCCGATGGTGTAAAAACCATTAAGTCGAAATGGATTTTCAAGAAGAAAATTGACGTAGATGGTAATATTCAGATATACAAAGCTAGGTTGGTGGCAAAAGGTTTCAAGAAAATTCATGGTATTGACTATGAAGAAACATATTCCCCAGTCACCATGCTTAAGTCCATTCGGATTCTCCTAGCAACCGCCACTCATAATGGTTATGAGATCTGGCAGATGGATGTGAAAACAGTTTTCCTTAATGGAATTCTGGAAAGGGTGTGTACATGACACAACCTGAAGTTATTCATTGATCCTAATGAAGCTAGGAAGGTATGCAAGCTTCATCGGTCCATTTGTGGATTGAAGCAAGCATCTCGGAGTTGGAATCTTCATTTTGAAGAAGCAGTCAAAAGGTTTGACTTCATCAGGAACGAAGAGGAACCGTGTGTTTACAAAATGACTAGTGGGAGCGCAGTCGCAATTCTGGTATTGTGTGTTGATAACATACTACTTCTCGGAAATGAAGTTCCATTGTTTCAGTCTGTTAATACTTGACTCGAAAGTTGTTTTTCGATAAAAGCATGGGAGAAGCCGTGTACATTCTTGTAATAAGAATCTATAGAGATAGATTGGACAAGGTAATTGGATTGTGTCAAGATACTTATATTGATAAGGTCTTGCACAGGTCCAGTATGCATGATTCCAAGAATGGCTTCATGCCAATGACTCTTGGCATTACTCTTAGCAAGACGCAGTGTCCTTCGACGCATGCTGAGCAAGAACGCATGAGGTTCAAACAACTACTATAGGCATTAGATGTCTTAAGATGTGATCTTAATTTTAGTGGGAGTTGTTGTTGTTAATTTTAGTTGTGATATGACGTTCGTGTAAACGTAATTTGATTATGTTAATGAACTCTGACATCAGTATTATTTAATTATGTTATTAAATAATAGTCCCAAAGTAATTTATGACATTTTATAGGTCATCAAGTATGTGACTTGATCATGAAACCCTATCAATGATAAATGACATAAATTATGTAGGTCCCTAGTCAAGGTTGTAAAAGTGGGACATTAACAACCGCGTGAGACTAGTATGTGAGGTGACTGATGACTAAGTTTCATGGAGTCATTAATAAGAGTATTAAAGTCAATCACATAGATATGTGTTGGAGAACACAGGATCGGACATGACCCGCTAATGAAAACTCCACAGGATAGTTATATAAGTGTCATAAGAGTTTTCATTACGACTATAGAGTATAGTCCTTAGACCTGAGTTCATCATGTTTTCTTACATATGAATTGGTCCGCTTTAACCTTGTCAAACGTCAGCCGTAACTGGTGACTATAAAGGCATTGATTGGGCGTATCATGAAGTGTGTGAAGGAACAGGGATGGAACAAGATGGGATTTGTCCCTCCTATATAACAGGAGATAAATATCTCAGGGCCCATCGAAGATTTGATACTGAGAAATGTGTGGCCGCACTCAAACGAGTTGATTGTCAGTCGTTTGTCTTGTCAGTATAAATCGGAGTTCGATGAACATGATTTTGGCTTAATAAGGATGACACGGATCTTGCCTTATGTCAGATCGAGATATAGAGACGAAGGGATTATGGGAATAGATGATTCCAGTACAAGTGGGAGATTGTTGGGAATGTCCTGAAATCACACTTGTAATCACTCTAGAGATATTTGTGTTGTCGAGATTAGACATTCATATGATACTGGGTAATCATAACGCTTTGCTAGAAGCCACTTATGATCTATGAGTTTGGAACTCATTGCTAGTATTATATGATCCTACAGGGTCACACACCTAAGCAAACTGGATATTTAATATGAGGTTGATCATTAGTGTAATGATCTGGTGAATGTATATTTGATATACATTCAATAACGATTCTCTGAGGTTGTGTCGATCGACACAGAAGGTGCATCGATCGACACAGGTCGCGAACCAAAATAGAGATTTTGGTTTATGACTTAATTAACTACGGTTTGATCCTCAGTTAATTAGGTCGTGGTAAAAGTCTATATATATGAGATATATGGTCGACTTTTACAATGACGGCACTCAATTTACAGCCACCTCGGTGAAACAGAGAAACCTCTTAGAGATCTGATCTCTACGGCACTAGCATTCCAGTTCGTTCCAGTTTGTGTGTGTGTGGATAACTTCCAGGTATCTTCGAGATCTGATGTAGATTCAATGATATATACATGAACCCTAGATCCTAGGCTATGGAATTCAGACTTAATGTTGCCTAATTGGATTAAGAACTGCTAGAAATTCCTTCAGTATCATGATGCTAGATCGATCTTGGAAAATACGGTTGACCCCTTTAGTTGATCTAACAACTTGTCTATCCGAGGAAATGGGTACTTGTTCTTCACAGTAATCCGGTTTATGCCTCGGTATTCTATGCACAATCTTAGGCTACCGTCCTTCTTCTTTATGAACAAGACCGGTGCCCCCCATGGAGAGCTGCTCGAACTGATGAAACCCTTTTCCAACAGCTCCTCCAACTGCTTATTCAGCTCAACCATCTTGGATGGTGCCATTCTGTATGGCGCTTTAGATAGAGGTTTAGTCCATGGTTCAAGTTCAATGATAAAACGGGTCAGACCGGTCAGGCGATAAGCCTTGTAAGGCATGGAACACGTCCTCAAAGTCCTTGACCACTGGGATCTCTCCAATATTTGTCTTTGTGCCAACCTCCTTAGTTGTGGTGGTGGCGAGGTATGCCTTGCATCCTCTTTTAAACATATGTTCTGCTTGGATTGCAGACTATCAAACTTTCTGAATTTGGTCTCACTCCTTTAAACTATTTTTCCTCCAGGTCTCTCGAATCTCACCCTTCTTCGGTGACACTCAATGGTGGCTCGGTTTTGACGGAGCCGTCCATATCTAAGATCACCTTGTGATGCTTAAGTTGAATTAATACCAGGTTGGCCGACATACTCACACCTCTTATAGAGATGGGTATGTCTCTGACCAAACCTAGCATGGGCATAGATTGCCCATCAGCCGCATTCATAATGCCAAAGCTATCCAATTGTTCCTTCTGGACCCAGCCTTTCCCATTCATTCTCGGACTCACAAAACTATGTATAGCCCTAGACTCAAATAAAGTGTGTTTTTCTATACCACCTATGGTTACGGTCCCTACACATTCCCCAAAATATCTAAGAAACATACCCTTTTTCCCAATGTATGCAATGCATTACTCAATTGAATAATTAGGGGTTTAGTGACATACCAATGATCGCATTATAGGACCCGGCCACGCCTGAAACCTTCACCATTTCATAAACATGGGGTGTTCCAGCCTGGCCCTTGGCCTTGGCCGCGCGACCTTCCGGTCCCCGATTCAATTATGGTGTCTTCTGCCTTTCATTTTGCAGATTCGGGCAATCACGCATGTAATGCCTGATATTTCCACATTGGAATCATGTCAATGATCTTTCAGTTGTCACCCTTTCCTGCCCCTTATTCTGTGGACAGCTTGCGACTTTATGGTCTTTGCTTCCACACTTTGCACATACCATCCCGGCTTTCCAGCATTCCCCCAAGTGATATTTTCCATATGTGGTATATTTGGTGCGGTCAGAAGATTGGCGATCAGCCCCCACTTAATCCCATTTCCTCTTAATGTTCTTTCCGGTCGACCAGCCACTTTTCATGTGACTTAGCTCCTACTCGGCTCTCTTCAGCCATGTTGTCCTCAACAGTAGCAGCCCTTTCGAACAGCTTGGAAACAGAGTCATATGAGTAAACCGAACAGTGGGTACGAAGTTCCACTCGCAGCCCACGAAGGACACGTCACACTTGTGCTGGTTCGCCCTCAAGATCTCGTCCCACATAACGTTTGAGACTGTCGTGGGTACGAAGTTCCACTCGCAGCCCGCGAAGGACACATCACACTTGTGCTGGTTCGTCCTCAAGATCTCGTCCCACATAACGTTTGAGACTGTCGAACTCTGTCTCATACTCACGGACCATCTTGCGTCTTTGGACCAAGTTCAAATACTCCATACGATCCAAAGCCTCGACTGGAAAGTACTTCCGTTTGAACTCAATATCAAAGTCTACAAACGAATCAATGAGCTCCTTGGTGTGTTTGTTAACGGATAGCAACCAGTTATGCACATCCCCTTCCAGGAAGTGGACCGCAATATCGTTCATGTATTCCTCTGGACAATGGGTGGATCGGAAGTTACGGACTAGCCATGACTTCCACTCCTCAGCCTCAAGTGGTTCAACATTTCCCTTGAAGTGATTTGTTCCCAACTTGGTGATGTGACCAAGCACGTTGAGGTAGTCCACCTTACGTCTTGCCCAAGGGGGTGGTGGGTCTATCTTTTCAATGTCCAGATCAACATTGTCATGATCCTTAGTATCCGGGATGGTGACTCGGATCCTACCTCCATCATCAGCCGGTTTCTGGCGATAAGTGATGTTCTGGTTCAGAACCGTCAGATAGCCCATGACCCCCTTCAGCATGCTCCCATCTTTATGATGTTTTGGACCGCGTCAGTGGAATACTACCACCTGTAACACCATCTCCCACATGACCGATTTCAGTGTGAACCGCATGTGATGAAGATTCGCCCATCTCCTCATGCTCAACCCAACCTGGACGTCTGGTTCATTAACCTGAGTCTCATTGGGTGCAAGAGGAGCCATTGAACTTCTGCTCTTCTGGGCAACCTTAGGACCGGTTGCGCCATGTGCGACATGTGTGGTATGATTCTTGGAGCCTTTCCCGGTCCCAGCCACATTATTATCCTTAGTACGCTTTGTTTTGCTTTTTCCAACCTGAAGATTCAACCATGTTTGTCTATCTAAACAAGCAATATCCAAGTCCTAAACAAAACCAACTAATGCAAACATCTAACCCCGGACGAGTGATGTAGCCCTAACCCATGGTCGTAGAAACAACCTGGCTCTGATACCAACTTGAAATACCCCATCCGGCCATAGGGCCTAGACGGATATCCAACTACTTAGACGTTCTACCTTAAGGTTCATTTGCGAACCTCAAGTCCTAAAGTTGCATACTTAACCATTCTACCATTCCTTTGTTTCGTTCACCTAGTTCTAAGCAATGAGTAAAAGCATATATATAAGATAAATAGATTCTTCTATTAATCAAACTAAGGTACCAATACAATGTAATGTCGATGCCATTAGGCTATATAATGTATTAGTCCTAATAATCTATCTATCTAACACAACTCGCCCATAGGTCTTGTGTCCGCACCTAAGCTTGATCATCCCCATGATCAACCTCATTCCATGCATTCATAAATTTATAAGTAAATATTCTAGTATGAATGAATTCCAATAATCTTTCATAACCATTTCTAAATGCCCAAGTGTTCCCACTGCATCACGCAATCTATCCCTAATGCGTTCTACATTCCACTAATCGGTTCATGCCTTTTAGGCCAACCCTCGACCAAAAATGGCCACAATCATCGACTGTATCACGACCCACAAACGGACGTGTTCTTCTTCTTGTTCATATGTGTGCATACATAATCGTCATGCATGCATGATCGATCGTACTTGAACGGTCGCGGTCGTCCACGAATGGGTATGATCGTCCGTGAACGGACGCGATCGTCCCACGAACGGGTACGATCGTTCACAAACGGTTGTGATCGACCCATGGTCGTGGCGATCGTCCCACGTAAAACGATTATGGCTCGGTATGACGACTGCACAAATTGGTCACCATCAACCCGAATCCTCTAATCCGATTCACGCTTGGACCAACCGGATGTGGTATATCGATCTTTGGATACCCGTCCCATGGACGTGCCTTTTACCGCACACGACCCATCGATCCATTTGGACCTGTTACGTGGATTGATCCGCGTACTAACCGTTTGCCGACTCCGACCACGATCATGGCCCATGGCTGATCATGTTTACGTAGAACATAACCGATCCTAATACCAAATATATAAACCTAGTTTCCGGTTATATTCCTATAAAGGTAAAAGATAAAAAGAGGAAGATAATCATTTCGACCAACCGACCATCCGATCAGCCGACCAAGCCCGCCGATCAAGCGGTTTAAGCCGTGGTCACGGTTCGCCCAATTCAGGTCCCGCATCTTTGAAGTGGTTATGGAATTTCCATAAATTATGGCAATTTCTCCAGCCATCGTAATTGATCCCACACGCCTTAATCCACTGCCCACGCACCTTAACTCGCCGGTGATTCTTCTTGGATGAATCCAACCAAAAAAACCTTATTCTCTCTCTTTCTAGATTTCGGCCTTTGCCTTAATAAATTTCTGGGATTTTGTTCTCTGATGTGTTGTGTGCGCAAGAGGCTTCTTTGGGGTCTTTTATAGCCTCCTAAATTGCCCATTAACCACCCAAGCGAATGGTTGCCAATGGGTGGCCGAATGGGTATCAACCTATTGGTACCCTTTCGCCAATCAACCACCTTGGTCAGCTAGTGTCACTAGCTGGCCTGCTGACCCAAGAGGTAAACACTAAGGTTAGCTGAGTTGAGCTAGATGCCAACTGACCTAGTTGACTAGCTCAATTGTTCAGCTCATTTGAGCTGAACACTCCCTTTCCAGCTGCTTTACTCTTGACCAAACTTCTTCCCAGCTGATCTTAGCCTCTTCCTACCTATGGAACACTCTTATTAGTCTTCCTTGACCGTATGTTCAATCTTATGATACTATCGACATTCCCAACGACCCTTATGCAAGGTCGGGGATGTTACAGATTCTTCTTATAAAGTTCCGAATGGAACTAGTTGATATCAGACTAGAATTCGCTTATTTGTTGTGGTGATGTTGATTGAGAAGAAAATCCGATGAAGAAAATGGTGAAGAAGAAATTGTATCCGAGATGGATGAACCTAATATAGTATCCGAGATGGTTGAACAAGAGATAGATATAAAGGGTCGGATAATAACAATATGGAAGGAGATGATTGTCTAGTCACTGATGAAGACATGCATGATTTTCAGGGGATGATCGAAATAGATTTGCATGAAAATTAAGAGGCTCGACAAGAGGAGGAAATAGATAGTTTTGTGAATGTTTAAATTTGTGACAATTTAGAAGAGAAAATTTGGACATAAAACACGCGATGATGCAAATATGCATGGTAAGAAGTCTACACACACAATTCTTTGGGAAACCTCTTCCACCATTGGATCCATAGTAAAATAAATTAGAACTGATTTTCTCCTACAGTTCAATCTATTATTCAATGTCTATTTCAGGATTTTAGGAATTTAAAACAAAAACTTACGGATTTAAACGATTCTTGATATGGATTTTGTTCTACGTATTCTACACTATATTGCCCGAATAATTTCTCATCTAATCGACCAGCTTATCAGAATTCTTCTAGGGTCTTGCCTCTTTTACAAGTTGTGTTTTTTTGCCTTTTAATATGTTTTAATGGTGAGTTTATGTTTTAAATTTATATTTAATAAATGAGTTGAAGTGACTCAAACTGGTGAATGGTGTTTTCTGGATGGATCTTGGAAGGAGGGGGACATGTTAACGGGTCAAGGATGGTATACCTGTGACGAGAGGAATGCAAATGTCATGATGGGAGCAATGAACTTGAGAGCTAGTCTATCTCCGCTTCATGCGGAATTTGAATCTCTCATTTGGGCGATGGAGTGCATGAAAGTTATTCAACTATCCTGCATAACATTCGCCACAGATTGCTCAGAATTGGTTCGGATTTTATCTGAACCAAATGAATGGCCAGCTTTCTCAGTTCACATAGAAGAGTGCGAACATAGGAAGGAGTATTTTGCCTCGTTCAATATCATTCATATACCACGCACAAAAAATCTGATGACAGACAGACTCGTAAAGAGTGTTCGACAAATACCACCAAATACAATGCATGTGAGACCGGAACCTCCAACATGGTTTAAAAGAAGATAATTTAATTTTCTTGTATTATTTTGCCAAAAAAATTAATAAATGAGTTAACGATTTGATTAAAACTTAAACATTAACTACTTACTATATATTGATTACGTCAATTAAATCTTGGGAAATTATTTTACGTATGTACTTGAAAAATAAAAATGTTAATTACAAATACTTGTAGAATTAAATAACATTTTCCCGAGAGATACCATACGGGTTTTTATCAAAATGATGGTCCCTCACGTTTTGGAATTTACTCATTTTATTTAAAGATGTATTTCTAAAATTTGAAAAGACTTTTTAAAAGAGAGGAGAGGACCACAAAAAGGCGACACCCTCTTCTAATATGAATTTAAATTATTACAAAACTCCAAAATTTCAATTTAATTTGGTGGGTCCAGTTGCCCTTTCAGTATGTGTAATCTCTCTATTGATTTGGTCAAAATAAGCCACGACTCCCAGCTTTTTGTTTGCTGAATGTGTCCAAAACGGGTCAATAGAAATTTAGATTTCTTTCTCTCTCCTCGCGAGAGATTTTCTTTCAAAATTTCTCCCTCTCTTTTTCTCTGAATCGATCTTTCAGAAGCAGAGGATTTGATTCCTTGTCGTCGCGGTTGGGTTTTTTTTGTTTTGTTTGTGTGGTTCGGCCGGAATCATCATCGGATTCTCTCTCCGGTTGTTTGTCGCGGTTTAAATCCGTCCGTTTCTTTCTGGCGACTTCTCCTTTCCGGCGATGTCCGGCTTTCCGATCGCTTTTCTCTGTTTCTCATCCCGTTGCACCGGTCGCCCTCTTCGTCATCTCTTTCGGTGGCTTCATATCATCGAGTAATTCTCTACAGCTTATCCCACTTTGGTTGGAAGTTTAATTGGTCGTTCACTACTGTGTTTCGTCCGGCGGTGGAGTTTCATTGGTGTGGCGTTCTCCGGCGTGATGCTTGAAGCAGCTCTCTTTTTATGGCGGTTCTTCTTCAACGGTCTCTTTTTCGGAAAAGTAGGATCGGCAGCACTAGTTCTCACCTTTGATCAGAGTCGCGGCCACGGTGGGATTTCCGGCATTTTTCTCGGCGCTGACCCGGTTTCGGCGGTTGTATGTCGGTGTTTCCATGGAGCTGACATGTGTCCCCTCCATCCTTATCCGTTCGTCTTGCTCGTTGGATGGTGGGTTTCGTAGGCCGCTGTTTTGTTTTTTCCATTTTTGGTAAGCCTGTTGTAATTCCCTTTTGGGCTTTTCTAATAAACCGACCAGTGTTGAAAAAAAAAGAATGTGTCCATTTTCTTCAAATTCTCTACACTAATATATATTTTTTTTTAAATATAAAGGACTTCGTTTTGAACTTTTATGGATGATTTTTTTTTTCATAAAATAACATGGCAAATATAAAATATTTTAAAAATATATTATATAGATCTAAACAAGATGGTTAAAGACGGACATGTCTCAAATTAAATAGATTTAAAGCATCAAATTAACAAATTTAAATGGATATGATCTAAATGGAAAACCTAAAAGAATAAAGCTTAAAGAAACATAAACGGCTTGTTTTAACTCTCTATTCAAAACATATCTAATGAATATTTTAGACTCCTCTTCATACCGCTAATAATTCTCTATTCTGTCCAAAACTATAATGAATCTAATGGAATAATATTAAATGGAATAAGATGAATGGAATCTAAAGAAATGAAATAAATTTATTTCATTCATTCCTTATCAAAATTGTAAAGGAATGTTTTCTTTCTCAATTCCATTGCATTCCAAAAAATAGAATTCAAAGCAATTGGTAATTTTTTTATATGAAATTCATTTTATTTCAAAAAATTGTAATCTATTTACAGTATATATATGATGATCTTAAGGGTTTTTCATTCTTGAAATTTAAACCCTCAAGTTTTATAAGTTTAAGAAACGAGTATTATGCTTGTACGACCTTAAAAGTCTTAAATAAAACCTTCAAACCAAACGTTGCATTCAGATATAATGTAGACATATAAGAAAAAACATATCTCTTTCTCTATCTTTACATCTCTCTCGTTCATTTCTCTTCGCCATACAATTTGTAATGAAGTAGATCATATGGTTCATAATCTTAGATCAATCAGTCGCATAGCCAAGTGGGAACAACATGTTCAGTTCTTTCTTGTGTTTGTATTCGATACATTATTCAACTCGCAAGTTTTCTTTAAGAGTTGTCCACATTGCGATTCATTGGTATACTTAGCCTTTCTATGTTTTACCTTAGTATTTTTGAAGAAAATAAACACCTGAATTATAATATTTTTGAAAATGTTCTTATGTATATATATACTAATATACAGTAGAAACTATAAATGATATAACGATCAATGATTTATTAGATAGGAGGTTACACAGTATTTACACAAGAGTAAAGAGTACATAGGATTAATTAGGTATTAAGTATTTACACATATAACCTTTAATTATATTACTCTCTATAGAAACTTTATAAATTAATAAAGTTTTCTGGTTTCAAATTGGTCTGATTCAAAATATAACACAATTTGATAATATAATAAAATAACAATTGAAATTATATGTAAATATATAGTCATAAAAATAACATAATTAATAAATAGCATATGAAAACAATATATTCTAATTAAAATAATCTACTAAAATATAAATCTAATATTGTTTATTTTTTTCTTAAAGTTGGAATCCTTTTAAAATTCATCTCTATTTTTTTTTTGCATCAATAATTTCTTGTGTTGCTTCTGAAAGTGCATCAAAAAATGTGAAGAATTCTAGATGCATATTTCTTGTTTATTCTTTATGCGTATAGTTTGAAAGTTATCATAATCTCATTCAGACTCATAATCAACAATAAGACATCAGCCACTATTTATTACTTTGTGCTCACATAACTTTTTATATATTTTATTTGTCATAATTTATTAATTTGTAATATTTTTAAGATAAAAGTGCATGTTGGATGCTAACAAAGAATAATAAAATTCAATTTTGTTTAATAAAAACTATATTTATTCATATCAATAAACATGATTATATAATTATACGAGATAATCAACCTTTTAAAGTTCATATTAAAAAAAACTAAAGTATATAAAGAATAATAAAATAGAAAATATATAAATAATCAAGTTAAATAAATTTTAAATAAAAATATAGAAAATATATTTTTAATGAAAACTTTTAAATTTAAATAAAATGATTATTTAAATAAACATTTTGTACGCATTAGTTATATATATAAATTAGTAACTCTATAGTTTAATAAAATATCAAAATTACAATTTTACTAATTTATAGAATTTTCACTATATTCTCAACTATATTTTTCGTAAGGAATATATATTTTATATAACAATATCCAGTAAATGTATGTAACAGGACTGGACCTTCTCTTATCGTTTATATAACAACAAAAACAAAAAGATTTTGTTCTGACTCTTGTGGTCAAGTGGTTGGTGTTGATTCCGTAACTCGGCCTATCTAAAGATAGAAAGAGTTTTAGGGCTTCTTGAGGGAATGTAAAAGAAGGGTTTCAGAACTCGGCGAGGATGAATAGAAATTAGGGTTTTCGTTAGGTTTCCGGGAAGAAACAAAGCGGTTGAGAAAGATGTTTTAGGTCGTCGGAGAGATATTAGGTCTAAATCGTTTTTAGCTAATAACTCTCAGAAAAGTGTATTAAAAATCGGATCCTTTATTGAATGGACTCGACGTCCTTATATAGGCTTACAGAAGTCGGCTTAACAAAAATAGAAAAACCTAGGCTAAACTCGAATCTTTCCTTATATCTCGGTGTAGATTTTCCTAAGCGTATTTTCTTTTTCGGCGTGTTGATCACGCGCGTCGTTTTCCTTTTCCCATCTTTGCCTTCTTATAAAACCCTAACTTTGCTCCGTCGTTGCGCCGAGTCGAGTTGATTAATCAACTCCGGGCTGAGTCCTAAGTGGACTTTCCTTATCGGGCCGACCTAAATTCCTGAATGGGCCTTTTGGGAAAGGTGCTAATCTTGACTCCAACAATAAGCCCCCCCAGTGCGGCGATTCAAAATAATTCAGATCGGCTGTACGAGGAGATTGATAATTGGTTTGAAAAGTAACTTAGGTTGGTCAGGTTTGCCACCATTATTTCGGTTTAATCGAGCAGATTCAATTAAACCATAAGAGTACCGGATTGAATTTTGGTTGAACCGGTATATAGGTGCGAGAAACGAAGCGTCGCCCTAGGTAATTATGACTCCTCGGGGATGACGCCCATTTCCCTTATAAATTCTTCATTTTCACTCGCACTTTCCCATTTCCGCTCCAGTGAACAAAAAAGGTAATTTCCTTTTGCTCTCCACCGGTTTTATTTTCCGATTGTCCTCCGCAGTCGTTTGGCCATAGTCTTTTAGGATATTGGATCAAATTCTTTTGATTTCGTTCAGTTCTTCGTTTGTTCTTCATTTAGCCATGTATTTGATCCGTTGTTCGGGGAAAAAGGATAAGGAAGTGGTCTCGGTGTCCTCTGAGGACCGGTCGCCTAGTCGGCGTGTCGTCTCCTCTGATTCCTCTGGTAGCAGCACTTCTTCCGACTTGAGGAATCAACCCGGTTATCAAGCGGCCAAAGAGCTCGAACGTTGTTACAAGTTATCCTGGTTGACTGGTGCCGTGCAAAGTTCGGGTCAGGGCAAGCTACGAATCCCACAACTCCGAGACTCGGATTCTGAGGATCCCGAAGAGGATGAGATTGAAGCCGAGGGAAATGATACCGGCGATGATGACAGCGAGACTGTCTCATCTGTAAATGAGGATACCAATATCCCGACCTCTGGATTGTCGGCTGCTCCTAGGGAATCGTATGACAATGTTTTCCGGACTCGATCTACCGTAGAATCGGTGACTTCTACGTTGCAGGGCTGTGGGGCCGACCCGAAGATCAAGTTTATTATTCCTAACCTGTCGGACCGACCTTGGACTCCTCCAGCCGGCTATGTCTGTTTGTACAAGTCTTACTTCGTCAATACTGACACCGCATGTTGCCGACGTTGGCTGCCACTTCCCGACCTGCTCATTTCCTATTGTGCTCGGCGAGAGATCGCGATTTCTCAGATTTCAGCTACCGCGGTTCGTCATATGGTGAGCCTACTTGTTTTGGGCGCCAAGGCCGACATCACGATCACTGTTAGGGTTTTTGAGGAAATGACAACGATTAGTCCAATGACCAATAGCAGTCAAGGGGTTGTCACAGAAGCGCCAAGTAAAATTCGCGTTTGGCAGAGATTTTACTTTTATGCCGAGATAACTCCTCTGGTTGTGCCTGAGAAGGATATGGAGATTATTAGATCGTCATGGAATACAAATTCTGGTAGATGTCGTTCCGAACTTAGCAATTTTTAACGCGGATAATTTACTTATTTTTCCTTTACTTTTGCAGTGCGTCATCCGTTCTTTAAGCCTTACCCGGATGACTTCTTCTCGATCGTTGAATCCATCCGAGCTCTCAGCCATCGCAAGTGGAAACATCTCACTCGAGAGCGTATTAGCCGATCTCTTCCGAGGATTTCTAAAGGTAGATTTTCGGTTACCTGGTTTAGATCGGCTTTGTTATTCTCCTGAGTTCTGACTTTCCTTTCCTTTTTCAGTTAAGTGGAATACTTTAGAGAAAGTTACTCTGGCCGACTTAAAGAAATCAAGGATATGCAAGCTGAAGAAGATATCGGTCGATTACTCGCAAAGACTCACGTCCAATCCTTCGCGTTCAACTGAGCCAGTTAAGGAAAAAGAGGAAATTCCTTTGTCTCAAAGTGGCGGCGAGCCGTCAGCTGTTGCTAACAAGAAATCTTCCCCCCCCCCCCCCCCCAGGAAAATGTTGTGGCTAAGTCGAGTATGGCGGCTCCCCCTGGGAAGGATCCGTTGAAGACCCAGTCCAAAAAGAGGACGGCTGTAGAGAAGCCAGATCAGGAGAATCCTGTGAAGAAGGCGGCCATGGTGGGTAAATCGGTCAAGGAGACTACCGTCAAGAAGGTGGCTACCGACAAGCCAATCAAAACCAAGACTTTGGATCCGTGGAAACGGTTTTACTTGGAGGATGGAGAGATACCGGACGATGTTTCTGGAGACAAGAAGCGTTTTGTTTCTCGTAAGGAAGTTGTCATGGTTCTTCCTCGCAGCTCGCAGAGAGATGCAGACGTGAGCACCCGACCTTCAATTCATAATTTCGCTTATTAATACGAGAGCGAGATCCATTTCATCCAGAATGCTCGAGCATGTTTCGACCTGCTTACTTGCGTGAGGGGGAATGAATCGGACTGACCCCCTTTAAATGAGCTCCCGCACTCTGACGCAATCCTCAATCTAATGCATGCCGAGCCAGCACTAAGTTTTTAAAAAAAAAGTTTCTATTAAGATTTCATTTGTTGGTTCCTTTAATAATGATTCTTCTCGCTTTTAGATGATCGCAGCGTCGAACCGCGTGGACCTTGAGAGCGCTTGGGACTCTCATAAATTGGCTGATGCGGTGAAGAGGAGAGATGATCATCTGGAAAAATGAGAGAGGAGAAGGACGCACTGGAGGTGAGCAATCTGGAGCTCACAAGTAAACTCCATGAAGCATAGGAGAAATTGCGCTGTGCTAACGAGAAAGCGAAAGCCGACTTTCTCAAGTACCAATCTGAGGGAAAGCGTCAACAGAAGCTCTGCGGAGAGCTGGTCCTAAAGGAAAGGAACCGCGTGGAAGCCGCGATGAGGGCGAAGGCCCAATCCTATTTCGATCTTTTCCATCGCTTCGTTAAGGACCAGGAAGACTCCACTGTGATGCAGATCGAGCAGGGTCAGATTTCTGGCCTCAGAAAGTGCTTGTTGAAGCTTAACGGGGAAGGCGTTCCGATCCCTCAGTCGATCTTGGATTAGCTTTCTGCGGACAAGGTCGAGATCGATGCCAAGGTCGATGCTTTGGATGTTGTGACAAAGGAAGAGCTGACATTCGTCCTTTCCCCGACTTGCCATCCTTTGCTGGGGTCTCTTCACCGCGACTCACCACCCCCTGTTCCAAGAGACGTCGATGAGTTCGGGACTAATCGTGGGGTGATTTCCCAAGTTCTCCCTGATAATCCTGTCCTGTCGCTTGTTAATCCGGAGACTGAGGCTCAGGTCGGCGCATCCATAGTGGTTCAAGATGCGAATGCCAAATATGGAGAGACCGAGAAAGTGAATGAGTCAGAGAAAGCGGCGGAGACCGGGATTGGGGACGATTAGTTCTCTAGCGTTCTTTTGTTTTTAAGTACTTTGTTACTTATTTTTGTATGTTGTTTGTAAAAACTTCTCCTTGTTTGAAGGAGGTATTCTCGGTTTTTAATTTAAAGTGCGTTTATCTTTTCGCTTCTTTGAGTACTTGGATAATCGAATTGTTTTGTGTTTCCTTTAACCTGTTTGTACGAATTAGGCCGAACAGTGATTTAGAGTACGGTCTAGTGTGAAACGTCTTGCTTTATCTTAAAGCTTTCATTCCACTGGGTTCATGATTGCCAGACTTATGCGTGCTCGGCTTACTCATTTTAGGGACAGAAGAATGTGCGAGGCTTAGTGCTCGGCTTATTTGTTATCGTTCACCTCAAAGAACATATGGGTAAGGACCCGGTTTTTTCCGGTGTGAGACGGATCTCGGCTTCCTCGCCGCGATTTGCATCTCGCATGAAAGGAAGACCACGCTCCTAGCCAGGAAGCGTGATGCTAATTGTGCGAGTCTTATTGTATGCTCGGATTAAAGTCAAGGCGTGTATTGCTCGACTTTTTCGAACTATGGAGCTCGGCTTTAGTGTTAGATTTTCTTTAGACAAGTGATTTTTGATGGAATTCCTAGGCGGTTTCTAATCCAATTAGGCAACCCTAAGTCTCAATTCCATAGCCTAGGATCTAGGATTCATGCTTAGAGTTGAATCTACATCTGATCTCGTGTTTACCTGGAGATTTGCAGCGGAATGAAACAGGTAATTGAGATCAAGAGCGCCTCAGATTCTGCGTGTTGGGAATCCGAGCCAATTCTACCAGATTCAGAATGCTCGCGAGTTCCCGATAGCCTAGGATCTAGTGTCTAGTTAATTGAATCATGAATCAGATCTGTGTTTACCTGGAGATTTGGCAGCGGAAGATTATGGCAACACGAGATCTGCAGCGCCCCAAACGTTGCGCCTCTACTGTTCAGTCCACACGCACACAAGCTGGAATCCGCCGGGATGCTAGGACCGGTGCTCGGGTTCCCTGGGACTTTAGTTTCTTGAGATTCTGTGTTTTCTCTCTGAGAAAACACTCTGGGCGGCGCAGAAGAACCTTCTCCTTTAGGTCGAGATATAAAACGTACTTATATACTGACCTCGAGGTGAACCGAAACATCAGTTTCGGTTTCGCCATTGTGTCGACCGACACACTTATTGGTGTCGATCGACACACGTCCTGTATCGACCGACGCACCCAATGGTGTCGATCGATACACCCCTTTGAAACTTATATTCGATCTGTATCCAATACATATCGATCAGACCATATGCCAATGATCAATTCCCATGCAGAGTATATCCAACTTGCTTAGGTGTGTGACCCTGTAGGTTCACACGATACTGGAAATGAGTTACAACTCATTTGTCATAAGCGGTTTCTAGCAAAACGTTATGACTACCCAGTACCATATGAATTGTCCGATCTCGACAATACAACTATCTCTAGAGTTCGTACAATGTGATTTCAGGACATAATCCCAACAATCTCCCAGTTGTACTGGAATCCCCTATTCCTATAATCCCTTCGTCTCTATATCTCGATATGGCATAAGGCAAGAGACTGTGTCATCCTTATTATAGCCAACATCATGTTCATCGAACTTCTGATCTATAATGATAAACAAACGACTGACAATCACCTCGTTTGAGCACGGCCATGCATTTTCTCAGTATCAAATCTTCGATGGGCCCTGAGATATTTATCTCCCGTTATACAGGAGGGACAAATCCCATTTTGTTCCATCCCTGTTTCTACACATACTTCATGATACGTCGAAACAATGCCGTTATAGCCGCCAGTTACGGAACGACGTTTGACAAGGTCAAAGCGCACCAATTCATATGCTAGAAAGCATGATGAACTCAGGTCTAAGGGCTATACTCTATAGTCGTAATGAGAACCTCCCATGACACTTATATATAACTATCCTGTGGAGTTCTCATTAAGCGGGTCATGTCCGATCATATGTTCACCAACATATATCTATGTGACTGACTGTGATAATCATATCATTGACTCCATGAAACTTAGTCCAACAGTCACCTCACATGCTAGTCTGCGCGGTTGTTAGTGTCCCATTTTAACAACCTTGACTAGGGACAATCATAATTTATGTCATCTTTTACTTATAGGGTTTCATGATCAAGTCCTCAACTTGATGACCTATAAGATGACCATAAAGTACTTTGGGACCATTATTTAATTATCCAATAATTAAATAATATTGATGTCAGTTTTAACTTACACAAATACTGCCAAAGCATGTCTATGTAAAGTTTACAACATAACTAAAATAACTCCCACTAGAATCAAGATTATCTTTTCAGATATCTTACACCTACAGCAACAGAATAAATTCCGTGCTTAGGTTGTGGGAGAGAGTGCGGTGCTATTGCTTGAAACAATTTCAACAAATTACACCGCCATTCAAATAAAAGCACTATTCTACGGTCCACTGCTTGGAGCCTTTCCAACAGTTAGCACCGCTATTCAGACAAAGAGACATAACCAGGTGGGAACCGGGAATCGTCTTTGTCCGACTAACTACTTTCAATTGATTCGTCACTTTATCAGTTTACCACGAACCTATCCTTGGTGTTTCTTAACACTTGGGATATTTATGGTAACTGTTTAGTGACTATTACCAGAATATATTGGTATATTCTCGTCATGCTTTATGCTTAAGCTGTATCTAGACGAGCGGAAAATATGGCATTCATGATGGATTCTATTGCATCAGCATAAGTAATCACACTCATTAATACTAGTTCAGACAGTGTTCAAAACACTTCTTCTTGCTAATATTGTTACCAGCTCAGCCAGTGTCCAAGACACTTCATCTTGCTTAGATTATTGCCATAAGACCTTTGGTATGAAGCCATTCTTGGAATCAAGCACCTTAGAGCTGTCCAATACCTTATCAATATAAGGATTTTGACACTACCCAATTAGCTTACTCAATCTATATTAATAGATTCTTATTCCAAGAATTCACGCGGCTACTCCCATGTCTATCGTTTAAGTTTGACTTCCGACCCAAATCTTGACAAGACTTTAGCGTCGGAACGTCGTTTGTGAGATTCAAGTATGTTATCTACATACTGTGTGAGAATTGCCATTACGCTCCCACTAGTCTCCTTGTAAACGCATGGTTTCTTTTTCTTTTTGATCAAGTCAAAACCTTTGACCAATCTGTCAGAATGTTGATTCCAACTCCAAGATGTTTGTTTCAATCCAGAAATGGATCGGTGAAACTAACATGCATACCCAGCCAATTTTCGGAGTTGGGCCTCACCATCGCTTCTTCGAATTTCGCATGTTCGACACTTTTCAATGATCAGCAGATCACGACAATAGGTTACGAGATATCACTCTCGAGTTAGTGACGGATCCTTTCGGATCTGCGAATTTCAGGCTCCACAGGTGCAGATCCTACAGCACTTTGTAGATCTCACCGCTGCTCTTTCTTATCAGGTCGAGCAGCTTACTGTGTTTATCGAATTTCTTCGATGTGTACTTTTACTCCCACTGTTCCTTTTGAAAGTATCACCTTTCTTAAAAGACACAGTTCTGGGCAACAAAAGCACTAAGCCTTGGTTTCCTCAGGATAACCAGCGAGGTAGAACTTATCAGATATGGATTCAAGTTTGTTTGTTGACTACTGTCTTACACAAACCTTGCAATCCCAATTAATCAGAAAAACAAATTTGGAAATCACCCAGTCCACATCCAATGTGGTGTTTTTCACTGATTCTGATAGAAACCCTTTTAGCGTGAACATAGACATTTCAGAACGTATTCTTAAATGGTTATGGAAGATTCATGTGATTCATCATTAATCGAATCATGTCTCATAAGATCTGATTCATTCTTTCAGATGATCACCCAATTCTTGACTCTAGTATTTTCCTCCGCGATTCAATCGAGGATCTCAATACTTCTGTCAAACTGGTTCTACACTTCATCTTGGAACTCCCTTAAGGGATTCCAGCTTGTGTCTCATCAAATGAACACAACCATGCTTATTGAATCCATCAATAAAGTAATGAAGTACAGAATATTTCCTTTGGCAATTATGCTAGTTGGGCCGCATGCATCAGTATGTGTAGGGCCCAATAAGCCTCTGGCCCGTTTCCTTTTAGCTCTGCTAAATGGGCCTTAGTCATTTGGTCCAGCAAGCAGGATTCATGTCTCAATTGATTTACAATCAAATGAGTCCAAAACCTATGGATTTACTGAATCCGCTTCACTCTAGTGGTTAAATGACTATACCAAAGAAAATCGAGTTTGAGTCATCAGACTTAAACCTTTAGTATTTGTGTTATATTTAACTTATGCTGGTTTAAGATATAAAACCCATTCTAAACGGGGTGATACCACATAATATTTTATTAAGATCCAAAGAACTTGTCTTTTATCAAAATGAAAAACATCCAAATTTTCAAAAGAAAATGAAAGACATTTCTGCACAAGGCAGATACATAGTAGCAATTACTTAATTTCTAAAACCAAATATGAAAGGCTCCTACAAGTGAAGAATCTCTACGGCTTATGTAGCAACCATTGCTTCAACCAGACACGTAGTTCCACTTGTCCTTTCTTCAACGTTCTACTGTCGCTTAGGTCCTGCATATTTCAAAAAATATCAGTACCACAACAAGTATTCAATACTTATGTAGAACTTGAATTAATAACACAACACCTGAAGAAGAAGTACCATACATCTTCCCCATCTCTTGTGAATCTTCCAAGAATTTATTGCAATCTCTCTTCCAATGCCCCGACTCATTACAGTAGAAGCACTTACTAACACCAGATGGGCTTGACTTGGGCTTAAAAGATGACACAGGCTTATCCTGATTCCAAATCTGGACGGCCTTGCCTTCACCCTTGTCTATAAAAGATTTCTCAAATCTTTTTCCCCTTTTGATGTTTTGCTCTGCTGTCTTGAGCATGCCATGCAGCTCAGTCAACGTCTTCGTCAGGCCTTTCTTGATATAGTTCTTAATGAACTTATCATAGCTTGACGGCAGTGACTGCAGAATGATGTCAGTAGCCAACTCTAAGCTGACATGACATTCCAGTTTCCCCAGGTTATCAACGTAACCCATCAGTTTAATGACATGAGGACTTACTGGAGCATCCTCTGGTAGCTTGCACCCAGTGAGAGACTTCACCATCTGGAATCTCTCAACTCGTGCCAAATCCTGAAACTTCAGTTTCAGGCTGGTGATCATCTCTATTGGCGACTCCATGTTCTCGTATTGACTCTTCAAGTCCGAGCTCATGGTAGCCAATATCAGACCACGCACATCTACCACATCAATATAATGCTTATTCCAAGCATTATATGATGCATGCGAGCGATTGGTCCCAAGCCTTTCTGGAAGAGCTTTCTCAAGGACATAGTCCTTGCTCTCCTGCTTGAGAATGAATCTCAGATTCCGATACCAATCAAGGAAGTTGGATCCATTTAACTTGTCCTTCTCAAGGACGGATCGCAACGAGAAAGTAGTCATAGACATAAGCTGAAATCCAAGAAAAACGAAGATTTAGTTATGTATATGAAGAGAAATCTTATCAAATAAGAGAACTCGCATTATATTCAAGCAATGTTTCCTCTATGAATATAATAATCCAAGATCCATACTTTACCAAAATCTGAGTGGGCGACTCGCCATTACCCAAACTTTAGTTATCTAGGTAAGCAAATCATTGCTAATTGTACTCAGCACAACTCTTGGTTGTGGATGAGACAAACTATGTCTAATCCACTCTGATGTCTCTGGGCTCAGAACTTCTGATAGCTCAGTCAAGTAAACCAATCTCTTTAGTCTTGTGATCATTGACAGTTGCACTGCAAGTCTGTCGATGACCACCTGCCTTACCCATGTAGCAGTGGATACCAAGGACTCCAAGACTATCCAACAAACGACACGAGTTTTGACAGTAGACAAGATTGGGCAAGACATCAATGTTACTTGATATTTAGTTGAGGAAACTAAACCCAAAAGTTTAGCAAATCAATTTCTTAGGTCATGTAATTGTTGATGTTAATGCACTGCAAGTCCATCAATGTTATTACCTGCCTTACTCACAAAACCGGATTTCAATGACCGGTTAATTCAATTAACCCGGTTCATCGAACCAGTTATGTCGATCGACGCAGCCCATGTGTGACGATCGACATAGACCTAAACCGCAGATAGTTCTTGATAACCGGTCCAATTCAATTGAACCGACTTATCTGATCAAACTGATCTTAACCAATCGGTTTATACTAATTGGGAGGATCAGTTCAATCCAATTGAACCAATTCATCCAATTTAAACCGTTTAAACCAGTTTCAACTGATTGCGATAACCAGTCCAATTCAATTGAACCGACTTATCCAATCAAACTGATTTATCCCATCGGTTCATGCTAATTGAGATAATCAGTTCAATCCAATTGAACTAATTCATCCAATTTAAACCGATCTATTCGGACTTAACCAAGCATGATAACCGGTCCAATCCAATTGAACCGATTAACCATTCGCTTGGTCTGTGTCGACCGACACTAACCTGTGTCGATCGATACGTGACCGAATCTGCTCTGTGTCGACCGACACTCAACCTGTGTCGATCGACACAGAAGGCTTTCAGTTTTTCTACGCGAAAAACCCTAGCCGCCGAATCTGTCGTTTTCGCTGTTCTGTGTCGACCGACACACCCAGTGTGTCGATCGACACCATGCGAAAACACAGACTCGTTTCTGATCGAACACGATCTAACCTGTTCTAACCAAACAACCTAGTTTGCGAATCTAAATCATCAAATTTGATTTAAACAGGTTTGATTCAATGATAAAACTCTAAGGCTCTGATACCACTGTTGGGAATCCGAGCCAATTCTACCAGATTCAGAATGCTCGCGAGTTCCCGATAGCCTAGGATGTAGTGTCTAGTTAATTGAATCATGAATCAGATCTGTGTTTACCTGGAGATTTGGCAGCGGAAGATTATGGCAACACGAGATCTGCAGCGCCCCAAACGTTGCGCCTCTACTGTTCAGTCCACACGCACACAAGCTGGAATCCGCCGGGATGCTAGGACCGGTGCTCGGATTCCCTGGGACTTTAGTTTCTTGAGGTTCTGTGTTTTCTCTCTGAGAAAACACTCTGGGCGGCGCAGAAGAACCTTCTCCTTTAGGTCGAGATATAAAACGTACTTATATACTGACCTCGAGGTGAACCGAAACATCAGTTTCGGTTTCGCCATTGTGTCGACCGACACACTTATTGGTGTCGATCGACACACGTCCTGTATCGACCGACGCACCCAATGGTGTCGATCGATACACCCCTTTGAAACTTATATTCGATCTGTATCCAATACATATCGATCAGACCATATGCCAATGATCAATTCCCATGCAGAGTATATCCAACTTGCTTAGGTGTGTGACCCTGTAGGTTCACACGATATTGGAAATGAGTTACAACTCATTTGTCATAAGCGGTTTCTAGCAAAACGTTATGACTACCCAGTACCATATGAATTGTCCGATCTCGACAATACAACTATCTCTAGAGTTCGTACAATGTGATTTCAGGACATAATCCCAACAATCTCCCACTTGTACTGGAATCCCCTATTCCTATAATCCCTTCGTCTCTATATCTCGATATGGCATAAGGCAAGAGACTGTGTCATCCTTATTATAGCCAACATCATGTTCATCGAACTTCTGATCTATACTGATAAACAAACGACTGACAATCACCTCGTTTGAGCACGGCCATGCATTTTCTCAGTATCAAATCTTCGATGGGCCCTGAGATATTTATCTCCCGTTATACAGGAGGGACAAATCCCATTTTGTTCCATCCCTGTTTCTACACATACTTCATGATACGTCGAAATAATGCCGTTATAGCCGCCAGTTACGGAACGACGTTTGACAAGGTCAAAGCGCACCAATTCATATGCTAGAAAGCATGATGAACTTAGGTCTAAGGACTATACTCTATAGTCGTAATGAGAACCTCCCATGACACTTATATATAACTATCCTGTAGAGTTCTCATTAGCGGGTCATGTCCGATCATATGTTCACCAACATATATCTATGTGATTGACGTTGATACTCATATCAATGACTCCATGAAACTTAGTCATACGTCACCTCACATACTAGTCTTAACGGTTGTTAGTGTCCCACTTTAACAACCTACGACCAGGGACAAACATAATTTTATGTCATCTTTCACTTATAGGGTTTCATGATCAAGTCCTCAACTTGATGACCTATAAAATGAACATAAAATACTTTGGGACCATTATTTAATTCTGATGTCAGTTTTTAATAAACATGACCACAGCATGTCTATGTGAACATCATAACTAATATAACTCCCACTAGAATCAAGACCACGTCTTGAGATATCTAATACCTATAGCAACAATACAAAACTCGTGCTTAGGTTGTGAGAGATGCTGCGGTGTTCTTGCTTGGAACTATTCCAACAAACCACACCGCGATTCATTAATAAGCACTATTTTACGGTCCCCTGCTTGGAGCCCTTCCAACAGATAGCACCGCTACACATACAAAGAGACATAACCAGGTGGGAACCGGAATTCGTCTTTTGTCCGTCTAACTACTCATAACAGATTCGTCACTTTCTCAGTTGAACAAAAACCTATCCTTAGTGTTCCTCAAACACTTGGGGATATTCCTTACAACTGTTCAGTGATTTTTACCGGAACATATTGGTATCTTCTCGTCATGCTTTATGCGTAAGCTGCATCTAGACGAGCGCAAAATATGACATTCATGATGGATTCTATTGCAGAAGCATAAGGAATCACACTCATACATACTAGCTCAGCCAGTGTCCAAGACACTTCATCTTGCTAAGATTATTGCCATAAGACCTTTGGTGTGAAGCCATTCTTGGAATCATGCATATTGGAACAGTCCAATACCTTATCAACATAAGGATTCTGACACGATCCATTTAGCCTACCCAATCTATTTCAATGGATCCTTATTCTAAGAACTCACGCGGCTTCTCCCATGTCTATCGTTGTAAATGACTTCCGACTCAAGTCACATAAGACTAAGCGACGGAACGTCATTTATGAGAATAAGTATGTTATATACATACAGTATGAGAAATGCAACTACGCTCCCACTAGTCTACTTGTAAACGCACGGTTCCTATTCGTTCCTGATCAAGTCAAAACTTTTGACCGTTTTAACAGAACGTAGATTCCAACTCCAAGATGTTTGCTTCAATCCAGAAATGGATCGGTGAAGCTAACATGCATACCTAGCAAATTTTCTGAGTTGGGGATCACCATCGCTTCTTGAATTTTGCAAGCTTGTCACTTTTCAATGATCAACAGATCACGGCAATTAGTTACGAGAAATCACTCTCGGGTTAGTGACAGATCCATTCGGATCTGCGAACTTCAGGCTCCACAGGTGTAGGTCCTACAGCACTTTGTAGATCCAACCGATGCTCTCTCTTAACAAGTTGAGAAGCCTCCTGTGTTTCTCAAATTTCTTCGAGCTTTACTTCTACTCCCACTGTTCTTCTTGGAAAGAAACTTTCTATCTAGAAAAACAGAGTTCCGAACAACAAAACTTTGTTTTTGGATTGGTTGCAAAAGTAATAAGCCTCGGTTTCCCTAGGACAACCAGCAAAGCAGCACTTATCAGATTTGGGTTCAAGGTTGTCTGTTGACAACTGCTTTACATAAACCTTGCAATCCCAATTAATCAGTGAAAACATACTTGGAAAACTCACAGTCCACATCCAATGTGGTGTCTTTCAACTGATTTTGATAGAAACCTATTTGGCGTAAATACAGACATTTCTAGAGCGTATTACTAAAAGGATAATGGAAGATTCGTGTGACTCATCATTAATCGGAGCAAATCCAATAAGGTCCGATTCATTCTCTCGGAAACACCATTCAGGTTTTCCAGGAGAGATGAGCTGTGAGACGACTTCACACTCACTTAGATGATCACTCAATTCTTGACTCAAGTATTCTCCTCCGTGATCTAATCGAGGATCTTTAATACTTCTGTCATATCGGCTCTATACTTCATTCTGGAACTCCTTTGACCATTTCAAAGGATTCCGACTCGTGTCTCATCAAATGAACACAACCATACTTACTGAAGTCATCAATAAAGGTAATGAAGCACTGAAGATTTCCTCTGGCACTAATGCTGATCGGGCCACATACATCAGTATGAGCGAGGCCCAATAAGCCTCTGGCCCTTTTCTTTAGCTCTGCTAAAGAAGCCTTAGTCATTTGGCCCAGTAAGCAGAATTCATATTTCACATGATTTATAATCAAATGAGCCCAAAAGCCCATAACTATGGAACTTCTGAATCCGCTCCACTCTATGTGGTTGAAATGACTATGCTAAGGAAAAATCGAGTCCGAGTCATCAGACTTAAACCGTTTGGTATTTATGTTATATACAGGCGTACATTGGTTTAAGATATAAAACCCATTTTGCAAAAAGGGGTGCTACCATAGAATATTTCATCAAGATCAAAAGAGCAAAACTTGTCTTTTATCAAAATGAAAAACATTCAAATTCTTACAAGAAAATGAAAGACATCTCTTCTTAAAGCAGGTACATAGTAGCAATTACTTAATTCCAAAACCAAGCTTGAAAGGCTCCTACAAGTGGAGAATCCCTACGGCTAAGGCAACAACCATTGCTCCCTTCAAGACTCGCAGTTTCACTTGTCCTTTCTTCAACGTTCTACTGTTGCTTAGGCCATGCATATTTCAAAAATATCAGTACCATAGCTGGTATCCAATACCTACGTAGAACTTGAAGTGATAACACAATACCTGAAGAAGAAGAAGTTCCGTACATCTCCTTCATCTCTTGTGAATCTTCCAAGAATTTAATACAATCTCTCTTCCAATGCCCAAACTCTTCACAGTAGCAGCATTTACCAACATCAGATGGGCCGGACTTGGGCTTATCAGAAAACATGGGCTTGTCCTGATTCCAAATCTGGACGGCCTTGCCTCTACCCTTGTCTATACAAGATTTCTAAAACCTTTTACCCTTTATGATGTTTTGCTCAGCTGTCTTGAGCATGCCATGCAGCTCAGTCAACGTCTTCGTCAAGCCATTCTTGATATAGCTTTTGATAAACTTATCATAACTTGACGGCAGTGACTGCAGGATGATTTCAGTAGCCAGCTCTAGGCTAACAGGACAATCCAGTTTCCCCAAGTTATCAATGTAACCCATCATTTTAATGACATGAGGACTCACTGGAGCATCCTTTGGTAGCTTGCACCCAATGAGAGACTTAACCATCTGGTATCTCTCAATTCGTGCCTGTTCCTGAAACATCAGTTTCAGGTTGGTGGTCATCTCTATTGGCGACTCCACGTTCTCATATTGACTCTTCAAGTCTGAGTTCATGGTAGCCAACATCAGACCACACACATCTACCACATCAATATAATGCTTATTCCAAGCATCATATACTGCATGCGAGGCGTTGGTCCCAAGCTTCTCGGGGAGAGGTTTCTCAAGAACATAGTCCTTACTCTCCTGCTTGAGAACAATTCTCAAATGCCGATACCAATCCAGGAAGTTGGATCCATTTAACTTGTCCTTCTCAAGGACGGATCGCAACGAGAATGTAGTTTTTGACATAGGCTGAAATCAAAGAAAAGAAAAGTTTTAGTTATGAAGTTTAGGAAATGAGAAATCTTATCTAATAAGAAAACTCGCATTATATTCAAACAATATTTCCTCTATGAATATAATGTTCCAAGACCCATACATCACTAAAATCTGAGTGGACGACTCGTCATCACCCAGAGTTTAGTCATCTAGGTAAGCAAATCATTGCTAATTGTACCCAGTACAACTCTTGGTCGCAGATAAGACAATCCATGTCTCATCCACTCTGACATCTCTGGGCCCAGAACTTCTGATGACCCAGTCAAGTTAAACCAATCTCTTCAGTCTTGTGATCACTGACAGTCGCACTGCAAGTCTATCAATGATCACCTGCCTTACTCATGTAATTGTGGATACCAAGGACTCCAATACTATCCAACAACAAAACGAGTCTTGATAGTAGACAAGATTGGGCAAGACATCAAGGTCACTTGATATTTAGTTGAAGAAACGGAACAATAAAATGTTACTAAATCAATCTCTTAGGTCACGTAATTGTTTATGTCAAGCATTGCAAGACCATCAACACTACTACCTGCCTTACTCATGTAATTGTTGATACCAAGGACTCCAAGACTATCCAACAACAAAATGAGTCTTGACAGTTGACCATATTGAAAACTAAACTTTGATCTAATACACATCCAATGTGTATTCGATAGGTTTAGAACACATTTAACTTTTAATTTTAATTGAGTTTTAATTGTTCTAACAAAAGTGGGTTAGGTCATTTGGTTCGGTTTCTCAATCATTTGGTTCAATAACCAAACGATTACGGTTCGCATCCAACCTTAACAAAACCCGATAACCGGTCAATCCAATTGAACCGGTAATTGACCAAATGAACCGGTTTTAGACCAATTGAGATACCGGTCAAATCTAATTCAACCGGTCCATCCAATTGAACCGATTCAATCAGTGTTAACTAATCGCGATTACCGGTCCAATCCAGTTGAACCGACTTATCCAATCAAACTGATCTTATCCAATCAAATCGGTTTATACTAATTGAGATAACCAGTCCAATCCAATTGAACCAATTCATCCAATTTAAATCGATCTGACCTACCTTAACCAAGCATGATAACCAGTTCAATCCAATTGAACCGATCAACCAATCGCAAGGCCTGTGTTGACCGACACTTAACCTGTGTCGATCGACACAGTAGGGTATAAGGAAATTTAACCATGCGAGATAACCGGTTCAATCCAATTGAACCGATCTATCCTTTCGCACAGCCTGTGTCGATCGATGCACCCAGTGTGTCGATCGACACAGTGCGATCTCTAAGATCAATACCCAAATTTTAATAAGCGTATTCGCGGTGCATCGACCGACACAAACTTAGTGTCGATCGATACTGTGCGAAAACCCTAAAGTTTTATGATCGTTTTCGCGGTGTATCGACCGCCACAAACTTGTGTCGATCGACACTGTGCGAAAACACAGGTTCTTCGTTTTTGATAAGAAACAAAATCCGAGATTATTTTCATCAAAACGAAAACTAGCATGCATCAACCTATTCAAATACATCATTATTCGAATTCCATGCTTCAGATTCAACGATTAAAAACCCTATGGCTCTGATACCACTGATGGAATTCCTAGGCGGTTTCTAATCCAATTAGGCAACCCTAAGTCTCAATTCCATAGCCTAGGATCTAGGATTCATGCTTAGAGTTGAATCTACATCTGATCTCGTGTTTACCTGGAGATTTGCAGCGGAATGAAACAGGTAATTGAGATCAAGAGCGCCTCAGATGCTGCGCCTCTACTGCAGTCCACACGCACACAAGCTGGAATCCGCCGGGATGCTAGTGCCGGGAATCGGATCTCCTGGGAATCCCTGTGTTTTTAGAGGTGGCTGCGTTTTTCTGTCAAGAAAAAAATCTCAACAACGGCTAGCGTTCCAGGTCGTCCATATAAGCCTTTATATAGACCTGGAATGACTAAAACCGATCATTGGATTAATCCAATTCGTTTAAGTCATCAAACCGAAACATCAGTTTCAAAACCCGATATGTGTCGATCGACACACCCAATGGTGTCGATCGACACACCTCTTAAAACTCGAATTCAATGTGTATCCAATACACATTGACCAGACCATATGCCAATGATCAATCCCATACAAAGTGTATCCAGCTTGCTTAGGTGTGTGACCCTGTAGGTTCACATAATACTAGTAATGAGTTACAACTCATAAGTCATAAGCGGCTTCTAGCAAAACATTATGATCACCTAGTATTACATGAATTGTCCGATCTTGACAATACAACTATCTATCAGAGTTAGTACAATATGATTTCAGGACATAATCCCAACAGTTTTAACGCGGCATAAGTTAAAAATGGCAATAAGTTAAAAAGAATAATAACTCGGCATAAGTTAAAAGAAGAATAATAACTCGGCATAACTTAAAAAGGTCAATTTGTAGAGAAAACTAACTCGGTAAAGAATAGTGCTGACTCGGCTGGAGACCATTGCTTCCACGCCAAAGACTAAGGAAAACGGGATGGCCCTAGTTGCGCGGTGAGGATTGTTCTGTACGACCAAAGGACTCCATCCAGTTCATCAGCCCCCACTCCTTTCTTTTTTTTGAGACGCTTTTTGATACCGTCAATAATGGTCTTATTGGTGGCTTCTGCCTGAATGTTTCCTTGGGGATATCTTGGTGTTGACCTACTGAGTCGTATGTCCCACTTTTGCAGAACCCTTCGAACATGTTCAATGTGAATTGCGATCCGTTATCAGTGATGATCTCGTAAGGCAACCCATATCGGCATATAATGTATTTCCAGACGAAGTTCTGAACTTGGACATCGTGGATTGATACATAGGCTTTGGCTTCAACCCATTTTGTGAAGTAGTCTGTCATGATTAACAGGAAGCACCTTTGATTAGAAAGCGGCAACAGTCCAACGATGTCCATTGCCCATCTCATGAATGGGTATGCCGCAATGGATGTAGTGATTAGCTCTGTAGGCTGATGTATGAATGGTGCATGACGCTGACATTTCTCGCACTTGTTGGAATAGGTCTCGCAATCGGCTACCATAGTCGGCCAGTAGTGACCATTCAACTTGATTTTAAGAGCAAGAGACCGACCTCTAGAGTGATTTCCGGAAGCTCCTGAATGTGTTTCCTCTAGGACTCGGTGGATTTCATCTCCATATATGCATTTGAGGAGGATTTTGTTGGCCGAGTACTTATAAAGGACGCCGTTGTGTGTTATATATCGCGCACTTTTGAATTTTAGTCCCCGTGCTGCCCATTTGTCCTCGGGAAGCTTTCCCTCGGTTAAGTATGCCATTATCTCTTCTCGCTAGTCTGTATCGTGATTCGTTAAGAGCGCAATGAGAGTGGCATGTTCCACCTGACTACCGTACGGTCCGACTTGGTCGTCTGACTGTTCGATCGCGAGGATGGTACCGTCGGAAGGTTCTTCGTGATTACTTTCTGGCGGTGGAATGCTTGGTTCGTGAATCACTTCTACTGGAATCCGTTGGCAGAGATCGGGATTCAGTGTTGATTCCAGAGACGCAAGTGCGTCAGCCGGGTCATTTTCTCTTCTTGGTATCTCGATTATGTCAAAGAACTCAAAAGAGATAGTAAGTTCCAGTGCCGCCTTTCGGTAGGCTTCTATCCGCTCATTTTTAGCCTCATATTCTCCGTTAACCTGATTTGCGACGAGCATGGAGTCACAATGGGCTAGGAGATTTTGTACTCTGATTTCTTTGGCTAATCTGAGGCCGGATAGTAAAGCCTCATACTCGGCCGTGTTGTTAGACAATGTGAATCCGAGTCGGAAAGACTGTTAAAATATCTCGCCGGTTGGGGATATGAGGCGCACTCCTACCCCTGCTCGTCGTTTTGACGATGCGCCGTCAACAAACAGTTTCCAGTTCTTGTCCACTTCCTGAGTCTCGATGTCTCTTTTGGGTGATAGTTCAACAAGGAAGTCGGCTATTACCTGAGACTTCACAGTTGTCCAATTCCGGTAATCAATATCGTACTCGCTGAGTTCTACTGCCCATTTTGCCAAGCGACATGGCTGTCCTGGACTGTGTAAGATCGCCCGAAAAGGTTGGCTACTTTCCACGGCAATCATATGAGACTGGAAGTAAGGACGCAGCTTTCTTGCCGAGATCATGAGCGCTAGCTTCTCTATTGCGGGATACCTCGTTTTGGCTCCGTTCATGGTTTTGCTGACTTAGAAGATCGGCTTTTGCTCACCTCTGTCTTCTCGGACTAGGACTCCACTGACTGCGGTCGTTGAAACCGCGATATATAGGAAGAACGTTTCACCATTCTCCGGTTTTGATAGCACTGGTGGGTTTGATAAATATTCCTTAAGCTAAATGAAAGCCTCTTGACACTTATTGTCCCATATGAACCTTTTGTTTCCCCGGAGGAGTTCATAGAAAGGCAAGCATTTGTCCGTCGAACGAGATATGAATCTGTTCAGGGTGGCTATGTGGCCAGCAAGACGTTGTACTTCTCGAGTGTTCTTGGGTGATGGAAGTCAATGATAGCCGAGATCTTCTTTGGGTTAGCTTCTATCCCTTTTTGAGTGACGACGTATCTGAGAAACTCTCCTGATGTCACACCGAATGTACATTTAGCCGTGTTGAGCTTCATTCCGTATCGATTGAGGATGCTAAAACATTCCTTCAGGTGCTCAACATGTTGAGATGCGATCAGTGACTTGAGCAGCATATCATCAATATACACTTCCATCGTCATGCCGAGCTGACTTGCGAACATTTGGTTGACCAGTCGTTGATATGTAGCACCTGCATTTTTAAGGCCGAATGGCATAGCCTTGTAGCAGTAAGTGCCGCGTTCCGTTATGAACGCCGTCTTCTCTCGATCGTCTGGATTCATGAGAATCTGATTGTATCCTGAAAATGCGTCCATGAATGAGAGAAGCTCGAGCCTCGACAAGTCGATCGATGTGCGGCAGAGGAAAACTGTCTTTTGGACTGGCCTTGTTGAGGTCCGTGAAGTCGACACAGACTCTCCACTTTCCGTTTTTCTTCTTAACAACAACGGGGTTGGCTAGCCAGTCAGGGTATTTGACCTCCTGAATTGAACCGACATCGAGAAGCTTATCAACCTCGTCATTGACGGTTTTGGCTCTCTCGGGACCAAGCTTATGCCTCTTTTGCTTAATTGGTTTATAAGTCGGATCCATGTTGAGTTCATGAGTCGTGATGGAAGGATTGATACCTTTCATGTCCTTGACTGACCAAACGAAGGTCGACACTTTCTGCTGCAGGAATGCGATCAACTCGTTTTTAATATCATCTGGTAGTTCGGCATCGATTCCTACACATTTGCTTGCATCAGAATCGGCGCCAATTATGGGGAGGTGCTAATCTTGACTCCAACAGTTGGGGACGGGCCTTGGACGCTACCACGTTTCGGATTCGATCCTCCTACCATGCGAAACTAAGTCACATTTGTTTAGGACACCCACATGGATATGTGTCTTGCTTTAAGGGTCATTTGAATACCCGGAGAAAGGATCTATTCATGGACTATACCCCTCGATAGACTCGAGATACCCCAGGTTAATAATAAAAAAAAAAATGTATGTAACAGAGAAGCGGCAAATGGAAGGTTGAATGTGATATACGATGCCCAGTCAGTCGCTCCTTCGTGGGGACCCAACTCTCAGCTAAACAACAACATCCGACGATGTGACTTCTGCATCTTTTAGTTGTGTACTGTCTTTTTATGAACTGGACCTTCTCTTATCATTTATACAACAACAAAAACAAAAAGATTTCTCTTACCTTTGGAAAGTTTCGTTAGTGCTTTACCCTTTACTTTATTAACCTGTTATATGTAGTAGCTTTAGATAATCTTATTGTAGCTAGCACTTCCAAACAAAAGCCTTCTTTGGAATTATCCATCTTACCAAAATGTTAAGCACCACCAAAAGTAACATTTCTTATGTACCACAGATTTAAAACAATAATGACTCGTTGATGATGATATAATATTGTATATCTCTGGTAGATAGTTGGTTTGGTCCAGTAGTATGCGCTTGTGTGGTAGTTACATAGTTGCCACTTTCATCTTAGCTAGAAATTAAAAATAATTTGGACTATACAGAAAATGCTACATATATAAAGTTTGGTAGGGACAATTCACGTATACCTTGGTTCATTGCGCTTAATGTAATTGGTTTTAATTTTTGAAATCCCAATTCGGATTCTTTTAGAATAATTTGGTGGTTCGGAAATTATAGAAGATGTTTTTAACTACTCATTATATTTGCGTTAACGATCTATTTTACCATAAAAAAAATTAACATATCATCAAATGTTTCCCAAAATATACATTATTTGTAAAACCACATAATAAAAGTTAAAAACTTAAATCCTCCGAATTTGAAACTTCGAACTGTATTTAGCCATGAAATCAAAGTTCGAAACGTCATATCACATGCATAGATGATAGTTTAAGACCAGGTCCATCGCTGTTTCTTATGAGTTTTTAGGCACAGGTTCTTAAGTGGTTTGAATTAAAAAAAAAGAGTAATATGTTTAGGAGCGATCCTTAGTTAAGGATTTTTAGAGGTCGTATCTTAACGACGTGTCAACAATACAAACACATTCATCTCCTCTCTCTTTGGTCTTTTGAGCTTACAGGTGAAGAAAATCGAATCAAAGACTTCTCTTTTTGTAATTAATCTGAGTTTCTGATTTGGGTCTGATCCTAACTCATCGGTTCACTGCAAAGTGAGTTTCTCTTCCTGTTGGTATTCGATGTTCTTGTTAGATTCAGGTTTATTCTCTCATGGGTTTCGGAAATTAGTTAGCTTTGTTTGTTCTTATGATAGATCTATCGATCATGGATTGTTATACGGGAAGGAGTTTCGAAGAGCTTGTTGTGCCTAATTTTCAAGAGTCGTCATCGGAGACATACCCATCTAACGGTATGTGGGGTGGTTGGAGCATGAAGTCCCCTGAAGTTGCAGAGAAATGTTTCGATGACGATGGTTTCACTGGAGAAGGATTGTTATACAGTCAGATGGGTATGAAGATGAGTGAGGAAGAAGAAGAATCCAAGAGATAAAATGCTACGGTGCTTCTTCGCTTCATGATTTCGAAGGAATCGAACAGATGGATGATATATTCTTGTACAGCCTCTTTCTTTCATGATCATCATAGTGTTTTATCATTTGAAATTTGCATAGGCTTATATTTTTTCTCTGTGTTTTTTTCCGGTTTAACTGAAGAAGTTCCATTTTGGAGGATGGTCCAGGGAATGATGGAGATGTACATCGTGCTTCCAGCAGCAATAACAGTGTCGGTTCTTCATCTATGTATGGTGGCAGTGAAGTTCCCATGTTCCATTGTCATGACAAGCCTTTAAAGGTAAGAGATTGGTTCTGTAACTGTAACATTCATAAGATGAAGTTCTTGGCTTTGTTAGACTGGGTGCTGTCAAATATATGGTCAGTGAATATAGTGTCACTTCTGCCACATTGTAAGAAGGACAGTAAGGATGAGCTAAGAGTAGCAAAGGTGGGACTTTGAATGAGCTCGTTGAGTTTAAAGGATCTTCTTCTTGTTTGTTTTTCGAGGTAATTTTTCCATTTTCATTGATACTTAAACTTATCTATGAACTTAGCTTTTGTTCAGTGTTATCTCAAATGTGTTAAGATTTGTTCCTCTAATGTGGAATGTGTGATTCAAGTATCAGGAAATTGTGATTAGAATACTCAATGCAAGCTTATATAATTTGACAATCATTGAATTGATTGGTTTACTTGTGTTTATTTATTTTCCCATCTTCAGTGTAGGAAACATAAAGATCTTTACCTATGGATGGTCAAATCTCCGAGTGGACCGTCTGTGAAGTTCTTGGTTAATGTTGGTAATGTCTCAAACTTTGGTCTTATAAAAGTGAAACAAGAGTTGATAGATCTAGTCACATGTTTTGCTACGATGACTTTAGTCAGCTTGTATCTTGTTTTGTTTCTGGAACTATGATCTGTGTGTGCTTAAAGCGTTTGCGTTTTTGTTCTCTATGTTTTGAAGTGCACACGATGGAAGAGCTGAACTCACTGGAAATCATCTAAAAGGGTCACGCCCACTTTTAACATTCTCGTCTAGTTTTGATAAAGATGTGCACTGGAGGATGGCTTATCAATGCCTCTCTTTTTGGCTGATTTTATCAAACCCATTTGGCTTTACCTTGTTATCAGATTTGGTGGTCTTGATACTGATGATACCAATTGAAGAGATCTTAGACTTTTCCAAAGCATCAGCTTCTTTGTCCCCAATAGCAAATTGTTCAAGCAGCTCATGATCCAACTCTTATCTTTGCCTTCATTTGTTTCTTTAAACCCAAACATTGAGTGTGATAATATATATTTTTAATTTTTAAAACCCCAAATTGGAATTCACCAATAGAGGAGTAAAAGAAACAAAGGTTCATAACTATTCATAACTAACAAAAATATTAATAAAATATTGATAAGAACCCATGTTGGTTAACATCAATGTATTTGCTCTAAGTTGTTTATTGTTTTCCAATTACAGTTACACAATTTTAAGCCGTTTATGCGATTAGTTAAAGTCATATAGTGACTTGACTTTATTATTAAAACCCAAACCTAAACCGAGAACTAAAAACAATAAATTTTTTTTTGTCACATTCTTATTACCAGATAGTATATACAATATATACATCAGCTCTATCCATACAATTAAGTCACATTATTGGTTTTCCTATGTACGTACATACCAAGTCCAGAAAGCATAACTAAGTGAAGAAAAAAAAAAGAACTCCCGTCGTTTGCAGAAGAAAAAAAATTGACCAAAACATTTAACATTTGTTTTTGAATAAAGGGTAAAGTGAGATATAACAAGAATATTCAGTAATTTACACCAAATGGTGAATTTACAGCAAGGGAAGCTCTCTTAACGAATCTTCCTTTCATTCGTGGTCTTTTCTCTGCATTCAGTTTACGTACCTCGTACCTTATCTTCTTCGAAAACAGTCTCGTCCTCCTCTTCTCTCTGTACCTCGAAACTCTAGCTTCTCTTCCTCCATCCCCAAACCCACTTGAGGGTAAACATCCACCAACGTGACGACTTTCTTCTGCATTTTTCCCCTAAACACACATAAATTCGACTTTAATATGTTAGGATATCACATCTAGCTTGGACCTAAAGTAATATATAAACGACGTGAAATGATAGCTACAAACGATAACTCAGTTTTGATTTATAAAGAATGAGTTTCTATAACATACCATGGAAACAATTGGACAACCGCTGATGTCTATGTCTCGTTCTGGTGGCTTTCCTGATGTCCACGGTGGACCTTGGCCTCCCCAAGTGGATATCACCGAGTCGTAGTTTAATCTCAGCATCGGAATATTCTTTTGTTCTTCCTCCTTTACCTTAATCCATTCACCACTACTTTCAACGTTCTTTATTGCCTCTTCTTCGTATGTGTTGTGTGACTCGTAATCAAAGCTCATCTCAAACGGCACCGTTCCATCACGGTCGTCCTGAGCATCATCGCATATTCCCATGTTCATGGCTTTTGTTTCCTCTTCTTCTTGTTCTTCTTCTATCAAGTCTTTTTCGATTTTAAACATTTCTGTATTAGACAACCCTAGTTCTTCCTCCATAGCATAAGACTCTGTGTCTAACCCGCGACCGAGTAGAGTATCCATGTCAGCAGCGAACTCTTCGAGCTCCATGTCGGTCGGGAAAAAACCATTTAAACAACTCTCGGCGTTGTCTTCTTCGTCCTCCTGATCATCCATCATTACACCACTTCTCATCATAGGAAACTCGATCTTGGGCTCAACGAAATCGTTTAAGAATTGCTCAGCCACCATTGGATCGAGAACCGGCACTTGACAGATCAGCTGTTCTTCGAGCTCATAGCTGTCGGTCTGATCCTCAACACCAATCTCCGGGACCAAATCATGAAATATCGACAAATTATTCTTCTTTCCAGAGCCACGTGGAGTCCGAGCTTTACGAGTGAACCCGTGATGCCACGTTGCAGCTTCGTGCGGCGGAGAAGAAGTTGACTGGTTGTGGTTGCTATGCTTTGATATCGCCGGACTGGCCGACTTCAAACGAACTCTCTCGTGCCGGCGAGCGAGAGGATTCGCTGAGTGGACCAAAGTGTCGCAAGATTGGCATAGAAAAGCATCGTCGGCGGCGCAGTACCACCGTGCCCGCCTCTTCACGCAGCTGTCGCAGGCCCTCGCCGTCTTAGCTCCAACAGCATTCGCCAAGCTTTTCATCTTTTTACAAGATCGAAAAACCGAACATCAACTACGAGAGAGAGCACGAGGGCCTTGATTTCGAGTTCAACTTCAATAATTGAATCTTTTCTCAAATTATTGCTCTACAAAAGGTTAGATTTGGTATATTCCTAGAAATTTGCGCATAGTATTTTGGGGAATGAGGGTTTGATATTAAGAGGACATGTCCCGCATGAAGTGCGTTCTCTTTTGTCAGTGGATTTTTAAGTAATTTATGCCCTTTTGGGTGTTTATGTCTTAAACTGGGACCTACCTGGAAGCCTTATCTCGATTTTGATTGGTTGAGTTCTAAAGATAATCCTTGTAGTAGTGTTTTAATTGGTCAGCTTCTTTATCCAATGGATTTCTTGTGTGGTCCATCTTGTCGCTTTCCTTCCTCCTTATTTTTTTCTCTCTTTCCTTTGGTTTATTGAATGCAACTGGATTACAATTTTTTTGGAATGGAATGACAAGGAATGATTAATTCCATAAAAAAATTACCATTTGCTTGGAATTTTAATTTTTGGAATGGAATGGAATTGAATGATCATTCCATCGATTCCACATAAAAATACAAAGAAAAATATTCCTTTACAAATTTGTTGAGGAATGAATGGAATAAATTTATCCCATTTTTCTCTAGATCACATTCATCTTATCCCATTCCATATTATTCCAATAGTTCCATTACATGTAATCCATTTCTTTTTGTGGTTTTTGTTATTATTATTACTAGGACTAAAAATAACAAAAAATTTAAAATAATTTAAAATATAAGGTATTAAATTTAAATTCACGTATTTAAAAATAAAATTTTAATACATTAAATATTAGTAAACTAAAAATTTAAAGTAACAAATAAAAAACATATCCAAATATTATTTTTAACTAGCTATAACTTTTAACTAAAAAGATATCTACGACAACAAAGACACTTGTGGCTTATTTCAAATCATTTAAGAAGACATTCAATATGGAAGATACGACTGCAAATATATTCAAAAGAGTTTTGTGAATAGAAAATTCTTCTTGGCAAATCACACAAATTTTATATTCATCATCTTTATTATTTACTTCCATAAATATTTTTCTCTCCAAAAAATTAATTGCATGTTGAGTAGGAGGTTTCAGTATGATATTCCATGAAGGAAGAGAATCTTGAATTGCATGTTGCTCCAATATATTTTCATATGTGACATCATGACAGAGATGTAAGGTTAATTATAATGTCATGTTATAGGTGTGTTCGGTGACATCACATGCAATAAACATAAGATTCATTAAAATTATATTTTTCTCTCCAACTTCATTCCCTTCATCCACCATAGAATGATACAAATATTGTTTATCGATGGACTCCTCCTCCGAGATAAAATCAGAACCATTGGAAATATATGACTTTAATACTTGTATTGTAGCTAAACATTGTAGTAGAACTTTTATCCTATATGAAGAAGTAGTTTTATTGACCATAAGATGTAAGCACAAAATGATGTTAGACTCGTAAGAGAGGGGATTCAATATTTTACCAATAGACAAGAGAACAAAACCCTCTAAACTATAGTGGGCTAACACACTAAATAAACTATATTTGAAATTACAAGATGGTTGACATAATGATGAAATTAGAAAATTATTCTTCCATGCGTAAAAATAGTTTTCAACGAGTATTTGTGCTTCTCAATTTTTGATTATAAGAAAACTCTTATGATATAACAAAAGTTTTTTCTTATTGTACACTATGTTACAATAGTAACAAATATTTTTTTTTTTAATTTTTATTCTCTTCTCTCCTATTTTAGTTTGTTTGCTTTCACAAACTTATATAAACATGCTAAATCTTGTAATATATGATCAAATAAACAATCAATCAAACAATTACAATTTTTAACATGAGTGGTTGCACCTATTCAGCTGAAGTGGTGCACCTTTTTACATAAAACTTAACATTTTATTGGTTTAAAAATTTACAATTATATAAATAGATTGATACACTTAACATTTTATTATTTTATATTATAATTTAATAATAAAACTGAAAATAGAATTATTAATATTTTGGTATACGATACTGAAATAGAGCAGAATGTATGTACAAAAAGTAAAACTTGTTATTATGTCTTGATCATCACTTAAGAATATACTTTTTATTAAAAATTAACATGGAATTTCTCCAATTTGGTTGTCTCCATCAAATTTATTTATTTGTATAAAACGTTTTCAATTTTTTATTTTTTTTTAAGAATAAAATCATAAAATATTAAATAATATTAAAAACACAAATATCAAACTCATAGAAATGGCTTAAGAACTTGCAAAACATCTAAAAACTAAACCAAAATCAAAATCCAGTCATATTTTATAGAATAAGATTGAGTATTAGTTATTCAATATTTTATTAATACAGAACTTCATACTTTATTGTCAACATTATGAATGCCTATTTCTACAATGACGAGTATGACACTCTTTTATAAGATTTAAAGGTCAGCGTAAAAGCTTATTTTCGTAAATAGAAAATAGATAATTTTCATTTATGATCGGCGCGAATCTTTATTCTCGAGTTTATCTTCCATGCGAGGCGTTATCTCTTTTTCGTCAATCTGATCCCGATTCACCGATCTAATTTCCCCACCAACTATTTTTGGCTGATCTTAGTCCTTGAATGGACCTTTATGAGAGGGTGATAAACACATCTCCAACAACAATTGAAAATATGTAAAATGTTATAATTCTGACATATTATAATTATGATAATTAAAATTGTTAAACTAAAAGGTTTTAATGAAATAAATGTTTTAATGAAAGAAATAAGAGAAATAAGAGAAATGATACCAAATGAGAGAGGGAGATAATGAGTGATATATCAGGAAGATGTGTGTGATTTTACATTGAGCAAAGATTCTTCTTATATAGAAAAATTTCTCACTTGGATTCTACCACTAGCTATTATGACTATGGAATCCAATGCAATCCACTATTTTAACTTTTGATTTTTACAAAACACTTCCCCCTTGGATTCCATTGTCATTGTGATGAATTTCCAGTTGCCTTGTTAAAAAACTTTTTAGGAAAACCATGTGGGAAAAAACCATAGTAAGATAAAAGAGTACAACTATGCAAGCTCCCCCTCGAGTGATTAGAGTATGTCTCGTTGATGGCGCATTCTAATGTTGTGTACATGTTTTCTGAACACTGAAGTAGGTGTTACTTTGTGAAAAGGCCTGCAGAGTTATCCGATGATCGAACATATTTCACTTTAATCTCTTTATTCTTCTCAACCTCCTGAGTGTATGAGAAGAAATTTGGTGAAATATGTTTGGTTCTGTCGCTTTTGATATATATTTCTTTTGTCTGAACAACACAAGCAGCATTGTCTTCATATAATATGGTTGGTTCTGTACATATATGGATTCCGCTACTTGATTGAATATGTTGATTTATTGATCTAAGTCAGACACATTCTCTACTTGCCTCATGGAGAGCAATGATTTAAGAATGGTTTGAGGAAGTGGTTGCAAGTGTTTGTTTCTGGGAGCGCTAGTATATATCAGTTCTTCCAACTGTGAAACGTATCCTGTTTGTGATCGAGCTTTATGAGGATCAGATAAATATCCCGCATCTGCGAAACCAACCATTCTCCGTTTAAGTTGTTTTTGATAAAATAATCTTAAATCAACTGTTCCTTGAAAGTAATGAAAGACATGTTTGATCCCATTCCAATGTCTTTGTGTTGGAGATGAACAAGACATTGCCAAAAAATTAACGATAAATGATATATTAGGTCGAGTACAATTTCAAAGATACATAAGTGCTCCAATTGCACTTAGGTATGGTACTTCAGGACCAAATATCTTTCATTTTATTCATACGGTCGAGAAGGATCATATTCGAAATTAAGTGATCTAACGACCATAGGAGTACTGAGAGGAGTTGCTTTGTCCATATTGAAACGCTTTAACACTCTTTTAGTATATGTGGACTGATGTGCACATATACCATTTTCATAATGCTCAATTTACAAGCCAAGACAATACTTTGTCTGTTCGAGATCTTTCATCTCAAATTCTCTTTTTAGATAGCTTGTTGCTTATTGTATGTCTTCATGAGTCTTTATAATGTTTAGATCTTCAGCATATACATCAATAATAACAAATCCGGATAATGTTTTCTTGATGAAAACACATGGGCATATAGGATTATTTATGTACCCTTCTTTAATAAAATGTTCACTGAGGTGATTACACCACATTTGTCTGGATTGTTTTAAGCCGTACAATGATCTTTGAAATTCTATTTCACATAACTTTTTTGGTTTCGAACTTAATTCTTCTGGCATCTTAAATCCTTTAGGGATTCTCATATATATGCCAGTGTCTAATTATCCATATAAATATGCCGTAACAACGTCCATTAGGTGCATCTCAAGATTTTTATTTGCCGCTAGACTCATTAAAAATCTGAACGTGATTGCATCCATAACATGAGAATATGTTTCTTCATAATCAATACCAGGTCTTTGAGAAATACCCTGAGCTACGAGACGAGCTTTGTATCTAATAATCTTGTTTTCTCATTTCGTTTTTGGACGAATACCCATTTGTATCTGACGGGTTTCACAACTTCAGGTGTGACTGTAATAGGTCCGAATACGTCTTGTTTGTTAAGTGAATCAAGTTCGACTTGTATGGCATCTTTCCATTTTATCCAGTCATGCCTCTTTTGAAATTCATAAACGGATTTGGGTTCTAGATCTTCGCTTTCTTCATTTATTTCTTTTGATATGAAGTATGAGAAAAATATCATCAACATCATTCATTTTGTTTTGATTCCACATTTTTCTATTATGAATGTAGTTGATAGAAATCTCATGATTTTCTTTGGATTCATGATGTTCGATATTATCATCCACATGAATTATTTCTTCCGAAATTTCTGTTATATTGGAGGGATTTTATTTTTTCAATCTCCTTTCGTTTTCTAGGATTTTTATCCTTAGAACCAATAGGTCTGCCACGCTTCAAACATATTCTAGACTATCATGTATCGTATTATTTCCCATGCTCATGTGGTATTTCAATACGAGCAGGGGCATTTGCGGCTGGTATCTGAAAATGCATCAGGTAGTTGATTTGCGATACTCTGCAAATGCATAATTCGACGAACTTCTAAGTCCGACTGTTTTTTAGGAGGATCAAAATGTAGTAGAGATGGTACACACCATTTGATATCCTTTTCTACTTGTTTATTATCTCCCCTAGAACCGAGAATACTTTTTCATCAAAATGACAATCAGCAAAACGTGCCGTAAAAACGTCACCAGTTTGCGGTTCTAGGTATCGTACAATTGATGGGGATCACAACCAACATATATCCCTAGCCTTATTTGTGGTCCCATCTTTGTACGTTGAGGAGGTGCAATTGGAACATATACAACACAACCAAAAATTCTTAGATGAGAAATATTTGGATCTCGTTCAAAAGCTAATTGTATTGGAGAGTATTTATGAACTCACTTGGTCTCACCCAAATAAGTGCTTTTACGTGTAAAATAGCATGTCCACATACAGAGGTCAGGAGTTTTGATCTCATGATCAATGCTCTTGCAATCAATTTCAAAAATTTAATTAATGATTTGGCCAAACCATTTTGTATATGAACATATGTGACATGATGTTCAACATCAATTCCAGTTACCATACAATAATCATTGAATGCTTGGGATGTGAATTCACCAGCGTTGTCCAGTCTAACTCTATTTATTGGATAATCGGGAAACTGAGCTCTTAATTTGATTATCTGAGATATAAATCTCGCAAATGCCACATTTCGAGATGATAATAGACAAATGTGTGACCATCTACTGGACGCGTCAATCATTACCATGAAATAGTAGAATGGTCCACAAGGTGGATGTATCGGTCCACAAATATCGTCTTGAATTCGTTCAAGGAACTTTGGTAATTCTTTATCTATTTTGGTTAGGGATGGCCTAATAATTAATATGCCTAGATAACATGCAACACATATCATTTTATTCCCCTGACAAATCACTTGAATTTTTAGTGAATGCCCATGTGAGTTCTCAATGATTTTCTGCATCATCGTGGTGCATGGTTGACCAAGGCGATCATGCCAAAATATGAAATCATCGTGATTTTTATCAATCACAAGATTAAATTCTATGACATTTATATATGTATGATGCAAACCTGAAGGGAGTTTTGGTAATTTTTCTAATACATGCATTTTTCCGATTTTTCAAGAGTAATATACATGTACTTCTTTCCATCCTCAGTTGCAAAGTGAGTATCAAATCCTTGAAGATATATATCTTTAAAACTCAACAAATTCCTTTTAGAATTTGTAGAAAATAGTGCATTATTTATCGAGAATTTAGTACCATTAAGCAATGTAAAAATTGCTTTACCAATCCCCTCAACCAAGTCTGCAGGACCCGATATTGTGTTGACAGTGATATTTGTCGGTTTTAAATCGAAAAAATATTTTTTACATTTCAGGATAGTGTGCTTTGTTCCGCTATCTAGAATACAAATATCTCTAGCATTTATCTTTGACTATGTTCCATCCACAATGTAATCCATTTCTAAGATAAACAAAAACAGTTATAAATAAGATAATATTATTTATAAAAGCAACTATGATACATTAATTATACATTATTATATAAATATCACACAATAATTATACAATGCTAGATCATGATTACGATAATTATACATTAATAGTTTACATAAGCGGAATTATTTATGGTACAATCATAGGAATTATCAAGAGTCACATCTTAAATATCTGTAACTACGGTCTCATCGAAATTATTTGCGAAATCAGAGGCATTGAGGTGAGTTGTCCCCTCAGAATGTTCCACGAGATTTACTTATTTTCCTTTAGCTTTGGAGGATTCTTTGTACAATGCACAAAGATGTGCAGGAGTACGACATACCCGCAACCAATGTCCCTTGGTTCCGCATTTGAAGCAAGCTTCTTCTCGCTTCTGGGAGGTACTTTCTTGGTGTTATTTTCCCTTAGAAGGTTGTTCAGATCGGATCCATTGGAATGATTTTCAGTCATAAGGGTTGAATTTTCTCCCATGTCCGCGATTGTTTCGACGGCCACGACCCCAAAATAACTTGTTTTCTCTTGCTAGATTCTTAAATCCTGTGCATTTGCTTCGGAAAATGCTTTGGATCCAGTGGGTTGAGTCATGTGATTCTTGATAAGGAGCTCGTTGTTCTTTTGGCTAAGAGGAGAGCCACAACCAAATCTGAAAACTTGGTATATCCACACAACCTATATTGTTGTTGCAGTGTGATGTAGTTTTTGTGGAACACGGTATATGTTTTCTCAAGCATTTGAGATTCAGTTATTGTTTCGCCACGTTATCTCAGTTTGGCAACGATTCCTAATATAGTAGAATTGTAGTTCATCACTTTGTCGAAGTCTTGAAACCTCAAACTTTGCCACTTGTCCCGAGCAAGTGGGAGTGTTATGTCTTTATGATGATTAAAACGTTCTTTCAAAGACTTCCATAGCTTTTTGGGATCCGTTATGTTGGCATAGTCGTATATGATGCTTTCATCAAAGTGTCTTCTAAGGAAGATCACTGATTTGGCTTTTTCTTGGGCTGATGAGGTATTCTTCTCCTTAATGGTTTCTGATAAACTTTGAGATTCTAAATGGAGTTCGACATTGGTAGTCCAAGAAATGTAGTTGGCACCAGTGATGTCTAGAGCCGGAATTTGGAGCTTCTCGACGTTGACGTTTGCCATTCGGTTTCTAAAAAGAAATAACAAAAATGTATTATTAGATAGTTGAATTTATTAAAATATTTGAGATGTCAGAATAAGTAGTGCGATTACAAGAAATACAAATGTATAAAACATTAACATAAAAATCATTATATTTTCTTCGGGAGAAAATTATACAATGAAAAACAATAAAAAGAAACAAATAGATAACTTATTACGAAAACTAATAACATATAAAGCATTTTTATTTTCAGAAATAGAAATTGGTTGAAGAGGGTTTTGGAAGAAGATAAAAACTTTGAGTGAGAAGAATGAAATATAAGTATATTTATAGATTAGAAATACTATTCATTAGCCATTAAATAGTCATTTGGAAAGAGAGAAAAAATAAAATTAAATCTTTAAAAAAAATTAAGACCGTTGGAAGTAAAAATTTAAAAGCTAAAATAAAAATAATATAAAAATATTAACATGATTAGAAACAAACTAAAAATATAAACATGCAATTAATGATAATTTACCAGATCAAACATAAAATTATATATAGGTGGCCGAGCCTCTTTTTATAACAATTGAATTATATTAATATATGGTGAATAAATCATCCATAATAAGATGTAAATAAATAAATAAATTATGGTGACTTAAGTCAACCATATAAACATATAAATAAATTATGGTGACTTGAGTCAACCATATAAACATATAAATAAATTATGGTGACCGTAATCATCCATTCCTAAAATTCAAAATAAATAAATTATGGTGATAAAGTCATCCATCGACAGATAATTAAATAAATGTTTAGGCAGTTAAACTGATCATTATGGTGTCATAAATAATTATTAATAAATTAATAAATTATGTGGTTAAACCGGCCATTACGGTGCTATAAGCAACCATTAATAAATTAGTTAATGGAGCGGGATGACAATATTGCGATAATAAAAAAAGAGAATATGTTGGTAGAGTGATCGTGTTGATAACGTGTTATAATTCATGTTATAATTCTGATAATCAAAATTGTTAAACTAAAATGTTTTAAATAAATACATGTTTTAATGAAAAAAATAAGAAAAATAATACCAAACAGGGAAGGAGATAATGAGTGATAGGAAGATGTGTGTGAGAAAAAATATTTCCTTGGATTCTACTATTAGCTATTATGACTATCAAATCCAATGTAATCCACTATGTGAACTTTTGATTTTTACAACGGAATAATTGCACCCACTATATCTTTTTGGAAAATTAATAGTAAAGATGTATCTTTCAAAAGCTGGGTGCAATTATGTATCTTTTTTGTCTTTTAGCAAGTTAAAATGTCTATTTTACCCTCCCTTTTACAATCAATTTACCAATCTAATTACTTAGTTCATTTAACTATTTACTCTTATTAGTTATACATTTGCTTCTAATTTAGTTTGTTGTGAACTAGTTTTAACTTAACTAAGTAATTCATACATATTGTACAATATGAATATATGTCCCATATATGTCGGACCTGTTTAGAATTTTTGATATATTTGATCCAAACTCATGGATACCTAAGCTTATCCCGACGAAAATATGAAATGTGTTGTGGTTTGTGGCTTTTGGCTCGTCACCGGCGATGGAGAATGGAAATTCATAGTGGACATGGAAAGGGTCTCTCGGGTCGTCCCAATGAACATGAGCATGAAGATGGAAGAGGTCGTTGTTGCTGTTATGGCCGAGTTTGGTTTGGAATGTGCTTCGAAGTTAAAGTTAAGTTACACGCCGTCTCTTACTTTGTCCTCTGTTTGCAATGACAGCTCGCCGCCTATCATCGTCACAACAGATTTCGGGCTTTCCTGTTTTTTAGATATACTGTCATCTGACCGGTCAACGAAGCTATTTTTATCACTGGGTAAAATAGTTAGGAAAGAAGGCGACTTTGTTAAGAAAAAGGCTTCCAAGTTAGTTCACCGAGTGGGGTCCATAACTCCTAGGAATCTATTTGGTGATGCAACTCCCTCTGGTAGCAGAAATTCTCCTGTCATGCTTGACGATGACACTGTTGAAGCGCTTGACTTTATGTTTCGTTCATGTTCACCTCCAGTCAGACGTTCTGATGGATTAATGGTTCCATATGTAAGGCCATTCGTTAAACAAGAATTTGTTGATAAGGTTTCAAATTCTCGCAACCATTCACCGGTTCAATGTGGTAAGTTCATTCCTTGTTTTCTGGTAACTTCGATCCTGATAAAATTCCCACTTTAACTACTTTATTTGTCTTTGGTTTCAGAGTATCCATCCAACGCTGATTTAACGGACAGAAGTGAGAAACGTTTGGGAAACAACAAGCCACCATTCAGCTTTGAATTATTGGACAGCGATAGTCAAGAAGATGGCCTCCTCAACGAGAATATAATAACAAAAGCGCTACCAAACATTCCACCTAGCGACGATTTAGTGGATGTAGAAGTTAATTACGTTTCTGGTATGAAAGAGAATGTCTCCAATGACTGCGGGAGCAATAAAATAACGCTCCCCAACCCCCCAAATCCCACTGCATTAGTGGATAGTTCTGTTGAGCACGCTCCAGACAAGAGGGGCCCATTCAGTTTCAATTTGTTAGATAGCCAAGAAGATGTATCCACCGATATCGCAACTGTTAATCACCCGGTGCCTGATCATTCTGATATGGTAGTAGGAGGTGAAGAAGATAAATGTACGCCTGATAGTGATGAGAATGGATCGTCAGACGAGGTACCAGTGGATGTTGGCAATGTGGATCGTGAGTTTTGGTCCAACCTCATCGATGATGAGTATGGAGGCTCCAACGCCCTGGATGTGATGTCTGAAATCTCCATTGGAATAGGTAATACATCGAAACGTAAGGCTGTTGAATCCCGTCCTGTTCAGCAAGAATACGTGTTTAGGTGGCGCGGTACTGAATCTGGTGGCACTTCATACTCTACCGACGAAGAACCAGCTGATATCCCGCCATTGGTGGATGACAACACTTATCAACGAGATCCCGTCCCTGACTTAGATCTAGACTCAATGGGTGATGATCTTTACAAGGGTAAACTATTCAAGAGCAAAGACGATTGTTTGGTATGGTTAGCAATCCATGCCATAAGAAACAAGTTTCATTACATAAAACCTGTGTCCACTCTTCACAAGGTTGTTATCCATTGCCCGGATAATAGTTGCAACTAGCGTGTTATGGTTCATGAGTCGAAGGACACAGGCTTTTGGGAGGTACGCAAGGCAGAGTTACATCACTCTTGCTGTACTGATACTAGGAGTAAGTACCGGAAACTTGGGACGACAAAGGTCATTGCCACTGTTTTCAAAGATAAATATTCAGATCCCGCATTTGGTCCGAAACCGACTGGACTCAAAGCCTTATTGATGAAGGAATTGCGTATCGATTCATCTTATAACAAGTGTTGGCGCGCACGGTCGAAGGCAATCACGATGCTACGAGGTACAGATGATGGATCGTATAGGAAGTTGCCAGAGTTTTTACATATGCTAAAACTCGCTAACCCTGGCACGATTGCTGATCTCGAAACCGAGGTAGACGCATTAGGCTGCGAGAGGTTTCTCTATCTGTTCTTAGCATTTGGTGCATCCATTAAAGGTTTTGCCAAGGTTCGCATAATGATTATAGTGGATGGTACACATTTGAGTGGTAGATATGGGGGGGTTCTGCTTACTGCAAGTGGACAGGATGCAAATTTCCAAGTCTTTCCACTGGCGTTCTGTATTGTGGACAAAGAGAATGAGGAGTCCTGGACGTATTTCTTTTTCAAGCTTGAAAAGATTATTGCTGACAACCCCACATTAACCTTTATTTCTGACAGATGCCAGTCAATATACAAAGCAAAAGGTAGGATTTTCCCGCGTTCTCACCATGGAGCATGTCTTGAGCACGTCAAAAGGAATGTTAAAGCAAGGTTTAAATCTGGAGGTCTCGCGCAACTGGTCAATTTGGCTGGAAATTCATACAGAATTGGTGCCTACCGTGAAACATACAATCGTATACGCAACAGCAATGCAGAATGCGCAAAGTATCTTGACAATATTGGCGTTGGACACTGGACCAGAGCATATTTCAAAGGTGAACGTTACAATCTTATGACAAGCAATATAGCCGAGACATTGAACAAAGCTCTACTTGATGGTAGGAGCGAACCTATTGTAGATCTTGTCAAGTGTATACGGTCTATGTTGACTAGGTGGTTCAGTTGTAGACGAAAGAAATCAGCGGCACACAAAGAAGAAGTTTCCATCGAGGTTGATAAGCTAATGGATGAACATATGCAGTCAGTCCACGGTTCTAAGATAGCTAGTGTTACGAACTTCAATTTCGAAATTGTCGGCCAGTTTGGGGGGGAATCGTTTCATGTTCTTCTGGAGGACAAGCGATGCTCATGCAGGTTATTTGACAAGCTTAAAATCCCATGCGGCCACGCCTTAATAGCCGCGGACAGTCATGATGTATCATACGCGTCTGTGATACCCCGTATCAAAAATACGGTCAACGGGCAGTAGAAAGTCAACCGAGGGCAAAATTGTCATTTTACCTAAGTCAGGGGTAAAATGGTAATTTTACCAAAAGTCGAGACGGAAGCCGAGACGGGCCGAATATTCTTATATTTCAATATAAAGAATGTTCACAAGACCAGAGTTGGAGAAATCGGAGCAGAAACATGTTTTTCGGGGAGTCGGGAATGGAAACCGACAAAACCGATGAAACTTCGGAAATTCATAACCGGAGCTACGTAAGTCCGAATGGAGTGATTCGAAATGCTAAATTCATCTTGTGGCATGGAGAATCAGTTTGTGGAGATTTGGGGATTTATGGGAATCATTTGGTATTTTCTAAAACAATTCTCGAGGAAATGAGTAAACCGAGCAAAGGAGTTTAAGTAAGCTAAGGAAGGATTCTTATTGGATTGGGCCAGTTTAGATGGGATTTTGTGGACTCAGAACACACACCAGGGACAGGTGTGAACTCCTCAGGTCGCCAGCCTCACTCCTTAGGTGTCAACACCTTATGTGAAGCATGTGGTTTTGTTGAATACACCAAAAACACCTAAACAAATTCATTTTTGGGTGTATATCTCTCTCTCTAGCCTCACCCACGACCACATGCTCTCCCTTCTCTCTAGCTTCATCCAGAAAAACCCAGAAAACCCTTTGAATCTTCAAAGAAACTCAAGAACATTCAAAGTGTTCTTGAGTGTTCTTCATACCTTCTTCCACCAAAACCACCATAACTCTTTCATTATAAACCCAAATCAACTTCTGAAAAGTGCTATAGCTTCCTCTCTCCCTCCTCTACAACCGCCATCCAGACAGTCATGACCGCCGTCGCCCCGGAAATTGGCCGGAAAGAATCCGCGGATTAGGGTTTGGTGGATATCTCTCTTCCTTCACCAGATCTGAATGTTTTGAAGCCATGGGTGGCTAGATCTCTTCTTTGCAGTCAGTTTGATAGGTGGATCGTCTTCTGATTCACCGGAAAAAGGGGTGAACCGGCCGATCAACGCCAGACCACCGTCGGTCAACGCCGGAGAAGTCGCCGGAGCCGGTCACCGGAGAAGCTCAACCGCCGCCAATCTTCAGCCGGTTCTTCAAGGAGTGTGATGGGATGGTTTGATTCAAGATTTGGGTCGGTTTAGGGCTGGTTTAGCCTTGGTCAACGGTTAGGTCAAACCGGTCAATGTTTGACCAAACCGGTTTAACCTAACCGGTTCTAATTAGACCGGTTCAGATGGTTCAGTGGTTCAACCGGGTTGGTTTGGGTGGTCAACCGGTTCAGTCAAAGTCAACGGTCAACCCTTGGTCAACGGTCAAAGTCAACGGTCAACGCCGGTCAAAGTCAACGCCGGTCAACGCCGTGGTCAACGCGTTGACTCCGGCCATTCCTAGCTTGCGGTTCATGTCAGGGTGTTCGGGAAGCCTCGGGGTTCGTGTTCGTACGTGCGGGAAGTTCGGGTTTCAGTTCGGAGGTCTCGGGATTCATACCGCGTCAGACCGTCATTCCGCGCCTATCTCACTGTGAGTCGGCTCACAAACCCTTAGTTACATATAGACCGAGAATTACTAAACCGTAGTGTTAGGTTGCATACCCGTTAATTAAAGTAAATATTAATTAATAAATAATTGGACGTTAATGATAAACCGGTTAGGATCAGATGAGCATGTTAGGGTTTAACGAATTAAAAAGGTTAATCAATTGTGTGCCGCTAGGTTGTTAGTAATGATTGGGTGATGCATTCATATAGACCGTTGTTTAGGACCGTATATGCATCTATATATGTACAAGAACGATAATTAATGAATCTATGTACGGGAATTAAGATGACACTAAAATACGAGTTAAACCTAAACAAACTTATAGAATATTGTATCGGGATCGGGGTTTAGGTTTAATAGCGGGTTTGGGTAATGGATCAAATTAAGTTAATAATGAGACGTCGGGGAGTTAGTAAGTTTACTAACTCTAAACCGACGAATCGGGGAGTTAATGAATGATGATTAGGTTTGGTTAAGAAATAAGAAGTGTGATGGTTGGTGAACCGTCTACGGGTTAACAAGCGGTTAACCCAAGGTAGCGGGCGTGAAATGGATTAAAAGACTTAGAAACCCTAATAAGCCTGCTTGTGATGTGTTTGTGTGTTTGATCGAGATTGTGTGATTGATTGTGACTGTGTGATTGATTGTGATTGCGTGATTGTATTGCTGTTGTTGTGAGCTTTGTGTGCAGGCTTGTTAGACTGCTCGGTGTTGGGCCGAGCAGTTATTGCGGACACTTACTCCGGTCACGGGACCGGGTAAGTTAGTGGTGCTGACTAGGTATCTTACCTAGTCAGAGCGGTGGTAGTGTAGAGGCTTGCGGAATGGTTGGGGATTTATTATTGATATTGATTGTGTGATCTGTGCTAGCGTCCCAGCGAGTCTGCGTGTTTATATTTCTGCACTAGGACTCTAGGGTGCGTTAGTTTCCGCAAGCCTAGGTTTTGTTTACGTGCTGGTACTTCCATCCCGATTGGATCCTCGGGAATTGAGAACCTGGTCAGCTTAGCCTGGCGGGTGCGAACCTATGGAGTGACGTCTGTAGGGTGTATTCCGGAGAATACGGGGTCGCGTCCTAGGGCCGGACTGCATGGAAGCTCGGGTTGCCGGGGGTAACCGGAGTCGCCGCGTATCGATGGACAGAGAACGGTGTCCTAGTCGTTGTGTGGACGGCTAGGAGTCATGTGGGTTAGTTGCCAAATCGGTGACAGTGGAAACCCGTGGAAGTCACCAAGTCCGTAGGGCCCAGTGTTTGTTTTGTTATCTTTCTTTCGTTGCGCGATAGATAGATCGAGTCCAATCGAGGACATGTGCCGTAGTGCCTTCGATTTCCTTAATTCTCTTGTTTTGGCTATTGCTTGATTGTGTATGGGTTGACACGACGTGGTAGTGCGTGATCGACTATTGATTTCTGTTGATTGTTATTTTGGGTTTTGGGGCGGGAATCTGTAGTTCTAGATAGACTAGAAGCCTTTAGTGGGGAGCCGATTCACTGGGTGATCTTAGATCGCTCATTAGACTCTTTTGTGTTTTTTAGGTTTAGCAGCGACGGACGCGGGAGGTCTCGGTGTGGTTTCGGGATGGTTTGTGACGAGATTTGATTCGGGTTTTTGGATGTTTTATTTTCGGTTCGGCTTTGGCGCCATTTTATGTGTTTTTTTATTTATGTACTTTGAGATGACGATTGTTTGTAAAACTCATATGAAACGTTGTGCTTAACGTTTGATTACTCAAGAATGAAATTGTTTCCCTGATATTGGGTTTAGTCCGAACCGACACAACTCACCGAAGTGGTACAAGGTGTACAACTTGTATTACGGAAGTGAGGATAGCGGATTCGAAGATAGGTTGGTGCGAGCCTTTTTTCTCAAACCGAATTGTCTTTGGCTTCGTCCTGTGGCGAACTTTTCCCGTTCGACTTGCTCAGGTTCGATCGGTCATGTTCTTGTTTGATTGTTGACCGGTCAGCTCGACGGTCAGCGGAGAATGGGAAAGGGGCGTTATAGCGTCTCTATGCGATTCTCATTATAAGACATCCACTTGGAGGGCGACTTATGAAGGAGTGGTCAACCCAGGTGGGAATCCTAACGACATCGATATACCGGCTGATGTTCGCAACCGGTACCTTTATCCACCAGACGTTAACAGACCCTCTGGTAGACCTAAGGAAGGAAGGTATCCATCCATCGGCGAATCCCAGGTAATACCCCTTACCCTTTAATGTTTATATACATTTACTCTTTATAATTTTCTAATTTTTATCTCTGCAATATTGTATTCAGAAGGAGAAAACCCCTCGATCAACCCCAAACCGATGTTCCAAATGCGGAGGAGTTAATCACAACCGTGCTACTTGCAAAACCTAATAACAAACTCTTTATAACGAGCCATGTATTTTGTTTGATTAAGAATGGCTACTTAAAACGTTTTCATCTTGGATGGCGCCTTTTATTGTTTAGTTGTCCATCATTTTCGATGGATACCTGTTGCATAACTTCCTTTTGATTTGACTTGATGTTGTCTATTTTTGTAACTATTGATGTGGGTTTTGTTTTCCCCCATAAAGATACTACTACGATTTACTAAGCAGGCGTCCAAAACTTTTTCTTTTGACCCAAATCTAAGTATATTAAACTTAGATTCAGCTATACTTGTGTTACCCATACTTTCTTACTTCTTTCGGTTCCCTTCAAATTATCCATTTTACATACCTGTCGTGGATGATTCTTTTTATTTAATTTTGGTAGCTACATCACTTTCCTTATATATTGAACATGTTTCAGAATACTTTGGACCTTCTACCACACAAGTTATACCACTGAGACCCCCTGTTACGTATTAACAACTTTTCACAAAATGAGTTTCGCTTCTGTTTCTACTGTTCCCACTTCTGATGAACCATTACCCTGCAGATCGGTAGGCATCGCAGCTCCAACCATGTGTTGGTGTGGGGAACGCATTGAAGTAGGATATGCTAGAAATCGTGCTAACCTTCATCGAAGGTGGTTTAAATGTCCACAAGCTAGCCGGGTTAGAAAAAGATATAAGATTTCTTTTCTATTCTACTTAATTATTTTCCCATCCTGTCTTTAGAAATCCACTTTCATTTTTCTGAACAGTTCCCGATCGAAGGTCATGTTCGCGATTGGGTTGACGACGCGATTATGAAAGAGGTAGACATGGTTTCAAAGGATTTCAAGAAGATACAACAGGACGTTAGTCTTTTACAAAATTGGTCAAACGAAGTTCGAGACGAATTAGCGTTCAAAATTGCTAGAAAGATCTCCGTCGAGGTCGCAAAGAATAACAACTCTTTTCCTACAAAGAAGCATGTGCAGGAAAAGATGACCAGGTTGTGTTTTATATGGGTTACCGCAGTGTCTTCTTGTGCAGTTGCTTGGGCTTTTTGCCAGTTGAAGGAGCACCTATATCCCGGCTGATTGTAGTGATTTTATAATAAGCGAGGATTCGACGCCAGTAGCTTTTTGTTGTACACTTTCCCATCTTCTATTCAGTCAACTTAAACTCATTTTCGTCGTTTTGTCTTTCTTTTGCCACTTTTCGTTATGTAATTGAGCTGGATACACTCTTTATCTTCTTTAACGCAAAACAATGGATACCAATCTGCACTAGTTGTTAAAAACTACAACTACATATATGGATACTTAAGTTCTATTTCAACTTTTTCTATGTCCATGGATACTCAAGTTATATTTGACCTTCTATATATGGCAATGGATACTCACTCACTGTAATATCAAATAGGGCTCATATTTTATACCCATTAAGTTGTTCAAATTGTCATTTTCCCTATTTGATTATATTTCGTTTATGTACTCGTACACTGTTTTGCTTGTCATAATCATTTAATGAGTTGTTTTAGTATTATTTTAAGATCTAAAGCAATATAAAAATATGTTATGTCTACTCACATAACCATCTGTCCACACTTGGCCTTCGCATTACCCAAGATGAGCTCAATGAACCCCTCCCCTTTCATCGTTCCCTCTCCGACTCTACTCGACTTGCCAGCTGCATTAAGGAGGTCTATACTTGCAATAAATGCTAGTGAGAACATACTCGAGCATTTCAAAATCCGAGCTGTCTGCAAGACACTTCGCGACGATGCTGATCACATGGATACCTTGTTTGAGGTTGACCTTATCAAGACGCACCACGATTATCAAGGGATACTCCATCTTGAACGCGCATGTCTAGATGCGAAGAATCCCACCGCAATTTTTTTGAAAGCCATATCGGATTTCTTGTACACAGATGGAAGAGCTAATGCATTTGCCCGCCTTAAGCAATGCGCGGTCCTGGGAATCAAGCCCGCCTTATATTGTTACGAAGTCATACGCCGTTCCATCTTTCCTGAGCTGGATTCAGGTTCAACGATTCCTTTTCTTTCTCGTTTTGCTATCCGCAACCTTAGAAAGCATGTCCGCAAATTTCAGCGCATAACTTGGCCCATGAACATCTCCGCGCATCTAACCGCGATATCTGACTCTACTAACCATGGTAGAATTTCATCATGCCCGTGCTCTGTCCATCGCTATTGGCTTGACTTTCTAGACGAAAAAGTTAAAGGTCTCGGTATGTGCGATCTCTGCTTTTGGTCTATTGAAACTTCGGTTTTCTTCCGTGTAATCCCGGGTACTTTTTTCAAATGGGTGGACCTCATTGACTGGGAAGCAAAGGCCGAACTATATGAAGCACCCGCCCTAAACGACGCTGTTGTTTGGGCCGCTTTTGTTGATGGTGTTGTTGATCACGAGCAAGGCGCCGCCGTGTTGGTCGGCGTTAATGGGCAAATCCCCATTCCTGCGGTTCAGGGCGTTTAGATATAACCGTCTTTTTAACGCTTTCTATGTTATTCGCCAACAGTATCGTAACTTTTTGTTATTCTATCCATTCATCTATGGTGGATATGTAGACATTTAGTATTGTAACTTTTTGTTATTCTATCCATTCATCTATGGTGGATATGTAAACCCTTCTTCTTCTTGTCATATCCATTATATCATCAGTTTAGTATCAATTGTACCAAAAAAACGTTATAATTATCAATCTGTCATTACGTTAGGTTGTTTTAGCATTTTAATAATTAAATTTGTACTTTACTATCCATTTTAAACTTACCTTGCCTATTTATTCATCCATTGAAACAGACTAGCCACTACCTTCCCCATATATTTAATAACGTTGGTCAACCTCACAACTTTTCATTATGATTGTCATTCCGGTCTTTACTTGGGAAATCGGGGACTTAAACCCTCTTCATTAATTAATGTCTACTTTATGTGTCAGCATGTCTGCGTCATTTCTTTTCAGCCACTTAACTTGTCTAATCATAGCTTCTGTACTTACCCAATACAAACGAAGTATAGTAATTAGTTAAATCGTTTTACTGTCTACAAACAGTAAACCAGTCTCCACCTTTCTAGTTACACGCCAATTTGTCTACAGTTAGTTCATATCAACGACTGACTATATTGGTTATTGTTATACAATCCATTCTAGACTTTTATATCCATTATCATGGATACACATCATTAACATTAAATATATTACATGGATAATACTTACGACATCTTCCTAATTTTAATGGATAGGAAATAGAAGAAACAGTTCTCGCACCTATCCCCACTATTCTCACCCATCATCGTGTGAACCCACCAACAATCATCCAAATCGCTGCAGCTCCAAGAATCATGCCAACTGTCAACTTCTTTTGGCATCACCGCACGCACGTGGTACACCAGCATCTCACCAATAGCCATTGCCTCATCATATGATCGTTTAGATCTGAAAACCTTATACTCAGCGTTGCAGCTTCTCCCCGCGCACCAGTTAAGAATAATATACATTAGCTCCGCATGGGGATACGTTTCCCTCACCCCATGTAAAATTGCTATAGCTTTCTCTAGATCTCCCAAATTGAATGCAGTGCGCAGACTTTCGGTGTACATCGCAAACGGATTTTTGTGCTCTACGCACTTCCTGTAGAATTTGTAATACCACGATAAATCTTCGTCTGCAAACCAAGTGAAGTCATGCCTCCTGTCCAGTCGGACTCTTGAATACACCTCCGGTGAACAAACCGCATTCAAGCCCTCAGGGCCTGCCTTAAGTAGATTCGCACAAGCATCAACGCCATCTTCTGCGACCCTAGCTGCGATTTCGGCTAGTAGCGAACTTGGTAACCACATTGCTTGTTTTTACTCTCGGCTAATGCCTACTTTTGTACCTTCTTTGTTTTTGTTTTTTAACTACAACTCTATCTTCTCTCCTTCTCTTTTAAGTTAATGTCCCTTTCCTTTAGTCAAATCCTATTTATTTCGCTTTGACCAGTTTCGTCATTAAGTTTGAACTATCTACATGGATAGACGTATTCTCTATATCACTATCCGTGTATACGACAACTAACCTCCTTTTTACTCATCTATCCATCCAATTAGTACTTGTTAAATAGAAACACTGTACCCAATATTTTTAACGTTCACTTTAACTCTTGTTTTTTTTTTTACCGTCCAATTTTTCTATTCTTGCTATAAGTAGTCTACCCAAAGAAGAAATCACCACTCAACCTGCTCTGTTTCCCCATCTTTTAATTTCCTCCTTACAGTATGAGTGATACAACTAACAAAATTAGCTACAAATGGGGGCAGCCTGTCTCCGATATAAGGCCAGTTATTCAAACCACTCATCAATTAGGTATTCCTACGAGCTGCGATTGCAAGGCTTCCTTGTTCCTAACGACCTCTACATTACCTGAGAGTAAAGGAAGGCGCCTCTATACATGTCATTACGATCTATCGGATGTATAACTTTTTACTAACCTCCATTGTGGTAACGCATTTCTATATTTTATTTTAACCCATTATCCATTCGTAGGGTCCAGGTCATGGATGTGCATTCAAAAAGTGGTGGGACGACGCAGTTACTGAAGAAATTCAAAAGCTTAAAGTTGAGGCTCTCCTGAAAGAAGAATCAAACAAGTCTCAAATGGCAGGTTTAATTGATAGGGTCGACTTTCTCCTTTCAAAGATTGAAGACCTTGAAACCAAAGTAACAAATATGAGTCATTTACTCTACTGACTTTAAAAGTTATCTACTGCTTCGATTTCCGATTCCACATATATTGCTGTGTCTATCTATCCTTTAGAATCTGCTTCTGTATCCATGAAAAAAAAAAAAGTACAGATTTTATGTCAATCTAATCTTATCTATTAGTAAATGAATATCATTAAAACAGATCTCCTTTACACATCCAACTTCGTTAATTATTTATCCCAAACTTAATGGGCCTCAAATTGACGAATTTTTTTATTACCGCTTATTGTTTATTGGCAATCTCAATTACCATCCATTCTCACTTATTCTCTTCCACGGTATTTCCCTAAGTGTCGTTCAGTTAACCAGTTTATATTCAAAAATCACCTATCCATATGTCTTTCCCTTTAGCTATATATAATTAAATAAAATTGAAACGTGTTTTCAAATAAAATTGAGTAATATGAACAATATAAAATGGATACGTGTTTGTCTTACGGAATTTATATTCACGTTGGAAACTGAAACGTGGCCACCTTCATGCTTCCATGAAAACAATATTTGTCTATCCATCTTTCGCAGCCCCATGTCTATCCATCAGTTAACCAGATTATATTTAACAATCATCTATCCATATGTCTTTCGCTTTAGCTAAAATACCTACACATAATATGAGCAATATAATTAAATAAAATTAATTTTCAATTTTACTTGTTTTGTAATTCGGATTCCGTGTCCAATCAAATTAACAGTTTGATGGATACGTGTTTGTCTTACGGAATTTATATTCACGTTGGAAACTGAAACGTGGCGACCTTCTGGCATCCATAAAAACAATATCTCTCTACGCATTCACTCTCTCCATAGTCCCAAATATGTTCATTCAGAATGACTTGTGCTAACCTTCTAAACCAGCCGCCCGAAGTAAGAAGAATAATCCTTGCGAAGAATGCAAGTGATCATATTCGAGAACATTTCAAAATCCGCGCTGTCTGCAAAACTCTTTCTCAAGACGCCGATCACGTGGATACTATTTCTCGTATTAACCTTATCCAGGAGGGCCAATCCGAAGGAGACCAAAGAGGCATCACGCTTTTGTACAATGCTTGCTTGGATGCCAAAAACGTTTCTGCTTTGTTTTTGAAGGGAATTTCCGACTTCATGTACACATACGATGGAAGATTAGAAGCTTTTCAAAAGATTAAATCTTCTGCCATCGCCGGTTGAAAATCCGCCATGTATTGTTTCGAAGTCATCCGGCGCTCTATTTACCCATCCTTTGACTCAGGTTCGACTATCCCATTTCTTTCCCGTTCCGCTATCCGTGCTCTTAGGAAGCACGTTAGGAAATTCGAGCGCTACTCCTGGCCTATCGGAATAGCCGTCGACCTCTCTCTCATAAGGGATGAAACTGATGTTGGAAGTTTAAGATCATGCCCTTGCTCCGTTTTTAATTATTGGCTTATTATCACCGCCGAGGATATCAAAGGTTGCGGCATGTGCAATGCTTGTTTTTGGACTATCGAGCAAACTGTTTTCTTCCAAATAATCCCGCAGACTTTTCTTGAATGGCCTGTGCTACCCCAAAATCCCCTGGACGGTGTTTGGCCTGATTACGAGCACAACGTTGGTGGTTGGGGTCATGATGACAATGGAGGCGGTTGGGGCCAGGTCGTAGTGCACAATGGTGGGGGACAAAACCACGGTCATGAAAACGGCGGGCAGGAAAACGCTGGCGGCTGGGAAGGCGGTGGCGGTTGGGCCAACCTCGCAATTTAAAACGCGTCTGTTCATGCCGTTTCACCCAATTAAACTTTTATATTTTTGTTATTTTTTTGCGTAAACTTGTTTAATATTATTTATAACTATGACTTACTTTTCGTTTACATTATCCACCCAATACATCAAACTATCCACCCAGTATTAATTTACCCTTTCGTCTATCCACTAAACTTTTGAAATGCCTATAAATCTTGGAAATCTTACAAAATATATTCATGTACATATACTCATTTTTAAAAGTCTCAAATCCCCAACTTTAAACCCCTCAACCCAGCTTCTCGTGACGCTGACTCTTCAAACCGTCATCATTTCTGTGTCTCGTCAAATCACTTTTACGACTTCCAACACGTCATTATAACTGACTCCAATTTAATAATATACTTTCTCTCTCGCCATTCCCGCCAATCTTATCGACTAGTGTACCTCCAATTCGATCAATCAAATCATCTGACGTCTACCTCACCAAACTATCCATGAATCTGTACTTTTTTGTCTTTCATTTAACCTTTTTTGCAAGTTAAAAAAATAAAATCAAATACCTACGTTAATATCAGAGTCCTCGAGCCTACAACATTTACCCCCGTCATTATTACCCTCTACTACAGTCAATAACAAGGAAACCAATAAATTACTTCTTTCTTTAATAAATCAAAACTCTCGCCGTATAATCTTCCCCAAATATGGATACGTTGCTCTTATTACCCTCCACGCTATCCATTTGTTTTACTCTACATTATCCCCTATTTTCATATATTATATCCCCATCCATTTTTTACATGCAAATAGTAATATCAACAAGTCATACGTCTATCAACACACTTTCTTGGTTCAAACATGTAATATTGTATTTATCAAAAAAACAAAAAACATGTAATATGCTAGCCACATAGCTCTCAGTTATTAACTATCTATATCAACCCTATATCTATTTCATTTATCATTTTAAGTCCAACGTCAATTCATACATTCAGCAAAATCGATATCCGTCCTAATTTCCATATTTACCAATTCTTACATATTGCTATGTATGAATCCATAGATTAACTTCATATCACCTGTCCACCCACACTTATCCTCAATTTGTCTATCCACCCATATTTGAATTGATACCTATCCAAATAGGAACACGTAATTTATGTTATCACACGTAAACCAAATACTTCAAGTTCGGAAAGACAAACAAATCCTCACGTCTCAAACACATAACTCACAATCCATGAATGTTACAAATCACACAGAATAGATAAAAAGTTCATTCGTAAATTTGTGGTACTATCCACTTCTTATATATCTCCATGGCATACTCCTGCCTAAACTGGTCCACAAATTCATCTGTCATCGCTTCTATTCCATCTGATCTAGCTAGGGCATTCAGCTCAAGAAACTTCATTGTCACAGGTCCGCAATCACCTACTCGATCATTCGTGTACACTGTCTGTAATCGACTCCATGAATACGGCGGTAATTTCCCTTTCAGTTCCTGTTTCCCCGGCTTCGTTTTCTCCCTTGGCTTCATACTGTTACTCTCTGGGTCGAGTTTGAAGAATGCCTCCACAATGTAAGGAATCATTTCAACAATTGGCGCAATGTCTGTACCAGCTTTGGCACCACTGTTATGGATTTTCAACGGGTCTAGTAGTTCAACGGTCTCTAAATCTAAATTAATAACAACCCCAACCCAGTGATCGCCGTCCCAATTCATGGGAACGTAAGCTGTTGAGACATCTTCAAACCACCTAGCCTTTGCTCGGCCGTGCGTCCACTCCCCGTATACATACTCCTTCATACGTTCGTCCCAATGGTACTCTCGCGGTTTTTTTGACTTCATAAAGCTCCTATGTCGCCCTTGCAAATGGTTGGAAAACCAAGGTGGAAGGAACACCACCCTCTCCCTTGCGAAGTACCTAGCATGTTTCAAGTATATGTATTCTCCAAGTACCTGCATATGCTGAAGTACCCAGATACCATACATGTTACTCTTCGATTCCATTATATTTAACAAACTTTCAAAATTCTTACTGTTGTGTTCAAAAACTTCTTCGGCTCAGCAATGTCAAGCAAGAATTGGTTATTGATAGCCACCTCCCCAAACATCAAGTTCTTCAGATCGTATTTCCTACAAATTGCACGGCATGTAAGTACATCTAACATACTATCCTTTTCTATAAGCACAGTAATTTATTACCTCGTTGGGAATAGCTTCAGCGTTTCTTCCCAGGCGTCCTTGTGCTCAAAATACATATCTTCGCTTTCCCTTAACCCTACAAATACCCGAGCCAGCTCAATCTCATCATTCGATGGACTTTCTTTAACACGCTTTGGTGGGGGAGAAGAATCACTTAGGTGAACCGGTTCTTCAGATCTACCACTCAATATTTTCATTTTCCCCGCCTTCTTTTTGCGTCCGTGGTTCTTATTTTTAGGCTTGTTCCTTGTTAAGCTAACTCCTTCATTAAAGGGTACACCTACTGTTTCCTGTCACACACATAAATTAATTTATTTACTCTGTAGTCCAAATTTTTTATAAACATTTACTAAATTACCTTCGATGGTTCCTTTGTCGTCTGTCCATCTACCTTTTTTTCTCCTTAACGGATCTGTCCACCTTGCCTTCCATGGGTACCTCCACTTCTTTTTGTTCACAGACAACTTCGGACTCTCTTCCCGTTGCCTGTTCTTCACCACACACAGACTTCGGTCCATCTATCATTCTTCCGAGATCGCAGGAGATGGATACTCCCTCCTTATTTCCTTCAACATGAGTCCCTGGATCGCTCTGCCCCAAAATAATACACTAACCTTGTTATTCCCTTTAAGATGAACATTTATACAAAAACTTATCTTCAACAGCTTTTATAAAGCGAGACAAACCTCAAACGCAGTACACACTTCATCGTCAGTGGATACTTTCTTACTATCTTTCTCCAGTACTCCATCTCCCGTGGAATCCTGATTTAATGAACTCTCAATTTGGCTTTGCATCTGTCCATTTGTTTGTTTAAGCCCGGCAGCAGCATTATCACTTTTCTTTCCAATGGATGCACTGTCAATTATTTCTTCACGCTCTTCTTTATTAACCTGCCAAACATCCATACAAAACTTATATCAACCAAATCTAGCTAATGTATAATACTCCAATTAATCCAAGGTTTCAAAGGTATCCATAAAGGTAGTACACACTTCACTATCCATCGACACTCTCTCGCCAGCTAACTCCTCTTGTCCTTCTTCGTCATTGACCCTGGAAATATCCACTGCGATTTCCATGCGTATGTCATCAGATTTTGTTTGCAATGGAAGCTCCGAGTCCTTTTGTACCTTAAAGTAGCCAACGTATCCATAAATATCAAACTACTTAAAGCATGCAATCGTCTCCATAATTACCTGATGCTGAATGACTTCCCTTTCTTCTGTATCACAAATTTCACTCTTGGCCAACACGTCGCCTTCATATCCCTCCACAGGGCTGCCTGTTTTGGACTCGTCATGCTAAATCCCAAAGATTTAAGACCACCGCAAAGTAAACATTATGTACAATTAGTCAAATAGCATAACTTATGGATGCAAACTCAGCATATAAGCATATCACCTGGTTTGATGGATTCAACATTGCACTGTTAACAACCCCCCCCCCTTTTCCTAGGTTTTTTAAACTTTGAGCTGCATACAAAACATCTTTCGAGTGCTTTTCCTCCTCCCCATCTTTGATCATTCCCATATGCTGCATCGACCTACCAACAATTGATTCATCCCTTGTTTTACAAGGATCAATTGTGTCATCCAGCTGAGTACAAAAGTTGCCAATGTTAAATTCAGATCCTAGATTTTCTTGATCGAAAAAAGTTTCATCAACACTGTTGATAACTTGAGAAATAATAGAATTCACATTATCCCGATTAGTGCCCTCGTCTGTCGCATGACTTCCAACACCTTCATCACCAACTCCAGTATTCTCCGTCCCTTTGGAATTACATTTATCCTTCTTCCCCTTTTCTCTTTCACCTAAGAAAATTCTCTTCATCGCTGTCAACGTACACTTCTGCCCTGGGCTGTTCAGACGTTTGATTCCACGCAACCTACAATCCTTTGACGTCTTTCTTCGCTTCAACCACGCCACCTCTTTTTCCAAATTCTCGATTTTCTTCTCCACCCAACTCTTGAATTTATCATTACCAACAGAACTTGTCTCTGTTATACTTCCATATTCAATAGCAAGTAACGGTAGCTTTCTCTTCTTGTTCTCCCCAACAGTCTTTGATACGTGTTCAATGCCATCTTCAATAGCGAGTAATGAAGGTTTTCTTTTCTTTTTGTTCTCTACAATAACCTTTCGGACGTATTTAATCAGCTTCTGCGAAGAATCTCCCCCAGGCCACTCCTCCTTCTTAAAGTTGTGATCACTATCCACCAGATTTTCAAGATACACCAACTTCTTATCTTTAATCTCGTCTATCCACTCCCCCCAGCCCTCTCCAAATGGTCCCATTTGTTTTAAACACGGTACCACTTTTACCTGTAAATAGAAAAATACCACATATGTATGGATACACGGATTTGTTTTAATATTCACAATAAGGAACTACACATACCTCAGATCCAAACTCTACGTCTATTACAGTCTCACTACTAATCCAGTTGTTTTTCGGAATCCTTTCGAAAGAAGTATCCATGAAGGTCATAGTTGATTCATGGTCAGGCATCCTCTCCAAGAATCTGGGAATACATCGGAAAACTAGAAGTTGGAATGCAAGCGGGAATCCATAGACGACCTTTGTTTGCTGCTGCAGCTGAGTTCTGAATGTTTTAACCGGATCTTCACCAATTTTTCCCGTTCTCGGGCCAGGTTTCATTGAATTAATTGTTTTAAGAAACGACATTCTTCCCCATGAATAGCTCAAAAAATTATCAACATCGCTGAGCATCTCAACAAACTCCGGCGTTGCTTTTGCAACCTGGTTGCTACAAATAAGCACTCCATCAACAATACATATCAGCGCAAGCTTCAACCTTTTTGTTCCATCCATGTCACTATCCTCAAGCATTTGAAGTATGTCTGAAATCTTAACCCCTTGATCCCCCTTCTTAATGGTCTTATTCATCTGTCCAAATAAATCTTCCCATTCCGATGTTCTTTTCACCACCACTATACTCCGATCTTCTGGGTCTTCTTCTTCCGGGAACTCGCAACAATTTAAGCATGTTATCATTCCAAACTCAACTAATGAGAATCGCAGTGGTTGTCCTGCAAAAACTGTACTCAACTCGTACTTCTTTTTTGTAATTAGTTGTCTCCCCAGTAGCCCATGTATCAATTTCCCTGAAATTGAACACTGCTTGACCGGGAGCCTAAACAATTCTCCAAAACTAGAATCCTGTAATCTCTCCCACTCCGGCGTATCCTTCAATAGCTGCCAAACTTTGTTTAGTATCTCCGGTTTCGAGTATATATTCAGTCTACCATCTGGATATCGATCTGTTTTGTACAATCTGCTCGGTAGTTCTTTGTCCACCATTGCCTGAAAAATACAAAATCAATTGCAGTAGCTTCATTCTCAGATTGGGGGTCGAACCAAAATCGATTATTTCTAATGAAGTCTAGCTTACCTTACTGTTGTTGTAGAAGAGAGAAGCTCGTAAGAGAGAAGATCGAAAGAGACAACCTTTTTTTTTCCCCTTTTTTTTTTACCCTAAATTAAAAGCATCTGATAAATTATTAAATTACCCCAACTATAAAATTTCTAGTTAGCAAATGAGTAATTGCTCAGGTCATTTAGTCATAAGGGCATTTTTGACTTTCCATTGTCTCTCTCATCAAAAAAAGATACACAATTGAAAAAACATTTGAGAAGATACCAATTTGCAAGAAAAAGATATAAAAGATACACTCAGTGCAATTCACCCTTTTTACAACATAAAAATGTTTTTTTACGAAATATTAAGATTTTGGAATAGAACTGAATTACTGTATTGCCATTGGACATATCTGCGTGGGCTTGTCTTATTATATCACTTTTGTAGCCCAAAGTATAGCAGTCCCGGTTTGCTTACCAATGGTTTTAGAAAAAGCCGCAGATAAAATAGAACCGACATTTATTTAGACCAACTCTCGACTCTGCCCTCCATAGCCGCCTTCAGTTCTAAACTTCCTCATTTCCTCACTGACCATGCAATCTGGTTCTTCTTTTTCTTAAAATTGAAAATTTGATGTTCCAAGTCTTCTCCAACTGAAAGCCTCAGACTTCGGGTATATGCGGCAGCAGTCTCTTCTCACTGGACGCATTCACTGAAAAAACCCTAAATTTAGGAGCTGGGCTTTGCGTTGGTAACGAGGTAATTGCTCAGTCAGTTTACACATCTCTTATGCTTCTACTGATTTTACTGTCAAAGTTTTTTGTTTTTATTACATATTTGCAACTGTGTTTTGCTCTGTTTTCAGTTCTCTTTTAGGGACAAGTTGTTAAATTTGTTGTTTGAAGTGAGGACTGTTTTACCACTTGAGCTTCGTATTTCCTTCCACTTGCTCGAGTTTTATTTGAAAGATGGATCGTGTCAGTAGTCTACCAGACGAGCTTCTTTATCAGATCTTATCCTTCCTTCCCACAAAGGATGCTGCAGTAACTTCGGTTCTCTCAAAGAGATGGCTCAATCTCTGGAAACTTAATCCTAATCTTGACATTGATGACTCTGTCTTTCTTCATCCTGAAGATGGTAAAGGAGAAAGGGAAGAGATTCGACAAAGCTTCGTAGATTTCGTTGACAGTGTACTGGCTATGCAAGGTGATTCTCCTATCAAGAATTTTTCCCTAAAGTGTATCACTGGTGTCCATTCAGATATTGTGAATCGTTGGATATGTAACGTGTTGCAGCGTGGTGTTTCGGACCTTAATCTTTTCACTGATTTTTTCGACGAAGATGATATGTATCATCTCCCTAAAGAGATGTTCTTCAGTAGTACACTCGTTAAGCTAAAATTAAGAAGTGAACACTGTGTTAATTGGTGGTGGAATGGCGGAATGATGACCGATTCTTTTTCCTTACCAATGCTTAAAAGTCTTAATATTGACTCGGACTTGATTTTTTGTGGTGAAATTGAGGAGTTTATTCCTTCTTTCCCTGTGCTTGAGGAGTTACGAATGGCTAACATGGAGTGGGGAGAGTCGGATGTAACCGTGTCAAGTTCAAGCCTAAGAAAGCTATGTCTCCACGGCACCGGTTGTGAGGATTTTGTAAATCCAAAGAGCGTTTCTTTTGATACTCCAAATCTGCTTTTCTTAAGCTACTATGATTTGGTTGCGGAAGACTATCCATTAGTTAATATGAAGAAGTTATTTCATGCTTCAATCAGTCTTATAGTAACTGATGATCAGGTCAAGCGACTAAGAGACCCAAATAATGATTTGTTAGAGGATAATGACACTGATGTTGTTCTCCAATTCTGCAATGTGGTGAAGCTCATGAATGGCATACAAAATATTCAGAAACTTTCCTTAAATTCTGATACTCTCGAGGTCAGTTTTTTTTTTCTTCTATTATCTGGTTTAGTACTTGTGAAACATTAGTTGCAAAATGTGTAGTTTTGTTTTCAGGTGATTTCTCAATGTTGTGAGACGATGCCAGTGTTCAACAACCTCAAATTCTTAGGTGTTACGAGTGAAGAGGGCAGAGGATGGCAAGCAATGCCAGTTATTCTAAGAAACTGTCCACATTTAGAAACTATAATCTTGCAGGTAGCACTGTAAACCATGAAACTACATGTGTTAAATAAGCCTTTTTACTTGCATTAAACCTTATGTCTCCTTTATATGCTCTCAGGGTCTGTTACACTATGTAACAGATAAATGTGGGGATGCTTGTCCTTGCATTTCTCGGGAGGACAAAGGTCTTTCACTCAGGTCTTGTCCAGTGAATAGATTAGAGATTCAAGGGTTTCGAGCAACAATGAAAGAGATGACCATGATAAAGCATTTCTTGGACTATTTTCCATGTTTAAAGAGGCTGGACGTCGTCATTGAAGATAATGAACCTACACAGCTCAGAAACCCTGAATTATCTAAATGTGTCGATGAGATGTTCGAACTCTATGACAAGTTGTCGCCCAGTTGCAGTGTCCAGCTCCTGGTGAGTCCTTTCTTGGAAAAAAAGTGGAAGGCACAAGGACATATCTGAAGAACAAAACTTGCTCTTAGTTTTTGCCTTATTTGTCTTCCGCCTGTTTAGTCGGCTTGTAAACCATCGCAAACCAAACCAATCGCTAAATCTGAATCTGTTTCCATTGTTTTATCTTTTGTCAGAGTTTTTATTCATCGTTTCATCTTACCAATCTTCTGATCTTCGAATATGGAGAGCGTTTATATTTATCAAATCACATTTTATCAACGACCGCAAAGAAGACGAAGCTGCTTCGTCCAAAAGGGAAGATTGGTTACTTCACGGCAAATAGTTTACTAAATGACTGAACTTAGCTATAATGAAAGTGATTTTTTTCTGATATATGAATATAGAGATTGGTTTTATTAACGTTGCATACAAATTGAATTTGACAAGAGAGATAGATATGCAAATTTTAATTTGAGTTTGAGAGCGGGTACTTTCTTTTCTATTTTATCATAGTTTTTAAATTGACTAAATTCTTATTTTGGTAAGTTTTATAATTATAAAGGATATAATTAGATTAGTTATTAACACAAACTTATATAAACATCCAAATGTTGGCTGAAATTTTGGTCTAAAATAACTCTACAAGTCATTATTAGGAAAAATAATTACAAGAATATCATTATTATTTAATTTTCACATCAGCAAAAACAAATCTTATTTACAAAAATGTCACCTTCCCGTCTTAATAAATCCGCACATATTTATGACATTTTTTGTTACATGTTTATTAAAATGACGGATTTTTGAATAAGTCTGTACGGAGTTATTGCCGTTTGTTGTGGATTAATTTTATTTGTTGCAGAGTTTTAAAATTCTCTAATACGTTAGAATGTTTCTGAAAATTACTATACTAGCATCGTAATGTTACATATTTTTAAACGTGTCACAAATTTATGTTCAAATGTTGCAGATTTTTGTTTTTTTCGCTGACGTGGGACATATTTATATTAAGGTGTTGCAGACTTTTGAAAATTTCAATATTTGTTTCATTATTTTTTGAATAAATTTGGAAATTAGTGTTACAGATTTGTGTTACATGTTACAAATTTATTAAACTCCACAACAGTGACAATTGTATAAAATAATTACTATTATTGTAGGACTGCTATGTTACAAACTTTTTCTCTTTGTCGCAAATTTGTTTATAATATTGTTGATTTTTATTATGTTACAGATTTATTTTAATGTTACAGTTTTTATGAAGATACTAGATTTTGATCCGCGCTGCAGGAATGAGGGTTTATGTTTCTTTTATATATTAAAATTTAGAAATTGATATTTTATAAATGAGGTTATATAAAAAAATTATATTAGATTTTGTTATTAACTAAATAATATGATAAGATTGTGCTAACTACCAAAAGAACATAATCATATATTTTGTTTTTTGTTTTCATATTGTTTTACATGTGGTAGCTAATTATTATGTAGTTGTTACAAGACTTGAATTTATATGTTGTTTAAATTTAGAACTTCGAAAGTAATTTGAAATTTTTTACAGATTTAGTGAATAAATTAAAATTTCGGTTAATGTCTTGTGTAAAATATACTAGGAAAGCAATATTCTAAACGTGATTATAGGAGAATTTATGCATTAAATTTAGGGATTCGATTAAGGAATTTAGGAGGATGTTAAGGAAATAGATTTGGAAGATTTTCAATTACGAATATATGAAAATTTTAACTTAAGAAATTATAAATAATTATTAAAAAACTTAAAATCACTAAAAAGTTGTGGGCTTGACACGAAAATATAGTAATTTTTGTTACCTGCTTTAATTGTAATTAATACAGAACTAATGTTAGTTTTATTATTATATATTGAATGAACCAAAGCAATAATTTTTTTTTAAAAAACATACATTGTACTAAAAAGACTATTTTAATAGATAAAAGATTTGGAAAATAGATATGTAATAAAGATATAATTTATAAATATTAATTGTAAACGTAAATATTTGTAAAATGAATACGTATGATTCATGGATTAAATTTAAAAGTTAGACATCTATTAGGTATGATCTACGGAATTTTTCTAAATAAATTTAATTTAGATTTTAAAGATCTAAAATAACCACTAATTGAAAAATAAAAAAAAATAAACTACTAAACACGTAAAAAATCATTCATTACATATGACCATATATATAATTAATAGTAATCGATTCGAAATTTTACTATTAGTTATTTAGAAAAAAGAAAAGTAAAAAGATATAGGTAAAAAATACTAAAAAAACCAGAAAGAGTTAGCCATCATCCACTAACTAAACATAAGAAATAACCCATCGATATGGTCACCGTGAAAATATGATTCATCACCCGCTAACTAAAACCGTTGAATTCAATGAAGCAACCACATACAAAATTAGCCATCAATACGGTCATTAATAGAACGCAAATGAAAACATATGAGAAAACAAAAAGAAAGAAAAAAACGATGGAGCCCTCGAGATGTTCTTCATTCGGATGAATAATAAATTAAAAATAAAAATAAACAATATAAAGCATACAACATCTATTGAGAAAACCTTATCTTATCTAAATGGATGTGATGTAAAAAAAAAAACATCAAAAACATATGGAAAGCAAAAGAGTAGAAAAAAACGAAGAAGCCCTCATATACATAGCTAATTTACAGAGTAATTTCATTGCTATGGAAAAAATGTAGAGCAAATGAAAAATCGGAAAAAATGGACTAAGAAGAGGAGAGAATGATGATTTTTTAATGTTGACAAATGAAGGTTTAGGTGTGTATAAATAGGAGAAAAATGTTAGATAGAGTTTTCATTCAAAAAAAATTGATGGTATTATTTTTATTTGTGAGAAGGGATGAATATAATTAAGATTTATAAAGATTTAGGAAGTATGATTTAATAAAATTAAATGTGATTTAAAATTGCCTTATATATCGGGATTGAGACATTTATGAAATTTTTAGTGACTATATTTTGAATTCTAATTAATTTGGAATGAGAGATTTAATGCCAAAATTTTAAATTGAATTTAACTAGGGATTATTAAAATTAACACATTTCAATAAAAGATAAAAAAACTTGAATTAAAAAATCAAATAAAAAATCAAATAAAAATAATAGTAGTTTGATTTGAATATTTGATTTCCTAATTTTTAGGATTGGTTTAAGTATAATATAGAGAATCCGTTATATTGTCATTAGTAGTAGTTTGGATTGTTTAGATTTGGTAAAAAAATTTTGAAACTTGAAATTAATCTTTTAATATAAAAAATTCCAATATTGGATGATCTTAATATTTGATTTTTAAATAATAAGTTTACATTATTTCGAAATTGATAGAATTAATAAGGAAATAAGTTTCTAATATTCCAATATTTGATTTCCTAAATAATATGTTTTGTTTTAATTTGAATTGTCAAATTCAAATCTGAGTATATTCCAAATAGTATGATTTTCATAATTGAGTATTTATGAGATATTATGGCATAGTATTCAAGATTGTTTAGATATTTTTTACAATGGTTAATATATATATATTTTAACCCGTTTTATAATAGTTAATATATTTTCAACCTATTTTATAATAGTTAATACATTTCAACCTGTTTTTAACTATATAACATAAAAATTCATGATTTTTGTAATGGTTATATTATATTTCAACTCATTTTATAATGGTTAATATATTTTCAACTCGTTTTATAATAGTTAATTACTCTACTAAAATGGATTTCTTATTTTTCATATATATTGAAGAACTGTAGTACTGATCAAATGATGGATGAAAGCATTTGTACTTTTATGTCTGATTATATAATCTTTTGAATACTCTTCATAATTGGATCATTATTTTATTTGTATATGTTTGATTCAATATGCTTTTAGATGCTCTTTCATAATTGAATCATTATTTTATTTTATATATGATAGGGTCCACATATTTTTTATTTGAACGGTTAAGATTAAAAATCATTGAATTCTACGTACATGATTAAAAAAATTTGGGTCCGCGTGTTGACCCGAATTTCTTTCTGGGCCACCAAGTTTTTTTCAATAAATAATATTTGATATAACAAATATACCCCTAATGGATCTATCTAATTATCCCTAATTTCCAGTGACACGACCTATAAATAACACGTCAAGGAAATGTTATTTTCAAAAAATCTTTCTGTTTTAATAGTATAGATATCTAATTTGAAAAACTGTCGTGTGATATTCTCTTGATTTTTAAGAAACGTTTATGGTAACTAAATATTCACTTAATAAACTCTTGACCTATTAAACACAATTTTAAGAGCTCAGGTGAACAGTTTAGATAGGTGTCCACTTATGTCATGCGTTCACAGATTCACAATCATGTAAACTCTTGACCGCTTTCTGTTCATCATAAGCGTCTAGCATGTGATATAATCGTGGTAGTGTCCACGAATAGTCGATACATAGTAGAAATCTTGACAACCTTATGTTCATCAGAAGCGCCTAGCATTTGATATAATCGTGGTAGGATCTCTTGACCACCTTTTGTTCATCAGAAGCGTCTAGCATGTGATATAATCGTGGTAGTGTCCATGAATAGTCGATACATAGTAAATACAATTTTAATGTTTTAGATCGTACTTTGTGTCCACATATTCACAATCATGTGAATTGTTGACCACCTTATGTTTATCAGAAGCATCTAACAAGTGATATAATCATGGTAGTGTCCACGAACAATCGATACATGGTAGAACTCTTGACCACCTTCTGTTCATCAGAAGCGTCTAGCATGTGATATAATCGTGGTAGTGTCCATGAATATTTGATACGTAGTAAAACACAGCTTTTAATATTTTTGATCGTACTTTGTATTCACATATTCACAATCATGTGAACTCTAGACCACCTTCTGTTCATCATAAACGTCTAGTATGTGATATAATCGTGGTAGTGTCCACGAATAGTCGATATATGGTAGAACTCTTGACCACCTTTTGTTCATTAGATGCGTATAGCATGTGATATAACCGTGGTGTCCACGAATAGTCGATACATAGTAAACACAAATTTTAATATTTAGGATTGTACTTTGTGTCCACATATTCACAATCATGTGAACTCTTGACCACTTTATGTTCATCAGAAGCGCCTATCATGTGATATAATCGTGGTAGTGTCCACGAATAGTCGATACATGGTAGAACTCTTGATCACCTTCTATTCATCAGAAGCGTCTAGCATGTGTTATAATCGTGGTAGTGTCCACGAATAGTGGATACATAGTAAACACAATTTTTAATATTTTCGATCGTACTTTGAATCCACAGATTCACAATCATGTGAACTCTTGACCACCTTATGTTCATCATAAGTGTCTAGCATGTGATATAATTGTGGTAGTGTCCACGAATAGTCGATACATGGTAGAACTCTTGAACACCTTCTATTCATCAGAAGCATCTAGCAAGTGATATAATCGTGGTAGTGTCCATGAATAGTTGATACATAGTAGAATTCTTGACCACCTTCTGTTCATCAGAAACGTCTAGCATGTGATATAATCATGGTAGTGTCCACGAATAGTCGATACATAGTAAGCGTCTTGCATGTGATATGATCGTGGTAGTATCCACGAATAGCCGATATTGTGGACACATAGTCTAAATTGTCCATTCGAAATTTCCGTATTAAGCCCGAATTTTTTTTGAATTCCGGTACATTTGCGGATTATATCTCCATTCCGATGGTTTATATGGCCAGAAACTTCAACTCCGCCATCGTATCCACCGTCAAAAAATTAGAGGTGGAGAAAAAGATAAAGTAAGAGAGAGAGTGAAGGGGAAAAGAAAAAATAAATAAAAAAGAACAGATAGAAGGGAAATCGTGTGCTATCCGTGTCCATCCTGAGCTATTCTTACTTGTGAGGGTAAGTGTGGTCTTTTGACGCTGTAACCTACACAAAAAGATACAAGATTGCAAGCATATATGAAAAGATACAAAGTTCATATTAAAAAGATAAAAAGTAACACTCAATGCAATTAATCCTGAAAATTTCCACTTACTAAAATATGAGTATTTTGGTCTCCACAGCCAATTTCAACTGTAAAAAGATATAAATTTGCACTCAAACATCAAAAGATACTGAATTACACTAAAAAGAGTAAAAGATACACCACTACAATTCACCATTAGAAAGTTACTTCTATATAACAATTGTAATACCGGCGAAAGTGGATCGATAGGTAAACGAATTTACTCTTAAACTAAAATTAAATTCTTTACCAACAAGATTATCACTCAACACTGAAAGTATTACATCTTCACCTTCTTCTTGATTGTTGTTCTCCTATGTGTATGAAAATTAGATCAGTAATAGTCTTTGATAATTTCATAAATAATTAATCAAAGTAAAGAAGACATACAATCTGTTGAACTAAATCGGTTGCAGACAATTTATAATTTATGTGACATCTTTGTTGAACATTATTAAGGACGCAGTTTCGGTTCCATCATCAACAATTACTTCTACTTGATATCTTTGAAAAAATCAAATATAAAATTAATTTTACAATATTTATATACTAGAACTATAATATGAATATGTATATAGATATAAATTTTAAAAAATAAAAATAAATAAATAAATATATTTTTACCTTAATATCCCTATTATGTTTTCATCAAAACAAATATTGAAAATAAATATATCTCCCTCTTTTAATTTTGTTTTGGCATTTACTGCAATATATGTAGTTCTAAACAATTTCTATAACACACTTCCACTATCTTTTATTGACATCTAAATTCTTTTTCCTATAAATATATACTTTATTAGATACTTTGGTTTAAATTAAAAACTTTTTTTACTTTAAAATATTACAATTATTACTTTATTAGTTTCTTGTGAGAGAGTATCAAGCAATTCAGATATTGTAATAAATGATTTTCGATTTATTATTTCTCTACCTTTACTCTTTTTTTTTACTTTGCCTAAAATTACCGGTAGTGTTCTAACACAATGTAAATATTATGTCATGTTAGAAATAAATTATTAGATAATTTATGAATATACTTAATAAATAAAAGTGAGTAACTTTTCTTTAAAATTATTTATTGCATTTATGTTGACTTGGAAATAAAATTTTGAACTACTTATTTTGTGGGTAATGTTATCATCTCTTATTGGATGATATTAATTATACACGTAAACCCAAATGCGTAATTAATTAATATACTGAAATAATATCTAAATTACTAAAAACTATATACATAATATGAGTGAAAAATTATTTGTCTGTGAAAGATATTTGTAACTACTTGCTAATTCTAATTATTTTCATGTTTTCATATAAAATATACTAATATATATATATATATATACACAATTTATTTAATCTTGAAAACTGAATTTGGAAATAAAAACTGATTATTGAAAAACACCTTCATCATTTAATGTTGTGGTAATGTTATCATCGGTTACTATTTTTTGAACATATATTATCATATGTTATTGGTTGATATTATACACATAAAACCAAATGCATAGTTAACTAAAATATCGAATTAAGATTTAAACTATTAACATAAAAATATGAGTGAAAAATTGTTCGTCTGATAATTCTGGTTAGAGCTATTTCCAAATTCAAATTATTTTCATGTTTCTATATGAAATGAATTGCTATATAGATAAAAGTCGTAAAATTTGGAAACTGAATTTGGTAAAAAAGGCTCACTAAAAAAACTATGTTCATCATTTACCAATACTGAAGCAGTTAATCTTGTGGATTAATTGTTGGCAAATTGTTACATTAATTGTACTTCATGACATTTACAGATGAATCGTGTGCTTGATAAATAGAATATTTATGCATATTTTAATCTACTTTGAAAAATGTACTTTGAATGCATGCTTTGATTAATTTATTTGTGTATTTGTGGGTGTGATATTTGGTTTAAATTAGGATATGATTATCAGAAAAGAACAAAAGAATGAAATTAATATAGGAAAAGAAGAAAAAACTAGTTAAATGAATAACTTAAATAATTGTGTTGAAAAATAGAGAATGATGTTATAAACAATACCTATTATTTCAAAGGTTGTGATTAAAAGATATAAATAAAAAATGTGACCATAGAATAAAAACAGTACTTTTTGACGAAATTAGAAGTTATATGCTAAAATGTATCAAGAAATTAATCCGTAAAGGCTTTGAAACTATGTACTTGGTACTAACGTTGTGGTTAACTTCTTTGTGTTTTGTAGGTGTTAAATATGGTTTTAAGTTAAGATATGTTTGTTAGAAAGAACAAAAGAATAAGATGTGTTAACAAAAAGAAGAAGAAATGTGATGTGGTTAGATGAATATAATAGAAAACCTAATGACTTGAGCGTTCATTGGTATGAAGAAATTAATCCGAAAAGACATGAGCGTTCATTGGTATTTTTAAACTGTTATTTTTGATTAAGTTCTTGTGTCTATGTGGGTGTGATATATGATTTTAAGTTAGGATATGATTGTCAAAAAAAAAACAAAAGATTGAACGAAAAGAGGAAAAGAAGAAAAAACATGTTAGATGAATAAAATGAAAAACTTAAAGAATTGTGTCTAAAAAATAGAAAATGATGTTTTAAAAATAAACATTGTTTCAAAGGTTGTGAACAAAGAACATAACTAAAAGACGTGACCGTATAATAAAATATGTACCTTTTGAAGAAAGTAAAAGTTATATACGAAATATCAAGAGATTAATCCGTAAAAACTCTGAAACTATGTATTTGGGATTAATGTTGTGGTTAAGTTATTTGCGTTTTTGTGGGTGTGAAATCTTGTTTTAAGTTATGCTTGTTAGAAAGAACAAAATATTACGATGTGTAGAGAAAAAGAATAAGAAAATGATGTAGTTAGATGAATATAATAGAAAAACTTAAGGGCTATTTGCAAAAATACCCCTAAAATTGAAGTCAACCCTAAAAGTACCACCTTCCTTCTCTTGCCTCTTTTTCGCTAATATATCCCCCTAATAATCTGTGTATTCACGATAATACCATCGCTAGACTTCATATGAAGTCTGATATTTTTACCAAAAGACAAAAAAGCCTTTCAGATTTAACTTAATTACGAAACTGTCATATTCTCCAATTCACCCAACCACCATTAACAACCAATTTTGAGCTCCTAATGCCTCACACAACCAATTTCGAGCCATCAAAACTCCATATTAGAACTCACAACCTTATATTCTCTTATTTTCTCTCCAATTTCATCCAAAAATCTCTTTAATTCACGTTTAAAAATTAAAATTAAAATTTGGATCTCTTGTGATAGTGGTTATTCTTGCATAAAAATGGTTGGGTTTGTTGGGTATTGGTGTAACTAAAAGTTTTGAGTGTTTGGGGAAGGTAAAAACGAGCTCAAAATCAGATTTATGTGATTTTTCACAAGATCCCCCGATTTTCAGATCTGTTTCGCAATTTCAGACTTCCCACGAAGTCTGATGAAAAATTATGGTCAACGAGAGGGTAGTTTTGCAATTGACTTTCAATTGACAGACTTCCATAGAAGTCTGAGAAATTCCTTTGACAAAAAAAAAATTATCTGACGTCACCAAGAAGTCAAAATAAGAAGAGGGTAGTTTTGCAATTGATTCAAATTTGATTTTTTAGTCAGACTTCTTATGTAGTCTGACAAGAAATTGACCGATTTTTGACTTTTTGTCAGACGGGATCCGATGTCTGAAAATAATGGGGGTAGAAACTGCAATTGACCCAAATTTTCAGATGTTGACCAGAATAAGCGAAAAAGTCGTCAGACTTCTAAATCTGTCTGAAAATAAGGAAAAAAATATCAGACGGCTATAGACATCTGAAATTCCAAACTTTTGCCAGACGACTATAGACATCTGAAATATCGAATTTTGGTCAACGCTGGATAAAAACCAAAATTGCGATGTTTTTATCAGACTTCCCTTGTTGTCTGAAATTCTTGTCAGACATCATAAGAAGTCTGAAAATTATCAAACTTCTTGGCGAAGTCTGACATTTCAAAATCAATTGCAAAACTACCCTCTACTTTTTTCAGACTTCTCCTGAAGTCTGACAATTGAAATTCAATTGCAAAACTACCTTTTTTTCTCAGACATCATAAGCTGTCTGACAAAAAGTTCAAAAAATTTCAAAGCAGACTGCGTACGCTGTCTGATTGATTTCAGACTGCATCCGCTGTCTGACATTTCAAAATCAATTGCAAAAATACTCTCTTTTTCAGACTACCATAGAAGTCTGGTTTCACTACAATCAGACATCTATAGACGTCTGAAATATTAAAAAAATTTAAAATGTATTTTATTGAATATTTGCGATTAATTTGGTTGATTTTAATTTTTATAAATGTGTGTTAGTTTTCTATGTTTTTTATGTGTGAGTTTTACATTTTTATATATGGTAATTATTTTTGAATAATATTGGCAATGTAGCTAGTAGCATCCGAGCTGGTGGAACGAATGTCTATGCGTAAACGTCATACTCCATATTATATATGTTGGTTGTTTATTGAATGCTTTGATATAATTGAACTGATTACACCAAATCATATCAAAGTATCAATGAAGAAGTAGATTGGGATTAAGATGAGCTACACAACCACATGTAGAGCGTTTATAAGCTGATTTTTTTTTCCAGTAAGATCGCTAATGTGATGATGAGAGAACGAACTTGACATTTGGACTTGTTAATTTTATAAACTTTTAGCTCATAACAATCAGACAGCAGTAGAGGTCTGACGACCAATTCATCACCACTTAAGGTTATTTTAGTTTGTCATATGTTGGTGTATGTAATCTAAAGAGTAATGTATACTTTCAATGAACAAAATCCTTGTTGATTTTGAGTAGACAAAAGTAAATTTATACAACTTTGTATTTTTCTACAAGCATAGTACATAAGGAGAACTTTCTTTCTTTGATTTGATCATCCAATAATCTAATACAATACAATGGGTTCAACAAGAAGTCTAATAACCAGTAAAAATCTACAAAATGAGAAAACACCTAATTTAGTATCAAACTTCAGACTTCAAAAGTAGTCTAATATAAGACTTCGTGTTGAATTTTCACTCTCAAACTTCCATTGTAATCTGGTATTAGACTCTCAGACTTCGTGTTCCTCGTAACAGTAAAATTTTATGAGCCATTAGCACATAATAAACCCCAACTCGAGCTTCTTTGGAGAGTCATCTGGATCAACTTTAAACCAAGCACCTGAAAAAGCAAAAACACATAGCTCTTGCATTAGTTAGGGAACAAGTCTCCAAGAACTGGATAATAAATGATTGTTTGAGCAAATCAAAATGTATAACCAAAAGTCTATGTCAAAAGTCTCAATTGGTTCAGTTAAAAAACCTTTCAAAACACTAAATCAGAACCGATCCACTCACCTATTTCGCAGCTCATAGAGAATCAACTATGAATCATATACATAAGAACTCATATGAGAGAATAAGCTTGAGAACATTTTTGGATGAGAAATTTTAGAGAGGTTTTACAAAAGAGAGAGAGAAAGAGAGGTAGTAAAAAAAGGAAGAATGTGAAGATTTTTTTCTTCTGGTTGTTATATGTGTGTAAAAAAAAGGTTTAGATAAGAGGAGATAATTGGAGGAAAACTTTGCCGCCAAATTTTTAATAATTAAAAATTATAAAATATTTGGTATCAGACTTCATATGCAGTCTGAGAAAGAACTTCTGAATTGAGCGGGGCTTCTGAAATTTTCGGCAAAAATTTCCCGCCTTTTTGAAAAGTTTTCGTGTGAAAATTTGCAAAAACATTTAAATTTCAGACGTCATACGCAGTCTGAAATAAGATTTTGAGAAGTCTAAATACTCGAACCAGATTAGAGTCTGAAGTCTCAGACATCCATAGAAGTCTGAAATAGTCGAAGGTTATAATGGTAATTGCGTTTGACGTTTTTTTTATTGGTCATAAGGACAACGCGGTAATTTCATAAGGCTGCAAAACCAGTTTTATATTTGATTCAATTTTGGGGGTACACTTTTATTTAAAACCAATTTAAAGGGCATTTTTAGCAATTCCCCCAAAACTTAAGGCTTTTGTATAAGAAAATAGATGATTGATATTTTAATTAACAATAAATGTGATTTCAAAAAAGGAACAAATGGAAGACCCAAACATTTTGTGTTAAAAAATAGATGAAGGATGTTTGAAACTATATAGGATTTGGAAGGTTGTGTTTAAAAGACACAATTAAAAAGGCTGTGACCGTAGAATGAAAAGATGCATCTTTTGCCAAATTAGAAGTTATATACATAAAAGTACGAAGAAACAAATCCGAAAATACGCGACCGCTCATTGGTATTTTTATATTGTTATTATAATAGATTTTCTATTAAAGGTTTTTGTTATTTTTTTAATTTTTTTGGGTATATGTCTTTCTTTTTGGATAGCAAAGTTTTTGGCAGGGTTGTATATATTCTTAAAACAAAATAATTAAATGAAAATTACAATAGAGAACACTTATAAAATACTAATATGCGAATTACACATTTCTTTGGAATACTTGCAAATTAGAACTTTTCATTATGAAGAATAAAAAAACAAAACATTTGCTACCATAAAATAAAGAAATAACAAAAAACAAGAACCCATGTTTGGTTAGGAATTAACTAGTTAAAGATGTCACTAGCTTTGAACGCTAGTACACTGATTTTTACAGGGTTAATTAATCTTTATCGTAAAGAATTCAAATAAAATAAAGCTTCACCATTCCTTACTCCCTTTTCTTTTCTTAAAAAGGGAGTAAGGAATGGTGAAACTACCTCTTTTTGGCATGATATATAACTGATCAGATATGGGTGTGTTATGGGACGTCTTGGGTGATCGTGGTTACATTAACCTAGGGATAAACAACTCAAAAACAGTAGGAGATGCTATACAAAATCACAAAGTTTGCAGGCATAGAGGAGAATTTCTGAATGCAATTGAAAAAGAAATCTCTAAGGTCAAAGAACATAGGAAGCAAAACGAGAAGGATGTAGATATATGGAGAGGTCGTTCAAAATCCACACAAACGTTCTCGACCCGGGAGAAATGGCAAATAATAATAACAGAGCATCCCCAATGTAGCTGGTACAAAGGGGTTTGGACTAAGCAAGCTACTCCAAAATATGCATTTGTAACCTGGCTTGTTATGCACAATATGTTGTTTACTTGCAATCGAATGATGAAGTGGGATACATGGATTGACACTTCTTGTATATTCTGAAAATTTCCTATGGAGACCAAAGAACACCTATTATTCGAATGTGCTTTCACAAAGCAACTCTGGGAGCATTTTACATGAGGATTGATGGGCAGAGACTATATGTTTCAGTATCAGCACATTGTTTCAATACTAGTAGACCCTTCTCTGGATCGCAGGTCGCATTACCTACTCTGTTATGCCTTTCAAGCAACCATCCACACTGTTTGGCGAGAAATAAACAACATGAGATATGGAGAGGAAATAATTCCCATAGAAACTTTGAAGAAAGTCGTTGACAAAAATGTGAGAAACAAGCTCAGCCTCTTGGGAAAGCTTGGCATGAAGAAGTATGAGAGCCTTCTCATCCTTTGGTTTGCAACAAGAACTTAATTATGTTATGTATAAAGCTATGTAAAATCTTCCAAACACTGCTGCACTGTTTTGATGTACCATCAGTTTTTTTTTGATGAATAAATTTTACATTCATTCAAAAAAAAACAAAGCTTCATGGTTTTGGCCAAGTAATGTGAAATCCCAAGGCAGAACAAAAAAAAATCCACAAGCAGGCGCAAAACATGAAGAAGCTCGTGACAAAGATGAAGCCCACAACCGAAGAGCAAAATGTTCAAAAGCAATGGTCATTAAAACATGAAAAGGACAAAAGCATAGCAAAAGCAAGTGACATACAAAGAGGTTGTATATGAAAAAACAGTTTTCAATCTCAACCGTGAACATATTTGATTTTCCTCATGAAGCTTAGATGATTTCCATATGTTTTCGATGTAGGGTTTTCGAGTATGTGTATATATAAAAAGCTTGTAAACCGTGAAACTTGAGCAAGTGAATATAATGAAAGTTTCAGTCTCTTCTCTATCTAAGTTTTCATCTCGCTTTCAGTTTGTTGCAAAACAGAGAAAAAATAGAGTTGTTATGTACACTAGGAAAATCTCTTGCAACATAGAAGTATACACATACCTTTGTAAATATGTGTGGTATTTTTCGAAGACTCTTCCGTTGTAACATCCCAAACAATTTAAATTATAAATTAGCCACAATCATGGCTACCAATTCTCTGTGACCAAGTACTTTAGGTTGACATAGTTGGAGTAATATCTTCACTGTCATGCAATGTGCCTCTTGGATGAGGTTTTTGTGAAGCTTCCTTCATCGAAGTTTGTTTGAGACTTGAGAACTTTGTTACAAGTTTTTTTGAGGTTTCCCCCACTTTTCCTTTTGGGTGGTAACATGTTCAGATCAATGGATTAGCGCCGACGGAATCTATAGAAGGAGCTGGTTGTGATTGATCAATTCATCGTCACGGCGAGGCTGCGGTTGTTTTGATGAATGAGATATTGGATCATCACCATATGTATGCCCATTGGACGTTTTTCATTGAAATGACAAAGTTGACAAAAAAAATTAATCCGCACATTAAACTAGTAAACTGACTATTAAATTACCATTTTATTAACCATGTAACTGTATGGTTACACAATTGAATAAATAAGGAATTTAAAATATCAGTGATTGATAAATGTAATTAGGTATTTAGTACAACAAAACCGAGAAAATTGAGCATAACCAAAATAAACTTTTATTGCTAATGGTTTTTGTCTAAAAAACAAAAAAAAACACATTTCTATTAAGTAGAAAATAATACACACCAATAAATTAAGGAATAAATAATATTCAAAAAATTTGAAACTACAAATTAGATCAATATTTTGATGTGTTATTAAAATTGTTTGTTTTCAAAGTTAAACCAATCATTAAGACACCAAAAAATCATAAATGTAAACCAAACAACCACATCTCTTTACTTTATTACTTAAACACATTTGTTGAAGTCAAGATTAGCACATTTCCATAAAGACCCATTCATGAATTTAGGTCGGTCCAAAGAGGAAAAAATACTTTGCAGACAATTTTAGCGTTAACACAAACATACATTGACCCACAATCCATATTTAAAAGTACGCGCATTAGATATGACAACGTCCAAAGCTTATGATAAGGTTGAATGGAGTTATCTAAGGTGTCTGCTTATTGCTCTTGGATTCAATATCAAATGGGTGAATTGGGTGATGATTTATGTCTCTTCAGTCACATTTTCTGTTCTTATCAATGATCATCCGTTTGGTCTTATATCGCCGCAAAGAGGACTCCATCAGGGGAATCCCTTGTCTCTGTTTCTATTTGCATTATGTACGGAGGGGGTATCACATTTTCTCAATGTGGCCAAACAAGAGCAGGGGATTAACGGGATTCAGTTTTCTTGGGATGGTCCGTCTGTTCACCATCTCTTGTTTGCAGACGATAGTTTATTCCTAATTAAAGCAAATGAGAGTTAGGCGAGAGAACTGAATTGCGTTCTAGACGAGTATGGTAAGGCGACTGGGCAAGTAATCAATGTTCTGAAACCTTTGATATCGCTTGGTATTAATGTGAATATGGAGGTCAAGCTGGCGATTCAAGGTATATTGGGTATATCAAACGAAGGTGGTGCTAGTAAGTACCTCAGATTGCCAGAATGCTTTAGTGTCTCCAAGGTTGATCTCTTGTCTTATATCAAAGATAAAACGAAAAGTATCATGTCGAGTTGGAATTTGCGTAATCTTTCGCAAGGAGGAAAGGAAATTATGATTAAAACAATGGCATCAGCGTTTCCAGTCTTTGCTATGCCCTGTTTTAAATTGCCTAAGTTAATCTGTGCTAACCTTTCAAGTGATGTGGCGGATTTCTGGTGGAGTTCTAGTGAGCATCAAAGAAAAGTTCAATGGGTCACTTGGGAAATGTTGTGTTTGCCAAAAGACTTGGGTGATATTGGCTTTACAGATCTAGAACTGTTTAATAAAGCTCTTTTGGGAAAGCATGCATGGAAAGTTTTAAAGATCCGGAGTGTCTTTTGTCCCATTTTCTCAAAAGTCGGTAGTTTCCTCATGGTGATTTCATAGATGCTCGGCTGGGTGAACGTCCCTCGTTTGGTTGGAGGAGTATTCTCTTTGGTAAAGAATTATTGGATAAAGGAATCAAACCTTTTGTTAGGAATGGAAAGTCGATCAAAGTATGGACGGATAGATGTATTGATGATGGAGTCAAAAATCTGAGGGCTCCTCGGGTGAAGAATTATGTTTTCGACGTCTTGTTAATGGTGGATAGCTTAATCAATCCGGAATCTAAGAGGTGAGATAAACAACTCCTTAATGACAATATTGTTCCATCAGATGTCAAGCTCTTGCTTAAAACCCAATTGGTGCCAACTATAAACGATTTTTGGGTCTGGAAGCACAACAAATCTGGACTCTATTCTGTGAAATATGCTATTGGTTGGCGAGTCGTGTCCTAAATCCGGAAAGAGTCAGGGAAGCTGAGGCTCTTCCAACGGTGAATGGGTTAAACGACCAGATGTGGAAACTTCAGACTATGCCTTATTAGGGACATAAGTCCCACATCGGTAGTTGGAAGGGTGATATACCATGGATTTTACCGGTTTTAACCATGGTATATGCCTTATTTATCGAGTCTTATGTTATGTTTTGTAGTCTTTTTAGTATGTTTACAGGTTTATACACGTTTGGAGCATAATTGGAGTTATTGGAGCATTCTGGAGCATTTTGGAGATTTTACCCGAGAGACAGAGTTCACTGCCCATATTTGACGCTTGCAACGATCGGCACACCATTAGCATCGATCGTTGCATAGCGTGACCAAGCATTCTCGCGAGCGTTAATGAAGAATGAGGATTAATGCACTAAAGCCCAGAAAGCCCAGATATTTACACAGAAGCCCAAAACGTGTTTTAGCTATTATATAAGGGTTTTTAAGCCATTGTTTAGGCTACGCTTTTCTTAAGTCTTATTTTATTTCAGAGAGAGTTAGGGGCTGATCATGCTCTCTCTCGAGAGAGGATTTTGAACCCCAGTTCTTTGTTTTATTTTATGATATTTGGTTTTCTATTCAAGATGTTTTCTGTCTCGATGAACATGTCTGAGTAGTTTACATGTTAGGTTGAAGGATTCTCATTAGGGATTTCATGGAACTATAGCTTAAATCAATCTGTAGGGATTCATATCTGCTAGTTCTTTGTTTAGGTTGTTCTTAATGCTTAATCTGAAGTAGCTAATCAAAATTATGATGTTAGGTTGATTGATACAACGAGAGTTGGTTAATTAGCTAGAAAGAACCTAGATGAGCAATTTGATATACTCGCAAAGAGATTTGGTTTAGGGGAATTGTGAACATATCAAACCTGATCATTAATGCTAGTTTAATCAGTTAGTAATTGCAAAGAGATTTGGATTGCTGCACTTAGACTTAGAGAATTCTCGCAAAGAGATTTGGTGAATTCTATATCCGTGTTTGAGTTCTAGAACAGTTATTGATTAGATCCTGATTGACTGATTGCTTGTGTTCCTGATTTCCTGAGAACTCCTGAAACCTAACGCTTCGCTTCCTTGCTCACAACTCGCTGCTATTTACTTTCTGCTTGCTGATTTACTGCTTTCCCATATTGCTTTCTCCTAGTTTAATCTTTACTGTTCTTAATCTATCGTTGACCGGAGTCCCTGTGGATTCGATACCCTAAGTACTACAACTACATCACTGTGCACTTGCAGTTAGAATAGGGTTAAAACTAGACCTATCAAGTTTTCGGCGCCGTTTCCGGGGACTCTTTTGAGTCTCCGATAGATTTGAACTTAGGGTTTAGACTAGGTTTTTCGTTTTTATTTTTTGCTACTAATTTTTTTTTTCTTTTCTGTTCTTGCGTTTCAGGTACGCCTGTAATCGCACTGCATCGATCGACACGGTCCTGTGTGTCGATCGTCACATCATAGCGCTTGCATCGATCGACGCTTCTCCTGCATCGATCGACACATATCGTAAGAAAGATGTATGATTTTTTTAGTCCATGGATTGATAATTCACAGATAGCTGGGTTGAAGAGTAAAGTTGACTATCTGCATAGTCTTCTACTTGGAAAGTATGTGCAAGAAGCTATCAACTGCGTTGGAGGGAATGAATTTTACAGTCAGGAATCAGCTTTTCAGGGACCTTTCCAGCAACAGGGCAGTGCCTTCTCAAGGAACTATGGTGTTTCTTCTTACAAAGCACCGCCTGCACCTACACATAAGAGCAGATTAGAAGCTATGATGGAACAGTTTCTTGAGAGAGAACGACAGATCACTGTGTCCTTCAACTCAAGGATGGATGCATTGCATGAAGATCTGAATGAGAAGTTTGAATACTTGAGCACACATATGAAGAAGCTAGATGTCCGAGTTCAAACAGCTGAGACAATGCAAAGGCATAATGAAGCTAAGAGAGCTGAACGGAAGCTGCACATCAAAGCTGTGACCTTAGGGGATGAGATTGAGTTGCTAGAAGAAGAAGAGAGCATAATCTCGGATTTTCTGGATGAATATTGTCTGCCTGATACATGCATCGATCGACACCCCCTTAGTGACGGTCGACACGCCGTTCTGACGGCAATTTCGAGTTCTTTCGAGAAACAGAATCGCCTTGCATCGATCGACACACATCATGCAACGATCGACACAGAACGCAGACATGACCAGAAACCTGCAACAGTGCCAGAACGAGTCTACAAGCCCCCTGTGCCATATCCTAAGGTTCCTAAACCTTCCAAACAAGAGCTAGAAGTGGCTAACTGCATCAAAGTGATAGATAAGAAGGTGAATAAAACACCACCAGTTGAAACTTCGCGAGTTCATGCAAAGAAGATGATCTCCACTGATGGTCATCTGAAAGAAGAAGTTCAGATTGGTGGAACTACAGTATCTGATAGTGGGAAGAAGAAGATGGCGGTTCCTCTTGAACCTGCTCTAACATCTTCAGTACCTGCAACTGCTCATAAGCAGAAATCTCCAGACATCAGATATACATCAAAGGTAAGGTACAAATCACCTAAGCTTAAACCTTCTGATCACATTGTTTTGAATGCAGGAAAACGCAGTAGACCGCCCAAGCTTTGCTCCCGCCCTGATTCTGATTACTCTTTCCTAGGGAAGCCGCATGATCTGAAAGCATATACACCTCCTTGGATGAAGAGATATTCACAGAGACATTCAAAGTCTCTGTTGAAACCGCCATGAATCCAATCTCCTTCCAATAGTCAAGCTAATGACTAAAAACAAGCGCTGAGTGGGAGGCAACCCACTAGTAGGTTCGTTTTTGTTTTTCAATTTTCGTTTTGGTTTTGGTATTTTTAATTTTTCTGTTTAAGTGTGTTCAGAGGCGAGAGAAACAGGAATAATCACTTTGCATCGATCGACACACCTAGTGCATCGGTCGATGCAGTCACGATTTGTGGTTTTCCGATTCAATTGCGGTTCAGACACCGGTTATCTAAATAACCGCGAGCATATTCGCCTTGCATCGATCGACACCCTTGGGCATTGATCGACGCAGGGCGACGACATGTAAGTAATCTGCAACTTTTCGGTTTGTTCTTCGATTTGATTATTCTTTCACCGAGCTCATGCTTTGATTACACTGGGGACAGTGTAGTTTAAGTGTGGGGGAGGAAGCTACTGACACACGCTTTTGTTTTCTTAGTTTTTCAAAATTTGTTTTATTGAGTCAAAATTTGTATGAAACTATGATTTTTCGAGGAAACTTTTCGCTTGAACAGGAACTAAGTGACCATTGGACAGACTTGCAGAGCCTCTATGACTGTTAGAAAACCCAGACACAGATCAGCCTACTGAGGACACCCACATCACTTCAGGTATCAGAGGATCCTTTTACTGACTTCACCTTAATACTGACTTAGATTTCTCACCTAAGGGCTTGGTATACTTTGTGTCGGATTCCCTTGTTAGTTCTGACACAGCCTGTAAACCTGTCCTATTTAGTTCCTTTCTCCCCTTCCATAAAAAAAAAGAGATAATAAACTGAGGATGAGTTAGTAACTCCGAAGTGGTCATGGGAATAGTAGTAAACACTATTATCTCTTATGCGATCCATGGAATGTGTCCAAAGTACACCCCATAACGGGAAGAACACTGATAAAAAAAATAAAATGATACCCAGTGGGGAAAAATCAGTTGTTAAGGAAGGGAAAGAGAAGAAAGGGACTAGAGAAAGATAGTATGGTGGTCTAGAGCTGGTAAGGTAAGAATCCATGTGCCTTTGATCGATACTCCTTAGGTGAGACCGCACTTAAATACTTGCAGAAGTCAGTAGGGAGAATTTGAATGCGTGAATGTAATTGTGGAGTTTACTTGGGACAGTTGCTAAGTGTGGGGGAAGTACATTGTGGTCTTGAGTTATGTAGGAAAGTTTTCAGTGGCTTACTAAGTGAATGTGATTGTGAAAGTTCCTAGGACGAAATGAGTTTCTGAGTTTTCAAACTTCTTCTCTTATACTTTGGTTCTTTACTTGCTTGAGGACAAGCAAGAGCTAAGTGTGGGGGATTTGATATACCATGGATTTTACCGGTTTTAACCATGGTATATGCCTTATTTATCGAGTCTTATGTTATGTTTTGGAGTCTTTTTAGTATGTTTACAGGTTTAGACACGTTTGGAGCATAATTGGAGTTATTGGAGCATTCTGGAGCATTTTGGAGATTTTACCCGAGAGACAGAGTTCACTGCCCATATTTGACGCTTGCAACGATCGGCACACCATTAGCATCGATCGTTGCATAGCGTGACCAAGCATTCTCGCGAGCGTTAATGAAGAATGAGAATTAATGCACTAAAGCCCAGAAAGCCCAGATATTTACACAGAAGCCTAAAACGTGTTTTAGCTATTATATAAGGGTTTTTAAGCCATTGTTTAGGCTACGCTTTTCTTAAGTCTTATTTTATTTCAGAGAGAGTTAGAGGCTGATCCTGCTCTCGAGAGAGAGAGGATTTTGAACCCCAGTTCTTTGTTTTATTTTATGATATTTGGTTTTCTATTCAAGATGTTTTCTGTCTCGATGAACATGTCTGAGTAGTTTACCTGTTAGGTTGAAGGATTCTCATTAGGGATTTCATGGAACTATAGTTTAAATCAATCTGTAGGGATTCATATCTGCTAGTTCTTTGTTTAGGTTGTTCTTAATGCTTAATCTGAAGTAGCTAATCAAAATTATGATGTTAGGTTGATTGATACAACGAGAGTTGGTTAATTAGCTAGAAAGAACCTAGATGAGCAATTTGATCTACTCGCAAAGAGATTTGGTTTAGGGGAATTGTGAACATATCAAACCTGATCATTAATGCTAGTTTAATCTGTTAGTAATTGCAAAGAGATTTGGATTGCTACACTTAGACTTAGAGAATTCTCGCAAAGAGATTTGGTGAATTCTATATCCGTGTTTGAGTTCTAGAACAGTTATTGATTAGATCCTGATTGACTGATTGCTTGTGTTCCTGATTTCCTGAGAACTCCTGAAACCTAACGCTTCGCTTCCTTGCTCACAACTCGCTGCTATTTACTTTCTGCTTGCTGATTTACTGCTTTCCCATATTGCTTTCTACTAGTATAATCTTTACTGTTCTTAATCTATCGTTGACCGGAGTCCCTGTGGATTCGATACCCTAAGTACTACAACTACATCACTGTGCACTTGCAGTTAGAATAGGGTTAAAACTAGACCTATCAAAGGGATCACTAGAAATATATAAGGGATATGAGCCACTCCACTTGTCACCAATTGGTTTTAGGTTGGAAGCCCATAGAACTTAATTAATATGGTATCAGAGCTCTGATACCATATTAAAGTGTATGGGCTTCCAACCTAAAACAATTGGTTATAAGTGGATTGGTCCATATCCTTTATATATTGTAATCTCAGACATTTCAGACTCAAACACCACAAAATTCTTCCTTAACCTTACCATACTCTCCACCACCCATACCATTGCAGAAAATTTCGCATGATCTCTAGACTCCACGTTCGAAAAGGATCGTCTGAAGTGAATCAAGACTAAACCCCTTTCATCCCTCAAAACCCAGGAAACTCCCGCTAATCGCTTGGACTTACTCCACTCAAAACCAAAATTGCACTTTAACCACATATCAAAAGGAGGACGCCAGCCTTTCTTCCTCACCTCACCACCTGCAAACATCTTGGGTTCGATTGTTTGCTCCACTATTTGCGCCACAAACCAATGCTCACATTCCTCCTAGACCTTCTGCTTCACCTCTAATGCCGAAAAACTTTTTCCTTCAAACAACAAAAGATTTCTATTTTTCCAAATAAACCACATGACCCATGGCTAAGCTCTTTTTACTTCAGAAGGAACCTGCCTATTCTTACTCAGAGACAAGAGGAACTAAGTATTAACAAAAATCAACGATGAATGAAACCCTCCCTCTGGAGACGGAATGTTAGTCATGGCCCAAACCTTACGTGCCACCGTGCAATCGAACAAGAAGTGGTTAATTGATTCACCACCAAGACCACACGTTTGACAACTATCGTCAATCGTCAAACCTCTTGAGTAACAGCTCAGCCACAGGAAGAGCATTGCTCAATACTTTCCACAAAAAACTCTGATCTTAGGCATATTAATTAAGTTCTATGGGCTTCCAACCTAAAAGCAATTGGTGACAAATGGAGTGGCTCATATCCCTTATATATTGCTAGTGATCCCTTCCAAATACCGATGTGGGACTTATGTCACTAATACGCCCCTCTAGATAATGGCTCTTTGGCCATTAATCTCGGAATGCTCGGGCTTGGATCGACGGCACCATTTTGGGTCTGGGTTGTCGATGAGTGGACCAACTTTGGGTCGGATCGGGTTGGGCTGGTGTGGATCGGGCTCTGATACCATATTAAAGTGTATGGGCTTCCAACCTAAAACTAATTGGTTTTAGGTTGGAAGCCCATAGACTTTAATAGTGTGATCAACAGACCTAGAGCTTGCCCCTCTTATCAGTTAGGGGCCTCCGAGATTGGTCGGGTTCTTAAAGAATTAGCGAGATGGAAGATGGTAGTTGTTGCTAAAGAGTTGAATAGAGGAGCAACTTTCATTGCTCAAAATGTCATTAGGCTGAACTTTTTACAATCTTATGTTAAATCTGGTTGTTCCTCTTAGCTTAAAGACTTATTTGATAGTGAAAATGCCCTGTCCTCTGTTTGATGTCTGCGTTTCTTTTGGGTGGGATTGGTTGGTTTTTGGTTCCCATTGTTTGTAGAAGGATAGTAGAGTAGGTATTAGGTAATCCTGTTAATATTGGTTGTATCTTTGGCAGCTTTGTGCAGGCTTTGGCCTTATATATGAAACTCCCAGCGAAAATAAAAAAGAACCGTTATTATATAGTAAAGGCTAGACACTGAAATTTGTATATTTAAAGGATAACGACAACACAACTTCACATCAAACAAAAATCAGAGAAATTGAAAAAAGAAAAAAAACTATGGATCCAAACAAAAAAATCCTAAATTAAAGACTTAATAAAATGTTGTTTAAACTAGGCGGGGAACAGTAAAGGCTGCACCAAACAAATAGAAAATGAGTAGAATTAACGTAATTATATATTATAACTTTTTAGCAGGACTGAGAGGAAAAAACCATTTTCATTGTTAGCCCTAATGCAAAGAAAGTATTGGGAAGATTTCCAAGCATTTGAATTCTTTCGCCAAGAGATAGAACACACAGAATCTAAAGATTTTTGCTGCTAATTTCAAGAATTGTACATTCTATCTTTCATTGCAGACGACACACGTCTTTAAGTGAAAGAGATAAAAAAATGACCTCAATATATACTTACACATGAAACGATTTCTATAGCTCTTTACAAATCAACCCTTTCCACCATTTGAAAACTCCGAATTGGATAAAACTTATTATATTTAAACAAATTATTATACAATTTAAACAAGGCTATAAAAAGAAAGTGACCAACGGTGGCTATGGATAAAATACTACTAACATTAAAAAGTTGAAAGCTAGTTATAAATCTACAATAATGTTTGAAATACGATTTAAAATTAATTAATGCTAGGATGATATGTAGCAGAAACCAAGAACAACAAGCAAGCAAAATGTAACTAAAATAGAAACAAACAAAATATATAACACCAACAGAAAATTAAATGTTCTCTCTATCCCATTTTATTTGATGTTTTAGCTAAAAGCAATATATTTAATAAAATCATAAATGTATCTACCTTATATAATTATTTTACATTTAATTACAATTAATTTACCAATAACAAAAAATACTGCATAATATTAATAGTTACAGTATAATAAATAAGTATAAAATATGTTTAGAAATTTGAAAATATCAAATAAAATGGAACAAAAAAAAATCTTTTAAAAGAACTTACATATTGGGATATGAGGAATATATGACAACCATATCTCCCCGCATGCGCTGGGTTTTCTATCCCTAGTAGTTTTTAATGGGTTGGTATCTAAATGGAACAAGTGTAAGCAGGATGGGTCTAAAGTCGGTTCGCCCAATTTTTTTTTTTTTGCTAAACAGTTAATTTCAATATATATATATATATAATGAAGAGTTTGGATTTAAAAATATTTATCCTAAGAACATGAATCCTTGGCAAAAAAGATAAAAGCATGGAAACATGAGTGAAAAGGAAGATAACTTCCTAGGTGTTAAGTTAACCAACATTCTATGAAATTTTTGAATTTCTTACGGTGTCGCCTTGCGAAGATAGTGTTCCTGACATCTCTATCAATGAGTTTGAAGATGGCTTCAGGCATTATTGAAACTTGGTTGTGGAGAACATTATTTCACTATTTCCATATATCATATATGATATAGGACAGACTGAACTACAATCCTGGCAAAGATGCAGACGCCTGTTTAGAAGAGGCTTTCATCCAAGATACGAGCTCCTGCCAGGAGCAGAACAGAGGCCTGTTGCGAGAAAGCTTTATGAATAGGATCTCCTAAATACAAGAACTGTAGTCGCAGCACAAGAAGACGTGATCTCTCGTCTCTTTGTGAGTTCCGCATAGGCAACAAGAAGATGGGATTGAGTCATCCCAATGAGAAAGACGCGAGCGAATAGGGAGTCTGTCAAGCTGAGCCGTCCACATGTGTAACGCCTGGCGAGGCACTGCCCCTTTGAACAAGATGTTATCCGCCTAGTCAATAGTCAATGACTGCTCGTCTTGGCTGAATAGCACTCTAAGTTTTCGCAGAGGAGAAATTACCTGTATTGTTATCGATAACCCATTCATAATGATTTGAATTCAAAACCCGTGACTGGTCTAGAGTCTCGGCCCGCCCGCCCAATTTATCTTAGAGACTCTTTATGAAGCAAAATTTGTCGGGCTAAAAATTGCCTTTCAATGCAAAAGTGCAAACTCAAAGATATGTGAGCTGATATTATTAAAGGAATTCTAGAAACGAACTCTACTTTATAAATTCAAATTGAAGGTCGATAATTCTAGCCCACGAACCCGTAACGAAAATTGTAGACCTCACTTTTTTTTTTTTTTTGGCAACCACTTTTGGTTTAATTAACAATTTTAATCTTTACAAAAAGATGATTATAAGTCATCCAATTTTCCACGGTAGGAGGGTCTGCTTTTGGAGTTCTAAAATATGTTATATGCTAGTTGGGTGGTCAGCTTTCATATACTCCCTCTGTTTCTCAATATAGGAGGTTTTAGCAAAAACACGCATATTAAGAAAAATTAATTTCTTTACTTTTAAACAAGAAAACATCATTTAATATTCTGATTTTTCAAGATTTCCAAGAAATTTCTTTCATTATATTTTAGCTTTTTAATTTTTTATATTAAAATAAAGTGAACTTTTACATTGAAATATGAGAACCTCTTATATTTTGAAAAAAGACTAAAACTCTAAAACCTCCTATATTGAGAAACGGAGGGAGTATAATATAAATATATATATATATACAGATATTTAAACATATTATATACGCTAGTTATTCTTTAATCTATATATAATATCAATTATATGTCAAACATAACTTTATATTGATTTATTAAATAATATATATTTATAAGTAGTATAATTTAAATTTGTAGAATCGAGTTATTAAAAATATGAATTTATATAGTAAATAAAGTAGGGAAAATTGTTAAAAAGGTCCTCAAAATTGGTTTTACATAAAAATGTATCTCCAAAATTGAATCAAATGCAAAACTTGTTTTCCGGTCTAATGAAGTTATTGTGAAGCCCTTACGACCAATCAAAAAACCAAAAAACGCAATTACCATTATAACCTTCGCTTGTGTCAGACTTCTATAGACGCCTGACAAGTTAGACCCTAATAGAAGTCTAAATGACTTTATCAGACTTCTCGGAAAAGTCTGATACATAATAAATTAGTAAATTTAAAATTTAAAATTATAAAAATATGTTGTCAAAACTTTTATATACATAAAATATATACAATTTAGTAGTATATAAATTAAAATTTGGTAAAATTGAGTCAAATTAAATAATGTTAGTTAAGTATGTCTTCCTCCAAAATACTTTAAGACTTCTCGAAAAAGTCTGAAGCTGATTAATTTAGTAAATTTAAATTTAAAAATAGTAAAAAAAATATTTTGTTAAAAAAAATTATATAAAACTTAAATATAAACGGTTTTGAAGTATATAAATTAAATTTCGTAAATTTGAATCAGATTAAAAATATATAAAATGGTTGAGTAGTTTCTAAACCTTAGAACATGCTTTGTAATGGAACATGGTGGAACATTTATATATAACTTACATATAACTTTAGGGTTAGATTCATGGTTCACAAAATTCACATTTGAAAAAATTATATTTGCTCATGTATGTTATAATGCGCATATATTAACGAATTTGATGGTTCCTAGGTATTTTATTTAAATATTTTTCACTGTTTAGTGATAAATATTAGATTTAGGGTTTCTCAAAAGTCTGAATTTTGGGGTTTCATAGACTTCCGAGAGAAGTCTGAGAAGTATTTAACTAACCCCGAAATTAAATAAAAAAAAATAAATACTTTTAACCAAATATACCTTAATATCTCGTCTGAGAGATATTAAATTTGGAAATCTAAATTATAAAATTATAAAAAATATTTTTAGAGAAATTTTGGATACATAAATTAAAGATGGGAATTTTGGATATGTGTAAATTAAAAATATATAATCTTTAGTCAAATTTATCCATTTAAGGTATATTTGGTTAAAAACACCATGTAGCTTGATCTATGTTTGACATATGAAGCTGGATATCATATTTTCATCTGTAGGGTTAGACTGAGGGTTTGTGAATTTTCATCCATATTGTTACATTTGCATATAATGGTTAGGTTGCGACTATAATAAACGAGTTTGATGTTTTTTACAAGTTTTCTATATAAGAGGATGGTATTTAAGTAGTAATTAGTAGATTTAGGGTATCTCAGACTTCCATGTTAATCTGATTCACGTACATGATTTGTCAGACTTACCGAAGAAGTCTGACTAAACTCGACCAAATAAGTTATCCTACTTAGGAATTTACCTCATATATAAACGAAAGTTACCAAAATTAGTTTGTAAAAGTCATTATCAAATTTCTCTCTCTAAAACGGAAACACACTCTCTCTCTCTCTCTCTCTAAACACTCTCTAAAAACTCTCCGAAAATCCTCCACGCCACCGCCACCGCTACCGCCGTCGTCATCTTCTTCATACGTGTAATTATCTCTCCTTTTCGTCTCTCCTGACCAATCCCTACACCGCCATCGTCATCTTCTAAGCTCTTCTTTCTGCAAAATTTTGAGATCTATACGGTTTTAAGTCCGAGTCATCCCCTTTTTCATATGTACTTTGTCTAGATCTGAAGAAAAATATAGGTTTTATATATTTCTCATTTTAGATCCATACGGTTTTAAGTCCGAGTCATCCCCTTCTCCGTATGTACTTTGTGTAGATCTGAACAAAAATATAGGTTTTATATATTTCTTGTTTTAGATCCACATGGTTTTGAGTTTGAGGCATCCCCTTCTCCATATGTACTTTGTCTAGATCTGAACAAAAATATAGGTTTTATATATTTCTCGTTTTAGATCCATACGGTTTTGTTTTTGAATTAGACTGTATTAGAAGTCTCAAATTGGATTTGTTTTTGAATTAGACTCTATTAGAAGTCTGAAATTGGATTTGTTTTTGAATTAGACTTTATTAAAAGTCTGAAATTAGCCTCTGTTTACAATTGTTTTATGGTACACAGGATGGGACGATTCAGTCAGGTTCCAACGTCGAGTAGTAGTAGTTCATACTGAAGTTCCACATTTCAACAACCATCCGGATCATGCAATGGATTCCCAAAGAAATATTTTTGCGGTCTGGATCCTGTTATGCGAACCTCCACTACTGCCGATAATCCGGGAAGAAGATTCTTTGGATGTCGTAACTGGGATGTAATTGCCTTTCTCTGTTATGTAGCCAGTTTTATTTTATCTTTACTTATTCGAGCATGTATTTGGAATCCGAAGATGATTGTATATTTAAAATGTGGTGGTTGTATAGGATGATGGCTACCATATTGTGAAGTGGTGGGATGAGGCTATGATGGAGGAGTTTCCCGAGTTAAAGCTGAGAGTGGACCAACATGGTGAACAAATTGATTACATCTTCCTTTGTTATGCTGAAATGGAGTCTGTTACCACCTTGCACGATGACCTCAAGATAGCGCAAGCAAAGATAGCTCAATTAAAGGAGCTGTTGAATGAGAAGCCATCTAACCCGACAAATGGCGTCAAGTATGAGTATATGATGTTTGCTGGTGCTATTATTATCGTCCCGATCATCTTAAGGGCATTTGGTTTCTTGTAATATGTTAGTTGTATGAATCCAACTACAATTTTATGTAATATAAGATGAATTTCAGTCATCATCTGATTTCAATGTTCATTATGCGAATTGTCCTCTTTTGAAGCTACTAAAAAAACTTGGTCGTCAGACTTCAAATAATATGTTTTTAGACTTCAAATAATAAAAACTATATTGTCAGACTTCATATGAAGTCTAAAACGTTTTTGTCAGACTTTATATGATGTCTGAATAATAAATTATATATTGTCAGACTTTACATGAAGCCTGAATAATAAATAATATGTTTTCAGACTTTAAATAATAAAAAACTATATTGTCAGACTTCATATGAAGTCTAACAATATTTTGTCAGACTACATATGATGTCTGACAATGTTAAAATGTGCGGGAGTTCCATTTTTTTATAATTTACGCCAAAAATGTGCGGCAGTTATGTAAAAGGGAGACGAAAAATGCACGGCAGTTACATTTGTGGTAAAACCGTCGTATCGTGGTAACACCGTCTCGTTTTAACTGTCCCTTATGACCCACATATAAATAGGATTTTTATCATTTTTTACAGTTTCGAAGGAAGGATTAAAAAAACATATTCTCTCTCAAAGCCATTGAACCGACATCTTCATCTTTTTCTTATGGGTATCATTTCCAGATCTGGTTTCTCTCTGCTCCGCCGCTAACCTTCGATGGTAAGATTCATCGAATCCTCCTTTCACGAATAAACTTAGCATAACTATTAGTAGCCAGACGGCTAATGGTGTCTGACTATAGTCCTTAGACTGCAAATGGAGTCTGATTGTAGTCGTCAGACTGCAAATGGAGTCTGAATTTTTCTCGTACCTTCGCTGAGCTTTTGTTTTTTTTTAATTCCAGATCTTGTTTCTCTCTTCTCCTCCGTCGTTTTCATTTGGCGGTAAGATTCATCGACTCCTCTTTTCTTCAGTATAATTAAAATAGATATTAGTAGCCACACGGACTATGGTGTTTGACTAAGTTACTAAGACTGATAATACCGTCTGGATATTTATTTGGAACGTTGTTACGCTAATCTTTCGTTTTTTAAATTCTAGATATGGTTTCTCTTTCCTCCGCCGGTGACCTACGTCGGTAAGATTCATAGACTCTTCTCTTCGTCTACATATTTACATAACTATTAATAGCCAGATAGCATAAGATGTCTAACTGTGTAAGGCTGACTGCAAATGGCGTCTGGCTAGTAGTATTCAGATTGTTCATGTTTTTTTCCCCTTGTTGTTTCAGGTTTTCGTTATAGCAGATGTTGAATTCTGATATATCATGTTTTTTACCTGTTTTAGGCCATGATATAAGTATGTTTTAGAGTCTTTTGTCGTGTCTTTAGAGTCATTACATGTGTTTATCAGGTCTAAGTACGTTTTGAGCGGATTTGGATATTATGGTGCATTCTGGAGCTATTTGGAGCATTTGGCCTAGAGAAGAGTTCATTGTCAATTTTGGAGACTTGTGTCGATCGACACACCTTTGGTGTCAATCGATGCACACGCGAGTCAGGCAATTCTCGGCGAGTTTAATGAAGAGTTTGAAAATTGCACTTTGGCCCAGAAGTTTCCCATAATTACAAAGAAGCCCCAGATGTGATTAGATCATTATATTAGGGTTTTTAAGCCATTGTTTAGGCTACGCTTTACATACGCATTCATACTATTAGATTTTTAGAGAGAGAGACCGAGAGGCTGATCGTTCTTGTACTCCAGAGAGAAGATTTCGAACCTCTTTTACTCTTACTCTTTTGATTTTATGATATCTATTTATTCATTGATTTGTGTTTCATTGATCATGTCTGAGTAGATTCATAGTTAGGTTTAGGGATTCTCGTTAGGGTTTTCATGAATTGTTAGATTGATTTATCAGTTAAGGATTCCTATCTTGATTGTTCTTCAACCTGAATTGTGCTTAATACTAGTTTCTAACCTGATCACTTAGAATCTAGACTTTAGGTTATTAAATTGACACGAAAGTGTGATTTAGAATCTGAACTATTTAGGTTGAGCAGTTGAATTATCCACAAAGAAATTTGGTTTAATTGAATTGTGAACAAATCGAAGTTGCATTTAAGGCTAGTTTAATCTGTTAGGAATTGCAAATTTTTTTGGGTTTCTGCTATTAGACATAGAGAATTCTTGCAACGAAAGTTGGTTAGTTATATATCTGTGTTTGAGTTCTAGAACTGAACTTAATTTGATTCTGACTAATAGTTAATCTGCTTGTTTGATTTCCTGAGAACTCCCTAGACTTGACGCTTTTAGTACCTGCTTACAAACCATTCTTGCTATTGATTTACTTTCTGTTCTGATTTACTGCTTATTCTCTATTTCACCTAGCTTAACTTGACGTTATATAATCTATCGTAAGGTCTAGAGTCTCTGTGGATTTCGATACCCTATATACTACTAGCTCACGTCTGTGCACTTGCAGTGTTGATCTAGGGATTAAAACTCTGATCGTATCAAGTTTTTGGCGCCGTTGCCGGGGACTCTTTTGAGTCTTCGATAGATTTGAATTTAAAGTTTAGACTAGGATTTTCATTTTTTTTATTTTTGTTACTAATTTCTCTGTTTTTCTCTGTTTCAGGTCTGATTTCGCTTAGCATCGATCGTTGCATCTTTTGAATCGATCGACATAAGGCGACATCCGAGTTGAATCGATCGTTGCACACTAAGCATCGATCGTTGTACTGCGATTACCGACGGTTTATGCAGACGCGTGAGACCAGAAGTAATCCAAACTCGAATCTCGTGAATCTCAGGCTTGAGGAACTTGCTAGACTAGAGAGAACAAACAGAAAAGGTCAACGAGCAAGAATGAACAACAATCCTGTGATTTTGAGACCTGATGCTCAGGGTGTTTTGAGAGACCAACAGAACAACCCGTACAATGATGCTGGGCAAAGGATTGATGCTGAGGGACGTGTGATCCCTAATCCTGAACTTGAACCTGAAGGTCAGAGGCAGATGGTTAATCCTCCTGCTAATGATAGGACTCTTGATGACTACAACCGAGCGGATGAGTTCTATGCTAACCGGTCAGCAATTGTACCTCCTGGATTTGAGAGGAATGATTTTGAGATAAAGACAGTCTACTACTCTCTTCTAAGGCAGAATCCTTTCCATGGTCTCCCACATGCTTTGAGGACTTCATCACTGGAATGAAGTATAATGGGGTGAACTATGACTATTTGTATCTCAAGCTTTTCCCCCATTCTGTCGCTGGAGAGGCTGCAGCTTGGCTGAAACAACTTCCAACTGGGAAGTATACTACTTGGGATGCTGTGAAGAGAGAGTTCTTAAGGCACTTTTATGATGATGCTCGCTTTGATCAGTCAAGACAGGATATTCTCACCTTCACCCAAGGTCCTATAGAGCCTCTTAAGTCTGCTTGGATGAGGTTTAAGAAGTACCACATGACTGTCCTCATCATGGATTCTCTGAAGTGACGCTGTTGGGCATATTCTTCAGAGGCATTGATCTACATTATCAGTCTACATTGGATAATGCCAGGAATGGCAATTTTAATACAAGGACTCCTGAACAGGCTAGGACATTGATTGATAATTTGGTGAGCAGTAATAGCACCAAGACTGCTGATAGGAAAAGGAAGGAGTCTGGTGGAAAGATTGATAATCTGGAAATTGCTGATATCAGGAACAATATGGACACTGTTCACAGTTTGTTGACTTCAAAGAAGGCTGTCCACTTTGCTCAGGATGTTGAGGTGTTTGGAGTTGAAGAAGATCACCAAGAAGAGGATGTGAACTACATTAGTGGCTCTGGATTCCAAGGGAACATGTTTGGTAATCAGCAAGGTAATAAGTTCTTTAATGGTGGACAAAAGAGTGCTTTCACAAGCAACCAAATCTCTTCAGGCTATGGCCAGACTGCTGGTTATCAGAAACCTTTCCAGCAAGGTAATTCTTATCAGAGGACTTATGGATCATCCTCATATCAGACACCTCTTGCTGCTAATGCTCATGAGAGCAAGATGGAAGCAATGATGGAACAGTTGCTGAAAGGTTAGACTAAGATTGTTGTAGACTTCAAAAAGAAGCTGGATGTTGTGTATGAAGATTTGAATGGGAAGTTTGAATCCTTGAGCACACATGTGAAAGAGCTTGATGCTCGGGTTGCGCAGACTGCTGGATATGTTAAGAGGGCAGATGGATCTCTTCCGGGACGAACTGATGCTAATCCTAAGTACCAGTGCAATGCAGTAACGCTGAGAAGTGGTAAGGAGTTGTTTCCTGCCCAGAAAAAGCAGTTGAGTTTAGAAGAAATCGTGGAAATTGAAGAGATGGAAGATGAGATCCGCGGATTTCGCAATGCATCGACCGACGCACCTATGCAATGGTCGATGCAAGGTGAAAATAAAAATCATGAACCTAAGCTCGACGCAGAGGTCGTAACAGAATCACCTAGCAACGATCGATGCACCACTAGCAACGATCGACGCAAGGCGACTGCCGAGAGTTCAAACGCAGAGAAGCTGAAGAAGTCGAATGAAAGGGTCTACAAGCCTAAGGTCCCTTTTTCTAAGAACCCCAGGAAAGCTAAGAACGATAGGAAATATGCTAAGTGCCAAGAGATCATTAAAAAGGTGAAGATTGAAGTGCCTTTGATTGACTCTATGCAGACTACTCTTGTGATGAAGAGATGTCTTAAGGACTTACTAGCTGGTAAATGGTCTGATGAGGAGAGTGTAATGATGATCACAGAGGTATGTAGTGCAGTGATTCAGGGCAGAATTCCTGAGAAGTTGAAAGATCCAGGAAGCTTTGTGTTGGATTGTGATATCTACAGGGACAGATTTGAGAGATCTCTATGTGATCTTGGTTCTAGTATGAACCTTATGCCTTTCTCTGTTGCTAAGAGGCTTGGGATGACTGACTTTATGCCTACTAGGATCTCATTGGTCCTAGCTGATGATAGGTCTAGTTTTATCCCTATTTTAACTGCAAGTGCACAGTGATGTGAATGTAGTACTTTAGGGTATCGAATCCACAAGGACTCTGGGCAACGATAGATTAAGAACAGTCAAGTTAAAACTAGGGGAAAGCAATGTAATGAGAAACTAAAAAACAAAGCAGGAAAGTAAATCAGTAGCAAGAGTTGTTTGTAGGCAATTAACTAAAAGCGCTAAGTCTAGGGAGTTCTCAGGAAATCAGACAAGCAGATAAATTATTCAGTCAGGATCAAATTAAGCACAGTTCTAGAACTCAAACACGGAAATATAATTAACCAACTTTCGTTGTGAGAATTCTCTAAGCCTAATTGCAGAAATCCAAATTTCTTTGTAATTCCTAACAGATTAAACTAGCTTTAAGATTAAGTTCGATAAGTTCACAATTCAATTAAACCAAATTTCTTTGCGAGTAATTCAATTGCTCAACCTAAATAGTTCAGATTCTAAATCACACTTTCGTGTCAATTTAACAAACTAAGATCTAGATTCTAAATGATCAGGTTAGAAACTAGTGTTAAGCACAATTTAGATCGAAGAACAATTATTGATATGAATCCTTAGCTGAATTAATTAAATCTAGCAAGTCATAAAATCCTTAATGAGAATCCCTAAACTTAACTATGAATCTGCTCAGACATGGAATATGAAAACATAATCAATGAATTAATAGATTGCATAAAAGAGAATAAAGAAGTAAAGGGGTTCGAAATCTTCTCCAAAAAGCAGAAAGCAGAGCTCTAAAAACTCTCAGCTCTAAGTATCAAAGTGTGTCTAAAAACTGATGTAAAAACCTAATTATATAAGCTAATCACGTCTTGGGGCTTCTTTGTAACTATTAGGAACTTCTGGGCAAAACTGCAATTTCTTCATTCTTCATTAACCGCCGAGGAAAGGCCTGTCTCGCTAGTGTGTCGATCGATGCATGATGTGTGTCGATCGATGCACGATGTGTGTCGATCGATGCACGATGTGTGTCGATCGATGCATTACTCTGTTTTGGACAGTGAACTCTATCTCTCGGGTCAAAGCACCAAAATGCTTCAAAAAGCTCCAATAACTCCAATTCCGCTCCAAACATGTATATATCTAATAACACCTGTAAAAGACTCTAAAGAAACACTAAAAGACTCTAAAACATACTTATATCATGGTCTAAAACCGGTAAAAACCATGATATATCAACTCCCCCACACTTAGCCTTTGCTTACCCTCAAGCAAAACAGAGAACTATAACATGGTGAAGAGGTTTGAAAACTTTCAGAAACTCTTTTCATCCTAGAAGCAACAACACTCAGATTCCCCTTAGTAAGCCACTGAAAGAATCACCTGCAAGACATCAAGACCAACATGTACTTCCCCCACACTTAGCAATTGTCCTAAGTAAACTCCACAATCAATCCAAGCAATTCAAATTCACCCTACTGACTTCTATAAGCTATTAAGTGCGGTCTCACCTAGGGATTATCGATTAAAGGGCACATGGATTCTTACTTTGTCAGCTCTAGACCACCATACTATCTTTTTCTGGTTTTTTTCTTCTCTTTTCCCTTCCTTAGCATTCTGTTTTTTCCCCATTGGGTATCATTTTTTTTTATCAGTGCTCTTCCCGTTAAGGGGTGTACTTTGGACATATTCCATGAATGCACAGGAGGTAATAGTTTTTGCTACTACTCCCGTGACCACTTCGGAGTTACTAGCTCATCCTCAGTTTATTACTCTTTTTTTTTTACTTTATGGAAGAGGAGAAGGGAACCATACTCGGACAGGTTTACAAGCTGTGTCATAACTAACAAAGGAATCCGACTCAAGGTATACCAAGCCCTTAGGTGAGAAAATTAAATCAAATTAAGGGTGAAGTCAGTAAAGGATCCTCTGAATTCCTGAATTGATATGGGTGTCCTCGGTAGGTTGATCCGTGTTGGGTTTTCTAATAGTCATAGATAGATCCTGTAACTTCATCCCAATGGTTACTTAAGTTCATGTAAGTTGTTGTTAACTTCTCAAAATTTCACTGTTTCTTACTTAAACTTGTTTTGACTCAATAAAACAATTTTTCTTTTGAAAAACAGGACTGACTCTAAGAAAACAGAAATATAATAGTCAGTACCACCTTCCCCACACTTGAAACACACTGTCCCCAGTAGTGTCAAGCTAAGGTTTGGTAAAAGAAAGAAAAATGTTAAAGGATGTGTTAAGTTCTGTCTGATTTTACCTCTGTCGCTCATGCATCGACCGTTGTGACCGTTGCAAGGTGATTGCATCATGAGTGTTTTTCGTGTTGTGGCGATCGACACACAAGACCATGTCGATTGTTGCATTGCGATTCTGTCGAGACCTGCTGACAAAACTCACCAAAACCAAAAACAAACGTAAAATCCTAACAAAAACACCAAAAAATGAATAGCAAAAACAAAACAGTGGGTTGCCTCCCACTCAGCGCTTGTTTAAAGTCATTAGCTTGACCGGACGAACAAGATCAAGCTCCTGGAGGTTTCAACAGAGACTGTGATTGACTCTGCGAAAGTCTCCTCATCCAAGGCGGAGAGTAAGTTGTGTCACTGTGAGCTAGTCCAAGAAAAGAGGGAGTAAAATGATCTCCAGGATCTGAAACCAAAGTCTCACTTATCTGCTCTCCATATCCATCCTCAATCCTGAAGGTTTGCCCATCAATCTGCGGCTTGCACATCATATCCATATCAAAGTGCAGAGGTTCATCTCCCAGATAGAGATCAACAAGACTGTTCCTTACGTCAATCACTGCTCCAGCTATGGCTAAAAATGGTCTTCCAAGTATCAAAGCATCATCCTGCTCACTGTCGTACTTAAGCACCAAGAAGTCTGTCGGAACCAAGTAGTTCCCAACTCTTACTGGGACGTCCTCAAGAACTCCTTCTGGAATCCTTATTGACTGATCAGCTAGGACAAGAGAGGTCCTACTGGGTGAAAAATTCATCATCCCCAGCTTCTCTGCCACAGAGTATGGCATGAGTCTTCCAGCAGCTCCTAAGTCACACAAAGAGCGCTTGAAACCTTCCTCAAAAATAGAACAACTCAGCACAAATATCCCAGGATCAGGTAACTTCTTCAGGATCTTAGTTAATATCACATCACTTATCTGTTGAGGGACCACTATCACCCAATATTTCAGCATCTCATCCATTGGCAGCATCTTCTTCAAGTACCTTTGCACACAAGGGTGATAAGGTGGATCATCAGATGATGAAACTTCTTCCAACTCTTCACCAATCTCTCTTATCTGTCGGACTTCATCAATATCCTGTTGAGTTATCTCAGACACTCCAGGGAATAATCTAATAAGCTCCAGATCCGTCTCTGCATCAATGCCATGAGACTCAAGTGAATCTGTCTGTCCACGGCATGCAACGATCGATGCTATATGTGCATCGATCGATGCAGATAAGTTTTCACAGATTCCACCCGAGAGATTTTCCTCAATTTCAGAATTTTCAGCTTCTTCCACCAGTTCAGCTGTATTTAACTCGAAATTTTTACCTTGGTATGATCCATCATTGATATAGACTGAACAAGCCTTGATGTGGGTGTCCACGACATTATTTCCCTTAATAGAGCTTGAAATTTGGCTCACCTGAGTGTCCAATTGCTTCACATGAGTACTTAAGGACTCAAACTTCCCATTAAGGTCTTCATACACAGCATCTAACTTCCTGTTGCAGTCCACAACAATCTTAGTATGTCCTTCCAGCAACTGCTCCATCATACTCTCCATCTTGATCTCATGAGCATTAGCAGCATGAGGTGTTTGGTAAGAGGAAGATCCATAAGTCCTCTGATTACCTTGTTGAAAAGGTTCTGGAAACCAGCATTCTATCCAAAGCCAGAAGAGTTTTGATTGCTTGTAAAAGCACTCTTTTGTCCACAATTGATGAACCTATTACCTTGCTGTCCTCCAAACCTATTCCCTTGGAAACCAGATCCTCCATTGTAGTTCACATCCTCTTCCTGACCATCTTCTTCAGCTTGGATCACTTCTACATCTTGAGAAAAATGGACAGCTTTCTTCCCGGCCAGCAAATTACAGACAGTGTCCAACTTAGTCTTAATATCAGCAATTTTCAGATTGTCTATCTTCCCACCAGATTCCTTCCTTCTCCTATCAGCAGGCTTGCAGCTATTACTGCTTACCAAGTTGCCTATCAGTGCTTAGCTTGCTCAGGAGTCCTAGTGTTGAAATTTCCATTGCTGGAATTATCCAACGCAGTCTGGTATGTGAGATCTATACCTCTAAAGAAAATACCCAAAAATGTTACCTCAGTGAATCGATGATGCGGGCAGTCATGTTGGTATTTCTTAAACCTCATCCAGGCAGTCTTAAGAGGCTCTATAGGTCCTTGGGAGAAAGTGAGAATGTCCTGTCTCGACTGATCAGAACGAGCATCATCATAGAAGTGTCTCAGAAACTCACTCTTAACAGCGTCCCATGTAGTAAGCTTCCCAGGTGGAAGTTGTTTCAGCCAGGCAGCAGCATCTCCAGCAAGAGAGTAGGGGAAGAGTTTGAGAAACAGATAGTCATATTTCACTCCATCATACTTCATCCCAGTGACTATGTCCTCAAACTCATCAATATGATCCATTAGCTGCTCATTAGGAAAACCATGGAAGGCATTCTGCCTCAGAATAGAGTAGTATATGGTCTTGATCTCGAAGTCATTCCTCTCAAAACCAGGAGGCACAAGAGCTTACCGGTTAGCATGAAACTCATCTAGACGGTTATAGTCAGCTAAGGTCCTCTCATTAGCAACAGGAGGATTAACCATCTGCCTCTCACCTTATCCTTGGCCTTGTCCTTGCTCTTGTTCTTGTTCTTGTTCAGGAATCACATTCCCTTCAGCATCAATCCTTTGCCCAGCAGCATTGTACGGATTGTTTTGTCGGTCTCCCAGGGTACCTTGAGCATCGGGTATCAGAATCAGACGTTCTCGAACCATTCTTGATCTTTGAACTTTCCTGTTAGTCCTCTCTAGTCTAGCAAGCTCTTCAAGTTGGAGATTAATGAGATTAGTATTCGGATTACTTCTGGTATCACGCGTCTGCATAAACCGTATGTAATCGCAGTGCAACGATCGATGCTAGAGTGCAACGATCGACTCAACTCAGTCGCTTAGTAACGATCGACCCAAAAGAGGCAACGATCGATGCTAGGCGAATGTCAAACCTGCGACAGAGAAAAACAGAGAAAATTAGTAACCAAAAACAAAAAATAAAAATCCTAGTCTAAACCCTAAGTTCAAATCTATCGAAGATTCAAAAGAGTCCCCGGAAACGGCGCCAAAAACTTGATAGGTCTAGTTTTATCCCTATTCTAACTGCAAGTACACAGTGATGTGAATGTAGTACTTTAGGGTATCGAATCCACAAGGACTCTGGGCAACGATAGATTAAGAACAGTCAAGTTAAAACTAGGAGAAAGCAATGTAATGAGAAACTAAAAACAAAGCAGGAAAGTAAATCAGTAGCAAGATTTATTTGTAGGCGATTAACTAAAAGCGCTAAGTCTAGGGAGTTCTCAGGAAATCAGACAAGCAGATAAATTATCCAGTCAGGATCAAGTTAAGCACAGTTCTAGAACTCAAACACGGAAATAGAATTAACCAACTTTCGTTGTGAGAATTCTCTAAGCCTAATTGCAGAAATCCAAATTTCTTTGTAATTCCTAACAGATTAAACTAGCTTTAAGATTAAGTTTGATAAGTTCACAATTCAATTAAACCAAATTTCTTTGCGAGTAATTCAATTGCTCAACCTAAATAGTTCAGATTCTAAATCACACTTTCGTGTCAATTTAACAACCTAAGATCTAGATTCTAAGTGATCAGGTTAGAAACTAGTGTTAATTTTACAATTTAGATCGAAGAACAATTATTGATATGAATACTTAGCCAAATTAATTAAATCTGGCAAGTCATAAAATCCTTAATTAGAATCCCTAAACCTAACTATGAATCTACTCAGACTTGGAATATGAAAACATGATCAATGAATTAATAGATTGCATAAAAGAGAATAAAGAAGTAAAGGGGTTCAAAATCTTCTCCAAAAAGCAGAAAGCAATACAGGATTATATCAGCCCCAAGCTCTAAAAACTCTCAGCTCTAAGTATCAAAGAGGGTCTAAAAACTGATGTAAAAATCTAATTATATAAGCTAATCACGTCTTGGGGCTTCTTTGTAATTATCAGGAACTTCTGGGCAAAACTGTAATTTCTTCATTCTTCATTAACCGCCGAGGAAAGGCCCATCTCGCTAGTGTGTCGATCGATGCACGATGTGTGTCGATCGATGCATTACTCTGTTTTGGACAGTGAACTCTATCTCTCGAGTCAAAGCACCAAAATGCTCCAATAACTCCAATTCCGCTCCAAACGTGTATATTGTTGGTTCCTCCTAGGATCTAGGGTTTGATATATTGAATTTACCAACCTCGTTCTTACCTTGAACTGGCAGCGGAATTGGTGAACGAGATCAGTGAGCAACGCAGATGCCTTGCCTCTACCAGATACACACGCACACAAGCTGGAAACGGGATGCTAGTGCCGGATCTGTGGGATCTAAGAGTTTCTGGTGTTTCTGCTTTTCTGTCAGAGAGAAGAGAAGACGGCTAGGGTTCAGGTCGACCATATAAGACCTTATATATCGACTTGGAAATGACATCACCAAACCGTCGGACAATCCCGGCTCGGTTACGTCATTAATCCGAAACATCAGTTTCGGAACCCGATGTGCAACGATCGACACACTTAATGTGTCGATCGACACACTTCCACGAAAAGCCTGCATCGATCGACGCACTCATGCATCGATCGACACACACATTGTAAAACTCTATGTAAATGTGTATCCAATACACATAAGTATGATCATTACCATAATGATCATTCCCACTTTCATGCTTCCAGTTTGCTTAGGTGTGTGACCCTATAGGATCATATAATACTGGCAGTAAGTCTACAACTTACAGACTGCAAGAGGCTTCTAGCAAAACATTGCAACCACCCAGTATTATACGAATGTCTGATCTCGACACACAACTATCATCAGGAGTGAGTGCAAGTGTGATTTCAGGACACTATCCCAACAACCTCCCACTTGTACTGGAATCATCAATTCCTATAATCCTTTTGTCTCTGTATCTCGATTTGGCATAAGGCAAGATTGGTGTCATCCTTATTAAGCCAACATCGTGTTTATCGAACTCCTGATCTCATACTGAACATTACAAACAACTGAACTACAGTTCGTTTGAGTGCGGCCACACATTCTCTCAGTATTCAATCTTCGATAGGCCCTGAGATATTTATCTCCCATTATACAGGAGGGACAAATCCCATCTTGTTCCATCCCTGTTTCAACGCACACTTCATGATATACTCGAACAGTGCCGTTATAGTCGCCAGTTACGGGTCGACGTTTGACAAAGTCAAAGTGCACCAATTCATATGCAAGAAAGCATGATGAACTCAGGTCTAAGGACTATACTCTATAGTCGTAATGAGAACCTCTTATGACACAAATATAACTATCTTGTAGACTTCTCATTTGCGGGTCATGTCCGATCATATGTTTACTAACATATATCTATGTGACTGACTGCGATAATCATATCATTGGCTCCATGAAACTTAGCCAACAGTCACCTCACAATCTAGTCTCTAACGGTTGTCAGTGTCCCAATTCTACAACCTCGACTAGGGACAAAATATTTTATTTTAGCTTATAGGGTTTCATGATCAAGTCCTCAACTTGATGACCTATAACATGTCATAAACTTATTTTGGGACCATTATTTAGATCACAATAAATAATGCTGAAATCAAATTTCATTAAACATTTCCAAAAGAATGTTTACAAGAGCGTCTTATTGTAACTAAAACAAAACTAAAACTCCCACTAGAATCAAGATTACATCTTAAGATCTCTAATGCCTACAGCGGTCGTATGACTCTCATGCTTAGGCCTTGGGAGTGACTTAGTCAGAGGATCAGCGACATTCTCGTCTGTCGGAACTCGGCTGATCTTCACATCACCTCTATTGACGATATCACGAATCAGGTGATATCTTCTCTCCACGTGTTTGGACTTCTGGTGTGACCTGGGTTCTTTCGCCTGAGCAATGGCTCCATTGTTGTCACAAAATAAAGCCACTGGCTCCAAGATACTAGGAACCACACCAAGCTCAGTCATGAACTTCTTAATCCAAACAGCTTCCTTTGCCGCTTCTGAAGCAGCAACATATTCAGCTTCCGTTGTGGAATCAGCTACGGTATTCTGCTTAGAGCTCTTCCAGCTCACTGCACCGCCATTTAGACAGAAGACATATCCAGATTGTGATCGGAAATCGTCTCTGTCCGTCTGAAAACTCGCATCGGTGAATCCATTCACCACAAGTTCTTCACTTCCTCCATACACAAGGAATTTATCCTTAGTATGTCTCAAATACTTGAGAATATTCTTGACAGCTGTCCAGTGAACTTCACCTGGATCAGATTGGTATCTACTTGTCATGCTTAACGCGTAAGCTACATCTGGACGAGTGCAGAGCATGGCATACATAATAGATCCTATTACAGAAGCATAAGGAATCCTATTCATGCGTTCTCGCTCAGCAGGTGTCACCGGACACTGCTTCTTGCTGAGACTCATGCCATGAGACATTGGTATGAAGCCCTTCTTGGAATCTTGCATCCTGAATTTGTGCAACACCTTATCAATGTAAGTATCCTGGCATAATCCAATCAGCCTATTCAATCTATCTCTGTAGATTCTGATTCCAAGAATGTATGCGGCTTCTCCCATGTCTTTCATGGAAAAACAACTTCCAAGCCAAGTCTTCACAGACTGAAGCAACGGAACGTCATTACCGAGGAGGAGTATGTCATCGACATACAGTACAAGAAACCCAATTTTGCTCCCACTAGTCTTCTTGTAAACACATGGTTCTTCTTCGTTCTTGATGAAACCAAATTGTTTAGCTGATTCATCAAAACGAAGATTCCAACTCCGTGATGCTTGCTTCAATCCATAAATGGATTTATGAAGCTTGCATACCATCCCAGCTTTCTTAGGATCGACAAAACCTTCAGGCTGTGTCATATACACATCCTCTTCCAGAATACCATTCAGGAATGCAGTTTTGACATCCATTTGCCAAATCTCATAATCTTAATGAGCGGCAATTTCTAGAAGAATCCGAATGGATTTAAGCATAGTGACTGGGGAATAGGTTTCATCATAGTCAATACCATGAATTTGCTTGAAACCTTTAGCCACCAACCTCGCTTTGTAAATCTGTACATTGCCATCCACATCAATCTTCTTCTTCTTGAAGATCCATTTACACTCAATGGCTTTAGCACCATTAGGTAAATCGACCAAGGACCATACTTGGTTTTCTGACATGGATCCCATTTCGGACTTAGAGGCTCCAAGCCATTTTTCGGAGTCCGGGCCCATCATTGCTTCCGCGAAGGTCGCTGGTTCGTCACTATCAATGATCATCAGATCATTTGAATCGGTCACGAGAAATCCATAGTATCTCTCGGGTTCGTGACGGATCCTTCCGGATCTGCGAACTTCAGGCTCCACAGGCGCCGGTTCCACAGAGCTTTGTGGATCCAACTGCTGCTCTTCCTCAGCAGGTTGAGCAGTCTCCTGTGCATCTCGAATTTCTTCAAGATGTACTTTACTCCCACTGTTTTTCTTAGAGAGAAACTCCCTCTTAAGAAAAGAACAGTCCCGAGCAACAAATACTTTGTTCTCAGATTGGTTGTAAAAGTAGTATGCCTTGGTTTCCCTAGGATAACCAACGAAGTAGCATTTATCTGATTTGGGTGCAAGCTTGTCAGAGATTAAACGTTTGACATAAGCTTCACAACCCCAAATCCTCAGGAAAGACAGACTAGGAACATTCCCAATCCACAGTTCAAGTGGTGTCTTTTACACTGATTTAGATGGTACCCTATTTAGTGTAAACGCAGACGTTTCTAGAGCGTATCCCCAAAAGGATAATGGAAGATTAGAATGACTCATCATAGACCGAACCATATCCAATAAGGTTCGATTTCTCCTCTCTGACACTCCATTCCATTGGGGTGTACCAGGAGGAGTGAGTTGTGAAATAATTCCACACTCACTCAGATAGTCGCTGAATTCTTGACTCAAGTATTCTCCTCCGCGATCCGATCGCAGAACTTTGATACTTTTGCCAAGTTGATTATGTACTTCATTCTTGAATTCCTTAAATCTATCAAAGGATTCTGACTTCTGTCTCATTAAATAGACATAGTCATACCTACTGAAGTCATCAGTGAAGGTAATGAAGTACTTGTAATTTCCTCTGGCAACAGTACTCATCGGCCCACATACATCAGTATGAATAAGGCCCAATAAGTCACTGGCCCTTTCATTTGGTTTGTTGAAAGGGGCTCTAGCCATTTTGCCCACCAAGCAAGATTCGCATTTCTCACATGATTCAAAATCAAATGAGCCCAGAAGCCCATTTCGATGGAGCCTTTGGATGTGTTTCTCATTGATATGGCCCAAACGACAATGCCATAAGAAAGTCGGGTTTTCGTCATTGGACTTAAACCGCTTTGTATTTATGTTAAAGTTAGGCATTTCCTGGTCTAATACATATAACCCATTTTCTAATGGGGCGCTACCATAAAACGTACCATCACGATTAAAAGAACAAACTTTATTCTTAACAGCAAAATCAAAACCTTCCAAATCCAAAACGGAAACTGAAATTATGTTCCTGCTAATCGCAGGTACAAAGTAGCAATTATTCAAAATTAAAACCATGCCCGAAGGTAAGGACAACTCGTAGGTGCCTACGGCCAGTGCAGCAACCTTAGCTCCATTCCCGACCCGTAGCTCTACTTGTCCTTTCTTCAGCGTCCTACTGTTTCTTAGTGCCTGCACATCAGTACAAATGTGAGCACCGCAGCCGGTATCCAATACCCACGAAGTAGAACGAGAAGATATAACATTAAGTTCGATAACATAAATACCTGAATCAGACGCATCATACGTCTTTTTCAGCTTCTTGTAATCTTCCTTGAACTTCTTGCAGTCTCTCTTCCAATGCCCCAACTGCTTGCAGTAGTTGCATTTATCCTCAGGAGAAGGCCCGGATCTGGGCTTGGGCTTGTCTTGACTTTCAGTCTCGAAAACCTGGGCCTTTCCCTTGTCCTTTTTCGGTTTCTTAAACCTTTTACCCCCTTGTACCATCAGGACACTGGGAGTAGCCTTCTTGAGATTTGGCTCTGCTGTTTTCAGCATACCGTGCAACTCAGTCAATGTCTTAGTCATGTTGTAGTTCATGATGAACTGATCAAAACACGACGGCAAAGACTGCAGAATCATGTCAGTGGCTAGCTCCTGGCTAATGGCACAGTCCAGTTTCCCCAGGTTATCAATGTAACCCATCATTTTAAGGACATGAGGACTTACTGGACTGTCCTTAGCCAGCTTGCAATCCATGAGAGATTTAACCGTCTGGTATCTCTCTGTGCGAGCTTGCTCCTGAAACAAAGCTTTCAGGCTGTTAATCATCTCAATGGGTGACATCACGTTCTCATATTGCTTCTGCAGCTCAGAGTTCATAGTCACCAGCATTAGACAATTAACATCTTTGACATCAGCTGAATGTTTATCCCAAGCATTCTTTTCTGTCTGCGGGGCATTGGAACGTGGCATCTCGGTGAGAACTCTTTCAAGGACATATTCCTTGTTCTCCTGCCTGAGAACTATTCTCAGGTTCCGATATCATTCCAAGAAATTAGATCCATTTAACTTGTCCTTCTCAAGGACGGATCTCAGTGAGAAAGTGTTGATGTGATTTGAGACAGACATAGCTGTAATTCAAAAGAGGTAGATTTTAGTTATAATGCTCAAGAAATGAGAATTCTTATCTAATAAGAAGAACTCGCATTGTATTCAAAACTATGTTTCCTCAGATGAATACAATGAGCCAAGATCTCAGATTACTAAATTTCGATTGGGCGACTCGCCGTTACTCAAACTTCAGTCATCTAGGTAAGCAAATCATTGCTAATTGTACCCAGTACAACTCCTGGTCGTGGATAAGACAAACTATGTTTAATCCACTCTGATGTCTCTGGGCCCAGAACTTCTGACAGCCTAGTCAAGTAAAACCAATCTCTTCTGTCTTGTGATCATTAATAGTTGCACTGCAAGTCTGTCAATGATCACCTGCATTTCTTATGTTGTTGTGGACACCAAGGACTCCAAGGATGTCCAACAACAACACGAGTCGTGACAGTAGACGAGATCGGGCAAGACATCAAGATCACTTGATATTTAGTTGAGGAAAGGAACTATTTAATCTTGGTGCATATCCAATATACATCCAAGAAGTTATTAATTTAATCAAAACATTCAATTTTATTAAGTTTAGGTTTCATTTGATTTGGTAATCGCAACTATAGGTCCAACCTCTGAGTCTGCGAGTTATGTGTCGATCGACGCATCCTTGCATCGATCGACACATCCTAACCACAATCAAAATTGGTTTCCGGTTCAATCCAATTGAACCGAAATCAACCAACTGAATCGATCGATCCACCCAGTGCGTCGATCGATACAATGCGAGTTTTCGCGGTGCATCGATCGACACAAGCTTTGTGTCGATCGACGCTATGCGAACAACCCTAAATATTTTACAAGTTTTCGCTCTGCGTCGATCGATGCACGCTTTGCACCGATCGGCACTCTGCGACAAACCCTAAGATTATTTTGCGAGTTTTCGCTCTGTGTCGATCGATGCACGCTTTGCACCGATCGACACGCTGCGACAAACCCTAAAAGGTTTACGTGTTTTCGCTCTGCATCGATCGATGCACGCTTTGCACCGATCGACACGCTACGACAAACACATGTATCGAATTTCCAACAGAAGCTTTTAATCCTTTTAATCCGAGATTAACCATTGAAAAAACGATTTTAGCAGCCAATAATCAATTCAACAAACCCAGTTTTCGAATTAATTTCATCAGATTCAATAGCCTAAACCCTAACATGCTCTGATACCACTGTTGGTTCCTCCTAGGATCTAGGGTTTGATATATTGAATTTACCAACCTCGTTCTTACCTTGAACTGGCAGCGGAATAGGTGAACGAGATCAGTGAGCAACGCAGATGCCTTGCCTCTACTAGATACACACGCACACAAGCTGGAAACGGGATGCTAGTGCCGGATCTGTGGGATCTAAGAGTTTCTAGTGTTTCTGCTTTTCTGTCAGAGAGAAGAGAAGACGGCTAGGGTTCAGGTCGACCATATAAGACCTTATATATCGACCTGGAAATGACATCACCAAACCGTCGGACAATCCCTTCTCGGTTACGTCATTAATCCGAAACATCAGTTTCGGAACCCGATGTGCAATGATCGACACACTTAATGTGTCGATCGACACACTTCCACGAAAAGCCTGCATCGATCGACGCACTCATGCATCGATCGACACACACATTGTAAAACTCTATGTAAATGTGTATCCAATACACATAAGTATGATCATTACCATAATGATCATTCCCACTTTCATGCTTCCAGTTTGCTTAGGTGTGTGACCCTATAGGATCATATAATACTGGCAGTAAGTCTACAACTTACAGACTGCAAGAGGCTTCTAGCAAAACATTGCAACCACCCAGTATTATACGAATGTCTGATCTCGACACACAACTATCATCAGGAGTGAGTGCAAGTGTGATTTCAGGACACTATCCCAACATATATATGTAATAACACCTGTATAAGACTCTAAAGAAACACTAAAAGACTCTAAAACATACTTATATCATGGTCTAAAACCGGTAAAAACCATGATATATCAGCTGACAGAACAATCAGGATTCCTGAAGGAATGCTGGAAGATGTGCCAATAAAAATTGGTGACTGTTTGATTCCTACTGACTTTGTGATTCTGCAGTATGGAGAAGAACCAAGGGATCCACTTATTTTGGGTATACCATTCTTAGCCACTTCTGGTTCTATGATTGACTGCAGGAAGGGGACTATAATTCTAAATGTGGGTGATTTGAAGATGAGTTTCGATATAGACAAGCTGGTTAAGAGACCAACCATCGACGGACAGACCTTTTATGTGGATACTCTCAGTGATTTAGCTGCGGATTACTTTCACAAGACACATGCTGAGGATCCACTGGAGAGAGCTTTACTGAGCTCTATTATGAAGCTGGAGCATGTTGGAATTGTGTCCAGTAATCTCGGTACTGTCTCTAGAAAGTAAGAGTATGTCAAAGATCAGACATAAGTCATATAATACTGGGGGTCATGATGGCTTGCTAGAGTCCGCTCATGATCTATAAGTCTTGGACTTATTGCCTTTATTATATGATCCCATATGGGTCACACGCCTAAGCTAACAGGAAATCGTGTAGGAACGGTTTAGCAGGAGTATGGTAAAAGTGCTAGGCATTTACTATACTTAGAGAGAATAAGAGGGTTTAGCCATTGTGCATCGATCGATGCATAAGGTGCAACGATCGATGCAATGCGCAAACACCGACGAGTTAATTGGTATTTGGGCCAAATGGCCCAAACGGAACAGGACGAGTTTTGTGTCATAAAACTCGAGTTTCAGACTGATTAACCCTAACACTTGAGCCGTCATCTCTCTCTCTCCCGGCGCCGGTTTCTCCAAGTGGCCTAGCAGCCTGCTTCCTGATTGGTGTGCGTGTGTGAATCTCTGGAGGAGTTATCACTCGGTGGCTCTCTGATCTCTGACCTGTTCTTCCCTTCCGCTGCACAAAACAGGTAAAAGGTGAGATCTACTTATGTTTCTATTCAAGAGAACCTAGATCTGGCATGTTTAGGATCAAGTAATCTGATGAATTGAATCAGGATTATCACGCAAGATCCTACAGTGGTATCAGAGCCATTGGTTCTGGTTCTTCTTGTTTAGATTCATGTTTAGGATTGTTTAAAGAGGTGTTTTTGAATCAATCTACTGATAAGATTAAAACACTTAAGAAATAAGAATTGAATCCTAAACAAACAGTTGTAAAATCGCATGACCAAGCTATATTGATTTGGTATGCGATCGAAACTGATTTTGCATCGACTGAGATCGCATTGCATCGATCGATGCAATGCAAGGATCGATCGTTGCAGTCGGGAGAGATTGACTGCGATCGCACGGATCGATCAAACGATCGCGTGGATCTCGCGAGAATCTCTAGGCCAAACCTGATAACCGTTCGTGCAAGCGTGAGAGCATCGATCGATGCAGGATCGATGAACGATCGTTGCAGGATCGATGCTGAGAGCATCGATCGATGCGGTTAGGGTTTAGACTCGGTTTAATTTGATTAAAATTAAAAGTCTCGGTTTAATAAACAGTTTTAATAATTTTATTAAATCTGGTTAAACCGGGATAAGAAATCCAATGTCGAAAGAATTATTGGATTTAGTGCCTAAACCAGGATTTTCTAATTTGATTTGGTTGGACCAAATAAATTGAGAAAATCCGGTTTAGTAAATAACCGGTTGACAATTGTGGTCATCGTAGTAATTAATTTTGGTTAAGACCAATTTTAATGAACCAGACCGGTTATGTCATTTAATTGGACAATTGGGTTATGTCTTGGACATGGACCAATTCTTGGGCCTCGGGCCAAGAAGTTAAAACAGTTGGGCCAATTATTTGAGTCTTTCTTCAGATTAATTTAAAATTTATTTTATAAAGTTATAAAGTCGATTTTAAATTAAAGTTTCCGATATTTTGAAATTAGAAAGTTTCTTATTTTCTAGATTTGCATGATTCGGATTTTAAGAAATTTCTAAAATAGAAAGTTTCCGATTTTAGAAAGTTTCCTAAAATAGAAAGTTTCCCGAAATAGTAATCTTCTATTTTGGGAATGATTTTAAATAAACCTACGAACCTCATATAATATCAAGCGTTGGATGTCTTGTCCATTCTATGTCAGCTGTCGAAGCCCATTCAATTGTATTCATGGCCTTACAGTGTGAGGGTGTCTGCTTTTGCGTGGATAAGACGGTTTGTGATTCATAAATATCATTGGGAGTCCCAGACATTAATGATTACATGACTGTATAGTCTGGTTTTCTTGACTGGGCCATCGGGAGTCCCGGGCCTTGAGACATCAGAGTGGATTGGGCCTCGGGCCCAGATTCACAACCAAGAATTATATCACGGATATAATTAGCCGATATAGGGCTTACCGATATAAGCTAAGGTTGGGTGACGGCCAGTGGCCCACTTTGATCTTAGTTATATGTGGATCTTGGAATCATTATATTCTATTGAGGGTAACTTAGGTTATTGAATATAATGCGTGATTAATCATATTAATTTTAATACGAGATTAATCATATTGAACATATTAACTAAAATCCTTTTATCTTAATTTCAGTTATGACTAGCACAAACAATCAAAACACTTTCTCGATCCGGTCTATCCTTGGGATGGACAAGCTGAACGGATCAAATTTCTTGACTTGGTCGCGGAACCTGAGACTAGTTCTCAGACAGGAGAGAAAGGACTATGTTCTTGAGAGAGCTCTCCCCGTGAGGATCGGGTCCAATGCTTCTCATGCAGTATATGATGCTTGGAATAAGCATTATAATGATGCGGTAGATGTGCGTGGTCTGATATTGGCTACCATGGACTCAGACTTGCAGAAGCAATATGAGAACATGGAGTCGCCAATAGAGATGATCAGCAGCCTGAAATTGAAATTTCAGGAGCAGATAAGAGTGGAGAGATACCAGTTGGTTAAATCTCTCACTAGCTGCAAGCTACCAAATGATCATCCAGTAAGTCCTCATGTCAGTAAAATGATGGGTTACATTGATAACCTGAGGAAACTGGATTATCCAGTTAGCCAGGAATTGGCAACTGAGATCATTCTGCAGTCACTGCCGTCAAGCTATGATAAGTTCGTAAGGAACTATATCATGAAAGGCTTAACGAAGACGCTGACTGAACTGCATGATATGCTCAAGACAGTTGAGCCAAACGTGAAGAGTACCCTGTTCAATCTCATGAATGAGAAGGGTAGGTTTACTAAACCTAATGCTGACAAGGGTGAAGACAAAGTTGTCCAGATTTTGAATCATGGCAAGCGTGTGTCTTCTGAGCCCGAGTCAGATACCTCTTACGTTGGTAAGTGCTGCTACTGTAAGGAGACAGGGCATTGGAAGAGAGATTGCATTAAATTCATGGAAGATAATGAGGAGTTAAAGTCGATGTATGCGACTACTTCCTCAGGTATTCATGTTATTACTTCAAGTTCTACCTTAATGGTATTGGATACTGATTGTGGCACTGATATTTGTGATAATATGCAGAGCTTAAGCAACAGTAGAACGTTGAAGGAAGGGCAAGTGAAACTACATGTCTGGAAGGAGCTAGGGATGCTGCCTCAGTCGTAGGGTTTTTCACTTATAGATCCCTTTGAGGCTTGGTTTTGTATTAAGTAATTGCTACAATGTACCTGCTTTAAGCAGAGTTGTCTTTCATTTTCTTGTAAGAATTTGAATGTTTTTCATTTTGATAAAAGACAAGTTTTGTTCTTTTGATCTTAATGAAATATTAATTGTAGCACCCTATTCATGGAATGGGTTTTATATCTTAAACCAAAGAGTGCCTAACTGTAACATAAATACCGAATTGGTTTAAATCTGATGAATTAAACCTGATTTTTCTTGGCATAAAGCCTTGGTCACATAGAGTAAGTCGGATTCAGAAATCCCATAGTCATGGACGTTTGGGCTCATTTGATAAAATATCTTATGAGACTTGAATTCTGTTTACTAGACCAAAAGGGGAAAGGGCCTATCTTAGCCGAGCTAGAGAAAAGCCCAAAGGCTTATTGGACCTGAAACATACTCATGTATGTGGCCCAATGAGCAGTAATGCCAGAGAAAATCTCCTGTACTTCATTGTTTCTACTGATTTCAGTGAGTGTGACTGTGTTCATTTGATGAGACACAAGTCGGAATTCTTTGACATGGTCGAAAGAGTTCCAGAATGAAGTATAGAATCTGAATGACAGAAGTATTAAGACTCTGGATTAGATCACGAGTGAGAATACTTAAGTCATTGATTGTGTGATCATCTTAATGAGTGTGAAATCGTTTCACAGCTCATTTCTCCTGAAAACCTGAAGGTGTTTCTGTGAGAAAGAATCAGATCTTATAAGAAATGATTAAAGATGAATCACACGAATCTTCCATGATATTTTAAGAATAACGCTCTAGAAATATCTAAGTTTACGCTAAAATAGTTCCACAAATATCAGTTGAAAGACACCACGTTAATGTGGATTGGAATCGATCCAAATTTGTCTTTACTGAGTATTTGTAGTTGTGCTACTTCGCTGGTTGTCCTAGAGAAACTAAGGCTTATTACTTTTACGTCCAATCTGTTTTCTAAGAAGGGAAGTTATTTTCAAAGAAGAACAGTGGGAGTAAAAGCATAACTCGAAGTTTTCAAAGGGAAACCAAGGCTCGGTATTTTTACGACCATTCTGTTTTCTAAGAAAGGAAGTTACTTTCCAAGAAGAACAGTGGGAGTAAAAGTACAACTCGAAGAAATTCGAAATATACAGGAGGCTGCTTTACCTATTGAGGGAGAGCAGCGGAAGGATTTACAGATTTCTGTAGAATCTACACCTGTGGAGCCTGAAGTTCGCAGATATGAATGAATCAGTTACTAATCCGAGAGTGATTTCTCGTAATTAGTTGAAACTGATAATCATTGAAAGTTCGCATGATCTGATGATCATTGAAAGCGATGAATCTGCGAAATTCAAAGAAGCGAAAGTGAGCCCGGACTCAAAAAAAAATTACATTTTATGTAAGTTAGCTTCATCGATCCATTCATGGATGGAAGCAAACATATCGGAGTTGGAATCTTCGTTCTGTTGAAGTAGTCAAGGTTTTGACTTGAACAGGAACGAAGCGGAACTGTGTGTTTACTAATAGATAAGTGGGAGCGATATTGCATTTCTCATAGTGTATGTCGATGACATACTGATTCTCGGATATAACGTCCCAATGCTGCAGTCGGTAAAGGACTGGCTTGGGAGTTGGTTTTGTGAATGACATGGGTATAGCCACGAAAGTCTTGGATTTTGGATTTAAAGATAGAGATCCAAAAGAGCTGGTAGGACAAAGTCAGGATTCTTAAAATTGACAAAGTCCTACACATTTTGAGCAATCCAAGAAGGGTTTTATGCCAATGTCACATGGCATTAAGTTAAGCAAGATACAGTATCCTACGATAACTGCTGAGCTTAAATGCATGGATGAGATTCCATATGCGTCGGCAATTGGATCTATCATGTATGCCATGAAACATACTTGTTTGATGTTGCTTTAATGTTAAGCAAGACAAATAAAGACCAGTCAAATCCAGCAAAGAATCAAGTTTCCTAAAGTATGTCCTAAAGTATTTGAGGAATACTAAGGATAAGTTCTTGATTTACGGAGAAAGTAAGGTGCTATAAGTCGATAGAGTCTGAAAGGCAAGTTTCCAACAGACAAAGATGATTTCCGGTCACAGTCCGGTTATATCTTGTGTTTGTTTGGCGGTGCACGGCACTGTTGCTGACTCCATGACTTAAACTGAACATGTCGCAGCTTGGAAAGCGGCGAAAGAGGTTGTTTGGAAAGAAGAGTTCGTCACTGAACTTGATGTGATTCCCAGCATAGATAAGACTAGCTGCACATCAGAGGTCCAAACACCTAGAGGATAGGTATAACCTAATCCGTGAGATAAATGACAGAGATGTTAAGTAGATCAGCAAGTTTCAACGGATGAGAACGTTGCTAATCTATTAACGAAGCCACTCCTTAGGCCTAAGCACGAGTCACGGACTGTTGCTGTAGGATAAGTGAAATTAAGATGTAGTCTAAATTTCAGTGGGAGTTAGTAAAGGGCTTTATTTAGTTATTTGATATGTTCTTGTAAAACATTTAAAATGTTTTAATGAAATTATTATTTCAAGATTATTTTAACTGTGATGAAATAATCGTTCCAAAGTGATATAAAGCATTTTATAGGTCATCGAAGTAAGTGACTTGATCTTGAGTCATCAAAGTCATTTAGCTTGATCATGAGACCCTATATTTGATAGATGTTTTATATCATCCTGTCCCTAGTCGAAGGTTGTTGAAATTGGAACACCAACAACCGTGTGAGACTGGATTGGTACGTGACTTATGACAAAGTCTCAGTGTGTCATAGATGCGCGGCATCAAAGTCAGTACATAGGTGTATGTTGGGGAACATACGACCGGACATGACCCGCTTATGAGAACTCTTCAGGATATTTATATCTGTGTCATAAGAGATTCTCACTACGACTATAGAGTATAGTCCTTAGACCTGAGTTCGCATGCATGTGACTGCACATGGACTGATGCACTTTGATCATTGTCTAACGCTATCGTTCTGCGATAGTTATAAGGACCTTGTTTGGGTACATTATGAAATGAGTAGTTTACAGTGATGGAACAAGACGGGATTTGTCCCTCCAATATAAATGGAGTGAATATCTCTAGGCCAATCGGAGATTTGAATACTGGAAAAATGCATGGCCATGCTCAAACGGACTGTCCCGAGTCGTTTGGATTGTCAGTATCAAATCAGAGTCCGATGAACAAGATTAGGCTTTATAAGGATGACACTAATCTTGCCTTATGACTAATCGAGATATTGTGACAAAAGGATTATGAATACAGAGATTCCAGTACAAGTGGGAGATTGTTGGAATTGTGTCCAGTAATCTCGGTACTGTCTCTAGAAAGTAAGAGTATGTCAAAGATCAGACATAAGTCATATAATACTGGGGGTCATGATGGCTTGCTAGAGTCCGCTCATGATCTATAAGTCTTGGACTTATTGCCTTTATTATATGATCCCATATGGGTCACACGCCTAAGCTAACAGGAAATCGTGTAGGAACGGTTTAGCAGGAGTATGGTAAAAGTGCTAGGCATTTACTATACTTAGAGAGAATAAGAGGGTTTAGCCATTGTGCATCGATCGATGCATAAGGTGCAACGATCGATGCAATGCGCAAACACCGACGAGTTAATTGGTATTTGGGCCAAATGGCCCAAACGGAACAGGACGAGTTTTGTGTCATAAAACTCGAGTTTCAGACTGATTAACCCTAACACTTGAGCCGTCATCTCTCTCTCTCTCCCGGCGCCGGTTTCTCCAAGTGGCCTAGCAGCCTGCTTCCTGATTGGTGTGCGTGTGTGAATCTCTGGAGGAGTTATCACTCGGTGGCTCTCTGATCTCTGACCTGTTCTTCCTTTCCGCTGCACAAAACAGGTAAAAGGTGAGATCTACTTATGTTTCTATTCAAGAGAACCTAGATCTGGCATGTTTAGGATCAAGTAATCTGATGAATTGAATCAGGATTATCACGCAAGATCCTACAGAGCATCTGCAAGACGAGTCTGCAATCTGCTATGCGAGGCTAATGGATTATGCTGAGCAAGTGATACAGTTAGATGTATCTGACACGACTCTCACTACAAAAATTATGGGCATTGATAGCACATTATAATAGCACGGTTTTACGAAATGCTATTACAGAAAATGTGTTAAGATGGGATACTCTATTATAGCATTATATCAATGCTAAGCCTAAATTTTATTAAGCTGGAAACGAAATTGAGTTTTGGAGCCTTATTTTTAGGTATGAGCGCGAATACTTAGCGAAGTTTTGGTTTGGCAAAATTTTATACCCAATTTTTTTTAAGGGTTTTGGCTGAAATATTCTATTCTCTTCTTCATCATACCAAACCTTCTCTCTGGTCTCTCGTTTTCTTTATCCATTTCTACACACAAGACACTGTCTCTCCAGTCTCTGAGTTTTTCTCTTTCTCATCCTCTCTTCGTACTCCGTTTCTTATCCGACCCTCCACTGTCTTCTTTCTCCTCCGCTTCTTATTCCGATTCATCGTGTTTGAAGTGTGAAATGTTCTGCAAATTGGTAGATTTCGCGATTCGCCCCCAAGAGATTGTTTTTTAAGAAAACACAAAACAAAAAAAATCTGTCGCACCTTTAGTTGCAAATTGGTAGATTTCGTGGTTCGCCCCCAAGAGATTCAATCTTCCTTTCCCTAATACCTCTAGGTCTGCTCATCAGATTTGTTTTTTTATTCTTCCCCTTCCCCTCCTATAGCTCAGTGTTTGGTCGCAGCTGGTTTTACCAAGGATCGAATCTAAAAAGTTGATTGTTGTTTTTGTGCAGGGGGATTCTTCGATTGTTCTCCAATTTTGTTATGAGGCAATAGACTGCGGACGAATTTGATTGAGAAACCAGATTTAGGTTTAAGATTTGAAGCCTTGGTGATATTCAGTGATCGACGGAACCGGGACGTGTCTCCAGGGGAAGTACCGTTACTATATTCTTCCTAACTACACCTGCATATATGGTTTATTGGTCTTGTATATACATGTATTCTGCTGGTAATTTCAATTTTCGTTGAGCTGAAACTGGATGTTAATCTGATCAGGATGGAGGAAAAGTGCAGCAACTTGTAATCGGAGGATAAAGTCCTACGACAACAGGCTGTGTCCATGGTACCGAATAAGTTTCTTTCTGGCCACTCCCGGTCCATTTTACAGGTAAATTAGGACACTAACTTAAATATGAACCGTATGTACCTTTTTGTTGCTTGTCTAAAGATGATGAATTAACATTTGTATAATAATAATAATAGAGAGGTTCAGAAGGTGGTCATCTAGCAGTGGATACAAGGTCAACCTTGGTGATTATATTTGCCATTGATTTGAGTAGATTTACCAATTCAGTTTTTGTTTCTAATAAAAACGATAAACTTAAATGTATTCTTCATTAATTAAACTGAAAGTATGTACAAGTGTATTTATACTATCCAACTCTACTCTCTCTGTACACTATACAAGTATAAGAAGCTATACAAAATGAAATATGTACAATGTACACTTAATAGTCCCCCTCAAGATGACGTTAAGATGTTAATCAAACCCATCTTGGACATAAACTTCTGGAAGAGAGTCGGATAGAGAGCTTTGGTGAAAGGATCAGCCAGTTGATTTTCAGTCCGGACATGAAGCGTTTTCAGTTCACCTGCTTCAAGTTTCTCACGAATAGAATGACAATCCTTTTCAATATGTTTAGTTCTCTCGTGAAAAACTGGATTCTTGGCAATGTGGAGAGCTGCAGTGCTGTCGCAGTATAGAACTGGAGTTGCCGGAGAAGAGATGCAGAGATCATTGATCATCCGAGAAAGCCAGACTACTTCTTTAGCCGTGATTGACATGGCCCTGTATTCAGCTTCTGCAGAGGATAGGGAGACAACATCTTGCTTCTTAGATATCCAGGAAACAAGAGAGTCACCAATGAAGATACAAAATCCCGTAACTGATCTTCTTGTGTCAGGACATTGAGCCCAGTCAGAATCACAAAAATCTTTGATGTGGAAATCATCATCAGCAGGGTAGAATAATCCTTGCCCAATATTACCTTTAAGATAGTGTAGAACTTTATAAGCAGCTTTAAGGTGTGGTTGGCGAGGAGAAGAAGTGAACTGACACAGTTTGTTAACAGCAAAACAGATATCAGGACGGGTAATGGTGAGATACATGAGTTTCCCAACCAACCGTCTGTAAGGTTCTGCGTCAGGGAGTTTCTCGCCAGTTTCAGCATCAATTTGGATACTGGGATCCATGGGAATCGAAGAAGGCTTACAACCAAGAAGACCAGCATCAGTCAACATTTCAAGAACATACTTGTGCTGGCATATAGAGATTCCCATTGTGGTCCTTGCAATCTCAAGGCCTAAGAAATATTTGGGTTGGCCCAAATCTCGAAGTTTAAAACAATGCTGAAGCTGAGAGATAAATGTGTAGACATCAGGTTCATGAGAGCTAGCAATGATGATGTCGTCGACATAAACCAAGACCAAAAGGTACTTGTTAGCAGCAGAACAGAGAAACAAGGTATGATCACCATTGATTTTCTCAAAACCAAGTCTAATCAAGGTACTTGAGAATTTGAGAAACCATTGCCTAGAAGCCTGTTTCAAACCATAGATGGATTTCTTCAACTTCAGAACTGCATTAGATGGGAGTTTGTCCCCCTTTCTTGTTGCATACCCTGGAGGAAGAGTCATATATATTTGTTCAGTCAATTCTCCATTGAGGAAGGCATTGGAAATATCAAGTTGATGAAGAAACCATTTCTTCTTAGCTGCAAGGGCAAAGATAGTTTTGACAGTAACCATCTTAGCCACTGGAGAGAATGTGTCGATGTAGTCAACCCCTTCTTGCTGAGTGTAGCCTTTATCAACAAGGCGAGTTTTATATCTTTCCAAACTACCATCAGCATGAAGTTTGAGTTTAAAAACCCATTTACATCCAACAGGTTTCTTTCCTTCAGGTAAAGAACAAATGTCACAAGTATCAAGGCCTTCTAGAGATTCAAACTCCTCAGTCATAGAATTGCACCATTCCTTGGATTTATTTGCTTCAGTAAAAGTGTGGGGAGCAGAAACGAGAATGGTGTTGATAAAAGAAAAATGAAAAGAAGACAGCTTATCATAAGATAGATAAGCTGCAAGAGGATATAAAGAATGAGAAGATTGGCACAGATAGTCCTGCAAATAAGAAGGTTGCTTACGGACACGATGAGACACAGTTGCCAAAGGCAAGCCTGTATCAGACGGTGATGTTGCCAAGGGCGATGTATCACCAGGAGATGGATTCACAGAGTGTGAACTATCATCAGGAGAATTTGCAGGACTTGGAAAGAAAGCCTTTGTTGTATCAGAAAGAGAGGAACTAGCAAAGGGAAAAATGTTTTCATGGAATATGACATGCCTGGAAATGGAAATGCTATTAGACTCAAGATCAAGTAATCTGTACCCCTTATAGCCTGAAGGATAACCTATGAAGATGCAAGCTTTTGCTCTCGGCTCAAACTTCAGTCTACCTTTAGGAGAGGTACTTTTGTAACAAAGACATCCAAAACTTTTCAAGAAATGATAGTCAGGAGGTTTATGCATAAGCAACTCATATGGAGATTTGTTATTGAGGTTTGGAGTGGGTAAGCGGTTGATAAGAAACACAGAGGTTAAGACACACTCTCCCCAATAAGAAAGAGGAAGATTGGATTGAAAAAGGAGAGCTCTAGCAACATTTAAAATGTGCTGATGCTTTCTCTCTACAACAGAATTCTGTTGAGGAGTTTCAGGGCATGAATGAAAAGGAAGAATGCCCTTGGTTTTGAAAAAATTCTCAAAAGACAACTCAAGAGAATTATCAGACCTAACAGACTTGACTGTTTTAGTAAATTGATTTTCTATCAAAGTAATGAATTCAGGAAACACAGTCAAGACATCAGATTTTAATTTCAGCAAGTAAATCCAAGTAGCACGGGTGTGATCATCAACAATGGTCAGGAAATACTTAAAACCAGTATGAGTAACTTCAGAGAAGGGCCCCCAAACGTCAATATGAACTAGATCAAAAGGTTCTTTACTCATATTATGCTCAGATGGAAATGATAAACGTTTTTGTTTAGCTTGGTGACATACATGACAATGAAAAGAATTATTATGTTTAGATTTACTCAGAGACAAGTGATCAGAAAGTAAATCAAGTCTAGACATTGATGGATGACCTAAACGAGTATGCCAAGTAGTAGAATCTATGACAGATCAAGCTATTTGATTCTGAGCATAAGTAGTAGCAGGAATTAAAGAACCTGAATCAAGAACATAAAGGTTGCATACTTCTCTACCCTTGCCAATCATCAATTCCCGAGTAAGATCCTGGATAAAGCAAGCAGAAGAAGTGAAACCAACCATGGAATTAGTATCCTTAGTTAAAGCACTAACACTCATAAGATTGAAACGAAAGTCAGGAACAAACAAAACATTGTTCAGAATTATGTTCTTGCTAAGTGTAATGGGACCTATTCCAACAATGCTCACTGAGTTACCAGTTGGAAGAGTAACAAAAGTATTGGAGAGAGGTTTTAGATGAGAGAAAATGGATTTATTGTGACACACATGATGAGTTGCCCCAGAGTCAATTACCCATGAATCACTTGAGACTAAAGCATGTCCAGAGGAAAGTAAGAAAGGCATGCCAGTGAGTGAAAAAAAAGTATATAGGGGTAAGAAAGTACCAGACGCTTTAGAAGCGGATGGTACAGCTGAAGGTGAAGCAAGAATTCCATCATGTGGTGGTGAAACACTCTGACTGTGAAGTTGTGAACAGAAGTAAGCAATGAACTGTTGCATTTGCTCTGGTGATAGAGAGTTAGGAACCTGAGAAGCTGGAGTAGCACCAACAGATCCAACAATAGATTGAGCAACTTGATCACTGTGATTACTCTCTTGGACTGAAGGAGTCTGGCCACTCAAACTCATGTTAGCAGAAACAGGTGCATTTTGTTTTGGTTGATATCCTTTCTGTTGATATCCCTTTCCCTTTGGCTTCATACCAGGTGGATATCCATGGATTTTGTAGCACCTATCAACTACATGGCCTGCCATACCACAGTGGGTACACATTGGACGAGATTTCGAGTTATTGCCATATGAGTTTGAGGAAACCTGAAAAGCATATGGATCAACACCACTTTGAGAAGAAACTCTTGTTGAGCGTTGACTATCGTCTTGATCAAGAATGTTGTACACTTCAGAAAGAGATGGTAGACTTTTCTTCATGAGGATTTGACTGCGGATATGATCATAACTGTCATTAAGCCCCATCAGAAAATCTATCACTCTGTTGTTGTCATTCTGAATCAGAAGTTCTTCAACAGTTCTACCAGGAACTTGTAAGCTAGTCAACTCTTCCCATAGTGATTGCATTTGAGTATGATAAGAAGATAAATCCATACTCCCTTGTCGCAGAGAATGTATCTGATGTCTGAGCTTGTAGAGTCGTGGCAAATTGGATTTGTGAAATCTCGTGTGAAGATCCTTCCAAATATCTGAAGCAGCTTTGAAATAAAGCACACTAGTGTAGATCTTTTTCGAGACACAGTTAAGAAGCCATGATTTCACCATACTGTTGCAACGACACCAGATTTTATAATAAGGATCATTCTCAGACGGCTTTGCTATCGATCCATCTATAAAGCCTATCTTATTCTTCGCCTCTAAGCTAGTAGTCATAGCAATTATCCAGATTCCATAGTTTGTTCCATCTAGAGGTTCAACAGTCAAGACTAGTCCTGGATGATCCGAATTAAGTAGATGATAAGGACTGTGGATGTTATCAGGAGAGTCTGATACCTCGAAGTGAGATGAAAAACGATGCGGAGTGTGGATGATCTTCGCTCGATCATTGGATCCAGATCCAGTAGAGTGTTGGTTGGATCTTTGAGCATTATCGCGAGGTGGAGATGAATCAATATCATCTTGAATCGGAGATGAAATCCGGTATTTAGAAGCGCATTTTCGTTTTCCCATGGTTAATTGAAGAATACTTCGATTCGAAGAAGATCAGAAGAAATCGAAGGTGATTATGACCAAGAGAATCGAAAAAATGAACGAGAAGGTGATTATCGGAGATCGGAGTGAGCGGAAGAAAATGTGGAGACAGAATCGAAGATTGAAGACGAGAAAAAGAAGATCGATCAGCTGGAAAAGCTAGATTCGATTGATGAAGAATGGAGTTTATCGAAGAAGGATCATCGAGAGTTAAGCTCTTGCTCTGATACCATAATAGAAACGATAAACTTAAATGTATTCTTCATTAATTAAACTGAAAGTATGTACAAGTGTATTGATACTATCCAACTCTACTCTCTCTGTACACTATACAAGTATAAGAAGCTATACAAAATGAAATATGTACAATGTACACTTAATAGTTTCAACTTCAGCTTTTGGATTACTCCTCGAATCAGAGTCTTTTTGTGCTATATTCTCTGTTAATCGAAGTGTTTGCTTCTCAAATTTAATGTTAAAGAGATTTTTTTTCCAGGATTCAATGTGGAGACATTGACTCCGGCTTCCATCTAACCTCGTACATTTGTCCTTTTTGGATTCAAAGTTTTAATTTTTCAATACTAGCATCGACTTACTCTAGTTACTCATCTTTATTTGGGTTTTGTTTTATTTTGATAGGGTTGGAAAGCAATTGGTGAACATCTCATCATTCATGGTGACTTGATTCACAGAAACACATCGACTTTGCTCTTACCAGTCCCTTCGGTGGTGGCCTTTTAGGGGTTAAATCTTGAACCTTTCTCTTCTCTGTGTTTTATAATCGCAAATCATCTTTTTAACGGAACTGAGAACAAAGATTTATTGATGTTGATCTGTAGTCATGGATCCTAACAATATTCTTCGTTATTAAAAGTAATAAGCTTTTGATTTAAACGAGACTTGAAAGAAGAAACCGATTGTGATTGGTTTTTGTTCTAATTGTTTATGGTTTCAAAACTTCTGCAGCTTCAACATTGAACACATTGTTCACCAGTATGCATTCTCCAGCCACAGTTAACACAATGGACTGCATCAGCTGGTGATACTTGTGGCCAGAATTGGAGAGGCGTAACTTGCTCAGGAACACAAGTTACTCAAATGTTAGTGATTTTGTTTATATTGAATTCTCGTTTTATGTAACTTTAAATAATATTGTTAACATAAAATTTCTTATATATGCTTTTGCAGAAAGTTATCAAGTCTTGAGCTCTCTCGAACATTTGGATACATGCTTGATAGATTGAATAGGAGGGCTCTTCACCGGCTCTAATAGACGTCGAGACAAGTCAATCGACTACACTTTGTCTCCTCTTCAGGTTAAAATCATCACCAAGTTTCATATACCAATTCATATATAAAGTTAAGACATTAATTAGATATAGTTTACAACATTTTTGGACTTGTAATCAATCATATATAGGAGGAAAGACTTCAACGGATGCAAGATCGTTTACTTGTACCTTTTGACGAGACACGTCTTGACCATGAGGTAAGTGAATTGGTCTTATTCTTCATATGTTGTTAATGCTATAAGCATTTTGTGAAATGTATTGTGTGATCAATGGCAGGAATCACTTAAAGCATTATGGAATGCTGCATTTCCGAATGTTAGTCTTAGAAGCTTAGTAACAGACTGGCCTGAGGAGAAGCACGAGATGCTGAGGGTGCTGAGGAGAAAAGCTGGAAAAGCTGACTTGCAACAACTAACAATATTCCGAAGGAGAAGATTTCTCTGCAATGGTCTGATGTCTCCATGTTATTTTAAGACTTGACAGGCAAGATGTTTAGTTTAAGACTTAGTATTAAATTAGTCATGTTTTGGTAATGATATTTATATAAGACATATTCTGAAATATTAATAAAAATCATATTTTGAATTAAATTTTAAATATTTTTTTATTTAAACCAAATTGATCATAAGCTATAAATAATGCTATAAATAACATATATACAAATGCTATCATAATGTATATCAATAATAGCAAGGGGAAAATCTCGCTATCATATGTGAACGATATTATAGTACGGACGAAAACGCTATCACATATGGCTGACCTATTATAGCTGGGGCAGACATAGCCATTTCAAAAACGCTATTACAGTGAACAATATTATAGCACAAACAAAAAACGCTATCATATATAACCGACCTATTATAGCTGGGGCAGACATAGCATTTTCAAAAACGCTATCAATCACGTACGATAGCGTTTTTCGTGAGATAAGAATAGACATTTTTCTTGTAGTGTCTGCATCGATCGACACCGTTAGTGCATCGATCGTTGCAGGTCGACAGTGATTGGGCAGAGGAAAAAGCCCCGAAAATTGAGCTGAAACAACTTCCATCCGGGCTAAGGTACGCATTTCTTGGACCTAATTCAACATATCCAGTGATTGTTAATGCTAGTTTGAACAACGCAGGTCTCACTTTACTGCTAAGCAAGCTGCGCAAGCATCGCAAGGCTCTTGGCTATTCTCTTGATGACATTTCAGGTATTTCTCCGGAGCTGTGTATGCATCGGATACATCTTAAGGATGAGTCTAAGACATCTGCTGAGCATCATAGGAGGCTGAATCCTAATCTTAAGGATGTGGTAAAGAAGGAGATCATGAAGCTCCTAGATGCTGGGATCATCTATCCGATTTCAGACAGTGATTGGGTTAGTCCAGTCCATGTAGTGCCTAAGATAGGTGGAGTTACAGTAGTGAAGAATGAGAAGAACGAGCTGATTCCTACAAGGACTGTGACTGGACATCGGATATGCATAGATTACAGGAAGCTCAATGCTGCGACAAGGAAGGATCATTTCCCTTTACCTTTCATTGATCAGATGCTGGAGAGGTTAGCAAATCACCCTTACTATTGCTTCCTCGATGAATATTCAGGATTCTTCCAGATTCTCATCCATCTAGAGGATCAGGGAAAGACTACCTTTACTTGTCCATAGGGCACATTTGCGTACCGCAGGATGCCTTTTGGACTTTGTAATGCACCAGCCACCTTCCAGAGATGCATGATGTCCATATTTACTGATATGATTGAGGACTTTACAGAGGTGTTTATGGATGACTTTTCAGTCTACGGGTCATCTTATAATGAGTGCTTGGATAATATGTGCAAAGTTCTAGCTAGATGTGAGGAGAAGCACTTGGTTCTTAATTGGGAGAAGTGTCATTTCATGGTAAGAGATGGCATTGTTCTTGGACATAGAGTGTCTGAAGCAGGGATCGAAGTAGACCGCGCTAAGATTGAGTTCATGACCATCCTTCAGGCGCCTGATTCTGTGAAGTCTGTGAGAAGCTTTCTTGGACATGCTGGTTTCTATAGACGGTTCATCAAGGATTTTAGTAAGATTGCTAGACCACTAACTGCTTTGCTGTGTAAGGATACCAAGTTTGAGTTCACTGCAGATTGTCAGACTGCATTTGAACAGATCAAGCAAGCATTAGTGAGTACTCCTATAGTTCAGCCACCAGATTGGGATTTACCTTTTGAGGTAATGTGCGACGCAAGTGATTATGCTGTAGGAGCTGTTCTGGGACAGAAGAATGACAGAAAGCTTCATGCTATTTACTAAGCCAGCAGGACACTAGACGATGCGCAAAGAAACTATGTCACTAGAGAGAAGGAGTGTTGGCTGTTGTCTTTGCATTTGAGAAGTTTTGCCCCTATCTTGTTTGTTCCAAAGTGATTGTGCACACTGATCATTCAGCTCTAAAGTATCTGATGCAGAAGAAGGATGCTAAGACAAGATTGTTGAGATGGATTTTGTTGCTTCGGGAGTTTGACATTGAAGTAATGGACAAGAAAGGAGTTGAAAATGGAGTTGCTGACCATCTGTCAAGAATTCTGGTTGAGGAAGACGTGCCCATTAATGATTTCTTGCCTGAGGAGAACTTCAATATGATCGGGACAGTATTTCAGATGGATTTGGACATGAAGTTGCAGAACTGTCGGATTAATCGCATTGCGTCGATCGGTGCTACATTTGTGACGATCGATGCATGTGACGAGGACGCAACGGTCGATGCTGCCCTGTGCGACAATCGTTGCTGTGCGAATACGAACCCAGAACCTTTTAAGGTTAAAATTGGACAAGCGTATTTTTCTTTGTAAGGGTTATCCGACTAGGACATTGAACACATCACTCCAATGGTATTATGATCTTCGCACTCCAAAGGAATGGCTACATGACACGGTCAGTGTCACTCCAATGGTTGTGAATTAAGGATTTGATTCCAGTATGGATGTATATTCAGACTTCTTATGAAGTCTGGTTGTATATTTATACTTCCCAATCTGGTTGTATTTTCAGACTTCCAAAGAAATATAGCCAGACTTCCGCAGAAGTCTGGTTGTATATTCAGACTTCTGAAGCTGTCTGGTTGTGTTTTATTCTCTTATATTAACACAGTCTTGTCTTGATGCAGCAAATTGATGCCAGGATTGATCTGCTAAGGCTTCGTCAACAGAGCCATCCGGAATGGTTCAGGAGCGAGAGGATATGCTTCATTGACACACTCCTTCAAGCATTGTGGCGTCAACACTATCCAAATTTTATTAAGAGCGGTGCAGAAGAGAATAGTTCTGCCTTCACTAGAAGGCTTCCTCCTGGTGTTTGGGATTACTATACTGGTCATCTACCCGTATTCTGTAAATCACTGAAGTCTTGGGGGCTGGAAATTTATTATATCTACACCACACTGCACATTGGAAAAAATCATTGGGTAGCAATTATGATTTCTATCCCGGATAGGCACGTAATAGTCTGGGACAACATCCTTAATGAGAAAACTGATGAGTTGGTCGGAGCGGCAATGACACCAATCTGTAAGATGTTTCCTTATGTGTTGCACATCTTGGCCCCAGCTGATGATGTGAGCAAGATCTTCCCCACAATGACCAAACATGTGACTGTGGAGTGTTCTGCTTGAAGTTCATCGAGTTCCATTCACTTGGAATGGTGTTTCCAATGTATCTTTGTGATAGGAACACCAAGCAAATCAGGGACAGGCTAGCTTATGACATAATGTTTGAACTCGGGCTAACAAGTGTAGAAGAATGTACCGAGTATGCATTGCTAGACACCTACGGTGAGAAATAGACTTATGATATCTTTTGGATTCCCAAACAATGGATTTCTTGCATATATTTATCTTTTGTAGGTGTAAGAAAAACAAATCTATCTTTTGGCCTACTTTTGTGCTTGTTTAGTTATGTAACAAACTTAAGCACTAGTCCTAGTTATGTTTATTACTACGCTTGATGAAACAGAACCCAAACAATTGAGACAAGTTTCAATATCAGACTTCTGAAATACATCCACTACTACGTCAGACTTCAGTGAACCTTAAAAAATATTAGACTTCAACCAGTTATTCATTAAAATATATCACTTCATTAAACCCTAGAACTTATCAGACTTCACTGAACACGAACACATATCAGACTTCAACAAACCCTAAATCACATAAGAATTCAACCATTTTTAGTCAGTCTCAGGGTGTGGACAATTAGGTTGTTTGTGGCCTGGTTATCTTCAATTCAAACAGCAATATTGCTTGTGTAGTTTCTGCGATTTACTGCCCTTCGTCTTAGCGATTTCTAGCATAGATTTCTACCTCGACTTCTTTTGTCTTCCAGGCTTCCGCCACTCTTCTGGCGGAAGGACACGCACGGTGTCATGACCAGTTGTGCCAGTTAAATTTTTTGGTAAGATGTTGCGCGAGTATGCAGCGTACAAATAGTCCGTTCTGTAAGATGGACATACAAGGGTAGAAATGTGTAGCTAAAGTTCCGGTGCAGCGCATATGGCATGTGAGCAAGGTATCTTTCGTAATCCCAAACACCACATTCACACTTCTGATGTTCCAAATCGAGAACACAATCCCTATGTCCTCCCTTAACAACGAACTGATATGTATCTATGTGTTCTGCTGTCATCATATTTGCATAATATTCACGAGTAACCAGTAAATATTCAACTCCTCGGCTAAATGTTGTTGAGAGACTCATTGCATCTAGCCCCCTTTTACAAAACCATATCCCTAGTTTCTCTTGTATAAACTCTAAAAGTAATGATATGGGATATCTTTTTGCCTTCTTAACTACAGAGTTTATAGATTCACCAATGTTGCTCGTCTTTATGTTGTACATATCTCCAACAATTTTAAAGAGGTTTACACAAGTAAGAACTAGAAAGTATTAAGATAAATAATACGCTTTCAGACTTCTCATGTCGTCTGGTAAATAATCAGACAGCAGGAGAAGTCTGATAATAATATCAGACATCACTAGAAGTCTGCGTAGAAATATTAAGTCTGACACTTATGTTTCAAACTTCTTCGGAAGTCTGGTAAATAATCAAAAGCAGGAGAAGTCTGATAATAATATCAAACATCAATAGAAGTCGGAGAAGAAAATATTAAGTCTGACACTTATTGTCATACCGCACAAGTACATGTCTCCGCCGAAATGCACATGTGACCATAGACTCACATCCGCCTCCTCCAGGTAATCAACAAGTTCAGGATTTACTGCTCGTAAGGAAACCATGTTTTGGTCAAAATCGTAAATCGTATATGCGTAAGCCGCATTTTTCACCAAGTACAGAAGATGTTTTCTCCTGAACTTCGTAACTATGTTATTTTTTTGATGTTAATAGCATATCTCTCGTTGTGCCCAGGGGAAAAATGCTTCACACGCATTCTTGATCGACTCGCATCTATCCGAGACTATGACCAAAGGATATTGGTCTGAAATGCATTCTTTCAGCTTGGTGAAAAATCATTCCCACGAGTCATCATTCTCAGAATCTACAATTCTGAAAGCCAACATAAATATTTGAAAATTTCCGTCTTGTGCGGCCGCCACTAGCATAACACCACCATACTTTCTATTAAGATGAGTACTATCCACCACAATGACTCTAAGAAACGTAAACCCATATATGGAAGCTCCAAATGCTATAAATAGATATTTAAATATATTCTTCTCATCTAGTTCAAGAGCAGTTAGTGTTCCGGGGTTGGTTTGCCAGATTCCATGCAAAAAGAAGGCTGTCTCTCGTACCCATCTTACGATGCTCCTCTCACAATCTCTTGAGCATGTAACAATGCTCTGTATGCGGTTCTGTAGCTCATCCTAATCCCAAACTGCTTCTTCATTGATACTTTGACATGCTTTGGTGTTATCCCCTCAATTATACCAAAACATTCAGTAAACAACCAACCAATATAAACTGGAGTATAACGTTTGCGCGTAGACATCCGGTCCACCACCGAACATGTATGGGTTTTTGAATAGATTATCACCCAATACTTTTTTGGTTCGCTCTTCACACATGCTCGAAGCATCTATTTGCATCCTTCCACACGACATTTAGTAACAAAACATGTCTTGTCAGACTTCTCTGTCGTGAATGTGAATTTCTTCATTATCGCCGCCAAACGTAGCTCTGATATTAGGTATTTCTTACCCTCGGACAAGTCCCTTTTTCCAACACACCGATTACTCGTACCCTCCATCTCATATTTCATATAATCTTCATCTTCTTCCACATCTACATCTTCATGTTTCACTTTACCATATAGGGTATAATCAGCATCGTCATGGTAAGCCTCATCGTGTTTCTTGAAAACATTTTCAGGCACATCCAATTTACCAACACCATCATTACCACCACCACCACAAACAGAATCATCCGAGGCTGAGTCCACATCTTCCTCATTTCAGACTTCTTCTTTGTCATCTTCGTCTACATCTTCAGCTTCATATTTTTCATCATGATTCACCGTATCTTCATCTTCCATACCGGATCTGCTCGAGACACAAAGATGGATTAAATGCGCATTAGATAACTCGACAAAGCTCCTTACTTGCCTATCATTTGTGACATAAACCGGAGGGTTATCCGGATACATTTGTTTCAAGAGTGCTTCCGGCAATGGATATGATAACTCCACCAGCTCGGTTTTCTTGTCCAGCATATAATCATCTTGTACCATCTCAACAAGTTCTTGATGTGTAGAAACATCACGCAAAGTGATAAACCGCCCTCCTTTGAGCTTATCAACCCCAAAATGTCAAATCTGGTCTCTCACAACCCATTCACCAAAATTAACAGGTAACTGAACCATTATCTGCATAAACAAACATGTATAAACCACATTAGAGATCTTTTGGGAAAAGCCAGACTTCTTTGCGAAGTCTGATGCTATTAGCTACATTGCCATTATTATTCCAAAATTGATTTAAGAATAATTACCATATATAAGAATATAAAACTCACGCAGAAGAAATATAGAAAACTAACACACATTTATAAAAATTAAAATTAACGAAATTAATCACAGATATACAATAAAATGCATTTTAAAAGTTTTTAACATTTCAGACGTCTATAGAAGTCTGATTGTAGTACTACCAGACTTCTATGGCAGTCTAAAAAAGAGGGTATGTCTGAAATCCATCAGACAGCGTACGCAGACTGCTTTGGAAATTTTTGAACTTTTTGTCAGACAGCTTGTGAAGTCTGAGAAAAAGGGTAGTTTTGCAATTGAATTTGAATTGACAGACTTCTCCGGGAAGTCTGATAATGTTCAGACTTCTTGGAGAAGTCTGACAAAAAGTAGATGGTAGTTTTGCAATGTGTTTTGAAATGTCAGACTTCTCCAAGAAGTCTGATAATTTTCAGACTTCTTATGCTTTATGATAAGAATTCCAGGCAGCGAGGGAAGTCTGATAAAAAACATCGCATTTTCGGTTTTTATCCAGCGTTGACCAAAATTCAATTTTTTCAGAAGTCTATAGCCGCTGGCAAAAGTTTAGAATTTGAGATGTATATAGCTGTCTGATAGTTTTTTCCTTATTTTAAGACAGATTTAGAATTCTGACGATTTTTTCGCTTATTCTGGTCAACATCTTAAAATCGGTCAATTTCTTGTCAAACTACATCAGAAGTCTTACTAAAAAATCAAATTTGAATCAATTGCAAAACTACCCTTTTCTTATTTATACTTCTTGCTGAAGTCTGATATTTTTTTTTGCAAAGGAATTTTACAGACTTCTATGGAGGTCTGACAATTGAAAGTCAATTGCAAAACTACCCTCACGTTGACCATATTGAAGTTTACGAAAAAATTAGACTTAAACGGTAGCCTCAGATTACAATTCAGATCTGAAATCGACGATATGAAAAAAATTCTTACCAATGTCCGTTTTCAGTTTGTTTTTAGCGGAAACCCGAAATCCGAGACATTTTTTCTTGTTTTTATAAGATGTATATAGCTGTCTGATAGTTTTTTCCTTATTTTAAGACAGATTTAGAATTCTGACGATTTTTTCGCTTATTCTGGTCAACATCTTAAAATCGGTCAATTTCTTGTCAAACTACATCAGAAGTCTTACTAAAAAATCAAATTTGAATCAATTGCAAAACTACCCTTTTCTTATTTATACTTCTTGCTGAAGTCTGATATTTTTTTTTGCAAAGGAATTTTACAGACTTCTATGGAGGTCTGACAATTGAAAGTCAATTGCAAAACTACCCTCACGTTGACCATATTGAAGTTTACGAAAAAATTAGACTTAAACGGTAGCCTCAGATTACAATTCAGATCTGAAATCGACGATATGAAAAAATTCTTACCAATGTCCGTTTTCAGTTTGTTTTTAGCGGAAACCCGAAATCCGAGACATTTTTTCTTGTTTTTATAAGATGATAAACGATTTTGCTACTTTTGAATCAAAAAAATCAAGGGGAAAAGGGAGAAATCGGTCAGGATAACGTCCGAGCTCTATTCTTGAGCTATATTTGAGCTTTAATGGTGGAAAAACGAGTTGGATTACACATTAACTCGTCGGCGATGGTGGTTGTCATGGTTTTTGAGCATTCATGGCGATGACATTTTCGTGAATATCCAAAATAATTTTGGGTCCTTTTGTCTTTTAATTAAAGTATCAACTTCATATGAAGTATGACGATGGCATTCCCGTGAATACCCAGATTAGTAAGGGGATAAATAGCGAAGGAGAGGAAGGAGAAGGCCGAGGCTAGTTTCAGGGTTGACTTCAATTTTGGGGCATTTTCGCAATTATCCCAATAAATATGTTATACATTTTATTATTCAAAATATGTTATACATAATATGATATTATACTTATGTTTAATATATGTAAAAGAAAAGGTAAAATGGTGGACAAAAATATAAACACTGAGAAAGGGTTCATAGTTTTCCAATAAAGACTACTAAAACAAAAATATTACTCAAATAATAAAATATCAAATGATATTGTAGATTTTTGTTGAAATTATATTGTTTTTACTTTATAAACCATATAATTTATGTATATATAGTCGTATATACATTTGCATTAGGACATTTAGTCTTATTATGCCCTTCATTCTTACAGTTGGAGCATGCACATAACCATGTCGGGTTAGCTTATACTTGTTAGACGAAGACTTATGAGGAGATTTTATTCTTGCATGATCATGTGGCCGTCCACGGTTAAACCGAGATGGTGGTGGTAAAATAGGTAATCGACCTAAGCGTCACCACTATTTCATCCTTTAGATTGGACTCATCTCCTTATCATAAAACTGACGCCACTTTGTCGTGAGATAGTAACCGGAAACATAGTCATTTACATTGAGCCTTGTTGATGTGATGACACACATAATATGCATACAAGGTATGTCATTCAACTGCCAATAGCCACAACCACATGTTTTCTCATCCATCTCGACTCAGTATGCATCCCCATGATAATCAACCTCATGTGAATCTCAGTGGTCAAGTACCTTTTACACTCCTTAGCCTTATGTCGATTACGATATATCTCACAGTCAGCTCTTGGTGTGAACATCTTCTTCCATCTTGAAGTTAAAATTTTCGTCTTTGCATTTTTCTCCATACATTTTCTCCTTACATCAGTCGAAAAATCAAACAATGGTTTCTCCCTTGACTCCCTAATGTTTCTGTTTAAAGACTCTGAGAGCTTGTTGAGATTATCATTACAACATGATCACAATTTGAAGAAACATCGATCCCATGTTGTAGGTTCAATGTGTTGGAGTGAATCATATGCACCTTGGTTATACTTCTTGAGTGCTTCTAAGTTATCTTCAAACGTCTCCTTCGTGTAACTCCTCACAATTTTCCATAACATACGCTCCAGCCCGATATCCTAGTTAGTCTTTTTCAGTTTTGAAGAATGTGCCTAGCACACATTCTATGCTCGGCTTGTGGAAGCTCAGCATGAACCGGGTTAAGTATTCTTTGTGTAAGTTACGGTAAGTTCAATATATTGAAAGTAAAAGTCGATTTCGGTTCGTACCTTATGTTTATCCGAGATGGTGGTGAAGTATGTTCCATCTTCAAGACCTAAGTCTATATTCAATAGCCTCACAAATCACATCCATTTATCTTCATCCTCAAACTCTATTACAACCCATGCTATAGAAAATATCCTATTATCACCATCTCTTCCAACTGCACCTAACATTTGTCCTTTGATGTTTCACTTCATAAATCCAACATCTAAACCAATAATAGGCCTACAAGATTGCTTGCAAGCAGATTTGATCGTGTGAAAACATACATATCGACGGTATAATCTTTGCAAGCTTCCGGGGACTTACCGAGTATTGTCTCAATCTCTATAGTTGAACCAGGATTAGAAGTTTGAATTTCCCTTTGATAGTCACATATTCTAGCAAACTATGCTTCGTTTTTGGCTTTCCTCCTATATTTGAGAAAATTATTGGCTCTTCTACACTAATGTATAGACACAATCATGTTGTATTCTTGCTTGATTTCATCTACCATTTCCTAAGAATTTATTTTAGGATTACACCTAAGTCGTTCCTCATACAACTGAGCTATGCTACCACTCTTCAAAATCTTTGTGTAACCCGTTCTAATACATACATGCTCATCCCCGAAAACCTTGACCATCAGCTTGTTTTTCTCCTCTCAAATGAACAATAAACTCTCCATGGACACTTTTCTTCAGTGTGTTGTGTGCACTTCGCTCCTAGCTTGTCAACTGGAGACTTTTATATTGTGATATCATACTTTGTCTTCAATGAATACCTTAGAAATGCATACTTAAACTAATCAGCATTGTTAAACATCTCCCAAACGCAAGAATCTCATTGCACTAGTAAAAATATACCGTATAGCCACGTTTTAGTCACGATAAATCGTGGCTATTTTATAATTAGTCACGAATTAGTCACGATTTGTTACGTGACAAATAAACGTGGCTAAATCGTGTCCAAACGTGGCAGTTAGTCACGTTTTGGTCACGATATATAGCGTGACTTATTATAGCCACGTTTTGTCACGAACTAATCGTGGAAAACCTATACACGTAAAATATCGTGGCTAAATCATGTCTAATTAGTCACGATTTAGCCACGTTTATTTCGTGGCCAAGGTCTGTCTAATCAAAATTTTACAAACCTTATCCTCTAAACCCTAAACCCTAAATCCTAAACCATTATCATATTATAAACCATATTATAATCATAAATTATTAAATCAAAATATAAACATTAATTATAAAAATAATTATTATTTATAAATCTAAAATTTTCAAACTATACCCTCCAAACCCTAAACTCTAAACTATTACCATACAATAAATCACACTCTTAATCAGAAACTATTAAATCAAAATATAAACATTAATTATAAAATAAATTATTATTTTCAAATCTAAAATTTCAAACCTTAATTTAGAACTTTACACTCTAAACCATATACCCTAACAAACCCTATACCCTAAACACAACCCATTAAACCCTATACACTAAACCATTATCATACTCTAAACCTAACTCTTCTATAAACTATAAAATCAAAATATAAATTAATTATATATACAAAACTAATATCTAAAATATATAGTATAAACAAAACTATATATAACTAACACATAAAACCCTAAACCCTAAACAAACCCTAAAACTCTAGAGTATAAAAAATCAAAATATAAAAACTATATTCTTTAAACCACAATCACTCTAAACATTAATCTCAATCATAAACTATAAAATCAAAATATAAAAACTAATTATATATACATAAAACTAATATTAAACATTTACATATGTAGTTTACATTAAAAAATAAAACTTTAAACCCTAAAATCCTAAACATCAACACATTAAACCATATATCATAAACCATAATCATACTTAAAATCTTACTCTTAATCATAAATTATAAATTTAAAAGTTAAAAATTAATTATGTATACACAAAACTAATATTCTAGTATAACTCTAAACCATAAATAAACATGAACCCAAATAAACCCTAAACCCTAAATAAACCCTAAACCCTAAAATCATAAATTTAATAACTAAACTCCAACACTAATTATATATATACAACTAAGAAAAACACTAAACCTTCGAGATACCCTTTTAAACCCTAAATACACCTTAAAACCCTAAAGTATTAACAAAAAAATTATTAACTAAAACTTCAATGACTATAATGTATATAAAATTAAGACTCAATATTTGTAAAAATAATTTTATTTTTCATTTTCTTAATCTCAAATTATAAATTTTCAACTGTAAATAGATAATTTAATTATTATATATAATCAATACTCTTAAAAATCAAAATTTATCAACTTTAAATCTAAACAAAATCAATATAAAATACATTACTACAAATGATAAAACTTATTAAAAAAACAAAATATGACAAAAGTTGATAAGAAAATAAAAGTAATAAAAGATTACAATCTCCACTCTTGATTTAATCTAATGGATCAAAATAATCAGTTTAATGTACAAAACACAAAACAATTCTATTGGCTAATACCATTTCACACAGTTACAACCAACCACCGTTAGATTAAAAAAATCAATGGCTACCCTTCTATCTCTCTCTTCTCCCCAGCTCATTTTGTTTCTTCCTCACAAAAACCAAATCGAGCTATTTCACAACCAAATCGATCTTCATATTTTATTTCTTTATGGTACTCCTTCTTCATCTTCACCTTCTTTCTTCCTCAACCATCTTCTTCACTGACATGTTTTATTTGTCTGTGTTCTCGATTCAACAGGGCGTGGAGACGGCATGACGACGGCATATGACGATGAAAGGACAGCGGCGGAGACGACACCGGAGGAGGAGAGCCCAACCAGATCTACCGATCCAATGGTGCATGAGAAGCCGGATTCCGTGGTGCATGAAGCCGGATCCTCCACCATCGCTTCACTGTCGCTTCACCGAGCCTGACGAAGACGAGTATGGCGAAGACGATTCAGACGAAGCGAGATGAAGACACGGCGTTGGTCGAAGGTAGACACGGTGTAGAAGCGACGGTGGGCGTGGAGCAGCGGCGGCGGTCCGACGTTCTGAGGCGGTGGGCGTGGAGCAGTGGCGGCGGTCCAACGTTTGCTTCTTCTTTTTTTGTCATTTTCGTTTTTTAGTTTAATTTATGTTTAATTTAATTTTTAATTTTGTTTTTAATTATTTTTATATCAAATTAATTTTTTATAATTTTTTTTAATTATTTTTTACTTCAGCCACGTTTAATTACGTGACAAAACGTGACAAAAAACATAAGTCACGAAATATAACGTGACAAAACGTGGCTAATTTTGTCACGAATATATCGTGACAAAAACGTGGTTTTTTGTCACGATTTGGACACGAAAAAAAATAGTCACGATCGTATAGCAACGTTTTTTTCCGTGACTAATCGTGGCTAAAACCGCTTATAGCCACGAAATATTAGCCATAGTCACGAAATAAAACGTGGCTATACGATATATTTTTACTAGTGTTGCAATGTCCATTTTTTATTGGTCTCTTTGTTTGCTCTTCTTCGTCATCGCTATAAAGTGGATCCGGGATGTTTTTATCATTCCAAACATCATCGCCACTATCATCATCCAACTGATTCATATTTGCATCCTCTCGTGCTGCATGTCCAAATTGTTCTTCTAAGTTGTCACATATTTGAACATTCACAAAATTAGCTCCTTCCTCCTCATGTATAGCTTATTCATTTTCACGCAAATCTGTCTAGGTCTCCCTAAATCAGGCATGTCTTCATCAATGAATGGGAAATCATCTCCTTCCACACTAATATAGGCTGTATATACAGCTGTATAGACCGTATTTTAGAACATTTTTTGTATGCTTCATTTCACACATCTATGATAAATCTAGGTTTAAGATTTGTAGTAAGACGGTTTATATACGATTTACGGTTCATGTTCATCATTAAAGTCGTTATTCATCATTCAGAGAGACGGTGGTGGTTTACGCCTTTACGGTTCATGTTCAGTAACTCCATCATCATTAGTGAGAAGTGCATGTTTAGGTGGAGTCTAGCTAGTTGAAAGATGGTTAACTCTAAAGAATTCTTGTAATATAACCGAAACAGAAAGTCTTTATTGTTTACGCATTTGTGAATGGTATATTTGATTTCTGATTTTTGATGGATTTGTTTAAATTAAAGATGTAGTAGCCATGTAATTGAGATATAGTATATAAAACTCTCTTTAACAATTTTTGTATCTCTTTAATTTTTCTGTATTTTTTCAAATACAATGGATGTACTTTTTTTTCTTCTTTAATGGATGTACTTTTCACCATTAGATTTCAAGGATGACACCTTCAGTATTAGGTTTCGATAATAAATACTCTCCAGATTCATCGGGGGAAGGAAAAAGAAGGAGATGTGGCAAGAGATGGAGAGGTATTGGTAAACAGCAAGAAACTAGTACTAAGACATTGCATTGGGTAAAGAGTAGAGGCAACAAGTAACAAGTAACAACTAACCACATGAATAGACTACAGTCTACAGTCGTACGTAGTACCCACGTATTATTGCGTTTAGTTATTACAAAATTAAAAGAGCCGCCAGTGTTATATAGCAGTTATCTATCCCAATCCAATTATTGTGAGACTTACAAGTTACAACGCATCCTTTCACAAGTTTCATTCATTTATTTTCTAGGAATGACAATGCATGTTAGGTATGTTCCGGAATGCAATAAATTATTTGTGAATTTTGACGGATCGGTCCGCCAAATATTCATTAAAGTGATGGTTGCAGATAAGTTTGGCACCTCTCAAACAAGTTTTTTCTAAGTTGAGATTGGTCCAAAATAGAAATAGCCCCAAAGAATGGAGGTCCGTTGAAAAAGAAAATAAAGACGATTATGAGAGAAAAAATAAGCTAAGTAGAAAGAAAAAGAAAAAAAAAATAACGTCAATCATAAGAAGGAGAAAAGAAAAATACACCAACCTAAGATTTGTATAAATTGGAAATCTAGGTCGCCAAAACATTCATTCAAAATTATAGTAATACACTTAATATAAATATTTTCTTAAGAGTTTTAAAGAAGTTTTCAAATAAAACTTTAAGTTTCATATCGATATTCCAACAACCTAAAATTACTTTCCGACGACCTATATACTATGATTTCGCCGGATTTGGATTAAATCAATAAAATATTTACAGACCTTAAATATAAATCTTACTATTTTTAATATTTTAGAAGTTCGAAATCTTAGGCTTATAATTTTTGATCCGCAATCAGCCTTTAGATAATCCGATTTAAAGATTAACTTTATGTATCAAATAGAGTTTCACTACAAAAAAAGCGGTAGTTAAAGTCGGTTGTTTTAATTGTTAAAGTCACTACAGATCTGACACCAAAAAGTAGGCGTCAGTTGACTATATGACTTTATCCTATCTGACGCACAAAAGACTGCCATCACATTCAGAACTGACCCTACCTCTAACGTCAATCCTCACACGTCATATACTTCCTTTCACTTCCTTAAACGACGCAGACCAATAAAATTAAATAAAAAAAAATATATCAAATAGAAAGTAACTCTGTTTTTGCATCGAAAAGTAACTCTGTTTTTGCATCAAATGAAAAGTAACTCTGTTTCTTGCATCAAATAGAAAGTAACTTTCTTGCATCAAATGAAAAGTAACTTTGTCCTTTTTCTTGCATCAAATAGAAAGTTTGTTCTGCGCTTACCATAACAGATCAGTGGAGACATTCATGCTATAACTTTGTCCTCTTTCTTCATCCTTTTAACTTTCTTCATCGTTTTCGGCTTATCTTCATCCTCTTGCATCTGAAGACCAAAAGAAAACACACAAACACACATTGGAATCACTGCTTGGCCCATTACAACACATTGGCTCACACATCGTTCTAAGTTTCATACCATTACAAGTTCTATTAAACACACAAGTAGAGATATGTTTGATACCTTGCTCAGTAGAGATATTATTTGAGGAAGATTCATGCTCCCACCCATTGTGCTTGCCTATCAACAGATCAAAGAGGAAGATTCATGCTCACACAAACTGTTCATGCTATAACCAAGAAGTTGTTCAGTAGAGATATGATTTCATACTTGGCTCAGTAGAGATATGATTTGAGGAAGATTGGTGTTCTGTTTTGTGCTTGCCTATACAATGAAAGTTTAAGATTAAAAACATTAATCTCATTTCAGCTTTCTTGAACATTAAAAGTACTTACTTGGATTTGATTGTTTGTAATTAGAGTTTGAAGAGCATCAGCCACGATATCAACCTTATCTTTAAGGTCTTCCATTTGAGACTTTAATCCTCCAATCTCAGACTTCACTGATCTCATTTCAGCTTTCATTGAGCTCTCCATTTCCAAACTCTGGAAATATTTGGATGGTGTAGGGCCACGTCCTACACAGCGAACTCTTCCGGAATGCTCTGGACCAAATATTTCTTCAAAGTCATCCTTATAATCTTTCTTTTCAGTATCCTGGTTCATTACTTCCCTAAGCTTCTCCTACAAACAAGTAGATCGATCATCAGACAAGTAATTGATCATCAAACAATAATAAAAACAGAAAAGCTCACCACACAGATTCTTGCTTCCTCAGAAACATAAGTACCATCTGATCTTGTACGTGAGGCAATAAAAAGCTCACCCCTACTGGGTTCTCTCCCCATATCCTCTAGCTGAAACAAAACAAGAACAAACATTGATAGTTAACACAAGATCAGAACTAAACAAGAACAAACATTGATAGTTAACACAAGATCAGAACTAAACAAGAACAAAACATTGATAAACGTACCATATCATCAGCTTTTCTCGCCAAACTCTTTTTTCCAAGAGCATGTGGCAGCTTAAGTTTGCTTCGGTTACTGATATTACGATGTCTCATTCTCTAAAAATCAATAGAATGACACACTCAGAAAATTGGATATGTACAAAATGACACACTCAGAAAATTGGATATTCAAACTCTTTTACCTTAGCTTTTTCAGTGAATTGGATATGTACAAAATGTCTCCACTGATCTTCTGGAATCAATGGTGGTCGTGCTCTGATAGATTCTTCTATTGTATTTCTTCTTTGATTCTTCCAAAGACGTTGCTTCATGTCCTTGCATCTACTTCCCAGACAAGACAAAACATATTTCTTCCTCTTATTTGGATCATCAAACCAAAATTTGCTCTGTTAGAAAGAAAAAAAAAAGTTAGTTAGACAAATGAACAAAAACTATATAGAAGTTATATTAGACAAATGAACAAAACATATTGCTTCCTCTTATTTGGTTGTATCTTTATATAGATACGTTACCTGAATTACGTTCCAAGCCATATCTTTCCTGTAAGCCGGAACCAACCTCCAATCTGTGTAGTCTATAGGTAAGAGATGCAGATCATTACTCAGTGAACCTAACCAAGTACCAAACAAGCCTCCAGAATTCTTGATAGCCTGTCCCATCCTATTAAAATCAAGCATAACTCGACGATTAAACATGCTCCACACTTGTTTTCCCGAAATAAATTCCTCTGTAATTCTTTCATCAGCATCTAAACACAGAAAAAGCTTTAGTCAGAGAATAACAATCATCAGAATCTCAATACCAAATCAGGATACAAACCTATAACACGAACTTTCCATTTTCCGGAAGCTAATTCTGGTCCAAGAGATGGTTGAGCTAAGAAATCTACATTTTGTGGAACTTGATTATCCATTTGAGCCATATCTAAACCTGTAAAGATAAAAACACATAAAGAATCAGGATAAACTTCCATGTTGTTATCTAAATCATGTAATCATAAAGAACAATTAATCAATCAAGCACCTCCATGTTGTTATCTAAATCATGTGACATTTGAGAATTCTCAATATCTTCTAACTGCCTAACTAAGCTAATATTGGGGACACTATCAGATATAAGCATTGATCTTTGAACAGGAGGATTTTCAATGTTTATTTCTTGAGGTGTTTCATCTGATGGCTCCTTAGGATCTCCCATATCATATAAATCTCTTGGTTGAACATGCACAACAACACTCCAACCTTCTTCTTTAGGATCTTCAACATAATACACTAATCTTGCTTGAGATGCCAATATATAAGGCTCATCTTCCTCACTGTTTCCAGTGTGTATTAGACGAGAAAAACTAACCATAGTTTGACCAAAGTCATCTTGTTTATAACTTCTAGTATTTGCCCACTTACACTTAAACAACACAACCCTAAAAGCATCATAATAATTCAACTCCACTATTTCAGTTAACTTCCCATAGTAAGAGACATCTCCATCTATAGGATTCATATCACGAGAACTAGCATAGCTGGTGGTGTTAGCTGAAACAAAAACCCCACTGTTCTGTGTTTTCAAACCTTGATCTCTTTCTATAATCCTAAATTTGACGCCATTGATATTATATGCAGAGAACTTAATAACCCTATCAGATGGGCCTTGAGAAAGACAACGGATATCATCAGAAATACCATCAAGCTCCTTTTTTCTACTTTTTGCTTAAGCCAATGACTAAAATGGAGATGCGCTTGTCTATCTATATCTATAACAGTCCCTCTTTTTCGACGCCTTAACTGTGTTCTTCTTAACTCACTCTTATATACCCTATAACAAGAAGATATACATTAATTAATACACATAGAGCAGAATGAAAGACATTAATCATCTGCTGTGAAAGAGAATTATACTTACTCGCGGTAGTCATCTAAGAAAGAGCTATTGGCTATGATGTATCTATGCGCTTGCTGCCTTTCTATGGGATTAAGCATATCCATCATTGAAGCACCAGAAGATCTACCAAGTGATGGAAAGATAATTGGAATCTGTGAATCTGAACCTAGATTGTGCTTCAAAGTAGAATGATCATCCACTCTCCCAATCTTATTAAATCTTGTCTCTACTCCATCAAGATACATAGAAAAGAATGAAAGGCATTCATCTGCTATATATTGTTCACAGAATGAAAGGCATTCAAATGTATGGTCAAATGCACCATTACAGTGAAAAATGAGGGAGGAAATATCATCTCCAAATGGCATAGCGTAAGTGCAATATGCTCCTGCAGCTTATCTAACTCTTTAATATCAAGTACTTTTGAACTTAATTCCCTGAAGAAATGACACAACTCCATAACAACAAATGCAACCTCCTGAGGTAAAACATTGCGTATTGCTATAGGAAGTAACTGACACATCATGATGTGGCAATCATGGCTCTTCAAACCCACCATTTTTCTCTGATTCAGATCAACACACGCAGAAACATGACTGGAATATCCATCTGGCACCTTTATACTCTTCAATATATTAAGAAAAAGATCTTTCTCATCCTTGGTCATAGTAAAACATGCTGGAAGGTAGATACCATGTTCATCAGGCCACAACTCTTGGCGTATACCAAGCCTTTGAAGATCCTTTCTTGCACTTAAGTTATCTTTGGACTTTCCTTTATCATCCAATAATGTGTTGATAAGATTATCAAATACATTCTTCTCGATATGCATTAGATCCAGATTATGTCTTAGAAGAAGATTTTTCCAATATGGTAACTCGAAGAATATACTTCTTTTCTTCCACTGATGACTCTTTCCTTTTCTTGCTCTCTTCTTTCCAACTGTTTCTACTTGTTTTCCTAAAATAACTTCAACATTCTCAAGTTGCTTGAGAATATCAGTCCCTGATGGTGTAACTGGAGAAGACCTAGTCTCAATGGAACCATCGAAGTGTTCAATATATGTCCTAAACTTATGATCATGAGAAAGAAAGCGACGATGACCCATGAAACAATATTTCATGCCATAGTACAAGCGATTCTCTTTAGCATCAAAATTACAGTAAAGACAAGCTAATCCCGTATGTGTGTTCCACCCAGATAAGTTATCAAGACCTGGAAAATCACTAATAGTCCATAGTAGAGCAACCCGCATATTAAATGTCTCTTTGGAAAATGCATCAAAGGTAGACACACCATCAAACCATAACTCTCTTAATTCTTGGATAAGAGGCTGAAGGTAGATATCAATATCATTTCCTGGCATGTTTTTCCCCGGAATTATCATTGAAAGAATCATAGAGGTTTGCTTCATTGCCATCCATGGTGGCAAGTTGTAAGGAACCAAAAGCACAGGCCATATACTGTAGCTTGTACTCATACTTCCAAAAGGGTTAAATCCATCAGTAGCCAATCCTACTCTAACATTCCTTGGGTCTTTAGCAAACTCAGGAAATTGATGGTTAAAGGTTTTCCAAGCCTCTCCATCTCTAGGATGCCTTAGCCTACCATCTATATTCTCACTATTAGCATGCCACCTCATGCTTTCAGCAGTTTTTGTTGACTTATATAAACGTTGCAAACGCGGCTTCAATGGGAAATATCTGAGAATCTTAGCAGCTTGTGGCTTCTTTTTCTTCTTCTTTCCATCTGATTCATCAGCCTGTGGCTTCCATCTTGAACTTTGACATACTTTACATGTGTTTCTGGATGCATCATCACCCCAATAGAGCATGCAGTCATTAGGACACACATGAATGCACTTATAACTAAATTCTAACTTCCTGATAATTTTCTTCATATCATTAAACGAATCAGGAAGCTTTGCATGCTCAAATGCTTCTTTCAACAGATCAATTATCATGGACATTCCTTTGTCGCTCATCCTAGAAAAACACTTGATATGGTAAAGCTTAAGCATGAACGACAGCTTGCTGAACTTGCTACATCCCTCATACAAAGCTTCATTGCAGTCATCTAACAAATCTTCAGGCACCTCCTTCTGTTTTGAATGATCCTCGGTGGGCATACTAGCACTAGCAGATTCACTAAAACTCGATGTCATACTTGGAAAAACATCTCCAAGTAGATTCATAGGCGAGTTTTCTACATCTTCTAATCCGGCTGATTCAATTCCCTCTGAATCATATTCTACTCCAGCTGTTTGTATTTGAAAATCAATTTTCTCACCATGTAGATACCAATTGGTATAGGTGGCTAGAAACCCATGAAAAAGTAAATCACCCTCAACCTCAGCCCTAACTTTGTATTTAACTAGGCGACAACGAGGACATGGACACCTTATCATGTCTGTCTTCAGAGTATCAAAAGCGAAATCTAAGAAAACTTTCACTCTAATCAAATAATCTTGCGATAAACGAGACTTGGTTATCCAAGACTTATCCATTATAAAGCTTCTGCAAAATGTTAACTAATCGTTTTCAAAATGTTAACTAATTGAAAATCTAAGAAAACTTTCACTCAAATCAAGTATATTGTTTATATGATTGAAAATCTGTTTGTTAACTAATCTGTTTTTCAGAAACAATCAAGAAACACGCAAAGAGCAAGAGTCAGATCAAGGTTTAACAATCAAGAAACACAATCCTTAACACAATTCTAGAAAGAAACACGCAAAGAACACAACAATCTCATGATTATATTGGTTTAACAATCTCAAAACAATCCTAAGCAGAAAACGATGATTATAGTGAGAAATACCTGGATGTTTAGTGTTTAATTAGTTTGCTAGTGTGTAATAACCTGCAAAATAACACATGACTCATAAACAAGTGTACACGATCTGATCCAGAACCAATATAAGAAACGTTTTGTAGATTTTACCTTGAGAATATCCACAGTAGATTGAAAATCTCCGACTGAATCAGCTATTTCAAATTCTCCGACTGAATCAGCTATTTCAGAGCTTTGAAAAATCATTGTTAGAATCATTGGGATGACTTAATCAAACTGAATAGAAAGGGGAAAGTGGATAACGAACCTTTGGGATGATTTCAGAGGAGAAAAACTTCAAGAATTTCAATTTCGAGCTAGCAAAAGAAGATTGATTGATGTTAGATCTAAGTTAGAATCGAAATCAAAAGGTGTAAGCTCGAATCAAGATCTAAGTTAGGGTTTCAGATTTTACCTCTGAGATGCAAGCTCGAATCGAAATCGAAAGCTCAGCTCAGAATCGAAGATCAATTGATGTAACAATCGAAAGCTCAGCTCAACAGATCAAACGAAAATGAATCGAAATGAATCTCTGTAAAAATGAATCGAAATGAAGCTCAGTCCAATTGGTAAAGTAATAATGAATTATTTCTCGTCGGTTAGCAAGCCGACAAAAACTTTCGCCGTTAAAATTAAATTAAAAGTCGCTTGACAAAGAGACGTTAATAAACGGTCGTTAACTTGAGCTTTTTTGTAGTGTTTGAACCCGGAACAAAAAAAAAATCCCTCTTACATTACCACTAGACTACCATACTTTTGGTTAAATCCTACTTTCTCAAGAAAAAATACGTAAAATACTGGAATGAATTAAGTAATTAAGACAATTAAATAATTATGAATGAACTCGTTTAACCGTGGCATTCGTGTACCCAATTACATATTTGTACGATAAAAAGGGATATAGAAACCAAGGGAAAACGGCCAAAATCTACCCAAAGTATAACCATATGTTCAATTTATACACGAAGTATAGTACTGTGTAAATAAATACCTAAACTTTTGAAAATTCAAATAATATACATTTTGTTTGATTTATCGGCAAATTCATACATTTGCCGTCACTGTTATAACGTTCCGTTAACATTTGCTGACGTGGATGCCACATATTAGATGACGTGTTTGTTTAATAAACTTCATGTATAAATTGAAAATTTAGTTATAGTTAGGGTAGGTTTTGGCCATTTTTGTGCCAAATTAAAATTTTGATTTTATATTAGTATATTTAATTATAAAATAGAAACATTTATGTGCAACAAGTATTAACAATATAAATAATAATAAAAAACAACAAAATAATAAAATTATATAGTATATTCCTTTGTCGTCTTCCAAAATTACTAAGCCATGTCTTATCCGATGAGATTTTTGCTCTATGAAGTACATTCTACCAAACTGTCTGGTTTATATGGAAGAATGATATACTATGTACACGATCTTTTTCGCAAACAAATAATTTGCTTGGACATTTAATTAGCGTGGGATATATGTGAAAATAAATTAATTTCATGAATAAATAAATATCTAATTGATGTCAATATATACATATATTTATCATTATACGAATATTTAATAATTAGTATAGAGTTTCACTAATGAAAGTTCAAAATAATTTTGAACTATATAAACGGTTAAAAACATATCTATTATTTATATAATACAAAAATGTTGGCAAAAAAAAAAAATAATAATGAAAAATCGATATTGCTAAGTCATATTTTGTCAGATTTTCTGGTTAAACAAATTAATTTTGTCAAAAAACGGTAAAAACATACCTAAACTATAACTAAGTGTTTAATTAATACATGAAGCTTATTATTAAAGAAAAATGTTGTTTAATATGTGGCATCCACGTCAGCGACCGTTAACGGACCGTTAGCCACGTATCAAAAATGTATGTATTTGCCAAAAAAACAAACAAAATGTATGTTATTTAAATTTTTGAAAGTTAAGGTATATATTTGCACCGTAGTATACTTCATGTATAGATTGAACATATGGTCATACTTCAGGCATGTTTTGGCCGTTTTCCCTAGAAACCAATCGGGAAAGTTTTAGCAGGAAAGAAAAATAATCCAAATAGAAAGTAAAACTAAAAAGATTAAGGTTCGACCCTTTTTGCAAAAACATTTAAGGTTCTCAGCAGAATTTCCGGGCATAAAGTCAAATCGGATCTAAATAGGCTTTCAATTCTATGAACTGAATGACCAGGCGTTGCCTGATCCCTGTTACCCATATGTATTACATATCCCTTGTTGGTCAAGAAGCTTTATTTTTTATTTTTTTTTAATGTGTGTTTTTTTAGCCGGCAACTATAACATTAAGTTAGGCCGAAAAGGCCAGTTCATACAAAGGGATTACACAAACATGGGCTTAAGTAAAACAAACAGAAAATGTGGCCTATTTACAATCGAGTCAGCTCGAGTACGACCGCCAGTAGCCACGTGTCCCGACTCACGGACACGCGTCGAGAACACAATGCGTCTGTCATGCACAGCGGCACCGGAGGAGGCGCGAGACTCCGACGTCATAGGAGAGCCCAGGTAGGTGCAAAGAGCTTTGTCGATCCGATTCCGAGGAGAAGAGTCGCTGGATGTAGGAGCTCGAACAAGAAAGCTTCAGACACCGATCTTTGTGGCATCGAGGGAGAAATTAAAGCTCAATCGGCCCAATATATTGACCGGAAAAAATGATTTGAACAAACTGGCTCTGACTAAGCATGTCGCAGCCTCATGCAGCGGAGACTCAGACCAGAACTTTGGCCTCACCAACAAAAGAGAGGAGAATGAAGATTCAACAACAACAGCTAGCAGATCCACCGGCGGAAACAAGATCGAGATCGGACTAAAGTCCGGAAACACTATCTAAGTCCGGCTAATACCCGGAAGCAAAAACCGTCAAGTGAGGTCCCTGAATATGGTACAGAGCAAAAGTAGGGAGATCACCGAAGCTTATTGGCGATAAACCGCAGAGAGGGAGAGCAAAAGTAACCCACTTCGCCGGAGCAGCCGAAGCCCTAACCGGTGACGGGAACGAAAAGACGATCTGGAAAGCTCTAGAGAGAGGTGTGAGGAAAACGCTAGAGAGAGAAAACTTTGTAAGTCATAGGAATCTTTAATGTGTGTTTATATCCTTCATTTTCTCGGTTTCTGAGTTAAAAAAAAACCCTAGTTAGATGAAGTCAGCAGATTCAGGGGCAACGGTAAGAAAAATGAATATAGTCTTAAAACTGAAAATAAATAAAATTTCAGTAGTTGATACTTCATTCTAATATATAGAAATTTCAAGCTAAAGCGCTTTAAGAAAATATTTAAATTAAAAACATCATTTATTAACCAAATTAAAAATATCATTGAGTTTAAATCTATTGGTCGTTTGAGATATTAGGTTATTATTAATTAAACTAATTAAATATTTAAAACCTAGTTAAAAAAAAAAACTAATTAAATATTTGCATAGATATTTGAGAAAATCTAATAAAATGGAACAGAAAATAATCCTAAAACTCTTAGATTATTGGAACAGAAGGAGTACATCACAAATTACATCACAATAAGTTATAAAGAAATTAAATAAAAAAATACTCGACATGAAAAAGTAGAGATGCAAGTAAACGCAGATATATGAACATTTATGATTCTGTATCGTCTTTTTCACCTTTCTCTATCATTTTCCAGACTTTTGAAACGAATTACCAGAGAGAGAGAGAGAGAGAGAGAGAGAGAGAGAGAGAGAGAGAGAGAGAGAGAGAGAGAGAGAGAGAGAGAGAGAGAGAGAGAGAGAGGTTTGTTCATAGTTTGACAACTTCAGGGATAAAGACAGGGTATCGGTCAATACATTCCGACCATGGTCCCTCAGTTGGTGTCTTGATCGTGCGGTTACATTTCCAAGCAGCGGAGTTACACTTGAATCCACTTCCGAACGCGATCTGCCAAATTCTATCGCCTCTTTTCATCCTCCCTTTAGCCTCTATGTAGCTAAGCTCATACCACAACGAAGACGAAGATGTGTTACCAAACCTATGCAACGTCATTCTCGAAGCTTCCACGTGTTCTGCCGACAGCTCCAGGCTCTTCTGCAGCTCGTCGATCACCGCTCTTCCTCCTGCGTGGATGCAGAAATGCTCGAAGGCCATCTTGAAATCCGGTATGTACGGCTTCCACTTTCGGTTAAAGATTTTACGTCCGATAAGTGTTGCAAGAAAGAGAAGCTGCTCTGATGCGGGTAGGACCAAGGGACCTACACAAACCAATGTTTGTGTTAATTTATTTAATAGTTAATACTCCATCCGATTTAAAAATAATGATTTTATAGATTTATTTTTGTTTCACCAGATGTTTTAAGTTTTTCTATGCATTTATTAATTTACAAAGATAAATTGTTAACTTCAAAAAAATAACTTAATATACTGAATTGCTATGGTTTAAAATTATACTAATAAATTGCTAATAACAAAGAAAAAATATACATTTAAACATATTTTAATTTGTCTTCTTAATATTTTTTGAGTCCTAAATATATTTTTAATATGTATGAAAATTTTAAAACATTAATCATTTTGAAACAGAATATATAATTGATGGTCATTTAGATATAAATAAAGCATCAAGCATATTGTTGTAAAAGTATTGTTAGTTACCTGTGGTTGTGATGTTAGACTTCAAGGCATCTCCGGCAATGGCCATTAGATCTTTGTTCAAGTTAATTCCGGTGTGACCATCGTCGTCTTCCTGCTCGTAAACGCAATAGTACGACTTGTCTTCCGCACCCTTATGGGTCCGGACAAGGTGGGAGAGCTTGTACTTAGCTCGCCACCTGTCAGATCTGCGGTTAGTGAGAAGAATGGCGGCAGCCCCCATACGGAAGAGGCAATTTGGGAGCAACATAGCTCTCTCTTTACCCTGGTAGTAATTAGGAGTAATGATCTCAGTGCTAACTACTACTGCGTTGGAGTTAGGGTGGACTTGTAACAAGTCACGTGCTACATCGACAGAGATAAGACTGGCGCTACATCCCATCCCGGAGAGGTTCAAGCTTTTGATGTTACTCCTGAGCTTGTACTTGTTGATAATCATGGCGGATATAGAAGGCGTTGGTGAGAATAGTGAGCAGTTAACAATGAGGATGTCGATGTCTTTAGGTTTCAGACCTGTTTTCTTGAACAGATCGTCCATGGCGGTGAAGATACCATTTTGGGCTTCGGTTCTTGCGGCTTCCATGGTTGGAGTTGGAGGGATGTAGTGAATAGCTGGCGGGAGACAAGTCTCTTCTCCGAGACCTGATCTTTCGAGCATTCTCATTTGGAATTCGACACTCTTGGGGCTGTCTTTTAGGATGAGACGATTGTGTTCCATGAACGTAGCGAACGGGACACGGCAAGTGAAGGGAGGTTTGAAGCAAGAGTAGTCTACAAGGTACACGGTTCTTGGCTTGGACAACAAGTAAACGGTTGAAATGAATATGATGACGAAAGAGGAACCAAGGGCATGAATGAGATCGAAGTGGAGTGACTTCAAGTGATTGATGATATCTTCGTGGCCTATTCGGAGAAGCTGTACGGCGATGTATGCTATGATTGGAACCAGAAGGACAGCAAGGAAGTTGTTTACGAGGTATTGGTAACCAAGTTTCACGTACTTGAGCTTCACGGAGCTCGAAGAATCGGGCATTTTGGGAGGCATGGTATAGGGTTTTTGTTGCCTATAAGATTTAGAGGGACAAAAGGAAAGGTTTGGGATATAAAGGAGAAACAGAGGAAACAGAGTGTTGAGAGGAGTTAATGCACCGAGTCAAGTTTCACATCACTCAACGCTCACTCTCTCGCTTGCTACCCATTTCTATTTAATTTTGTTTCTCTAAACCTATTAACGAGTCTATAATTCGTTTTTTTCCTTCGTATTTCCAGTTGTAACCATACAATTATGGAGCAAATGATTAAGGAGTAAAGACTTTTTACCGTACTTCAGATCATCGATCCCTAGAATCCATTTTTCTTCAAAAAGAACATGTAAACAAATAGATATGGGATGGGTCAGTTATGTTGGTTTGATGGATGTCAATGTTTTTTGTAATAAAATATCCAAAGTTATACAGCTATCCCTCAGTTATCTCGGATCCGCAAAAGTCATATTTTGTTGTTTTGTGTACGATAAAAGGTCATATCTTGATTAACTTATTATATGTTCAAACGAAATTAATCCTAAATATTCAAATTACATTGACAACTGTAATACATATAATAAATTTGTAAGTTGATGGATAATATGAAGTGTATTGATCAAGATTTAGCCAGAAAGGTTCCGTATGAAGCTAAATGGGTTTGGACTTGAGTGTTTGAAATTCAGTAAAAGGTTCGGTATAAAGCTAAGAGGGTTTGGACATGAAGGTTTGGAATACAGTTAAATGAGTTCAGACTAAAGTTAGGGAGATTCAGACTGAAAAGAGTTGTAAGTGCATTGGAAAGACAAAAAAGTTGTTGTAGGTACATTGGAAAGACAAAAAGTTGTTGGTGCTAAGCCTAAGCATTTTTATCTCGACCCGAGGATCCAATCAGGAACCGTTTCAAAAAAATTGGGTAATGTCAGGCCAGATCCGAGTCCAGGTAAATAAACATGTTTGGTATGATGATCGAAGATCCGCAGGTATCACGGTCGAGTCCAAGTCTTACCCGCGGATCTTTTGGCAACATGTTAGAACATGTAAGTAATATGCTAAGTACTTGATAAAACTTGTTAGTAACCGACCCAATAAAATCTGATAGAACTTGCTATGATCCATATGATCTGATAGAATCTGAAAGAACTTGATAGGATATGTAGTTTTAAATATTTTAAAGGTTTTCTCGGGTATTTTTATAGATTTTTTGGATATTTACAGGTTTTCGGTATTTTTGGGTATTTTGGATAAATATCCAAAATACCTGAAAATACCCAAACCGAATAGTATCCGTAAAATTTTTTTGGATCTTTGTAGGTGTGTCACTAGTGGACCCGAACCGACCCATACCAAAAGGACCTGACCTGAACCCAACCCAAAAATAAACGGATCCATATATGGGTTATATATTTTTATACCCATTTGACTTGGAACTTGCGAGGACCTGAATGCACATACCTATTTGATGCATTTGAATTTTGAAATGTATCTATTTTTATAAGAAGAATGTAAATCACATGTAAAATAATATATGGAGAATTATTCTCTTCTTCTTTTCTTTCTCTTGTTTTTATTCTCTAAAACTCTCTTTATTACTACAAACCTAACATGGTATCAGAGCAAAGAGCTCGATTCTTTTCACTTGCATTCTTTCTCACTTCTTTCTCTTACTTTCTTGCCTTCTATGTGTTAATCTGTCTTTCATCTTCTTTATTCTCTAATAGGTGGTTTCTCTTTGTCTAGTGGATAATAACCTTGTGCAACCATGGAAAACAAAAAACAGTTATAACTCCAGTGACTCTCAAAGGAGAGAAATACTTGATGTGTTCTAGAAGCACACGAAAATCCTTGTGTGCAAAGGTCTTTGGAGCCATGTTCTAACATTTGGTGCTCTAAAGGAAGCCATTTTTGAAGATGGAAACGAGGTCACTACTTCTGAAGAAGACAAGTGGTTTCAAGAAAACCAAAAGTCCTTGCCATCCTACCAAACTCACTTGAAGCTTTCATACTTGAAGCATATTCCTATTGTGAAACCACAAAGAAACTATGGGAGACTCTCAAGAATGTTGATGGGTATGTATCCAATCTGAAAAGAGTGTTAACCTAAATAAAGAAGATATAAAATTCACCAAGCATTTTTGGAAAGTGTAAGGTCCTTATGGGCTTAACTTGGAATGCTAAGTCCAATAATAATGGATCCTAATGTGCTCCATGAGAAGCATGATCAAGATAAGGTGTTTGGACTTCTACTCAATTTGAATCCAGCCTTCAATGACCTCCCCAAGCATCTACTAAGAACAGAAAGATCCCAAGTCTTGATGAAGTGTGTTCTGAAGTCCAAAGGGAACAAGGTTCTCTTAGTCTCTTTAGGGGAAGAAAGAGAACTAACCACTGCCAACGAAGATGTATAAAAACACGAAGAGAGGAAGTGTTAGGTTTGTCACCATTGCAAGAGGAAAGGCCATCTCAAATACAAGTGTTGGCTACTCCATCCTCTTCTCAAACCAAACAATTTCAAGGACAGAAGGCCAATATCTCTTGCGAAGCAATGGGCAGAAGCAAGCTGCCGGTTCAATAACACAAGGAGAAGGCACGGCCATGGTTGCAGCTGGTGATTTTTTTAGAAAACCCGACTTGGAGGCTCTCATCAAAGTTATTGGCTCCGTGAAGGAATATGATATCACTTTGTAGACTCACAAACCTAAAACTTCTCTGGTTTTAGATTTGAGTACTTCTTACCATGTGATTAGTATTCCAAATCTGATAAACAACACAGAACCAGATTTCGGAAATTTGATAATAAAAAATGGGTATAAGGTTCTTGTCAAAGGAGATGGTAATATGAGATTGTTTAATAACGACTCAAAAACATTTTTCATGTCTAAGTTTACATCCAATCTCTTATCGGTGTAAAGGTTAACTCAGTACCTTAACTTATATGCGATATATGGGTCTAATGATGTTCATTTTCAAGATATTGAGATAGGTAAGGTACTTGGAAAAGGGCGGACTAAAGATGATCTCTATATTCTTGAAGATACTTCACCAAGAAACCTTAGGTCTAGTCCTTTTATCTCATGTTTTTTGTTTCTCTTAATGCTATGTGACATGCTAAATTAGGTCATTCTTATTCTCGTGCTCTTGAATTAACGATTCATATTGTTTTCTTTGATGACTCTAGTTGTGAAGCTTGTATCTTTGGTAAAAATTCCAAGTCTGTTTTTTTCTAAGTCCACTATTTATGAGAATTGATTTGACTTAGTTCATTATGATGTTTGGATATCACCATGCTTATTTAGAGAAAACAATAAGCATTTTCAACATTCATAGATCAATAATCAAAATACACTTAGATTACATTGATGCCATATAAAGATTATGTGCTTGATGCACTCATCAACTTACAAAATATGTTACTAACCAATTTCATGCTAAGATTAAAGTGTTAAGAACATATAATGGAAGAGAATACATAAGTCACATATTCAAAAATCATCTATCTAAACATAGCATAATGCACCAAACAAGTTGTCCCTACACACCACAACGAAATTGAGTTTTTGAGAGGAAGAATAGAACCTAATGGAGGTTGCAATATCCATGATGTTCCAAAAATGTGTCAATGAGGTTTTGGGGAGATGCATTCATGGATGCATGCTACCATAAATATTGATTCCAACAAAATTCTTGCAAGGATTTTCTCCATTTGAGGTATTGAACAAAATTCAGATCATTTATTGCTCATCTAAGGCTGTTTGGTTGTGTTTGCTTTGTGTTGGTACCAGGAGAACGTAGAAACAAATAAGAAACCAAGAGCACAAGGTGTTTATAACGCCCATGTTCCACTTTGACCTTAGTCAACCGATGACCAACAATCAAACAAGAACATGATCACCGGTTTTCCTTAGTCGGGACCAAAGCCGTCACATTTTTACCGTGTTTGATTAATTAAGCTCGGCTTAACAACTTTCGTCGTTAAAATGAACCGAGTAATTCAATTACACGGTTCCCAAATTTTGATTATGGCTTTGCATCCGTAAATAAAATTTGGTAGTTATATTAGACTGGACTAATCTAATATAAATAACATGCTTTACGAATATACAAAAATTATCTATTTAATATTACGATAAGTGCGAAAATACAAATAGGTCCATGGACACTATTTATTTAAATATTAATACAGACATTACTTTGAAATTATTTGCGAAAGAGACGACGACACTATGCCGGCTGGCATAACATCTTGCAATCTGCTTCTCCTATGGGTTACCTGAAAAAAAGTAAAGGAGAGGGGTGAGTGATCTATTACTGACCCAATGAGTTAAGATTCCTCAACTAACAAAGTAATTTTCCGTCCACCCAACCCAAACCCAAACACAAGCAATGACAGAAAATCACACAAGCAATAATAAATAACCGAAGCACTATAACAATAATTAAACTGTATGCATTCTATGGGCCCTTGAAATATTGTCATTCCCTCATAATACTTGTCCCGTCATCATATAGGTCCACAGTACTAACTCCCTCGACTCTTACTAATAAACACTGAGTACTACAAGTAAGACACCGTTCTCCGTCCATCGATACGCGGCGACTCGGGCTACCCCTAGATAGCCAAAGCTTCCATGCAATCCGGTCCTAGGACCCCTTATTCTCTGGACCACACACTTACCGGCGTCCCTCAGTAGGTTAACACCTTTCAGTAACACGACCCGAGAGTACGTGAACCAACCGGTACGCTCCCGAGGATCCATTGTGTAGGGAAGTCGATATACCCACTAGAGCACCATGTCACTAACACATCAATCAAATTGTTAAAAATATCACATCACAACAATCGTTCACACAGCATCTCATCAATCATTCGTGAACCAATCATTATATTGTTACACATTACTTAATAGTTTTCCGTATTTTAATCATTCGTTGATTACCTGGTTTATCAATCAAAAGTGTGTTATAACATAACAACAATATCTATCACATCAATATCAACCAATCAAGCAACTGTATATAATCATAATAATATAACTAGATAATAATCAAACCGACACTAGTCATAGTCATCCCAAAAGATCATAACTTAGTGTCGGGAACCTACGGAATAACACATTAGTCAAACAATTAACCCCAACTCATCAATACTTTATCGCGGTTGACCCCGGTATAGCCTCATTACACAAACCTCCGGAACGGACCTTACTATAGGCCGCTTACAATGAAAGAGAAGGTCGGTACATGGGATGAATGTTGAAAATATCCGCTTAGGAAATATTTTCCCGCTCCTCCGTCACCATCCCAACTCTCTCTCTCTCTCTCTCTCTCTCTCTCTCTCTCTCTCTCTCTCTCTCTCTCTCTCTCTCTCTCTCTCTCTCTCTCTCTCTCTCTCTCTCTCTCTCTCTCTCTCTCTCTCTCTCTTCTTTACTCTTCTTTACTCTTCTTTACTCTTACGAGTTTTGGTGTGAAGAGTAAAGGGGTGTGGAGGCCTTCTATTATAGTGAAAGTGAAGTGATCTCCACCTTCCATTTGTCTCACCTTTTCTCTCAATCTTCCTTCACTAAATCACACAAAAATCAGGCCAAAAACACTGAATTTCATCACTCACCTTACACCTATAGCCCCCTTTTATAAGTTTCATGGATGGATGCCAACACAACTTTGATTCAATGAACCAAATATTACAAACAATGCATCTATTTATTCCTTGCAATATTTCGTGGACCATGCTCACTATAGGGCTTAAATTATGTCCAAAACAACTTCATTTCTCAGCCAAAACCACCTTCATCCAAGCCCAAACCCCCATGCTTTTATTTTGCCTTTTCACCATTAATTATCTCTTAATGTGTAAAACTTATAACTTAATCTATGGATCAAATCTTGCTAAATACTTTTAACCATAGATACCATAATTTAATAGATTTCTAGTTAAAATGTCATAATTTCAGGTGGATTTTAAAGGGTATTCCAACTCACCCGATCATTTAATTGGTTTCTCGGTAAAACCGGTTATTAATAAAAATTCACAAGAATTTCCAAAAATAATTCTAATGATTTTTTTTGAAAGCTAATTCATTTATTAGCAATAAAAATATCATTACATTTAATAATAATATTTTTTATCACATTCTAAGATCGGGATATTACAATCTCCCTCCCCCTCCCTTATTAGAATTCGTCCATGAATTCTTTATGGTTCTAGAAAACTCCTTCTACTGATCATTAATGAAAAACTCCGGATACGATGCTTTAAACCTTGATTCATCCTCCCAGGTGACAGTCACATGATTCTGTTTCCCCCCAGAAAACTTGGATTTGTGGAATCTCTCAATTCTTGAGTTTTCTTATGCGCCTCTCTCGGATCCGAATGGGTCCTTCGGTGTATGTAAGGTTCAAATGAAGGTCTTCTATTTTTTCCGTTTCCACATCCCTTGGATCGCGAATGAATTTCCAAAGCATAGACACATGGAAAAATGTGTGAATCCGCATGTCTGAAGGTAAATCCAATTTCTACACAACTTCTCCAACCTTACCAATTACTTGGTATGGTCTGATGTAGCGAACTGCTAACTTTCCAACTTTTCTGAACCGTTCCCCTCTTCTTTGCGATGAAACCCTCAAATACACCCAATCTCCGACTTCAAAGTTAACTTCCCGTCTTGCTTGGTCTGCACATTTTTTTATCCGGTCTTGAGATTTCTTCATGTTGGCTTGAATCATTTGCAGTTTGCTAGTCGTTTCATCGCGGATTCCGATCCTATGCTTGTTCCCGAAGCTCCCGTTCACACTCTCGGTGCCGCTCCTGAAGCTACCTCTTCCAGTCCTGCTATAAGATTAATGTACTTGATGAAGTGCATCATCTGAGCTTTCATAGCCTGCATCTTCCGGTCAATTTCTTCATTTTCCTCTTGCGTCATACATTCAATTCGCGCCTGATACGCCCTCAACGCTGCGATTTCCTCATTTTTCTCCCTCAGTGCTTCGGTGAAAGAGCTGGTTTCTGGATGGAATCGGGAAAGCGGTGTCGATCTTGGGTCCAAACACTTCTCGCTCTCCGATTTCGGTCTAACATAGCGGAGTTCTACACGGTCATCCATATAAGGCTTCATAGGGAGACATTCCGATACTGGAATGGTAGTTGTTGTTATACAAGAACTCCACTAATGGTAAGTGCTTTTCCCAATTTTTGGCCCACTCGTGTGCACACATTCGCAACATGTCCTCAATGGCCCGTATTGTAACACCCGTCCCTTCGATCCCAAGTCAACGACCCTTTGACTCCACGAGTCATAGTTCACAACCGCAAACCAAGTCATAAACCGAGGACCAACATGTAAATAACTGAAAAGGTTTTACTTTATTAAAATGAAAAGCCGAGTCTTACAAGAAAACCGAACCAACTGAAATAGTTTAAGGAAAACGGATGAACCGCATAAGTCCCAACGCAAAAAGACAGAAAGAAAGAAAAAGAAGAGAAGGTGAAATCCCGCTCCCAAAACGTAACACCACACCGTCCGTCTACCCCTGCAACGCTCCAGGGTTACCTGCAAAACAAACAACGAAGGAGGCCTGAGTAATTGGCTTTCACCAATACCCAGTGAGGGCGGATTCAAGGAATACCGCTATCTCTACTCTACACTAGCACAACATCAAGAAAGGAGTCCAAGATTAATAACATCTTGCACCCACGCCCGAAGGCACAAACAATACTACACCCACTCGTGCATACACACTCGTGAGCCCCTCTCTAGCCCGAAGGCTCACACAACCGGCCCACCCGGTAACTTCCTCGTCGGCCCGTCGGCCAGTAAACTTGGGGAGGCTCCCCAAGACCTCCCTTCCGACGATACAAGGGCCGCGTACCAAAACTCGTTATACGCGAGCCGCCAAGAAACACCCTTTCGGGGGACCTAAACAGTTTTAGCAAGCATAGCCTTCACACACAAACAACATTTTCAGTTCAAATGATAACCTATAACTAAGTTCTGTTTTCGGTTTAAGCGACCACCTAGGTTCTAGGTTTTCATCCATCACATCAACACAAGTCAACAACTAGATCTACTCTACCTAGGAAAGACACTATTAAGCGAGGATTCGATTCCTAACACGGCGACAGAATAGAGAAAGAGATCACGTTCAATCCTCACCTTAGTCTAGATCTGACGAACGGGAAGTAGATCTGGGATTCCTGCACACATATCTAGGTTTAGAAGACAGATCCAGAGAAAAGAAGAACAGATCTAGGGTTTTATCCAACAGATCTGGACAAACGACGAAGATACGGTCCAGATCTACAACTTCTATCCATCAGAAGCATAGATCTGAAACAGATCTGAGCGAGAGAGAGATACGGTCCAGATCTACAACTTCTATCCATCAGAAGCATAGGTCTGAAACAGATCTGAGCGAGAGAGAGACGGAATGGAAGATACGGTTCAGATCTACGACTTCTACGGATCAGATCTGATCTAGAAGCATAGATCTGAAGCAGATATGGGGTTTAGAGGAAGAAAACGAAGCAGATCTGAGAATCCGGGGGATCTCACCTTAAGAACGAGTAGATCGGAGGGCTCTACACTCAAACGAATCAAGAAGACGGCGACTCGGGTGCGGGAACGAAAACGGCGGCGATCGGCGGTCTCCAGCGAAGATTCCAGCGACTCACGGCGTCGGCGGAGCGGCGGCGGTCACGGCGGCGGTCGGAGCTCCGGCGGTCGGCGGCCGTCGGCTGGCTCGGGATGCGGGCAGAGCTTCGTTGTCTCGAACTTTGTGCCAAATGAGAGGGGCTGCTACTCTTTTTATAGGGAGTGGAGCTAGGGTTTCCTTCTCCCTCGGGTTGGGCCTTGGGCTTCTGGCCCATTCCTTCCTTTCCTTTGGGCTCAAGCAAAGCTTTAAGGCCTTTTCCCCCTTTTCCTTTGGGCTCAAGTAACTCTTCTTGGGCCTTTCCCTTGGGCCCAAGTATGGGTATGTTACAATTCTCCCCCACCAATCCGGAATTCGTCCCCGAATTCTGCTCGGTAAACAACTCTGGATGGCTCAACTTAAACGGCTGCTCGAATTCCCAGACATCATCCTGGATTCCGTCTCTCTCCCAACGAACCAAAACCATCTTGGTTTTCTTCCCGCTAAACTCTGATTCTCGGCGATCCACCACTTGGACCGGTTTGCTCATCACTGACCAGTTACGGTTGACATCTGATGGCGGCTTAGGTAGGATTAGTTCCGGTTCACGAACAACCTTCCGCAGAACAGACACATGGAACACGTTGTGAAAATCTGACAGCTCCTGAGGTAACTCTAATCTATACGCCACCGCACAACCTCTCTCGATAATCACAAATGGTCCCATATATCTAGGCCTCAACTTTTTCAGCTTGCGGTTGGGATCGTTGCCCCGGAACGTCCTCATCTTAAGGTACACTGCATCTCCCACTGCGAACTCTAGATCCTTCCGACGCTTATCTGCATAACTCTTCTGACGGTCATGGGCCTGCTTCAACCTTTCCTTGAGTAGTTCCACTTGCTTGACTGTCTCTTGAATCATCTCTGGCTCTAAATCACGCCTCTCCCCCACCTCGGTCCAACATAGGGGGGTCCTGCAGGGTCGACCATATAGAGCCTCGTATGGCGACATCCCTATGCTTGCGTGGTAACTGTTGTTGTAGGCAAACTCGACCAATGGTAGGAACTTAACCCAGTTCCCCTCCCAGTCCAACACACATGCCCGAAGCATATCTTCCAGTGTTTGGATGGTCCGCTCAGACTGTCCATCGGTCTGCGGATGGTAAGCCGTACTGAGTAGCACCTTCGTACCCATTGCTTTCTGAAAGGCCTGCCAGAATATAGAAGTGAACTTTGGGTCTCTGTCCGACACAATACTGACTGGCGAACCGTGCTGCTTTACTATGCACTCCACATACTTCCGGGCGAGTGTCTCAGTCCCGTCTGTCTTCTTAATCGCGAGGAAGTGTGCAGACTTGGTGAGTCGGTCCACGATCACCCAAATCGCATCCTTCTTTCCCGTCGTCCTTGGTAATCCGGTAACGAAGTCCATGGTGACCATATCCCATTTCTATTCTGGTATAGGCAATCCTTGTAGTATCCCGCTGGGGACCTTCTTTTCTGCCTTGACCTGCTGGCAGTTCTGGCACTGGGAGATCCATTTCTCCACATCCCTTTTCATACCTTCCCAATGGTAGTAACGCTTCAGTGCGTAGTACATCTTAACGATTCCCGGGTGAATCGAGAACTGAGACTGGTGCGCTTGCTTCAGGATCTCCTTCCTTAGCTCTTCAACTTGAGGTACACAGATTCGGTTTTTGAACATTACCGTCCCATTGGCCGCCCTGTGGTACCCGATTACCTGCTTCTCAACCATGGCCAATAGGGTTGGGTCCCGGGGCTGGGCTTCTCGGATCCTTCCAAGTAGATCAGCTTGGTCCCAAACTCCCAATCCGGTGACGCCTTCTGAGACGTTAGTAACGCACAACCGCAGTTCTGACAGGGCTGCTGACAATTCCTGAACTTCCTTGTTCTCCGACACGACGATCTTTCTTCTGCTTAGAGCATCAGCTACCTGGTTGGCCTTCCCAGGGTGATACTCGATCTCCAAATCGTAGTCAGCTAATAGCTCCATCCAACGGCGCTGCCTCAGGTTCAACTCTCCTTGCGTGAAGACGTACTTCAGGCTCTTATGGTCCATGAATATCTGCACCTTCTCTCCGTACAGGTAAGCACGCCATATCTTCAAAGCAAAGACCACTGCTGCTAGCTCCAAGTCGTGGGTGGGGTAGTTAACCTCGTGCTTCCTCAACTTCCTTGATGCATAGGCGATCACCTTCCCTTCCTGCATCAAGACACACCCAAGTCCAACTCCAGATGCGTCCGTGTAGACTACATACGGTATTCCCGGCCGCGGTAGTACTAACACTGGAGTTTGAGGCAACCGTTCCTTTAGTTGCTCAAAGCTCCGGGCACACTTGTCTGTCCACTCGAACTTGACGTCCTTACCGGTTAGGATCGTCAGGGGTTTAGCGATGCTGGCGAATCCTTCCACGAACTTCCTGTAGTATCCCGCCAATCCCAAGAAACTGCGAACGTCGGTTGCATTCTCCGGCTTTGCCCACTTGGTGATGGAGGTGATCTTTTCTGGATCCACTGCTACACCGGATGCCGAGACCACGTGGCCAAGGAATCCAATCTCCCTTTGCCTGAAGCTACACTTACTGAGCTTAGCGAACAACTGCTGCTTCCTGAGAGTATCTAGGACTATCATGAGGTCCCACTCGTGTTTCTCCTTACTTCTCGAGTAGACCAGGATATCGTCGATGAAGACAATAACGCACTTGTCCAAGTACTCTCGGAAGACGTCATTCATCATCTTCAAGAAGGCTGCTGGTGCGTTGGTTAACCCAAACGACATTACCACGAACTCCTAGTGTCCATAACAGGTCCGGAATGCCGTCTTCTTGATGTCCTCTTCTGCTATCCGGATTTGGTGGTACCCCGAGGCAACATCGATCTTCGAGAACCAAGAGGCTCCCTGCAGCTGGTCCAACAGCTCATCGATCCTTGGCAACAGGTACTTGTTCTTGATGGTCACCTTATTGAAGCCCCGGTAGTCTATGCAAAGTCTGAAACTCTCATCCTTCTTCTTGACAAACAACACTGGCGCTCCCCACGGCGAACTGCTCGGTCGGACAAATCCCTTCTCCACAAGATCCTCTAGTTGCTTCTTCAACTCTGCCATCTCTGCAGGCGCTAAACGATATGGAGCCCTTGACACAGGTGCCATCCCGAGCTCTAACTCTATTGTGAAGGCATCATTCCGTTCCGGTGGTGGTCCATTCAATGGCGCGAATACGTCCTTGTATTCCGCAGACACCGGAATGGTCTCCAAGCTTGGCGCTTCTCCTTCCTTAGTCATGGAGATGGTCGCCAAATATGCCTCGCTTCCCCTGCTGATCAGCTCCTCTGCTTGGATCATGGATATGACCGATATCCCTGTCCGCGTCTTCATTCACTGAAAGACGACCTCTCCTTCTTCCCGGGGTAAGGTGACGGTCGCCTTGGCGCAATCCATTACCGCCTGGTGACGCACCAACCAGTCCATGCCCAGTATAACCTCGTAGTAACCCAGCTCAAACCGTGCCATGTCTGTAGGTAGATCAACTCCGCGCAATCCATTACCGCCTGGTGACGCACCAACTGGCACCTACTCGAAGATCCCCGTGCCCGATACCTTCTCCGATCCAGCGGTCTCCACACTCATGATCCCGTCGACGAATCTGCCCTTAAAAGCCCAAATTTTTGCGAACCGAGGACTCACGAAGCTATGGGTAGCTCCCGAGTCAAACAGGGTGTGGGCAGCCTTTCCCCCGACCACAACCGATCCTACACATTTACTAATCTAAGCTACTAGACTTTCGAGAACTACACTACCACAATTCACACACCGAGTAAGATTTACGTACCCGCGATCGGTTCCACTCCTCTGGGGGCGGCTGCGGCATACACCCTGGGTCCTCCTGCTGGTGGCGGTGGTAGAGGCAGCATCCTGGCTCCTCCCTGCCCTCCCTGCTGTGGTGGCGGTAGCATCCTCACTTCTCCCTGCCCTCCTGCTCCTCTCCGATTAGACGGATGGGTACAATACCTCGCCATATGCCCCCCTTGACCACAGTTGTAACACTGTACCTGTGGGCAATCTCTCCTGAGATGGCCTACTTGTCCGCACTGGAAACATTCCCCGGGCGCTACTTGCCGCAACGGCTGCACTGGCAGAGGTTGCCCTTGCTGTGCTGGCGGTGCTAGCTGTGCAGGTTGTGATGGGGCTGCTGGCACCGCAACATAAGCTGTATCCCAGCTTCTCTTGACTCCCTTGTTGTGCCCGTTCTTCTGCTGCTTCTGCTCTTCTTCCCAGTCCGTCTCGGTATCAGCTGCCTTCTCGAACAGGTCGTTAATGTCGTAGTAGTCCCTCTGCTTGCAACGAACCTTTAGCTCAATCTTCAAACCCGAGAGAAACTGACGAATCAGCTTTCGCTCCAAAAAATACCTCCCTGCAAACCTCCTCAGACGGTTGAACTCCTCCCCGTACTGCCGTACACTCCGGTTCCCCTGACGGAGGTTTCAGAACTCCCCCTCCAACCTGTCCATGGTCACTTCCGGGAAGTACTTCCGGTTGAACGCCTCGCGGAAGTCCACCCACGTCAGCTGACGACCCTGAGCGCTCTCCTGCACTCCTTCCCACCAAACCAACGCGTCATCCTTGAGGTAGGAGGTCGCGATCTCTACACGGAACTCCATCGGGCACCTAGCGGTATCCAGGCTCCGTTCCAGCTTCCTCCTCCAGTTGTCTGCGGCAATCTTCGCTGACACCTCTGGCAAAGTGGTCCATTTGCATCTCCCTCAGATGCTTCAACATGGTCCAGTAGGTCACTCCTGGCACCGCTCCTGGCACCTGCGGTGGTGGCAGTGGCGGGTTCACCACCGGCTGCGGCTGAACGAATCCAAACCCCATTTGAGCGGCTTCTGCTTCCCCAGCAACAAAGCCAACTCCTCCTGGGGCGTTCACCGCTCCTCCCTGACCATTCCCAACTCCTTCTGGGGCTCCAGGCTCCCCGTTAACATTCACCGGCATCACTCCTGGTGCTCCTGCTCCATTCCCTCCTGGTGCTCCTCCTGCCTCTGCGGCTAAGGTGGCTTGTGCCTGCTGAAGCGCGAGCAGCTCTTGCAGAAGAGCGGCATCCACGGCTACCTGTCCAGCTCCCAATGCTGGTCCAGCTTGGTTTCCAACAACCGGTTCCTGGGGTCCGTGCACACTGGTGGCGCTGTTTGTCGACGAGGCCGACACTGGTGCATCCTGGTTAAGACGAGCTGGCGGGGTTCTTCTTTTTGGCGGCATCTGTTGCAAAAGAAGGACGATTTGAGTCAGTTAATGGCTGAATACTGAACTCACTTCCGGAGTGTATGTAAGGAGGAGATCGGAGTGGTGCCCCTAGTATCTAACTTTTAGAAATCCCCATTTAAGAAGAGTCGGAAAAATTTTTAAAACGGTTTTGAAAAGTTGTTTTGAAATCCGAATATAAATACCCTACCTAACCAGGGCAGGACTGGTTAGGTTTTAACCTGGCTTTGATACCAAAATTGTAACACCCGTCCCTTCGATCCCAAGTCAACGACCCTTTGACTCCACGAGTCATAGTTCACAACCGCGAACCAAGTCATAAACCGAGGACCAACATGTAAATAACTGAAAAGGTTTTACTTTATTAAAATGAAAAGCCGAGTCTTACAAGAAAACCGAACCAACTGAAATAGTTTAAGGAAAACGGATGAACCGCATAAGTCCCAACGCAAAAAGACAGAAAGAAAGAAAAAGAAGAGAAGGTGAAATCCCGCTCCCAAAACGTAACACCACACCGTCCGTCTACCCCTGCAACGCTCCAGGGTTACCTGCAAAACAAACAACGAAGGAGGCCTGAGTAATTGGCTTTCACCAATACCCAGTGAGGGCGGATTCAAGGAATACCGCTAACTCTACTCTACACTAGCACAGCATCAAGAAAGGAGTCCAAGATTAATAACATCTTGCACCCACGCCCGAAGGCACAAACAATACTACACCCACTCGTGCATACAAACTCATGAGCCCCTCTCTAGCCCGAAGGCTCACACAACCGGCCCACCCGGTAACTTCCTCGTCGGCCCGTCGGCCAGTAAACTTGGGGAGGCTCACCAAGACCTCCCTTCCGACGATACAAGGGTCGCGTACCAAAACTCGTTATACGCGAGCCGCCAAGAAACACCCTTTCGGGGGACCTAAACAGTTCTAGCAAGCATAGCCTTCACACACAAAAAACATTTTCAGTTCAAATGATAACCTATAACTAAGTTCTGTTTTCGGTTTAAGCGACCACCTAGGTTCTAAGTTTTCATCCATCACATCAACACAAGTCAACAACTAGATCTACTCTACCTAGGAAAGACACTATTAAGCGAGGATTCGATTCCTAACACGGCGACAGAATAAAGAAAGAGATCACGTTGAGTCCTCACCTTAGTCTAGATCTGACGAACGGGAAGTAGATCTGGGATTCCTGCACACAGATCTAGGTTTAGAAGACAAATCCAGAGAAAAGAAGAACAGATCTAGGGTTTTATCCAACAGATCTGGACAAACGACGAAGATACGGTCCAGATCTACAACTTCTATCCATCAGAAGCATAGATCTGAAACAGATCTGAGCGAGAGAGAGATACGGTCCAGATCTACTACTTCTATTTATCAGAAGCATAGGTCTGAAACAGATCTGATCGAGAGAGAGACGGAATGGAAGATACGGTTCAGATCTACGACTTCTACGGATCAGATCGTATCTAGAAGCATAGATCTGAAGCAGATCTGGGGTTTAGAGGAAGAAAACGAAGCAGATCTGAGAATCCGGGGATCTCACCTTAAGAACGAGTAGATCGGAGGGCTCTACACTCAAACGAATCCAGAAGACGGTGACTCGGGGTGCGGGAACTAAAACGGCGGCGATCGGCGGTCTCCAGCGAAGATTCCAGCGACTCACGGCGGCGGCGGTCGGCGGAGCGGCGGCGGTCACGGCGGCGGTCAGAGCTCTGGCGGTCGGCGGCGGCGGTCGGCGCTCGGCGGCTGGCTCGGGATGCGGGCAGAGCTTCGTTGTCTCGAACTTTGTGCCAAATGAGAGGGGCTGCTACTCCTTTTATAGGGAGTGGAGCTAGGGTTTCCTTCTCCCTCGGGTTGGGCCTTGGGCTTCTGGCCCATTCCTTCCTTTCCTTTGGGCTCAAGCAAAGCCTTAAGGCCTTTTCCCCCTTTTCCTTTGGGCTCAAGTAACTCTTCTTGGGCCTTTCCCTTGGGCCCAAGTATGGGTATGTTACACGTATAGTCCTTTCGGTTTGGCCGTCCGTTTTTGGATGGTAAGTAGTACTGATACGCAACTCAGTTCCTAGTGCTTCTTGCAGTGCCCTCCCGATGATGGAGGTAAATCTTGGATCCCGGTCTGACACGATACCCGCTGGAACTCCATGAAGGCAAATGATTTGGCGATATATAGCTCAGCCAAATCTTCCACCTTATATGTATCCTTTATCGGAATTATATGTGCCTCCTTAGTCAGATGATCAACAATTACCCAAATTGTGTTGTTTTCTCTCCCTTTTGTTGTCGGTATTCCGGTGATAAAATCCATCGATATGGAATCCCATTTCCACTGAGGAATTGGTAGATTCTGAACTAGACTACCAGGTACTTGATGTTCTACTTTGATTTTCTGACAAGTCGGGCATTGCAATACCTATCGAGCTACAGACTTTTTCATTCCCGGCCAATGATAATATATCCTCACGTCTTTGTACATCTTTGAACTTCCGGGGTGGATGCTAAGCAAAGAATGATATGCTGCTTCCAAAATTTCTTCTCGCAAACCCTGAACTTCTGGTACAGTGATCCTTACCCTGAGCAATAATGTACCATCATTGGGCAGATGATAACCGCTCTAGTTTGGTCCATCTTGATTTCTGACTTATTCGATGATATTTGAGATCTTCTCATCTCTCTGCTGCTCTTCTTGAATTCGAAGAACTAATCTGCTTGCTTTAAAGCTTGTAAGCTTAGCGGCTCATTTGCTTCCCCTTCCATCGCATCCAAATTCACCAACTTGAGTTCTTCGGTTAAGTTTCAAGCTCCTTTTCGATGATCGCCTTGCTTTTCCGCCGGCTAAGTGCATCCACAACTACATTAGCCTTTCCAGGATGATTCTTGATCTTGAGATCATAATCTGCAATGAATTACATCCACCTTTGTTGTCGTAGGTTGAGATCCGGTTGCGTGAACAAGTATTTAAGATTTTAATGGTCCATAAATACTTCTATGCTTTCTCCATAAAGATAGGATCTCAAAATCCGCAATGCAAATGCAACCACCGTCATTTCCAAATCATGCGTCCGATAGTTCTCTTCGTGCTTTTTAAACTTATGCGAAGCATAAGGTATGACTTTTGCTTCTTGCATAAGGACACACCCCAAACCAACTCGCTACACATCGGTGTACATCAAATAGGGTTTCCCGCGTTCCGGAAATGCCAGAACTAGTGCTGAAGTCAAAGAAGTCTTTAACTTAGCAAAAGCGTCTTCTGCGTCCTTACTCCAAATAAAGAGAACTCCTTTCCCTGCTAGCTTCGTTAAAGGCTTTGCGATTAATGAAAATCCACGGACGAACTTCCGATAATATATACCCCGCCAAGCCAAGAAAGCTCTGAAATTCTGTCACAGAGGTAGGCCGAGGCCATTCTTGGATTGCTTTAACTTTTTCGGGATCGGTTGATACTCCTTGCTCGAAGATGCGATGACCCAGAAATACAATTTCCCTCTGCCAAAATTAATATTTGCTAAATTTAGCAAACAATTTCAGCTTCCGCAATCTCTCGAGAACTAATGCCAAATGCTTTTTGTGCTCTTCCTCGGCATTTGAGTAAACCATAATATCATCTATAAATATGATAACAAATTTATCGAGATAGTCTTGAAAAAATTCATTCATTAACCGCATAAAGGCCGCTGGTGCGCTGGTAAGCCCAAAAGGCATTACCACGAACTCAAACTGCCCATATATGGTTCAAAACACCGTCTTCATGATATCTTCCTCAACGATAGGAATTTGGTGATATCCAGATGTCAAATCTATTTTTGAAAACCAGCTTGCTCCCTTAAGCTGATCCAACATATATTTATCCTTGATGGTGATGTTGCTGATGTCGCAATAGTCGATGCACAACTTCATACTCTCGTCCTTCTTCCTTACGAAGAGCACTGGAGCTCCCCATGATGACGAGCTTGGTCGAATAAAACCTTTCCTAATCATAATCTTCAAGCTGCTTCTTGAGTTTCGCCGATTCCGCCGGTGTCATTCGGTAAGGAGCCTTTGCGATAGGATTCGCTTGTGGTTCCAAATTAATGGTGAAATGATTACTCCGAGGTAGAGGTAATTCCATTAGCGCCGTAAATACGTCCTCGAACTCCTGAAACATCACAATATATTCGAACTTGCCGTCTCCGTTGACGGTTCCTTCGCCGGCAGTGATGGTCACCAAAAACACTTCTCCATTTTTGATTAAGTCTTAAACTCGAAGAGCCACCACAATAGATACCGATTTACTAGGGTTAATCCCGTAGTGGACTAACTCCTCCATTCCATTTCCACAAAACGTAATTCGTCCTCGACTGCAATCTAATTGGGCCTGATAACAAGACAACCAGTCCATTCCGAGAATGACTTTGTATCGCGTCAAAGGATTTGTATCGCGTCAAAGGAGTGACAAGCAGATTTGCCAAGAACTTCTTCACCTCGATGACTAGAGGTACATTCCGAATTATACTTATATATTTGGAGGGTTTGCTTTCCGGGGGTCAACACAACGACACTAACGTTTTCTATTTTGTAACTCCTTACGATTCAACTATTTTTGGAGTTAAACTTTGGGTGGCTCCCGAATCGAACAATACATGTGTGGGACGACCCGCGACATGTACGGTTCCTGCCACATTAATATTTAAACTTAAAACATAATACTTTATTTATTTAAAAGATTTATTTTTTTTAACAACTTAGTAGATACTATGGTTCAGGCACATGCGTACCTGTGATAAGACCCTGAATGGGCTTTGGGGCCTCATTAGTATCTACTTATAAGACATAAACCCTACCATCTGAGGCTTGACGCTTGCGGCCGGGCTCAATCGTAGGGCGATCTGGTGGTGGCTGAATGGCGAGTGTGGTGGCTAGGAACGGGTTTGAACATTCTCGTGCATAATGGCCTTCTGACCACATTGGAAATAGGTAAGACCGGGTGATGCGTGCTGTGCTGCATTCCATGGAAAATATTTGGAGATGTGTCCGGGCTGACCGTAGTTGTAGCTTACTGGCGCTCCCTTGAATGAGTCAGATGATCCTTGGGGTCGTTTGCCTTTGTCTTTGAAATGAAGGTTTTGTCAAACAAGTCTATCAGGCTCGTGAAGTTTCCCAACGCAAGTACGCTCTCCAACTCGGGTCAAAGACTGAACAAAAATCTGGATATCATCGCCTCTTCACCTTTGTTATTGTTGCCCACATACTGCTTCAACCTCATGAATTATGATTCATATTCTTGGAATGATTTACTCCCTTGTTTGAAGTTTTCAAACTCCCGTTATAGTCGACGCCTTGACTCTGGGGTAAAATACTTGCGCTCTACCTCCTCCTTGAACGCTAACCAGGTCTTCACCATGTGTCCTACTTGGGCTTCCCGGCTTTCCCACTAGTCTGCTGCATCTCGGTCTAGGTAGTAAGCTCCCACACTTAGCTTGTAGTCCTCCAAGCATCTGATAGCCTTGAATTTTTTCTCCATCATTCGGATCCATCGGTGTGCGACTAACGGGTTAGTTCCTCCGGAGAAGTGTGTAGTTCCCATCTTCTTCATCGAGGAGATCAAGGATAGGAACGGTGGACGAGTCGTCACATCGGGTGTTGTCTGTGGTGATTGAATAGCTCGCGTTATTACTTCGTGAAGCATTTTCAAGGTGTGTTCCGGGTTTACGTCTTGGCCTCCCACCGCATTCTGATCATTCCTTTGCATCTCTTCGTAACTCTCTCCTCTGCATTCTGAAACTCGGTCCAACCCCATACCATGCCAACCACTACTGATTGTCCCATCCTCCATCTGCATCATAAACGGGTAAGTGACTAAGTCCTAACTAAACAGGACGTGCCCGGTTTCCTAATGTCTTTTTAGCGACTCAATTTTGACTCGATAAATCTGAAAACACATGTTGTATGAGCATGATCGAAACCATACTTTGATACCACCTTTTGTAACTCCCATGTTCCGCTTTGACCTTAGTCAACCGATTACAAACAATCAAACGAGAACATGATCACCGGTTCTTTAGCCGGGACCAGAACCATCACATTTTTACTGTGTTTGATTAATTCGGCTCGGCTTAACAACTTTCGCCGTCAAAGTGAACCGAGTTATTCAATTACACGTTTTCAAATTTTAATAATAGCTTTGCAACCGTAATAAAATTTGGTAGTTATATTAGACCAGGACTAATCTAATATAAACAACATGCTTCACGAATAAAAACATCATTTATTTTATATTACGAAGTGCGAAAATACAAATAGGTCCATGGATAATATTTATTTAAATATTAATACAAACATTACTTTGAAATTATTGTTGCGAAAGAGACGTCGATACAATACCGGCTGGCATAACATCATACGATCCGCTTCTTCTATGGGTTACCTGAAAAGAAGTAATAGAGAGGGGTGAGCGATTTATTATCGAGCCATTGAGTTGACATTCCCCAACTAACAAAGTAGCTTTCCGTACACCCAACCCAACCCCAAACACAAGCAATGACGGAAAGTCTCACAAACAATAATAAATAGCCGAAGCACTATAACAATAATTAAACTATATGCATTCTATGGGTCATGGAAATATCTTCATTCCTTCGGAATACTTGTCCCATCACCATATAGGCCCACGGTAGTAATTCTCTCGACTCTTACTCATAAACACTGAGTACTACAAGTAAGACATCCTTCTCCGTACATCGATACACGGCAACTCGAGCTACCCTTAGATAGCCAAAACTTCCATGCAGTCCGGCCCTATGATATGACCATGTATTTTCCGGATCGCACACCTACAAGCGTCACTCAATAGGTTAACACCTGTCAGTAACACGGCCCGAGAGTACGTGATCCGGTACGCTCCCGAGGATCCAACGGATAGGGAAGTCGATATGCCTACTATAGCACCATGTCACTAACACATCAAGCAAACCGTTAAACATATCACATCACAACAATCGTTCACACGGCATCTCATCAATCATTCATGAACCAGTCATTATATTGTTATCACATTACTTATTAGTTTTCCGTATTTTAATCATTCGTTCATTACTTGGTTTATCAATCAAAAGTGTGTTATGACATAACAACAATATCTATAACATTAATATCAACCAATCAAGCAACCTTATATAATCATAATAACATAACTAGATAATAATCAAACCGACACTAGTCATAGTCATCCCAACGGATCATAACTTAGTGTCGGGAACCTGCGGAATAACACATTAGTCAAACAATTAACCCCAACTCACCAATACTTTGTCGCGGTTGACCCCGGTATAGCCTCATGACCTCAACCTCCGGAATGGACATTACTATAAGCTGCCTAAAATGGAAGAGAAGGTAGATACATGTGATGAATATTGAAAATCTCGGCTTAGGAAATATTTTCCCCCTCCTCGTCACCATCCCAACTCTCTCTCTCTCTCTCTCTCTCTCTCTCTCTCTCTCTCTCTCTCTCTCTCTCTCTCTCTCTCTCTCTCTCTCTCTCTCTCTCTCTCTCTCTCTCTCTCTCTCTCTCTCCTACGGCTCCTCCTTGTTTTCTTCCCCTCCTTCCTATGGATTGTTCTTCTTCCGGCTCCACTTCTTCTTCTTCTCACCTCCTTCTTCTTATCCTTCCTCCCTTCTTCCTCTATTCTTTCTATCTTCTTTACTCTTATTTACTCTTATGATTTTTGGTGTCAAGAATAAGGGGTGTGGAAGCTTTCTTTTATAGTGAAAGTGAAGTGATCTCCACCCTTCATTTTTCTCACCTCTCCTCTCCATATTTCATTACTCACATTACACCTTCTAGAAGTCCATGGATGGATGCCAACACAACTTTGATTCAATGAACCTAAAATTACAAAAAATGCATCTATTTCTTCCTTTCAAGATTTAGAGGCCCATGCTCACTATTTTGAATTAATTATGTCCAAACAAACTTCATTTGTCAGCCCAAACCACCTTGATCCAAGTCCAAGCCCCTATGATTTAATTTTAAATTTTAAGCCATTAATTATTCCTTAATGGTGTAAAAACTATAATTTAATCTAAGGATCGAATATTTCTAAATCCTTGTAACCATAGATCCTACATAATTTAATAGAGTTGTGGTTAAAATTTCATAATTTTATGTGGACTTTAGAGGGTTTTACAACTCACTTGATCATTTAATCGGTTTCTCGGTAAAACCGATTATTAATAAAAATTCACAGGAATTTTCAAAAATAATTCTATTAAAAATTTTAGAAATATAATTCATTTATTAGCAATATAAATATCATTGCATCTAATAATAATATTTTTATCACATTCCGAGATCGGGATATTACAGTGTTTGTTTCTCGGATGCTCTACAACACAAAATGTTACAGATGTTATGATCCTTCTAACAACCGAGTGTCTAGAGATGTGAAGTTCCTTTACATTCAAGGGTATTATGACAAGAAAGATTGGGACACCTATATTATCTATATCATTCTCCAAATGACTGTGCAACAAGCATAAGGTTCTTCGTAATCACGTTGGGAATCAGGAACCACCAATACAAAGGAATGGGAACACACCCAACAATCCCACAAGTGATTAGGAATAAATAACGACCAAACAAAACAAAAACTACAATCATGCTCCTGAGGAAATCATTTCAAGACCAAAACCAAGAATGCTTGGATATGAGAGAAGGAGAGGATGTACAACATCAAGAAAAGGAAGTGGTTATGGAAGAGGTTTCTCCAACATTAGGGAAGAGCACTAGAATAATAAAACCATATGGATAGGTTAAAAAATATAGTCTACTACAATAATCAATATATGGCTCATCAAATCAAAGATGTGTGTTCTCTTTCCCTTTTTCCTTCTAATCATCAAGCCTTTCTTGGAAATAATGAGCTAGACCAGTTCCCTCTAAACTATGAAGAACCCAAGGAAATGAAGGAATAGAGAGAAGTCGTGAGTAATAAAGTAGGTGCTATGGTACACAACCATACTTTGTATGAGACTGATCTTTCGGTAGGAAAGAAAGCAGTAAGCTCCAAGTGGATATTCACCATTAAGTACAAGAGCAATGGAGAATGATATAATAATTAAAGAAAGTAATAACCTCAATCATCCAATCTAGCAGTTAAATTAATTAAAATAATTAAATTAGAATTAAAATAGGGTACATTCGATCTCTTGAAAATCGGTAGGTGTGTGGCTCAAAATGACAGAGTCATGTACTAGGGCGGGCTTCATGGAAACTTTGACTATCTTGGGGTAGTCGGAGTCACCGTGTATCGATGGACAAAAAACGGTGTTCTAGTCGTAGGATTTTGTGTTTACGTCTAGGAGTCGTGGGAGGATCTAGTTATCATGAAAAGGGTAGCTAAGTGTTCTTGAGGAAGATTACCGAGTTCGCGTTAGGGGCCATGTGTTGAGATTTCGTTAGTCGTGCGTTTAGTATAGATTGAGTCTAATCGATGACATGTGTCACATTGTTCTTGATTCTATTCGTCGATAAAATTTGTTGTTATTATGTGTTGTGTTTGTGTGTTGCGTTGAGTCCATTACGTCGTGGTAGTACGTGATTAACTGTTTTTATTCATTGATTGTTGTTGTTTGTTATTTTGGTTTTGTCAAGTTAGATTTTCAGCTTTGTAGTTAGGAACCAACTCACTGAATGATCGTAGATTTCTCATCCAACTTTTTTTATTTTTTCAGGTGTAGGAGTAGCTCGGCGGACGTATAAACCCCTCGAAATATATTCAGGTTGTTACGGTTTGTTTTAGAAACGATTTTGATTTATTTTCGGTTCAGGATAACCCATATTTTTATTGGAAAATCAAGCTAACCCAAACCAAAAGATCAAGTCATAGTTTTACCATATAGTCTAGTGCCAAAATTTAATAATAAAAAAATCCGAAATGGATATAATGCATAAACGATCATCACCTGAAGAGCTACAATGTGAGAGTTTGAGTTGAGCATTGGAACCATGTTGGAGCTTGGAGATATGGAAAAATAATACTCAATAATCAATATATATTTTTTCTTGAAACGAAAAATAATCTATAAAGGAGGTTAATATTGGTTCAAGCACTATAACGACTATATAGGTTTTGATTGGTAACACTTAAGTAATCAAGGAATGACGGAATTGCATTTAAAAATGCGATTCCGCAAGTATTGCATTTAAACGCAATTCTGCCATTTCGCGATTACTCAAGTGTTACTAATCAAACTAATTTTTGTTCCGCAAATAATCTAGTTCAACCTCACTTTTCTGTGAAATTAATTTTTATGTGTATTTTCCACGTTTTCGTATTTTTTTTTTCTTTTTCGTAAATTTTTGTGATTGGCAATTTTTTGTAAAATAGTATTTTTAAACACGATTCCGCCATTCCGCAACTTACTAATCAAAACCATGGCCTACGATTACAATTCTACTGCAACATAGTAGTATAACCTAAGACAAACATTTATGTGCGGATTTGTTAGCAAAGAGGCTTTAAAGACAAGGAATCGTCTCGGTTTCTTTGGTCCAGATTTATGTGTTCAATATCATAACTCAATAAACCCCGATATATGTATTTAAAGATTGTAGTAGTGGCCACGAAGCTTTAACTCAGGAACACCGTATCGTGTGACTGTAGGGAGTGAACTAATGTCTGAACTGCTTTTACGGCTTTAAATGATTGCATCCGATAACAAGTATCTCCAAAACCGCCGCCCATATCATTGATGGAAAATAGTACAAGTGATACATCAAAGGATATCGGTGTTACGTTTTTAATTTTAAATATAACTAAGAGACTTGAGGTAATGAACAGAAAATGTAAGCGATTGAGATACACTCGAATCACACTTTAATAATATATATATATATATATATATATATATATATATTTTTTTTTTTTTTTTTTTCACTTTAATAATATAGCTAAACTCCAACAAAATCAGTGATATATAATTACACATTATGTACTTGGTGTGGAGTGTGGACTATACACAAATCACACATAACACATGTAGAGTATATACGCTAATGTAAAACAATGGTCCTTTATACGGATAATAAGTACAATAATACAATGGGAAAAAAAGCTGTGGTGGTACTAAAACATGTGTTAATTAATATAATAGCATCTGCGATTCTAATTTTTGTAGGCTAATATTTTGGTCTAAAATGACCTTACATGTACTTGTTAGGAAAAAAATAATTACAAAAATGCCATTACTATTTTACTTCCACATCAGCAAAAACGAACCTTATTTACGAAAATGCCACATTCCCGAAATAATAAATCCGCACGGATTTATGACATTCTTTGTTACAGATTTAATAAATCTGCACGGAGTTATTTTCTTTTGTTGCGGATTTATTGTCTTTGTTGCAGAGTTTTATAAATCTGTAACACGTTAGAAGGTTTTGAAAAATTACTATACTAGGATCATAGTATTACAGATTTTTAACCGTGTTACAGATTTATGTTCTCATGTTGCAGATTTGTTTCTTTTTTTGCTGACGTGGCACGGATTTATATTAACGTGTTGCAGACTTTTGCAGATTTTCCAGATTTGTTTTCTTAGTTTTGAACAAATCTGGAATTTCATGTTACGGATTTGTGTTACGTGTTACAGATTTATTAAAGCCCGCAACAAAGAAAATTGTTAAAATTAATTACTATTGTAGCACTCCTATGTTACAGACTTTCTCTCTTTGTAGCAGATTTGTTTTCAATGTTACGGATTTATGTTATGTTAGATATTGATTTTAATGTTACGGATTTATTGAAGATGTACATAATTCGAATAATTGTTGCCTGGTTTTTTCCTGATTTTTAGGAACCGTTTATGGTAATTAAATATTCACTTAAGAAATTCAATATTTGGCAAAAAAAAAAGAAGATAACCAACATAAAAACTTTTTTCAATTAATTTCTTAATTAAATAATTTCTTTATTATTTTTTGTTTTAATTTTTTTTACAAAATAAATATAATAATAAAAATAACCAAAGAAATCTGTTTATATTAATTTCTCATTTAAATGATTTTTATTATTTTTATATTAAATTCTTGTTTTCGAAATCAAAATAATAAAATATAAGCAACAAAAAATATTTTTTTATCAATTTTTTTTAAATTTTATATTTATTAAAAAATTATGTTGTATTAATTTCTTATTTTTTAATTTTTTTTTTAAAAAAAACAAAATTAGCCAAAAAATAATTTGTGTTCATTTATTATTTAAATGATTTATTTATAAAATATATTTTCTATTTTTTTAAAAGAAAAAAATTAACCATAAAAAATATTTGTAATTTGTATTTAAATAATTTTTTATAAAATTATTTTTATTAGTTTCTTACTATTTATTTTTTTTAAAGAATTTATATTAACTATTTATTTTTAAAAAACGAATTCATATTAATTGTTTTTTAAATGAATTTATGTTAATTATTTATTTTTTAAAACGAATTTTATATTAATTATTTATTTTTTAAAAAGTATATTAATTATTTATTTTACTTTAATGATTATATATTATTTCTTTAAAAAATAAGTTAATGAAAGGATAATATAGTATTTTAAACCATTATAGAATGCTACTCTAGTAAAAAACACACCTAATGCTACTCTAGTAATTAACCTTAAAATTTGTAGTACCAGGACTAATTTTCACTAATACAAAATTAAATCTAGGGGATGTCGGACCAACCAGCGCCTAACCATATTTCTCCTTTACCAATAAACAAATAAATAATTATACACAGTACATATCAGGATTACACTTATTTAAAACAAGGAAAGGTCTTATCATCGACTGGATTTAAGGAATTAGTTGCAACTCTCAACTACATAATAGATTAGTATTTATTATATTTTTGATATAATAATTAAGTATAATTTATCATGTCAACAGAGACAAAAATTGATATCTGTAAAAATGTATATGGAATGAAAAAGATGATGACGAGATTTATATTAGGGTTTTGTAATTGTGTTGTGAATATATGTATACAATCGAACAAAAAGATTCATTTATATAAAAAGTAAAAAGTAAAGATTAACGTGTGTATGTTTGACGGTGAACTCCACATAATTTAATCCATTCTTTTGTGATATTTTACAATTTTATTGTTACATTTCTAACATTCCTCTTTGTAGACCATTGTTATTATCATTTTTTTGTTGCCCTTTGTTGCCTCATTAAAAAATTTATGAAAAAATATATTAAGACAAAAATTGTATGACTGTGGAATCTCCCTCTGAAATGAGCAAGATGTCATCTCATATATTGTTGATGACGCATTCCACATGTCGTGGACATATTTCTGAAATATAGTGGTGGGTAATGATTATGAAGAAATATCGAATGAACAAACATGTCTTATTTTTAGCCCAAAAAAAAAGAACAAACATGTCTTACTTTAATTTCTTTATTATCTTGAATTATTGAGTATATGAATTTTTTTTTTTGGAGATATATGTTTGGTTTTTGATATATCATTCCTCCCTTTGATTAATATATTTATCGCTTATTTTTATATAAAATTATTAGTTTCATATTACTGTTAATACGGTTACTTGGTCGGATGTGTGGGTATATTGACCTTAGCCATATATATTTTATATTTGCTTCGTAGAGTGGAATGATGTGTGCATGATTGGACAAAGTTGGCACAAGTGTCTGCTTTTGAGAATATCATGATTGTCGGCTTATTTTTTTCTTCTTTGGAAGATCGGAATAAAGCGGCAACGCGAGGAAAGAAGGAACACTCCATAGCCGCTTCTCAATGTCTTGGTAAGTTCAGATATGTCTTCCGTCACACCTCGAGGAGACTGATTGCAAACATCAAAAACAGTTCTGGTAAGACAGGATTTTGGCCCAAGCCCAATGCATCTTCATCATCAACAAAAAATCATATGAAGCTTATATGTCTAAGGTTTAGCTCTAAGTGGTTCATATATAAATATGAATATTGTGTTTCTTTATTGTAACTTTGGCTGCGGTTGATAGCAGCCACAATATCATCAAAAGAATCTTTGTTCTTGGTGTATTATTTTCATCTTTAATTGCACAATATTGAGGTCAAAAACCTTCTCGACGAAAATAATAGCCGAAAGACAGGATTTAGTAGTCGGGTACGAGCGAATGTTTACATTAGACGTTCAATGTTTCGTATAAGTGACAAAGTTGTACGAAACGTCGACAATGCCACCTAAACGATTTATCGGAAAAAGGTTTCGGAAAAACAGACGACACCATAATCGGACAAACATATCTTCCGACAGGAACTACGGATCGACGGAACATCCAAACAAAGCAAGAGACGAGCTGGACCAGCTCGGAAAACCGAGCTGAACCAGCTCAGAAAACCGAACTGAACCAACTCGGAATTCCGAGCTAAACCAGCTCAGAAAACCAAGCTGAACCAGCTCGGAATTCTGAGCTAAACCAGCTCGGCAAACCGAACTGAACCAGCTCGGATCTAAACCCATCCCGTCTCGATCTTGATCATGAGTTGCCCTTCCGGAAATACCGAGTTGAACCTTTGAGCTGAACCATCTCGGATTTCTGAGCTAAACCGTTTCTGGTTTTCCGAGCTGAACTTTCCGAACGGATAACCAAACATTTGCCGATACGCATACCTTGTCGCAACCCACCTTCGGAAACATCAGCCCATACCTTCCTGGACCGATGATTTGGGCTGATGGATCGAGATTGAGAGAAATGGGAACTTGGGCTCAAGCATACGACAAACTCTAAACCAAATAAGTGAGTTAATACGTTAACGGACTCGGAACGTCCAAATCTCGGCCCATCTGGCAAACGAGTCGAGCCGCGGAAAGACGAAGAAGTAAAGAAAGAGATTGGAAAAAGGAAAATCCGAGATAGAAATGTACATTTTAGCGAGAGAAAGGAAAAAGATAAGAACAGGAAGATTTCCGCAAATCCTGCGGAAATATTCTCAAAAGCCAACGAACCAAAGCTATAAAAGGAGGGAGAAGCCATACGAGAAAGGCAGAGCGAAAAAACTCTAGACCTAGACTTAAGAACTTAGCAGTTTCTCTTAGCCGTTTTGAGAGTTCTTTTGTACTTTCTTTCCGATTCCTTTACTCTTTTTTACAATCTTTGTATTCTTTTCGACTTCTAATCAATAAAACATCCTCCATGTTTGCTAGTTTCGTGGTTATTCTTGAAAGTTTATGTTCCCTAAAAGTTTTTGCTCTACAAGTTTTGACCGTGTGAGTTTCGACTCTCACAGTTTGGCGCCGTCTGTGGGGACAAGAAACTTTCGACACTTAAAAACCACCAGTTAATGGACCCAAAGAGATGGCTACCATCGGAGACGGAGACGAGATAAATCAGCAATTACCGATCGATGACAACACGCCCAACGCTACCACTGGTAACACTTCAGCAAGCGGCAACGTTACAAACACGACCACATCATACACGACAATCAACGCAACCCTCGCCGAGTTGAAAGAGATGGTAGCTGCACTGAGAGAAAAGGCGGAAGAACAAGAAAAGGCGAACAACACCCTCACTGAAAAGATCGAAAGACTAAAACCGGAAACCGCACGCGGAACACCCGAACGGTGAACTTCTCCCCGACTGAACGAAGACGCCTAGACTTCTCGGATTCCGGAGGGCCGACAAGGAATTCGTCACAACATCGCGAGCAAACTACAGGTGAACGAACTCCGCCGGCGACAAGACTTGACGCTACGGATCCTCCTCCGACAACGCGAAGACAAAAATCCGCGGCAACAGGCAACATAGAGGATTGCGAGAACGAAGGTTCGATCCCGCCTGAGGACAAAACCGCGTCACATTACGATGATGAAGAGGGAATCGACGCAGATCGATACGTCCCACATCAAAGCGACGATGAATTCTCGGAAGAAGAGGACGTGGAACGAATTCGTCAAAACGAGCCAACTCAACGGCCGAGAAGCAACAGAAGGAGCGAACTCGACGAATTCAGGGACGCGTTAGCCCAGACAACCACAGAAATTAAAACTGTGCGATCACAGGTTCACCGAGCAACCAGCGCCGCCCCGGAGATTGATCGTGTCCTGGAAGAGACAAGAAAGACACCGTTCAAAACTCGAATAACCGGGACTCGGATTTCCAATACGGGCAAGCTCAAAATCCCATTCTACGACGGAACAACTAATCCGAAGGCTCATATGATGCCTTCTGAATTGCAATGGGAAGAGCAAATCTTACCCGAGGGGACAAAGATGCCGGTTTCTGCCTTCTGTTCGTGGAACATCTAAAAGGAGCAGCCCTGGAGTGGTTTTCGAGACTAGAGCGCGACTCCATCGGAAATTTTCAACAGCTATCAGAAGAGTTTATGAAGCAGTACTCCATCTTCATGGACATGGAGACTTCCGACATCGACCTGTGGGCTTTGAGTCAAGGTGAAACCGAAAGCCTGAGGAAATTCATCGAGCGATTCAAAAGAGTAGCAAGACGCATTAAAAATTTGAGCGACAAAGTGGGTATCGATGCACTAAAGAAAGCACTCTGGTACGAGTCGGATTTCAGGAGGGAAATCTCGCTAAACCGACCACAAACAATGGCAGACCCCTTACACAGAGCAATCGATTTCATCGTGGATGAAGAGGAGATGAAGGTCTTGTCCGAAAAGCACAAATCAAAAAAGCATGCAAGTAAGGAAACCCGTATATCTACAAGCACGAGTAGCGAGAGGCGAGTCTCAAAGCCAAGCAGCACTTCACGGCATGAAAGGACGATTGGGTCGCATAACTATCAGATCGGATCAGACCAGCAAGAAGACAGGCCAACAGAACGGAGGAAAAGCTCTTGGAACACTTGGACGAGGAATCCTAGCTCCTACGACGAGAAAGCTTTCTGCGACCACCACCAATCCTACGGACATAACACTGCCGACTGTCGCAGACTAGGAATCAAACTCGCGGCTAAACTCGTTGCCAAAAGTGTTGGGAATGTCCTGAAATCTACTGTACTATCTCTAGAAAGTATGATAAGTGTCGAGATCAGACATAAGTCATAAATACTAGGTGATCATGATGACTTGCTAGAGTCCGCTCTTGATCTATAAGTTTTGGACTTATTACCAGTATTGTATGATCCCAAAGGGTCACACACCATAGCTAACGGGAAAGTTAAATGGAATTAATACGGTAAGATGCAAGGCATTTACTGTATTTGTACAGAGAATTGGGCCAGACAAAATACAGTTATTTTGTCTGATTTGGGTCTTGGGCCCAAAAGCCTAATAGGCCATTAGTTTAATCACTTGGGCCCATATAAGGATGAGGGGAGGCGCCAGAAACAGTGATCTTCTGCGATTTGATTAGGTCTGGCCGTCCTCTCTCTCTCTCTGTTGATTCCAACTTGGTCTAGCAGCCTGATCCAGTAGCTTGTAAGAGTGTGGATACCTAGGAGGAGCCGGTTATCATCAGCTCTTACAGATCTCGATATTCCTTTGATCAATCCGCTGCAATCACAAGGTAATGATCCTGATCTGTTTATGATTCAACTGCAAATCACCTAGATCCTAGTTGATTATGTTAGGTTGTAATCTGATAATTACACCAACGAACACACATAATCCTTCAGTGGTATCAGAGCCAGGTTGTTAGGTTTTTGCTTTTTGGATCATACTAGGTTGTTTATTAGTTTGATGAATCGATTTTAATGAGTAAAATTGATTGAAACTTTAAAAACCTAGAATTGTCAAATCGTTTGAATAACAATCGAAAGTTGATTTTGCTTTATCGTAAGAAACGATTTGTTTGAATTTTACAATCATAAGAATTCGATTTGTTTAATTTTAAAGCTTGATTTTGTCGTCATGTATCTTTGCTTTACAATCATGAAACAATCGCTATTGTCCTTGTTTCAATCATGAAAACGATTTGTTAGGTTTGGAAAAGGACAAAATCGTGTTTGTCTTTAAGTGAATTACGATCGCATGATTGACTTAAGGTTTGTTAAAGTGAATGACATGAATCAAATCGATTGTTTAATTAAATTGAATTGGAATAAGGACAAAATCGTTTTGTCTTCAAGGAAAGTCACGATCGAATTATTGAATTCAAGTGATCACATGATCGTAAAGTGATTGCTTTGTATGAATCGATTAATTATTTAATTATTGTATGGTTCAAGCGGTTAACCCAAAATCGCGGTTTGCTGGAAATTATTTAATACAATTGGTATTATTTAATTTCTGGTTAAACCGGATTTAAATTCAAAATTGAATTTTAACCTAAACCGAAGGCTGGTCTAAGTTTGATTTGGTTGGACCAAATAATTTAGAGCTGGTCTGGTTTAGTAAATAGCCAGTTGGATTTAGTAGTTAATTTGGTCTTGGACCACAATTAATGAACCGACTCGGTTATGTCAAATTATTGGGCCAATTGGAATTCTGTGGTCTTGGGCCAAGAATTGGGCCTATAATTTGTGACCCAACCGAAAACTTTAATAAAACATTAAATTAGAAAGCTTCTAATATTAGAAGTTTCTAATTTTGGCATGTTAGGAAATTTTTGGAAATAGTAAGTTTCCAAATTTAGAAAGTTTCTAAAAATAGTAGGTTTCCCTAAATAGAAAGTTTCCACATTTAGTAAGTTACCTGAAATGGAAAGTTTCCCAAAATAGTAATCTTCTATTTTTGGGAGGAAATCTATTGAAACCTAAAATCCTCAAAAACAATATCAAGCTTGGATGTCTTGCCCAATCTTGTCAGCTACTTAACGCTTATTCAATTACAGATATGGCTTACAGTGTGAGGTGTCTGTTTTTGCGTAAGTAAAGTAGTATATAGTCACTAATTTCATTGGGAGTCCCATACTTTAGTGATTATTTGGCTGTAAGAGATTGGTTTCCTTGACTGGGCCATCGGGAGTCCCGGGCCTTGAGACATCTGGTGTATTGGGCCTTGGGCCCAATTCACAACCGAGAGTTATTGGATATAACTAGCTGTGTGTATGCTTACCAAGTGAAGCTACTTCTGGGTGACGGCCAGTGGCCCACTTTGGATTTAGCTGAACATGGGTCTCGGAATCATTGCATTCTTATGAGGTTAAACAAAGAAATTTTGAATGCAATGTGAGTTTTCTTATAAGTTATTAAGATTACTCTTTTATGAACTAAATAACTAAAACTCTATTTATCTCTAAATTTCAGTTATGACTAGCACAAACAATCAAAACACTTTCTCGATCCGGTCTGTCCTTGAAATGGACAAACTGAACGGATCAAATTTCTTGACTTGGTCGCGGAACCTGAGGCTAGTCCTCAGGCAGGAGAGAAAGGACTATGTCCTTGAAAGAGCTCTCCCCGTGAGGATCGGGTCCAATGCCTCTCATGCAGTATATGATGCTTGGAATAAGCATTATAATGATGCGGTAGATGTGCGTGGTCTGATATTGGCTACCATGGACTCAGATTTGCTGAAGCAATATGAGAACATGGAGTCGCCAATAGAGATGATCAGCAGCCTGAAATTGAAATTTCAGGAGCAGGTAAGAGTGGAGAGATACCAGTTGGTTAAGTCTCTCACTAGCTGCAAGCTACCAAATGATCATCCAGTAAGTCCTCATGTCAGTAAAATGATGGGTTACATTGATAACCTGAGGAAACTGGATTATCCAGTTAGCCAAGAATTGGCAACTGAGATCATTCTGCAGTCACTGCCGTCAAGCTATGATAAGTTCAAAAGGAACTATATCAAGAAAGGCTTAACGGAGACGCTGACTGAACTGCATGATATGCTCAAGACAGTTGAGCCAAACGTGAAGAGTACCCTGTATAATCTCGTAATGGAGAAGGGTAGGTTTACTAAACCTAATGCTGACAAGGGTGAAGACAAAGTTGTCCAGATTTTGAATCATGGCAAGCGTGTGTCTTCTGAGCCCGAGTCAGATACATCTTACGTTGGTAAGTGCTGCTACTGTAAAGAGACTGGGCATTGGAAGAGAGATTGCATTAAATTCATGGAAGATTATGAGGAGTTGAAGTTGATGTATGAGACTACTTCCTCAGGTATTCATGTTATTACTTCAAGTTCTACCTTATAGGTATTGGATACTGGTTGTGGCACTGATATTTGTTATAATATGCAGAGCCTAAGCAACAGTAGAACGTTGAAGGAAGGACAAGTGGAACTGCATGTCTGGAAGGAGCTATGGATGCTGCCTCAGCCGTAGGGTTTTCACTTGTAGATGCCTTTGAGGCTTGGTTTTGTATTAAGTAATTGCTACAATATACATGCTTTAAGCAGAGTTGTCTTTCATTTTCTTGTAAGGATTTGAATGTTTTTCATTTTGATAAAAGACAAGTTTTGTTCTTTTGATCTCAATGAAATATTGATTGTAGCACCCTATTCAAGGAATGGGTTTTATATCTTAAACCAAAGAGTGCCTAAAAGTAACATAAATACCGAATTGGTTTAAATCTGATGAATTAAACCTGATTTTTCTTGGCGTAAATGTTTTGGTCACATAGAGTGAGTCGGATTCAGAAATCCCATAGTTATGGACTTTTGGGCTCATTTGATCGGATATCTTATGAGACTTGAATTCTGCTTACTGGACCAAAAGACAAAGGGCCCATCTTAGCCGAGCTATAGAAAGGCCCAAAGGCTTATTGGACCTTGAACATACTCATGTATGTGGCCCGATGAGCAGTAATGCCAGAGAAAATTTCCTGTACTTCATTATATTTACTGATTACTTCAGTGAGTATGACTGTGTTCATTTGATGAGACACGAGTCGGAATTCTTTGAAATGGTCGAAAGAGTTCCAGAATGAGGTATAGAATCTGAGTGACAGAAGTATTGAGACTCTGGATTAGATCACGAGTGAGAATACTTAAGTCATTGATGGTGTGATCATCTGAATGAGTGTGAAGTAGTTTCACAGCTCATTTCTCCTGAAAACCTTGAGGTGTTTCTGTTAGAAAGAATCAGATCTTATTAGAAATGATTAAAGATGAGTCACACGAATCTTCCATGATATTCTTTAAGAATAACGCTCTAGAAATATCTAAGTTTACGCTGAAATAGTTCCACCAATATCAGTTGAAAGACACCACATAAATGTGGACTGGAAATGATCCAAATTCGTCTTTACTGAGTATTTGTAGTTGAGCTACTTCGCTGGTTGTCCTAGGGAAACCAAGGCTTGTTACTTTTTACGTCCATTCCGAAAACGAAGTTAGGTTGTTCGGAATTCTGTTTTCTAAAAGGAAAGTTGCTTTCCAAGAAGAACAGTGGGAGTAAAAGTATAACTCGAAGAAATTCGAGAAATACAGGAGGCTGCTCAACCTGTTGAGGGAGAGCAGCGGATGGATTTACAGATTTCTGTAGAATCTACACCTGTAGAGCCTGAAGTTCGCAGATCTGAATGAATCCGTCACTAATCCGAGAGTGATTTCTCGTGATTAGTTGCCATGATCTGATGATCATTGAAAGTGACGAACCTGCGAAATTCACAGAAGCGAAAGTGAGCCCGGACTCCGAAAAATTATACTGTATGTAAGTTAGCTTCATCGATCCATTCATGGATAGAAGCAAACATATCGGAGTTGGAATCTTCGTTCTGTTGAAGTAGTCAAGGTTTTGACTTGAACAGGAACGAGATGGAACTGTGCGTTTACTAATAGATAAGTGGGAGCGATGTTGCATTTCTCATAGTGTATGTCGATGACATACTGATTCTCGGAAATAACATTCCAATGCTGCAGTCGGTAAAGGACTGGCTTGGGAGTTGGTTTTATGATGATATGGGTAAAGCCACGTAAGTTCTTGGATTTTGGATCTAAAGATAGAGATCCAAAAGAGCTGATAGGACAAAGTCAGGATTCTTATATTGACAAAGTCCTACACGTTTTCAGCATTCCAATAAGGGTTTTATGCCAATGTCACATGGCATTACGTTAAGCAAGAAACAGTGTCCTACGATAACTGCTGAGCTTGAATGCATGGATGAGATTCCATGACACGTACTTGTTTTGATATTGCTTTTAATGTTAAGCAAGACAAGTAAAGACCAGTCAAATCCAGCAAAGAATCACTGGATAGACGTAATGAATATCCTCAAGTATTTGGAAAATACTTAGGATAAGTTCTTGATTTACGGAGAAAGTGAGGTGCTACAAGTCGGTAGAGTCTGAAAGGCAAGTTTCCAACAGACAAAGATGATTTCCGGTCACAGTCCGGTTATATCTTGTGTCTGTCTGGCGGTGCAAGGCACTGTTGCTGACTCCATGACTTAAGCTGAACATTTCGCAGCTTGGGTAGCGGCGAAAGAGGCTGTTTGGAAAGAAGAGTTCATCACTGAACTTGATGTGATTCCCAGCATAGATGAGACTAGCTGCACATCAGAGGTCCAAACACCTTGAGGGTAGGTATAACCTATTCCGTGATATAAATGACAGAGGTGTTAAGTAGATCAGCAAGTTTCAACGAATGAGAACGTTGCTAATCTATTAGCGAAGCCACTCCTTAGGCCTAAGCACGAGTCGCGGACTGTAGCTGTAGGATATGTGAAATTAATATGTAGTCTTAATTTCAGTGGGAGTTTGTAAAGGGCTTTATTTAGTTGTTTTGAAAGGTTCATGTAAACATAATATTTTATGTTTATGAAATCTATGATTTCTGGATTATTTTAACTGTGATATAAATAATCGTTCCAAAATGATTCATGTCATTATATATGGGCCATCGAAGTACATGAGTAGACTTGATCCTGAAACCCCATATTTAACGAAATGACATAAATCATAGTGTCCATAGTCGAAGGTTGTTGAAATTGGAACACCAACAACCACTTGAGACTAGATTGTGTTGAGACTTATGACCAAGTTTCGAGGGGTCATAGATGCGCGGCATCAAAGTCGACACATAGGTATATGTAGGGGAGCATATGACCGGACATGGCCCGCTGATGAGAACTCTACAAGATATTAATATCTGTGTCATAAGAGGTTCTCATATACGACTATAGAGTATAGTCCTTAGACCTGAGTTCGCATGCATGTGGCTGCACATGGAGTGATGCGCTTTGATCATTGTCTAACGCTGTTTCGTAACTGGGAGCTATAAGGACCTTGGTTGGGTGTATTATAAAGTGTGTAGTTCATAGTGATGGAACAAGATGGGATTTGTCCCTGCCGTTTAACGGAGGTAATATCTCTAGGCCAATCGGAGACTTGATAGCTGGTAAGAGAGTGGCCACTCCCAAACGGACTTGCCCAAGTCGTTTGCATTGTCAGTATCAAATCTGGTCCGATGAACATGGTCTGGCTATATAAGGATGACACGCATCTTGCCTTATGCCAGATCGAGATATTGAGACAAAAGGATTAGGGAATGTAGGATTCCAGTACAAGTGGGAGATTGTTGGGAATGTCCTGAAATCTACTGTACTATCTCTAGAAAGTATGATAAGTGTCGAGATCAGACATAAGTCATAAATACTGGGTGATCATGATGACTTGCTAGAGTCCGCTCTTGATCTATAAGTTTTGGACTTATTACCAGTATTGTATGATCCCAAAGGGTCACACACCATAGCTAACGGGAAAGTTAAATGGAATTAATACGGTAAGATGCAAGGCATTTACTGTATTTGTACAGAGAATTGGGCCAGACAAAATACAGTTATTTTGTCTGATTTGGGTCTTGGGCCCAAAAGCCTAATAGGCCATTAGTTTAATCACTTGGGCCCATATAAGGATGAGGGGAGGCGCCAGAAACAGTGGTCTTCTGCGATTTGATTAGGTCTGGCCGTCCTCTCTCTCTCTGTTGATTCCAACTTGGTCTAGCAGCCTGATCCAGTAGCTTGTAAGAGTGTGGATACCTAGGAGGAGCCAGTTATCATCAGCTCTTACAGATCTCGATATTCCTTTGATCAATCCGCTGCAATCACAAGGTAATGATCCTGATCTGTTTATGATTCAACTGCAAATCACCTAGATCCTAGTTGATTATGTTAGGTTGTAATCTGATAATTACACCAACGAACACACATAATCCTTCAAAAAGAACTAGGGGATACAATAACTCTGAAGGACCTCGAAGATGGAAAGACCGGAAATCAGTCGAGTAAGCCGAACAAAAACAACGATTCGAACAAAACGGATCGAGAACGGAGACATCGGGAGGGACAAATTGCTACAGGCAACAACAAGCGGAGGAAAGTAAACGATGAAGATCCTATAGAGGCCATCAGACAAAGGATAAACATGATCGTGGAAGGACCACAATACCATCCAAGACAAAAAAAAATTCTATCGACCCTTATCCTCGACGGTCACAGGATGCATCTGTCCCGAGAAGGAGCATCAGGAAGCAAGCATCAGCACGTTGTCCAGATCCTACGATAACATTCGACGATATACCAAGGTCGGATGCCAGCCATCCAGGTAAACAACTGTTGGTCGTGGAGCTAATCATCTGGAATCGTCGCGTACCGAACATAATTATCGATACCGGAAGTTCCGTGGACCTAATCTTCTGCGAGACTCTAAAGAAAATGGGCGTAAACTTGAACGAAGTAACGCCCTCCCAATCATCCCTGACAGGATTCGCCGGAGATTCCATAACCACTTTCGGAAAAATCGAGCTCCCAATGGTCGCTGGAGGAGTATTCAAAGTCATCGAATTCACAGTGGTAGATCGCCCAACAATCTATGGAGCGATTCTTGGAATCCCATGGATAAACTCCATGAAGGTGGTCCCATCAACTTATCATCTATGCGTCAAGTTCCCAACCTTTTTTGGGATTAGTACGATTTGGGAAAGTCAGGAACGGCGGATCCCAGTCAATCCCCAGCACGAATAATCAGGACACCAGACAAATGCAACGGGGAGAAGCTGCCCATCTCTCCGAACCGACAATCGTGACCAGTGCTTCTCCGTAGGAGACCTTGTCCTAAGAAGAATCTGGCGAAACTCGACACTTCGAAAAACCGAAGCAGACTGGGAAGGACCCTACATGATAACGAGAGAGATCCGTCCTGAGGTATACGAGCTCGAAACCATGGACAACACCAAGATTGGATGGAACGCAATGCACCATCTACGGAACGTTTTGAACTACGGGACGGCTTGATCCCCATAAGGGGTACGTAGGCAGCCGATCTTCTTGATCGGTTCAGCTGTCCCCCCTCTCAAAAAAGGGGGGGAGTGGGTCCGTATACATATATACTTCCATATCGGAACTCGCAAATGTTTGAAACAATTCTCAAAACTCGTCCGCAAAAGCTAATCAGAGATCCGGAAAGAACCATCTCGGAAACTCCGGGTCAAAAACAACTAGGAATCTCTGAGCAACACAAAGAACCCAAATTAATTAAGCTGGACCATCTCGGACCGAGATCACCTCGGATCTGAGCTCAAACCAGCTCGGATCTGAGCTCGTCCACCTCGGATCTGAGCAGAAGCAGCTCGGATCTGAGCTCAGCCAGCTCAGAAATCCGAGCTGAAACAGCGTGGATCTGAGATTCAACCATCTCGGAAATCCGAGCTAAAACAGCTCGGATCTGAGCTCAACCAGCTCGAAAATCCGAGCTAAAACAGCGCGGATTCGAAACTCAACCATCTTGGAAATCCGAGCTAAAACAGTTCGGATCTGAGCTCAACCAGCTCGGAAATCCGAGCGAAAACAGCTCGGATCTGATCTCAACCAGCTCGGAAATCCAAGCTGAAATAGCGCGGATCCGAAACACAACCATCTCGGAAATCCGAGCTAAAACAGCTCGGATCTGAGCTCAACCAGCTCGGAAATCCGAGCTGAAATAGCGCGGATCTGAAACTCAACCATTTCGGAAATCCTCGGATCATAGGAGGATACCCCAAAGATCCAAGTTGAACCTTTTCTAAAGCTAGCCGCCTTCCGCAAAATTTCAAAGAATGCAAAATTTTAACTTTCCAACCAAACTCGTAAAATCGCCAGGTAATGAAATGAACCCCCCTTTTTACTTTCATACCATTTATAAAAGTTAGAATACAAGTTTCGGAATTTAGAGCTAGCCTGCTAAATTATTACATATTTGTTAGGAACTACTTACTTTGTCCACTGACGGCCGCAGTGGACAAACCCACACATCTGTTGGGAATGTCCTGAAATCTATTGTACTTACTCTGAGAGAAAGTCGTATTGTCGAGATGAGACAATCATATGACACTAGGCAGTCATAACGCTTTGCTAGAAGCCACTTATGATCAATGGGTTAAGAACTCATTGCTAGTGTTATATGATCCTACATGGTCACACACCTAAGCAAACTGGACGTTGTATATGAGGTTGATCATTAATGTAATGATCGGGTGAATGCATATTTGATATGCATTCAATACCAAGTTTTGGGCAGTGTCGATCGACACAATAAGTGTGTCGGTCGACACAGATCGGCAGTGTCGATCGACACAAAGAGTGTGTCGGTCGACACAACTCGCGGATTACCAGATTAATTCGGTTTAATCGTTGGTTAATTCCGTTGTGGTTTAAGTCGACATATATAAGATATATGGTCGACCTAAACTCGATCTTAACCTAATTCACAGCCACCAGAAAAGAAACAGAAGCCTCTTGAGAGATCTGATCTCTAAAGGCACTAGCATCCCTTCTGTTCAGTTTGTGTGCGTGTGGATACCAGTAGAGGCGCAGCATTTGAGGCGCTCTAGATCTCGATTATCTGCAAATCTTTCGCTGCAAATCACCAGGTAATCTCGAGATCTGATAGATTCAATTACTTGAACCCTAGATCCTAGGCTTGGAATTCATACTAGGTTTGCCTAATTGGATTAGGAACTGCTAGAAGATCCTTCAGTGGTATCAGAGCCTTAGGGTTCTATTGAATCTGTAGCATGTTGATTAGATTGGTTGAATCTGGATCTCTGTATAGTTGATACAAACATGTTAAAATTCGTTTTCATGAAAAATCTAGTTTTAGGTTTTTGGCTTGAAAAACGATTAGGGTTTATCGCCCTGTGTCGATCGACACCAATCCAGTATCGGTCGACACAGAAGGATAACCCGAATAAAATTTGTTTCGCCTAGTGTCGATCGACACAAGAGTTGTGTCGGTCGACACAAACCTCGCGAGATTGATGAATCGGTTCAATTGGATTGGACCGGTTATCGAGCTTGGTTAATAATGGTTGAACACTGTGAATGGTTTAATTGCGATTGGTTTGATTAGGTTGGTATCGACCGATGCTAGTGTAGCATCGATCGACACTGACCGGTATTCAAAACCGGATCAATTGGATTGATCGGTTATCGCGGATTGTTTTTGGTTATTCTGCATCGATCGACACTATAGTAGTGTCGGTCGACATCAGATTCGCTGGTTTAGGTTATGAAACCTGAAATCACAGAACCAAAGCAAGATAAATAAATTAATTAGAAGAATTAAAACATAATAAAACTGAACGCTTTAAATGGTTCCATTCCTCAACCAAATATCAAGTGATACTTGATGTCTTTCCAATCTTGTCAACTGTCAAGACCCATTTAATTGTGCGATAGACTTGCAGTGCAAGATGTCCACAATTTCATGAGTAAGACAGGAGGTAATCGTGTTGATGGACTTGCAGTGCAAGACATCAACAATTACATGACTGAAGAAATTGGTTTACTTGACTGGGCCGTCAAAATTGTTTTGGGCTCAGAGACATCAGGTGGATTGGGCATGAGATGTCGATCCACAACCAAGAGTTATATTGGATATAACTAGCAAGGTTGTTGCTTACCTAGATAGCTAAAATTTGGGTGCTAGCCAGCGGCTCACTCAAGTTTAGTGAAGTATGGGTCTTGGATCATTATGTTAATTTGAGGAATCATTGTTTGAATATAATGCGAGTTTTCTTAATTGTTAAGACTTCTCATTTCTTGAACATCATAACTGAACCTCCCTTGTTTTTCCAGCTATGTCTAGCACAAACCATCGTAACGATTTCTCCCTGCGATCCGTCCTTGAGAAGGACAAGTTAAATGGATCCAACTTTCTTGAATGGTATCGGAACTTGAGAATTGTTCTCAAACAGGAGAAAAGGGACAATGTCCTTGAGAAAGTTCTCCCCAAGAAGTACCGAGCCAATGTCTGGCAGTCAGATAAGGATGCTTGGGATAAGCATTCTAATGATGCGGTGGATGTGAGTTGTCTCATGTTGGCTACCATGAACTCGGAATTGCAGAAGCAATATGAGTACGTGGAGTCGCCAAAAGAGATGATCACTGGCCTGAAAAGTATGTTTCAGGAGCAGGCACGAACTCAGAGATACCAGACGGTTAGGTCTCTGATTGAGTGCAAGCTACCAAAGGGCGAACCAGTTAGTCCTCATGTCATTAAGATGATGGGTTATATTGATAACCTGGGGAAACTGGATTGTCCCATTAGCCAAGAGTTGGCTACTGACATCATTCTGCAGTCACTGCCGTCAAGCTATGATCAATTTGTTATGAACTATAACATGAACAACTTGACGAAGACGTTGACTGAATTGCATGGGATGCTTAAGACTGCTGAACCTAACAACAAGAAGGACACCCCAAATGTCCTTATGGTACAAAAGGGTAAAAAGTTTAAGAAACTTGGTAAGAACAAAGGTGATGGCAAGACGAGCTCGATGGTGAATCCAAGCGAGTCTGGCCATGCCCCTAAGGTTAAAACCAGTCTTTCTGAAGATGTTAAGTGCCATTATTGTGTCGATCGATGCAAAGGCGCATATCGAAATATCGTTTCGGTTTAATGACTTAATTAATCTCGGTTGGTTCGGTGATTAATTAGGTTTTCCCAGGTCTATATATATGTGATATAACACGACCTAGAACATAAGTTTTAGCCTAATCGCAGCCACCTCTCAGAAACAGACTAATCCCTAAGATATCCGATCTCCCGGCACTAGCATCCCGGTGGATTCAAGTTTGTGTGCGTGTGGATACCAGTAGAGGCGCAGCACTTGAGGCGCTTGAGAACCTCGAATACTTGATAATCTTCCGCTGCTAAACTCAAGGTAATTCGAGATCTGATGTAGATTCAATATACCTAGACCCTGGATCCTAGGCTTGGAATTATACCTAGGGTTGCTAATTGGGATTAGAACTGCTAGAAATTCCTTCAGTGGTATCAGAGCCTTAGGGTTTATTCTATTGAATCCTGTAGCATGTTGATTAGATTAGTTGAATCTGGATCACTGTATATTTGATATGCATGCTAAAATTGAATTTTGATCAAATAATCTCGGCTAGGGTTTTTTTTGTTCGAAAACGTTTTAGGGTTTTTTCGCATGGTGTCGATCGATGCCAATCCGGCGTCGATCGACACAGGGCGAAAACCCAAATAAAACTTAGGTTTCGCCTAGTGACGATCGACACAAGAGTTGTGTCGGTCGACACAAACCTCGCGAAATTGATGAATCGGTTCAATTGGTTTGGACCGGTTATCGAGCTTGGTTGATAATGGTTAAACGCTAAAACGGCTTATTGCGATTGAGATGATAAAGTTAGCATCGACCGACACTAATGTAGTGTCGATCGACACAGACCGGTTATCATAAAACCGGATCAATTGGATTGATCGGTCATCGCAAATTGGTTTTGGTTAATCTGCATCGATCGACACTAAAGTAGTTTCGGTCGACACAAGATCCGATGGTTTAGGTTATTGAACCTGAAATCACAGAACCAAACCAAGATAAATCAATTTTAATTAGAAGAATTAAAACATAATAAAACTGAACGTTTTAAAGGTTCCGTTCCTCAACCAAATATCAAGTAATCCTTGATGTCTTCCCGATCTTGTCAACTGTCAAGACTTGTTTCATTGTGCGATAGACTTGCAGTGCAAGGTGTCCACAATTACATAAGTAAGACAGGAAGTAATCGTGTTGATGGACTTGCAGTGCAAGACATCAACAATTACATGACTCAACAGATTGGTTTACTTGAATGGGCCATCAAAATCGTTTTGGGCTCAGAGACATCAGGTGGATTGGAAATAAGATGTCAATCCACAACCAAGAATTATATTGGATATAACTCGAAAAGTTGTTGCTTACCTAGATAGCTAAAATTTGGGTGATAGCCAGTGGCTCACTCAAATTTAGTGAAGTATGGGTCTTGGATCATTATATTCATTTGAGGAAACATTGTTTGAATATAATGCGAGTCTTCTTAATAGTTAAGATTTCTCATTTCTTGAACATCATAACTAAACCTCTTTTGTTTTCAGCTATGTCTAGCATAAACCATCATAACAATTTCTCCCTGCGATCCGTCCTTGAGAAGGACAAGTTAAATGGATCCAACTTTCTTGAATGGTATCGGAACTTGAGAATTGTTCTCAAACAGGAGAAGAAGGACTATGTCCTTGAGAAAGTTCTCCCCAAGAAGTACCGAGCCAATGCCTGGCAGTCATATAAGGATGCTTGGGATAAGCATTCTAATGATGTGGTCGATGTGTGTTGTCTCATGTTGGCTACCATGAACTCGGACTTGCAAAAGCAATATAAGTACGTGGAATCGCCAATAGAGATGATCAATGGCCTGAAAAGTATGTTTCAGGAGCAGACACGAACTCAGAGATACCAGACGGTTAAGTCTCTAATTGAGTGCAAGCTACCAAAGGACGAACCAGTTAGTCCTCATGTCATTAAGATGATGAGTTATATTGATAACCTGGGGAAACTGGATTGTCCCATTAGCCAAGAGTTGGCTACTGACATCATTCTGCAGTCACTGCCGTCAAGCTATGATCAATTTGTTATGAACTATAACATGAACAACTTGACGAAGACGTTGACTGAATTGCTTGGGATGCTCAAAACTGTTGAACCCAACATCAAGAAGGACACCCCAAATGTCCTCATGGTACAAAAGGGTAAAAAGTTTAAGAAACTTGGTAAGACCAAAGGTGATGGCAAGACGAGCTCGATTATGAATCCAAGCGAGTCTAATCATGCTCCTAAGGTTAAGCCTGGTCCTTCTAAAGATGATAAGTGCCATTATTGTAATGGTTATGGGCATTTGAAAAGAAACTGCAATAAATTCTTGGAAGATTATGAGAAGCTGAAGAAGACGTACGAGACTTTATCTTCAGATATTATGTTAAAGAAGTAAATGTTACTTCTTATAGTCCTACTTATTGGGTATTGGATACCAGGTGTGGTACTCATATTTTGTGAAAATGTGCAGGGCCTGAGCAAAAGTAGGACTATGGAGAAAGGACAAGTGGATCTATGTGTGGGAAATGGAGCAAGAGTTGCTGCATTAGCCGCAGGAGTATTTCATTTGTTTTCTTTTATGGCATGTTTTAAACTTAAAACTGCTACTATGTACCTGCTATGAGCAGAAAGATTATTTATATTCCTTGTTTGGATATGGAAGGATATCAGTTTTCAAATTAAGAATAAGTGTTATTCATTTGATTACAGTGATATATTTTATAGTAGCAATCCATTAGAGAATGTACTTTATGTTCTAAACAAGAATGTGCCTAATTATAACATTAATACCAAGAGATTCAAGTCAAATGATACGAATCAAACTTCTCTCTGGCATTGTCGTTTTGGGCCACATAAATGAGAAACAGATTCAGAAGCTACATAGTGATGGGCTTTTGGGCTCATCTGATTATGAATCATAATGAGTAAAGTGAATCTTGTTTATTGGGTAAAATGACGAAGGCTCCTTTCAACAAGGGTAGTATCGATCGATACAAACGATGCGTCGGTCGATACAGGTTGCGAACGAACAAGAATGAAAGGGCCAGAGGCTTATTGGGCTTTATACATACGGATGTATATGGGCCGATGAACACTAGTGCTAGAGGAAAATTGCAGTACTTCATTACCTTTACTGATATTTTCAGTAGGTACGATTATGTCTTATTTATAAGACATAAGTCAGAATCTTTGAAAAGTTCAAAGAGTTCCAAAGATGAAGTACATAATCAATTTGGCAAAGGTATTAAGCCTCTACAATGAGATCATGGAGGTGAATACTTAGGTCAAGAATTTAGTGATCATCTGAGAGATTGTGAAAATGCTTCACAATTCACTCCTCTTGAATCGGACTTTATTAGATATGGTTCGATCAATGATGATTCGCTTAGATCTTCCATTATCCTTCTAAGAATACGCTCTAGAGATGTCTGAGTTTACATTAAATAGAGTTCCATCAAAATTGGTTACAGAGATACCACATGAGATGTGGAATGGAAATGTTTCTGATTTATCCATCATGGAGATTTGGAGTTGCGAGACTTATATAAAACGTTTAATCTCTGATAAGCTCACACCCAAATCTGATAAGTGCTACTTCATTGGTTGTCCTAACAAAACCAAGGCATGTTACTTTTACAACCAGTTCGAGAACAAATTGTTTGTTGCTCGGAACAATGTTTTCTTGAGAAAGATTTTCTTTTCAAGAAGAACAGTGGGAGTAAAGTACAACTCGAAGAAATTCGAAAAACACAGGAGACTGCTCGACCTGATGAGGAAGAGCAGCAGTTGGATCTACAAAGAGTTGCAGAACCTGCACCTGTGGTGCCTAAAGTTTATAAAAGATCTGGTGAATGTATATTCGATATACATTCAAATGGCGAGTTTCTGAAGAAGTGTCGATCGACACAAAAGTTGCATCGATCGACACAGACCGCGAACCAAAATATTGATTTTGGTTTATGACTTAATTAACTACGGTTTTAATCTTGGTTAATTAGGTCGTGGTAAAAGTATACATATGAGATATGTGTGCGTGACTTTTACAGAAAACTGAAGCCCGCAGATCCGAAAGGATCCGTCACAAACCCGAGAAATGTGGATTTCTCGTAACCAATTGCCGTGATCCATTGATCATTGAAAGTGACGGGCCTGCGAATTTTGAAGAAGCAATGAGGGGCCTTGACCCCGAAAGTGGCTGAAAGCCGCTGAATCCGAAATGGGATCCATGTCACAGAACCAAGTATGACTTGGGTTGATTTACCCGATGGTGTAGAAACCATTGTGAGTAAATGAATTTTCAAGAAGAAAAGTTGACATGGATGGTTATATTCAGATGTACAAAGCTAGGTTGGTGGCAAAAGGTTTCAAGTAAATTCATGGTATTGACTGTAAAGAAACCTAATTCCAGACACCGTGCTTATGACCATTCGGATTCTCCTAGCAACCGCCGCTCATTATGATGACGGGCAGATGGATGTGAAAACAGTTTTCCTTAATGGAATTCTGGAAAGGGATGTGTGCATGACACTACCTGAAGTTTTCATTGATCCTAATGAAGCTAGGAAGATATGCAAGCTTCATCAAACCATTTATGGATTAAAGCAAGCATCTCGGAGTTGAAATCTTCGTTTTGATAAAGCAGTCAAAAGGTTTGACTTCGTCATGAATGAAGAGGAACCGTGTGTTTACAAGAGGACAAGTGGGAGCGTAATTGCATTTCTAATATTGTATGTTGATAACATACTACTTCTCGGAAATGAAGTTCCATCGTTTCAGTCTGTTAAGACCTGACTTGAAAGTTGTTTTTCGATAAAATTAAGGGAGAAACCGTATACATTCTTGGAATAAGAATCTATAGAGATAGATTGTATAAGCTAATTGGATTGTGTCAAGATACTTATGGTGATAAGGCCTTGCACAGGTCCAGTATGCAGGATTCCAAGAAGGGCTTCGTGCAAATGACTCTTGGTATTACTCTTAGCAAGACGCAGTGTCTTTCGACACACGCTGAGCAAGGGCGAATGAGAGTCAGGCTACTGCTAAAGGCATTAGATGTCTTAAGATGTGATCTTGATTTTAGTGGGAGTCGTTGTTATTAATTTTAGTTATGATATGATGTTCGTATAAACATAATTTGATTATGTTATTGAAATCTGACATCTGTATTATTTAATAATGGTTATTAAATAATAGTCCCAAAGTAATTTATGACATTTTATAGGTCATCAAGTATGTGACTTGATCATGAAACCCTATAGATAATAAATGACATAAATTATGTTGGTCCCTGGTCAAAGTTGTTAAAGTGGGACATTAACAACCACGTGAGACTAGTATGTGAGGTGACTGATGACTAATTTTCATGGAGTCATTAATAAGAGTATTAAAGTCAATCACATAGATATGTGTTGGAGAACACAGGATCGGACATAACCCACTGATGAGAACTCTACGAGATGGTTATATAAGTGTCATGAGAGTTTTCATTACGACTATAGAGTATAGTCCTTAGACCTGAGTTCATCATGTTTTCTTACATGTGAATTGGTCCGCTTTAACCTTGTCAAACGTCAGCCGTAACAGGTGACTATAAAGGCATTGATTGGGCGTATCATGAAGTGTGTGAAGAAACAGGGATGGAACAAGATGGGATTTGTCCCTCCTATATAACAGGAGATAAATATCTCAGGGCCCATCGAAGATTTTATACTGAGAAATGTGTGTCCACACTCAAACGTGGTGATTGTCAGTCGTTTGTCTTGTCAGTATAAATCGGAGTTCGATGAACATGATCTTGGCTAAATAAGGGTGACACAGATCTTGCCTTATGCCAAATCGAGATATAGTGACGAAGGGATTAAAGGAATAGATGATTCCAGTACAAGTGGGAGATTGTTGGGAATGTCCTGAAATCTATTGTACTTACTCTGAGAGAAAGTCGTATTGTCGAGATGAGACAATCATATGACACTAGGCAGTCATAACGTTTTGCTAGAAGCCACTTATGATCAATGGGTTACGAACTCATTGCTAGTGTTATATGATCCTACATGGTCACACACCTAAGCAAACTGGACGTTGTATATGAGGTTGATCATTAATGTAATGATCGGGTGAATGCATATTTGATATGCATTCAATACCAAGTTTCTGGGCAGTGTCGATCGACACAATAAGTGTGTCGGTCGACACAGATCGGCAGTGTCGATCGACACAAAGAGTGTGTCGGTCGACACAACTCGCGGATTACCAGATTAATTCGGTTTAATCGTTGGTTAATTCCGTTGTGGTTTAAGTCGACATATATAAGATATATGGTCGACCTAAACTCGATCTTAACCTAATTCACAGCCACCAGAAAAGAAACAGAAGCCTCTTGAGAGATCTGATCTCTAAAGGCACTAGCATCCCTTCTGTTCAGTTTGTGTGCGTGTGGATACCAGTAGAGGTGCAGCATTTGAGGCGCTCTAGATCTCGATTATCTGCAAATCTTCCGCTGCAAATCACCAGGTAATCTCGAGATCTGATAGATTCAATTACTTGAACCCTAGATCCTAGGCTTGGAATTCATACTAGGTTTGCCTAATTGGATTAGGAACTGCTAAAACAGCTCGGATCTGAGCTCAACCAGCTCGGAAATCCGAGCTGAAATAGCGCGGATCTGAAACTCAACCATTTCGGAAATCCTCGGATCATAGGAGGATACCCCAAAGATCCAAGTTGAACCTTTTCTAAAGCTAGCCGCCTTCAGCAAAATTTCAAAGAATGCAAAAATTTAACTTTCCAACCAAACTCGTAAAATCGCCAGGTAATGAAATGAAACCCCCCTTTTTACTTTCATACCATTTGTAAAAGTTAGAATACAAGTTTCGGAATTTAGAGCTAGCCTGCTAAATTATTACATATTTGTTAGGAACTACTTACTTTGTCCACTGACGGCCGCAGTGGACAAACCCACACATCCTACACGGATATTAGCCGACACGTCCCATACGGACTAAGGCACTATACATCCAACAAACGGATAAAAGCGCGCTATAAAAATTCTATAAAATACCGCCAAGGTATGTTTATTATCGGCAAAGGGAACATAAGTCGAGAAGTTGACGTAAAATCCCGAATACGGGTTGTTGACAAGTCTTCAAATCCGCTGCACCAGTACTAGAGACGATAATAAACCCTCGCAAAAAGAAACCCAGCATGACGCTACTCAGCACGCTGGTAAAGTGACGTTTTAGCCAAGTATATCTTGGTTCGGTATCTTTGAAAGGTGGTCATGCGGATACCGACTTATTTTCGAAAAACAAAAAATGCGAGGCGAAAATCTCGCAGAAAATCGGGATCGAAAATCTAAACCCAGTAAAATACGACACACTGGTCTCGACGACGTCATTATCAAATACACGACCGACTTGGGAATGTAAGACGGCAAATCCCGCACTAGTACCAAAATCAACCGTGAAACTCCCAAAAATCCAGTAAGAACGTTTCCGAACACATTGGTCTGTACATTACTAATCCGCGAGAGAAAAACGCGTTGTTATCTCTCGGATTCAAAACCCAGTAAGACGCCTCCGAGCACACTGGTCTAATCATCAGGAAATCCAGCATAAGACTCCCTAAGCACACCGGTCCGAACTGAGCCAGTTCTGAGCTGAGTCCGTTCGGATCCAAGCTACATTGATTCGGAAATCTCAAATTTGACCAATTTGAACTTTCAATCAAGAAAATGCGGTCTGCGAAACGAATCTCAAAAAGGGAAACCAAGTCAAATATCATACATTAAGCAATCTTCTACTTCAGAATACAAGGGAAGGTTAAAGGCGTTAAAAAATTCAAACACATGTTGTTACAACGACCAACCGCTTTAAAAATACCATTGAAACACAAATCATATCCGTGCTACTAAAACAAAGAGTCTCCTTGAGACGAGTTGGCATCCTCAGCATGAAACGAAGATAGATCAACACAGTCGCTGGCTTCAGCAATCAGCTGGGTATACTCGAAGACGTCTCCCTCTCCCGGATGAGCTCTCGACATTATATCAGCCTCTTCGGATTCAAATGCCGGAGGATGCTCGGATTTCAAGTCGGTGATCAAATCCATATTACTTCTTACCGCAACGAACCGGCTTTGCCTTTCTATAGCCGAGGACAATTTCGAGAAAATATTTCTAAGTTTGGAGAATCGGGACGCGATTTTCTTCAACATTCCCTTTTTCCCTTTCTCAGTCGCGATCCGAATAGATACCTCACGGGAAACTTCTCTCTCGGCAAGTCGGGTTCTTAAGGCCTCAACATCGGTTAGGGCCGCAGTCCTCGCCGCGTCGAGGGAAAACCTCGCCGTCTCGAATTTGCTCCTTCCTTCTTCCATAGAAGCTCTCATGGCCGAAACTGAATCCGCCAAGCGCGCATTGTCGACAGAACGCCTCGCGAAGAGATCCCGAATTCCACGAAGCCTCGTATCGGCCTCAGCAGCATGACGATTGACCGAAGCCCACAACTAAGAACAAACTTAGACAAGTTAGCAAAGTGATGGGATAAGACCGCATGCTTCACGGAAAGGTAAAGAAGCTAACCCTCAGCATATCTTGCCCGGCAGCAGCAAATGATTCACCGCAAATCATGTCTTCGCACCGGATGGGGAGATCACCCGCCGCGCAAAAACTAGCAATCGTATCAGCGTTAGTGTACATAGACCCATCGCCATCACAAGACCATGCCGGTATTTCAGGTTACGGCACCTCAAAATCTTTCCCATGTCTCTTCGCAGGTCTTCGACTAGACTCGGGAGCGACGACCTGATCCGGCAAATCCGACATAGGGACTTGCAAAACGTTCGTCCCCGCACCGCCAATATCAGCATTGGCATAAGTTCTTGAAGTGCTTTCACCCACCATGGAGCCTTGACCAATCCAGTCACCAAGCCATGGAAGTCGAACTCTGGAAGATCAACTCCTTCCGCAAGCCACGGAGATATTGAACCAAGGTCTTCAACAAAGATATCTTCCAGACGCTCGCCATCAATGTCCGCCTTCTCATCGAGTCTTGCCGCCTTACGAGCCGCTTCCATTTGACTGGCACCGATAACACGTTCAATCGAAAAGTGATGTAACCAGTTCATGCCACCTTCCTGAAGTGCCCAAATAAGAGGAATCAATTGCGGCGGGCACGTCAAACAGATATCCTTCTCTTAAAATAAAGAAACTATTCGTTAGAAGAGCAGCTTGATAAAAATCTAGACGACAAAAACAACTAAGTCCGCTACCAAGCTTCCCCCATTTCGACTTCATCGACGGAACGCAAGCTTTCCTAACAGACGCTTCGTCAATCAAGACGTAGAAGAAATGATGCCTCCATTCGCAATCTTTCTTTTCGAACCCCGATACGACCGCCCGATGAGGATAGGGCCTGAGGTAATACTCTGAATCGCGTTTTGTCGGAACCACGTACAGCATGTTTCGGAGATGTAACACTCGGTGGCTGAATCCACATTCGATACTACGAACCAATATGCCCACCAGATGCCTTAAGCCCCTAGGAGTGATTTGCGTCAGGGCCAATCTAAGGCGTCAAAGATAACGGATGATGAGTTCATGAATCGGGAATCATAGAAAGCATGACTCGAAGATGATTTTATACACCAAAAAAATACCCTTTTGATGGAGATTCCACCCGGTCGCGTGAAGATGGAATCCTTATCGTAACATTCTCGGGAATCATAGCATCGCGCTGGAGCGTCGCAATTGACTCCGCCGATGACAACGTCGAACCGACAGGATTAGGGATCACTTTTTTCTCCTCGGACGCTTCTTCTTTGGCACATCTGGAGGATAATCCTAATGACGAAGGAATTCTTCCCGACTAAGTCGGGCATCTTCGAATTCGTCCTTGATTGACGCATCCGCTGTGGCCGAAGAACAAGGACGAGTAGTGTGATGCCTGGTTGAGCGCTGAACCCCAGAAGATTCCTCTGCAGATGAATCGACATGACCATGTTCCGGTTCGTGATCCACCTTCTTAGTTGAGAACACTACCGAACAAGAAATTCAGACTCAAAAAGATCTAAGGCCTCTAATTCACAAGAACAAAGCTGGAAGTCTTAACAAAACTCACAAGGAAATAAAGAGAAGCTAGAGAGAGAAGTTATCTTTGGGTTATTATCTTTGGAGAGGAGTAAGAAGTGAAGAATGGAAAAATGAATATTTATAGAATTCACCAAGGCATGGAATTTCAAAATGATTATTTTTCATTCATGTTGTCGCAAGCGTGCCCAAACAAGTCATGAAAAAGCTACCCAAGAGTAGGCGTGGTATCAAAATATCTCGGCATCGAGGAAGGGCAACGACCGAAAGGCAATGCTTCATACGACCCACTATCACGAAGACGATAGCAACGGATGAAATTCTCTCGGACAATTGCTTTCGCCTCGAATAAACGAAACAACCTCGCCATCACGACATTTGGATATAACGAGCTGGGGGGCTAACTGTTGAGGTCAAAAACCTCCTCGACGAAAACAATAGCCGAAAGACAGGATTGAGTAGTCGGGTACGAGCGAATGTTTACATTAGACGTTCAAGGTCTCGTATAAGTGACAAAGTTGTACGAAACGTCGACAATGTCACCTAAACGATTTATCGGAAAAAGGTTTCGGCAAAACAGTCGACACCATAATCGGACAAACATATCTTCCGACAGGAACTACGGATCGACGGAACATCTAAACAAAGCAAGAGACGAGCTGGACCAACTCGGATCTAAACCCATCCCGTCTCGATCTTGATCATGAGTTGTCCTTCCGGAAATCCTGAGTTGAACCTTTGAGCTGAACCATCTCGGATTTCCGAGCTAAACCGTTTCTGGTTTTTCGAGCTGAACTTTTCGAACGGATAACCAAACATTTGCCGATACGCATAACTTGTCGCAACCCATGTTGAGGGAAATGGGAACTTGGGCCCAAGCATACAACAAACTCTAAACAAAATAAGTGAGTTGATACGTTAACGGACTATGAACGTCCAAATCTCGGCCCATCTGGCAAACGAGTCGAGCCGCGGAAAGAAGAAGAAGTAAAGAAAGAGATTGGAAAAAGGAAAATCTGAGATAGAAATGTACATTTTAGCGAGAAAAGGAAAAAAGATAAGAACAGGAAGATTTCCGCAAATCCTGCGGAAATATTCTCAAAAGCCAACGAACCGAAGCTATTAAAGGAGAGAGAAGCCAGACGAGAAAGGCAGAGCAAAAAACCCTAGACCTAGACTTAAGAACTTAGCAGTTTCTCTTAGCCATTTTGAGAGTTCTTTTGTACTTTCTTTCCGATTCCTTTACTCTTTTTTACGATCTTTGTATTCTTTTCGACTTCTAATCAATAAAACATCATCCGGGTTTGCTAGTTTCGTGGTTATTCTTGAAAGTTTATGTTCCCTAAAATTTTTGCTTTACAATTTTTGACCGTGTGAGTTTCGACTCTCACAGCTATCAAGTTCATCATAACAAAAATTAGTGATGATAGCTAAGAATTTATGGAATTGGGGTTTTCTTTTCTTTTTTTTAAACTTTCTCGTCCAAGTATTTAACGGTGATTAACCTTAATCAAACATTTAGAGAGGATTACTGAGGGAATATTGCACCCAGTATATCTTATTTGTAAGCTAATAGCAATGTTGTATCTTTACAAAACCTCTTGCATGTATACAGTTACTCAATATGTATCTTTATCTGTCACTTTTTTGCTTAAAATCCGTTTTAATCATGGCCAACCCACAAAATAAGTTGTCTTATAGTTAGTTTATACAGTTAGTGTGATACCCCGTATCCAAAATACGGTCAACGGGCAGCAGAAAGTCAACCAGGGGCAAAATTGTCATTTTACCAAAGTCAGGGATAAAATGGTAGTTATGCCAAAGTTCGAGACGGAAGCTATGACGGGCCAAATGTTCATGTTTAACAACATAAAGAACATTTAGAAGACCAGGATTGGAGAAAACGGAGCAGAAACATGTTTGACGGTTTGTCGGGAATGGAAACCGACAAACCCGAAGAAACTTCAAAAATTCATAACCGGAGTTACTTAAGTCCGAACGGAGTGATTCGAAATGCTAAATTCATCAAATAGCATGGAGAATCTTATTGTGGAGTTTTGAAGATTTATGGGAACGTCCAGAAGGTTTCTAAAGTATTAAACGCAAGATCGAGGAAAACCGAAGCTACGGGTTTAAGCGGTTTAAGAGAATGGTTAAGGCTGATTAAAGAAGGGTTTTTGGACAACAAAACACTCAGAGAGACAGCTGTCTTCACCCTGGGTCGCCACCTTGCATGTGTGGAGTGTCATGCATGGATAAATTCATTGAATCCTTTCTTTCATGCAAAACACACATCTAATCACATTCATTGAACTCACCAAACACTCTCTAATCTCTCTAGTTTTGGCGATACTCTCTCTCTTTCTCTCTCTTTCTCTCTATCCAGAATCTCCAGAAACTCATCCATCTTCATGCATCTTCAAGAGATGTTCTTGCCTTGTTCTTGAAGTTCTTTTCCTTCTTGCACAAGAAAGTCCATAACTTTCTCATCATAGACTCAAATCAACTTCTGCAAGGTGCTATAGCTTCCTCTCACTCTCCTCTACAACCGCCACCTCTCTTTTGCCGTCGACGTCACCGGAACTCACCGGAATCTGGCCGGAAAGCTACTGTGGGTGGTGTATTGTGTTGGATCTCTCTCTCTCTCCTCGCAGGTTCTTGGACATTTGAAGCCATGAGAGGGTAGATATCTTGTCTCTGATCAGTTTGGTGTGAATTTTGCCACCAGAAGCCACCGGAAAAGTCACCTCCGCCGCTGGTCAACCCTCCTCCGCCGCGGTCAACGCCGGACTTCTCGCCGGAGAAAGCTCCACCGCCACCAAATCTTCAGCCGGTTCTTCTTCAGTATGTTTGGGATGGATTGCACTCGGTTTAGTCTTGGTTCAGAGGATAAATCGGTTTAGTTGAACCGGTCAACGCTTTTGGTCAACCCGGTCAACGGTTGACCTAAACCGGTTTAGCTAAACCGGTCAATTAGATTTGGTTCGGTTCACCCCATTGGTTCAGTCGGTTCAGGTTGGTTCAGTGGTCAACGGTCAAGGCTTGGTCAACTCGTCGGTCAACGGTCAACGGTCAATGCAGCCGGTCAACACCGGTCAACGCAGCCGGTCAACACCGGTCAACGCCGCCGGTCAATGCGGTCAGCCGGTCAACGCCAGAGATCAAGCCGGTCATAGCTTGGTCAACGGCCGTTCTGAGATTTCCGGAGTGTTCAAGGTTGGTTTCTGTGCAGTCGGGAGTTCGGGATCTGAGTCGGGCGTCTCGGGATTCACATCTGCATCGAGCCGCCATTTCTGCACCTATCTCACTGTGAGTCGGCTCATAAACCTTTAGATTCATATAAACCGGGAATCGAGAAACCGTAGTACTAGGATTGCATACCCGTTAATTACATGATTAGTAATTGATAATTAATTGGACGTTTAATGATAAACCGGTTAGGATCAGATAAGCATGTTAGGGTTTTAGAATTAACAAGGTTAATCGATTGTGTGCCGTTAGGTTGTTAGTAATAATTGATTGATGCATTCATATAGACACCGTTTGATTAGGACCGTATATACATCTATATATGTATAATAACGATAATGAATGAATCTATATAGTGGAATTAAGACGACATTAAAATACGAGTTAAACCTAAACAAACATATAGAATGTTATAACGGGATCGGGGTTTAGGTCTAATAGCGGGGAAGGGTAATGAATCAATTAATTAATAATGAGACGTCGGGGAGTAGTAAGTTTAGTAACTCTAAACCGACAGATTGAGGAGTAAATAAAAGATACTTAGAATGAGTTAATTAAGGAAGTGGTGTGTTTTATAATCCGTCTACAGGTTAGCAATCCGCTAACCCTAGGTAGCGGATAAGAACGGATTAAAAGACTTAGAAACCCTAATAGGCATGCTTGTGTTGTGATTGTTGTGATTGTTGTGATTATTATGTTTGTTGTTGTGAGTTTTGTGTGCAGGCTTGTTAGACTGCTCGGTGTTGGGCTGAGCAGTTGTTGTGGACACTTACTCCGGTCACGGGACTGGGTAAGTTAGTTGGTGCTGACTAGGTATCTTACCTAGTCGGAGCGGTGGTATTGGTAATGTAGTGGCTTGCGGAATGGTTGGGGATTTACTATTATTATTGATGATGATTGTGTGATATGTGCTAGAGTCCCATCGAGTCCGCATGTTTATATTTCTGTACTAGGACTCTAGGGTGCGTTAGATTCCGCAAGCCTAGGTTTTGTTTACGTTCTGGTACTTCCGTCCCGATTGGATCCTCGGGTTTTACCTAACCGGATCATGGTGATTCCGGTTATGGCGTTAACCTATCGGGTGACGCCGGTAGGTGTGTGATTCGGAGAATACGGGGTCATGTCCTTGGGCCGAATCACATGGAAACTCAGGTTACCGGGGGTAACAGGAGTCACCCCGTATCGATGGACGGAGAACGGAGTCCTATTCTTGGTACTTTGTGTACACGTCTAGGAGTCGTGGGTTAGTTACCATATAGGTGACGATGTAAACCCGTGGAAGTTACCCAGATCGTAGGGCTCAGTGTTGTTTTATTATTCCTTTTATCGCGCACTAGATAGATAGAGTCTAATCGAGGACATGTGCCGCAGTGCCCTCGATTTCCCTAATACTCCTTATCTTTGGCATTGATTGTGTGTTGTGGGTTTATCACGACGTGGTAGTGCGTGATCGACCATTTATTCCTGTTGATTGTTATTTTTGGGTTTTGGGCGGGAATATGTAGTTCTAGATAGACTAGAAGCCGTTAGTGGGGAGCCGATTCACTGGGTGATCTTAGATCGCTCATTAGACTCTTTTTGTGTTTTTCAGGTTTAGCAGCGACAGACGCGGGAGGTCCTCGGTGTGGTTTTGGGTTGCTTGTGGTGCGATCTGATTCGGGATTTTTGTTGTTTTTCTCGGTTCGGCATTATCGCTATTTTGTGTGTTTGATTTCATTGTATGCTTGCAATGACGATTGTTTGTAAAATTCCACTAAACGTTGTGCTCAACGTTGATTGCTCAGAAATGAAATAGTTTCCCTGATATGAGATTTTAGTCCGAACCGACACAACTCATTGAAGTAGTGCAAGTAGTACTGCTTGTACAATGGAAATGAGGATAGCGAGGTCAAAGACGGATTGGTGCGATCCTTTGTCTCAAACCGATCTATCTCTGGCTTCGTCCTGTGGTGAACTTTTCTCGTTTGACTTGCTCGGGTTCGATCGGCCATGTTCTTGTTTAATTGTTGACCGGTCAGCTCGACGGTCAGCGGAGAACGGGAAAAGGGCATTACAGTTAGTTACTTTCCATTCTAATTAGACTACGTTAATTAGTCTAGTTTGCAACTTCTTTTTTACAGACTTTTAATGGTTTTATTTTAATTGGAAAAAAATGTCACATTCTTTTCTATGGGCCAGATTCAGAGGTTTTACAACGCAGTTACTCGCCGGTGAAGGGAGTCCAAGGATGAAGATTTGTCATTGACAGGGTCATTTAGATTTGTCTAAGTGGAAAGTTTTTGCCGGTATAAACAGCCTCATATGCCACTACGGTAAGCTCGCACGCGGATTGGATTGGGATTGTATATTGTCACTTACATGTTCATCGAGATTTGTCATCTCCATGGGTAGGAGTTTTGCTTAATTGGAAAAGCTTTCGCCGGTAAAAACAGCCTCCTCTGCCACTAAGGTAAGCTCGCCGCGGATTTGTGATTGGATATTTGTCACTTACATGGTCATCGAGATTAATCATCTCCCTATATAGGCGATTTGTCTAACTGGAAAAGCTTTCCTCGGTAAAAACAGCCTTCTCTGTCACTAAGTAAAGCTCGTCGGGGATTGTACTGTTGACAACAGATTCCGGCTTAGATTGCTTCCTTGACTTGTTTTCATCTAACCACTCAATATCGGTTCAGTCCGGAAAATAGATTCAAACGGAAGACTGTTGAATCCGGCACTGTACATCAACAATACATGTACAAGTGGATAGGTTCTAATGACGTAGAACAAGACAACGGCAAATAACAAGCTTTCGCCGATGGTGGAGGACAACGAGTTTCAACGCGATATTGTCCCTGGTTTTACATTTAAACTCAATTATTTTATACCGCTATGTTGACATGTTAGTTGGTTAATTGTACTTTTATCCATGTATGTAAACATTATGGATTCAGTGATCCGTAAACTAACCCACCGGAACCACAAGACTAGAGAACCGTATTTGTCCATCGTCGCCGAAGAATATGGATACTTTGGTATTTAATTCTTTTTGTGTCCATCCACTCGAGCAGTTCTTCGTTTGGTTATGTGGATATCCTGTTTTGAGAATCTTAATAAACCCATCACCCCAGGCATTTAATTGATGTTACATTTTTCTAAATGAAATTGTTGGAAAACTAATTTATGTTATCCAAAAGCTGTCTTATCAATCAGTTCTTCTACTAAGCTATCTTGTCATCACTTTTTTACATGGGTATCTTTGATATATGTATTCTATATGTCCAGTTAACTTGTTAAAACGGTAATACGTAAGAGTCCACACAGTCGGTCCAAAATACTCTTCACCATTATGAGCTTGACGTCTACTTCAACCGCTCCTACTTCTGATCAATCATTACCTTGTAGGTCTATAGGTGTCGCAGCACCAACCATGTGCTGGTGTGGCGAAGGCATCGAAGTAGGCTAAGGTACAACTCCTTTCAATCTTTACCGCAGGTGGTTCAAATTCCCGGAAGCTATCCAGGTTAGATTAAAAAGGATTTCGTTGTCCATCTTAGATTTCCTTTTTTGTTCAGATTTTTTTAATAAAAACTCAGATGAAGGTTACTTAAGCGAGTGGGCGGATGACTCCATTACGAAAGAGGTTGATAGGATTTCCAAGGATGTCAAGAAAATTCGAGAGTACATAAAAATTCTACAGAAATGGTCGAATTCTGTTGGAGACGAATTAGCGACCAAGATGACAAGAAAAATCTCAATGGAGGTTGCAAGAAATAATAAGGCTCCTTATGCTATGAGGCATATACTGATAAGCAAAAAAAGTTCCTTTTAAATCACTTCACACAATTCAGCTGCAAGTATACAGCCTAGTCTTTGTAGTTTTAAGGGTGTCGATCCACTTGGATAATTAAACACATTAAGAATGCATGAGTTTACTTAATCTAAGTGCAACCAAATTAGTTTGAGGGTTTTGTAGCTAGTAACTAACAAAATAAACAGATTCTAAACATGATTAAAACACAATTCTCAATAGCATTCAAGAGTGATTTAAAACAGGGCAAAAACAGAACATAAACAGAGCAACAAGAAGTTTGAAGACAATTGATTAAAAACTAAGTTCCTTGGGTTGAGTTTTTGGTTTGGGTGATCAATTATCAGTTCAGAAACATTTAGCAAACATGGGATGATTTTTTAGGCTAAGAACAACAATTCAAATTACTCCACTCTCATGATAATAACCCTATATCTATCAAGCATTAACATCAACTCTCATTGGCAATTTCAAGATAGACATGCTTTAAGAACAAGTTCTTATTACCACTAAACACCTTAAACATCAATTCTAATTGGTTAAGTATGTAAAGCACTTGATTAGAGATTCAAACATTAACTATACTTCTCAGTACTAGCAGCATTCAAGTTCAAGGAATTTATTAGCTACTTCAATCCTAGCCTTAAGAACTTCTAACAAGTAAGAGATCAATGTTCCCAAGTTCTAAACAACCTAAACCATTCCTAGATCCTTTACTCAAACCCAGAAACTTATAGAGAAACTACTCACAAGCCATTGCAACAATAAAACAAAACATGATTTAGATGAACAGAAATGAAAGAAGTAAGAAGAACTCAAATAAGAACTCAAGAACAAGATTCAAATTGCATAGAAGATCATAAAACTCAAATGTTTGAAGTAGATGTTTACAAGAGGTGATATGGCTATCTAAACACACCAAGAGCCCTTAAATAGAAGAAAACAGAGTGTAATGGTCGACAGTACTCATGTGGAGGGGCTACAAGTCGAAAGCAAAAAGAAAAAGAGCATGTGGGAAAAAGTTGGTCGCACAGCGACGTCGGGATCTCGCTGTAGGACGTCGCTGTGGTGGTTCTTGCTCCACAGCGACTTTGGGACCTCCTTGTGGCACGTCGCTGGAGCTCCCGCTGATTAAATCATATTTGTACAGCGACGTCCGGACCCCGCTGTGCGACGTCGTTGTGCATCTTGAGTGTCCCCAGCGACCTTGGCACCTCACTGTAGCACCCCGCTGTAGCTCCCTGGTCACGATCGTTAGCTGTTTTCCACCTTGTTTGAGTGCTCTTTTGGTCCCTGTTGGTACTGGATTTCCCTCTAAGAAATCCGGCCCATTAACAAACAAGACAGAGGCCCATAGTTATGAGCCCGTCCTAATATCAAGACAGAGAGAGATCGACAGTTATCCTCTGTTGGGCCTATACGATTGACTTATTGACAAGGCCCAAGAGATGCCGAAGTGGGAAACGATCGAGCTCGAGCTCGGCAGGAGACGACGTGGAGATAGAACAACCCGGTCTTCGTCAGTTCAACTGATCCGCACAAATCTCAGAGATCGTTATGATGGCGAGGCCAAAATATCGGAACAAGGAGATCAAAGTCGAGAGTATTTAAAGGAGAAGTTGCGATTCATTCAAGACATTCTAACCCTAGCTAAGAACACTTCGACTAGATAGCTCGATCAATTCTCTTTGTACTCTCTTTTCGACTGTGTTTGTACTAGCTCGGCGATCAATCTCAATAAAGTCTTTGATTCATAGGAAATCTATACCATTTCTATATCCTAAAGTCCAAATCCACGAATACAAATTCTTAGTGTGAACCTCAGATCTCACATTTGGCGCCGACTGTGGGGACTATCTATAGTTTTTCCTGTCTTAAGAATCAGATCCTAGATCTGATAGATCGAGATGAATCCCGACCAATCTGGCTCTCCCAGCGCCACACCACCAGTCGACCACCCTCAAACGGTTGACAACGTTCCTCAGAACACCACTGGGGTAAGAATCATGGGACAGACCGATGGCGTGTTGACGAGCTCTGCCTCAGTCTCCACGACTTCGGCACCAACCGGCCCAGTCGCTCAAACAGTCGCGACGAGCCAGACTCCGACAAATGTTTTGTTAGGAACTAACGATCCGAGCAGAAACTGGGTGTGGATGAGGAATGATTCCATTTCCGCCCCCGCTTCTGGAGGTGGATCTGGAACAACCAGACCTAATTCGCCATTGCCTTATGCTCCACAACGACAAGGCCCAGATGACCTCGCTGAAATCCGTTCGATGTTAAGCATGTTGGTAAACCGAACGAGAAACAACGAGGCAAGCGCACGGGCCCAAGAGATCGCGAACCGCTCTCTGGCCGCGCAGCTCGATGAACAGGAAAGGCGCATTAACGCCCGTCTTGAAGAGCTCGCCAGCCAAAACCAGGGGGTAGATCAACACATGATCCACGAACCCCCATAAGTCCTCCACCGTGTACATGCTTGGACTTCTCCCAGGTAGTAACTCCCCCGGGAGCGTCGGGAAATTTCGCTAATACGTCAAGTAGTGGCTTCCGCCCTATAATGATTCCTATCGCGACCCCGACTCCATTCGGTTCGAATTCAATGGTCACAGATCCAACCGGATCGGGAAACCGACCATTACCCGGGCCACCACCTTTCCCGAATAGCTCGAATATACGGCCGAGGCAACTAGGAGGCTCCGCTTTCGCCTCGAGCTCGGGACATCCTAACGGATCAAATACAGTACAGTTCCGAACGCCGCACGTCGACCAGACGGGATCGGTTCCAACAATCGATCTTCTCGACCCCGTTTTCCCGGGACAAACGTCCAATCAAGCACAAGCCCAGTTCGCGCCTACGGCATGCGATGAACACGATATGCTGAGACAGTATATTGAACAAGCTAAGGCCCAGTTCGTCAGTCTGAGCTCCAGAGTTCACATGGCAACAAGCGCGGCGCCCGACATCGATCGAGTGATCGAAGAAACGCGACAAATGCCGTTCACAGACCGGATCGCCTTTGCACGAATCCGGGAAATAAAGAAAACATAGTTTCCGGAGTTCTCTGGAAAATCGGACCCGAAAGCCCATATCAGGGCGTTCCGACTAGCAATGGCAAGGGTATACCTTACCGATGAGGAGAGAGAGCCGGCTTTCTGCAGGCTCTTCGCCAAAAACCTATCAGGCTCCGCCCTGGAATGGTTTGCCGGACTGGAGGAAAGGTCCATTGACAACTTCACCCAGTTCATGACGGCTTTCCTCAAACAATATTCCGTCTTTATCGAAGAAAAGACTACTGAGGCAGCTCTATTTAGCGTCTCCCAGAAATCCGACGAGCCACTTCGCTCGTACATCGACCGATTTAAGGAAATAAAATCCAAAATCGCAAACCCGCGAGACGAAGTAGCTATAGAAGCATTGAGACGCGAAACTATGGTTTTCGACCAGGTTCCGCGAGGAAATAACGGTCCGCGAACCTCAAACACTCGATGACGCCCTTCATCGCGCATCGGCCTTCGCTCGCCTCGAGGACGAAACTACGGCCCTCAGAGAAAAGCATCGAAAAGAAAAGAACCCGCCGGGCTCGCAGATTTCGAACTCAAAAAAAGATTCCCGTAAATCAGGAAATGTCAATGCAGTCGAGAGCCCAAAGAGCTCGAAGAAATTTGAGTTCGACAAGGAAAAATTCTGTGATTTTCACAACAAAAGAGGACATTCGACTGAAGAGTGCTACACTCGAGCTAAAGTCGAGGCTCAAAAGCGAGAGTCCGAAAACAAACAAGAGTCAAAAATCGAGGAGGAAACTCCATCTAACAAAAAGGAAAATAAACAGACCAGAGAGTCAAACACCAAGAAGACTTCTCAAAACAAACGAGAGCGGTCTAAGGAGCCGGAATCAAATGAAACCCTCCCCCAGGGGTCGCGAAAGCGAGTCGAAGTCATTCTCGGCGAACTCAGCCTGTGCGGCACTCCAGGAGGCTCGGCACTATCTCCACCTCCAGCTCCCAGTAAGATTTTTCGCTCACGAATCAATCTCCCTCGTCTCTGCGGGGGGGAGGAGGGGGGTGTACGGGCTATACCCTCTAAACGAATCGACTTCATCTTCGGTGGCTCCAATATTTCCCGAGACTCAGTCAATTCAATCAAAGCTCTTCAAAGAAGAGTCGAGACCGACAAAGGGGGGAAAATCCCAATGTTAGGTCCAGACCACGAAATCACCTTCCACGAGAGCGAGACAAGTAATCTCGACAAACCACACGACGACGCTCTCCTCGTCTGTCTAGTAGTGGGAGATGTCGAACTCTCAAGGATAATGATCGACACCGGAAGTTAGGTGGATGTCCTCTTTTACGACGCGTTCAAAAAGATGGAGTTCAACGACTCCGAGATCGTCGAAGAAAAGACACCACTAGTAGGGTTCGCTGGCGAAACAACATACTCAATGGGCTCTGTATTCAACCCAGTAATAGCTGGAGGAGTTCGAAGGATGACAGAGTTCGTCGTAGTAGATCGGCCAGCTCCCTACAACGCAATTCTAGGTCGACCATGGATATACGACATGAAAGCAGTACCGTCGACCTACCATCAATGCGTAAAATTTCCAACTCCCAAAGGAGTAAAAACCATTCACGAAAGTCAAAAGATTTCCCGTCATTGCTATATGAACGGGTATAAGCATATTGAGAAATCCCCCGCGTAGCAATTACGGAAAGAGGAGGAGCTCGCCACTATGCAGACCAAAAGGTCGAACGACCCAAGTCAAATAGGACCCCCAAAGGAACTCACGACCCAAGTTTGCATAGATGATGCTCACCCCGAAAGACTTGTTGGCATTGGAATTGACCTATCAGAACCAGTCAAAAACGAATTGGTCTCTTTCCTTAAACAGAATGTCGACTCCTTTGCCTGGTCTTCAGCAGACATGAAAGGGATCAACATCGACGTAACCAGCCACGAGCTGAATGTCGTGTAGGATTATTGGTGTTTTCCATGGTTTAATTCTCAATTACAACCTAACACAAATCCTTAAACAGATCTAGGTTCTCGTCAAATGAATCATAAAGCAAACCTGATCACTACCTTTCAGATTGCAGCGGATGATGGATGGTAATGATGAGATCAGCTAGAACAGATGGTAACACCTATTCCTCCTCGAGTATCCACACTCTTACAAGCACGGGACGGCTGCTAGACCAAAGATGTGGAAGATCAGAGAGAGAGATTTGAGAGAGAGAGAGCTCGCGGCCAAGGAGGAAAATCGCAAGAAGCTTAGCTTCCTTAGGGTTTTCTGATTCTCTTATATCTCATTAATGGGCCCAAGTCATTAGACTAATGGCTCATTAATCTTTTGGGCCCAAAACACAAATCAGACAAAAAGCCTGTATTTTGTCTGGCCCAAAACTCTGATCCAATACAGTAAATGCCATTGCATCTTACCGTATTATTTCCATTTAACTTTCCCGTTAGCTATGGTGTGTGACCCTTCGGGATCATACAATACTGGTAATAAGTCCTAAACTTATAGATCATGAGCGGACTCTAGCAAGCCATCATGATCACCCAGTATTTATGACTTATGTCTGATCTCGACACTTATCATACTTTCTAGAGATAGTACGGTAGATTTCAGGACATTCCCAACAATCTCCCACTTGTACTGGAATTCTACAAAGGACATTCCCAACAATCTTCCGATTGTACTGGAATCTTACATTCCCTAGTCCTTTTGTCTCAATATCTCGATCTGGCATAAGGCAAGATACGTGTCATCCTTATATAGCCAGACCATGTTTATCGGACCAGATTTGATACTGACAATGCAAACGACTTGGGCAAGTCCGTTTGGGAATGGCCATTCTCTTACCAGCTATCAATTCTCCGATTGGCCTAGAGATATTACCTCCGTTAAACGGCAGGGACAAATCCCGTCTTGTTCCATCACTATGAACTACATAATTCATAATACACCCAACCAAGGTCCGTATAGCTCCCAGTTACGAAACAGCGTTAGACAATGATCAAAGCGCATTACTCCATGCGCAGCCACATGCATGCGAACTCAGGTCTAAGGACTATACTCTATAGTCGTATATGAGAACTTCTTATGACACAGATATTAATATCTTGCAGAGTTCTCATCAGCGGGCCATGTCCGGTCATATGCTCCCCTACATATACCTATGTGTCGACTTTGATGCCGCGCATCTATGACCCCTCGAAACCTGGTCATAAGTCTCAACACAATCTAGTCTCAACAGGTTGTTGTTGTTCCAATTTCAACAACCTTCGACTATGGACACTATAATTTATGTCACTTCGTTAAATATGGGGTTTCAGGATCAAGTCTACTCATGTACTTCGAAGGCCCATATATAATGACATGAATTATTTTGGAACGATTATTTTATATCACAGTTAAAAATAATCCAGAAATAAAAATTTCATTAACATTTAAAAATGTTTACATGAACCAATCAAAATAACTAAAACAAAAGCCCTCACAACTCCCACTCAAAAAGAGATTACATTTGAATATCTCTAATTCCTACAGCAGCAGTATGCAACTCGTGCTTAGGTCTCGGGAGTGGCTTTGTCAACGGGTCAGCCACGTTCTCATCAGTGTGAACTCTGCTGACCATCACTTCGCCTCTATTCACTATCTCACGAATGAGGTGATACCTTCTCATAATCTGTTTGGATTTCTGATGATGTCTCGGTTCCTTAGCTTGAGCAATTGCACCATTGTTGTCACAATACAGTGCCAGTGGCTCAGCAGCTTTTGGGAATACACCGAGTTCAATCATGAAGTTCCTAATCCAAACTCCTTCTTTCGCAGCTTCTGAAGCAGCGATGTATTCAGCCTCAGTTGTGGAATCTGCCACGGTGCTCTGCTTGGAACTCTTCCAACTTACTGCACCGCCATTCAGACAGAAGATGTAGCCAGACTGTGACCGGAAATCATCCTTATCTGTCTGAAAACTTGCATCTGTGAATCCACTGATTTCAAGCACTTCACTTCCTCCGTAAACCAAGAACTTATCCTTAGTATTTCTCAAATACTTCAGGATATTCTTTACGGCAATCCAGTGACTCTCACCTGGATTAGACTGGTACCTCCTCGTCATGCTCAGTGCATAAGCAACATCAGGACGAGTACAGATCATGGCATACATGATAGATCCTATAGCCGAAGCATAAGGGATCCTACTCATGCGCTTAAGCTCATCAGGTGTTTTAGGACACTGATCCTTGCTTAGTGTGGCACCATGTATCATTGGCGTGAATCCCTTCTTGGAATTTTCCATTCCGAATCGATGCAGAACTTTGTCTATGTAGGAATCTTGACAAAGTCCAATCAACCTTTTAGATCTATCTCTAAAGATTCGGATTCCAAGAACATACGCGGCTTCACCCATGTCCTTCATGGAAAAACAACTTCCCAGCCAGTCTTTAACAGACTTCAGCATTGGAATATCATTTCCAATAAGCAATATGTCGTCGACATATAGGATAAGAAATGCCACTTTGCTCCCACTAGTTTTCTTATACACACATTGTTCTTCCTCGTTTCTGATGAAGTCAAAGTTCTTTATTGCCTCATCAAAACGAAGATTCCAACTCCTCGATGCTTGCTTCAATCCATAAATGGATTTATGAAGCTTGCATACTTTCCCAGCATTCTTAGGATCAATGTAACCGTCAGGTTGTGTCATGTACACATCCTCTTCCAAGATTCCATTCAGGAAGGCGGTTTTCACATCCATCTGCCAAATCTCATAGTCAAAATGAGCTGCAGTCGCTAGGAGAATCCGAATTGATTTCATCATTGCCACTGGTGAATAGGTTTCATCATAGTCTATACCATGAATTTGCTTGAAACCTTTTGCCACCAACCTGGCCTTATAAATCTGGACATTTCCATCCATGTCAATCTTCTTCTTGAAGATCCATTTACACTCGATGGCTTTTGCACCAGCGGGTAAATCAACCAGTGTAAACACTCGGTTAGTAGACATGGAGTCCATCTCGGATTCAGTGGCTTCACGCCACTTTAAGGAGTCAGGGCCCATCATGGCTTCTGCAAAGTTCGAGGGTTCATCACCGTCAATGATCAAAAGATCATGGCAATTAGTCACGAGGAATCCCTGATATCTATCGGGTTCGTGACGGATCCTTCCGGATCTTCGAACTTCAGGTACTGCAGGTTCAGGTTCTATTACAACTTCATGTAATTCATCCTGCTGTTCTTCCTCATTAGGTTGAACAGGTTCCTGTCCTTCTTGAATTTCATCAAGTTGTACCTTACTCCCACTATCTTTTCTAGAGAGAAACTCCCTTTCAAGAAAAGTACAATCCCGAGCAACAAAAATTTTGTTCTCGGATCGCAGATAGAAGTAATAAGCCTTGGTATCCCTAGGATAACCAATGAAGTAGCATTTGTCAGATTTTGGTGTAAGCTTGTCTGAGATTAATCTTTTGACATATGCTTCACAACCCCAAATTCTGAGAAAAGACATTGCTGGAGCTTTTCCAGTCCATATCTCATATGGTGTCTTTGCTACTGCCTTTGATGGCACTCTGTTCAGTGTGAACGTTGCGGTGAGCAAAGCATATCCCCAAAGGGATATAGGAAGGTATGTGTGACTCATCATGGATCGGACCATATCTAACAATGTCCGATTCCTTCTCTCAGACACACCATTCCACTGTGGTGTTCCAGGAGGTGTGAGTTGGGAGACAATCCCACTTTCACTCAGATGATCACGAAATTCCTGGCTCAAGTATTCTCCTCCTCGGTCCGACCGAAGAGCTTTAATACTTTTACCAAGCTGGTTCTGTACTTCATTCTGGAATTCTTTGAACTTTTCAAAGGTTTCCGACTTATGTTTCATAAAGTAGACATATCCATATCTACTGAAATCATCAGTGAATGTAATGAAGTACTGAAAGTTCCCTCTAGCATTTGTGGACATTGGGCCACACACGTCAGTATGTATCAGGCCCAATAGTTCACTGGCCCTTTCTGTGGGTTTATTGAAAGGCGCCCTTGTCATTTTGCCCATTAGGCAAGATTCGCATTGCTCACAAGACTCAAAGTCAAATGAGCCCAAGAGTCCATTTGAATGGAGTCTCTTGACGCGTTTCTCACTAATGTGCCCCAAACGACAATGCCAGAGAAACGTTTCATTTTCTGCGTTAGATTTGAACCGTTTTCGTATTTATGTTATATACTGGAGCAGATTGATCCAGCATGTACAGCCCATTTATAAGAGGGGCACAGCCATAGAACATATCATTGAGATTAAAGGAACACAATTTATTCTTAATAGAAAAATCAAATCCTTGCAAATCCAACAATGAAACTGAAATGATATTTCTGCTTATAGCAGGTACAAAATAACAATTCTCAAGTTCTAAAATCAATCCAGAAGGTAAAGACAATAAGTAAGTGCCAACGGCCAGTGCTGGAACCTTCGCTCCATTGCCAACCCGCAACTCTACTTGCCCTTGCTTCAACCTTCTACTGTTTCTGAGCGCCTGCATATTAGTACAAATATGAGCCCCACATCCAGTATCTAATACCCAAGTGGTATTATCAGAAGTAGTAGTATTTACTTCAATAACAAAAATACCTGAAGATTTAGTCTCCAAGGACTTCTTCTTCTTCAGACTTTCCTGGTATTTCTTGCAGTCCCTACGATAATGCCCTGCCTCTTTGCAAAAGTGGCAGATGTCAGAAGGCCCAGCTTTAGACTTGGGCTTGGACTTGGCATCATCATTGCTGACTGCCTTGCCCTTTCCCTTGTCTGCAGCGGATTTCTTAAAACCCTTGCCCTTCTGCACCATGAGTACAGACGACTCCTTGGCTTTCTTCAGGTTAGGTTCTGCAGTCTTGAGCATACCGTGTAGCTCAGGCAAAGTCTTTATCAACCCATGCATATTATAGTTCAAAATGAACTGGTCATATGCAGGAGTAAGAGACTGCAGAACGATATCACAAGCAAGCTCTTGGCTTATAGGACAGTCGAGCCTCGTCAAATGATCGAGATAACCCATCATTTTCAGAACATGAGGACTCACTGCTGCATCCTTAGCCATTTTACAGTCCAAGAGATTCTTAACAGTTTGGAATCTCTCTGTACGAGCCTGCTCCTGAAACAACGCTTTCAGATTTGCCATCAGCTCCATGGGACAAGTCAGGCCTTCCCACTGCATCTGCAGTTCGGGAGCCATTGTCGCCAACATCAGGCAAACCACGTCATTAGCATCTGAAGAATGCGTATCCCAAGCATTCCTCACAGCTAATGTGGCATTATTCGCAGGTCTAGGAGAGAGAGCTCTTTCAAGGACATAAGCCTTCTTCTCCTGTCTGAGCACAAGTCTCAGGTTCCTGGACCAGTTCAGGAAGTTTGATCCGTTCAGTTTGTCCTTCTCAAGGGCAGACCGGATCGAGAAAGTGTTTTGTGTTGTTGTGCTTGACATAGCTGAAAATATGAGACAATAAAGATTTAGTTATTAAGTTCATAAAAGAGTAATCTTAACAACTTATAAGAAAACTCGCATTGTATTCAAAATTTCTTTGTTTAACCTCATAAGAATACAATGATTCCGAGACCCATGTTTAGCTAAATCCAAAGTGGGCCACTGGCCGTCACCCAGAATTAGCTATACTTGGTAAGCATACACACAGCTAGTTATAACCAATAACTCTCGGTTGTGAATTGGACCCGAGGTCCAAATTCACCAGATGTCTCAAGGCCCGGGACTCCCGATGGCCCAGTCAAGGAAACCAATCTCTTACAGCCAAATAATCACCAAAATCTGGGACTCCCAATGAAATTAGTGACTATATACTACTTTACTTAAGCGAAAACAGACACCTCACACTGTAAGCCATATCTGTAATCAAATAAGCGTTAAGTAGCTGACAAGATTGGAAAGACATCCAAGCTTGATATTGTTTTTGAGGATTTTAAGTTTTATTTCCAAAAATAGAAGATTACTATTTTGGGAAACTTTCTTATTTTAGAAACTTTCTAAATTTAGTAACTTACTAAAATAGAAATTTCTAATTTAATATTTTATAAATATTTTGGGTTGGGTCACAAATTATAGGCCCAATTCTTGGCCCAAGACCATAGAATTCCAGCTGGCCCAATAATTTGACATAACCGATCCGGTTTATTAATTCTAGTCCAAGACCAAATTAACTATCAAAACCATCGGTTATTTACTAAACCAGACCAGCTCTAAATTATTTGGTCCAACCAAATCAAACTTAGATCAGCCTTCGGTTTAGGTTAAAATTCAATTTTATGAATTTAAATCCGATTTAACCAGAAATAAAATTATTTCCAGCAAACCGCGATTTGGGTTAACCGCTTGAACCACCAATTAAATTGGATCGGTTCAGTTAAATCCAAAACCGGGAAGAAACACCTAGTGTTTTAGCCAATTTGATTTAACTTGCGGTTTTAGGCTTTAAACACACAATTAACCGCCAATTAAATGGACCGGTTAAATCGGTGTGGTTTTGGGCAACGAACCGCGAAGCTCGGTTTAACCGATTGACTATTCGCGGGACGTAAAATTTTAATGGGCCAAACAATCGGACCCAAGATCCAATTCGGCCCATTAACGCAATATGTGGGCCCATGATAATCCAAGGCCCATGATCCAACTCGCGGTTGCTCACGATCGCTTGCGATCGATCATTGCACCGCATGATCACGTTCGGCCCGGTTACACGGTACACGCAACGCTCACTCAGCTTACGCACGAGCCCACTTGCCTCACGATCATAAGATCGGTCTCGGCCAATATCACGCTAGCGATTGTTTATCGCAGCAACACACGATCGCTATTGCATCAAAATAGCAACGACATTCAATTATTAACACGATCGATAATGTTATCCAATTAAAACGCTCGCATCACATTCGATTATAGCCGAGCCGATTAGGGCTCAATAATAGAATTGAACATCGATTAGGGTTTTTATAGTTTTAATCAATTTTTCAACATTAAATCGATTCAATAAAACTATTAAACAACCATATGATCCAATTTCACAAGAAACCTAATGCCTGGCTCTGATACCACTGTAGGATTATTGGTGTTTTCCATGGTTTAATTCTCAATTACAACCTAACACAAATCCTTAAACAGATCTAGGTTCTCGTCAAATGAATCATAAAGCAAACCTGATCACTACCTTTCAGATTGCAGCGGATGATGGATGGTAATGATGAGATCAGCTAGAACAGATGGTAACACCTATTCCTCCTCGAGTATCCACACTCTTACAAGCACGGGACGGCTGCTAGACCAAAGATGTGGAAGATCAGAGAGAGAGATTTGAGAGAGAGAGAGCTCGCGGCCAAGGAGGAAAATCGCAAGAAGCTTAGCTTCCTTAGGGTTTTCTGATTCTCTTATATCTCATTAATGGGCCCAAGTCATTAGACTAATGGCTCATTAATCTTTTGGGCCCAAAACACAAATCAGACAAAAAGCCTGTATTTTGTCTGGCCCAAAACTCTGATCCAATACAGTAAATGCCATTGCATCTTACCGTATTATTTCCATTTAACTTTCCCGTTAGCTATGGTGTGTGACCCTTCGGGATCATACAATACTGGTAATAAGTCCTAAACTTATAGATCATGAGCGGACTCTAGCAAGCCATCATGATCACCCAGTATTTATGACTTATGTCTGATCTCGACACTTATCATACTTTCTAGAGATAGTACGGTAGATTTCAGGACATTCCCAACATGTCGACCCAACCTACAAACCAGTAAGATAAAAGCGTCGGAAACTAGGCCCAGAACGAGCTCGAGCCGTCAACGACGAGGTCAATCGGTTATTAAAAATCGGATCGATCAGAGAGGTCAAGTACCCCGACTGGCTTGCGAACCCCGTAGTGGTCAAGAAAAAGAACGGGAAGTGGAGAGTCTGTGTAGATTTCACAGATCTCAACAAAGCATGTCCGAAGGAAAGCTTCCCACTCCCGCACATCGACCGACTGGTCGAAGCTACCGCTGGACACCAACTGCTATCCTTCATGGATGCCTTCTCGGGGTATAACCAAATACTAATGAACCCTGAGGACCAAGAAAAGACTTTGTTCATAACTGATCGAGGAACGTACTGCTACAAAGTCATGCCCTTCGGGTTGAAAAATGCAGGAGCGACTTACCGACGCCTCGTCAACAAGATGTTTTCAGGACTCCTGGGTAAAACTATGGAAGTCTACATCGACGATATGCTGGTCAAATCTTACATGTATGAGGACCATATCCCCCAGCTAAAAGAATGCTTTATCATTCTCAATAAATACGGGATGAAACTAAATCCAGCGAAGTGCACATTCGGGGTCCCCTCAGGAGAATTCCTTGGTTACCTAGTGACCGAAAGAGGGATCGAAGCGAACCCCAAACAGATCGCGACATTTATAGAGATGAAATCTCCCAGAACAACGCGAGAAGTCCAGCGCCTGACTGGCAAAATAGCAGCTTTGAACCGCTTCATCTCGAGGTCGACTGATAAATGTCTACCCTTCTATTACTTTCTCAAAGCGAACAAGAAGTTCCTCTGGGACGAAAAGTGCGAAGAAGCATTCACCCAGCTCAATCTTACCTAAGCGAACCACCTATACTGGCGAAACCAGTGGAAGGGGAGCCCCTCTACCTCTACCTAGCTACTTCCACGGCAGCAGTAAGTGTTGTCCTGGTTCGCGAAGAACAAAACGAGCAACGACCGGTGTACTACATCAGTAAGACTTTAATCGATGCTGAAACCAGGTACGCCGCCATGGGAAAAAATCGCTTTAGCGCTATTCACATCGGCTCGGAAACTCCGACCATACTTCCAATCGCACTCAATTATAGTGATGACCTCTCAGCCACTGATAACCATCCTTCATAGTCCAAGCCAGTCAGGTCGACTGGTCAAATGGGCTATCGGACTCAGCGAGTATGACATAGAATATAAAGCTCGAACGTGCCTAAAAGCGCAAGTGCTGGCAGATTTCATAATCGAGCTCCCCCCGACCATAGAACTCGACCCGACCTCCGCCAAGAAATGGAAACTCTACGTCGATGGAGATTCCTCGAGGCAAGGATCCGGAGTCGGAGTAAAACTGGTCTCCCCCACTGGCGAAGTACTGGAACAGTCTTTCAGACTGGGCTTCGCCGCATCAAATAACGAAGTCATTCCGGAGGACGAGCCCTGGCCGTACGAATCAAAAGGCAAGGCTATTTCTGGCCAACAATGGCCACCGAATGCGAATCTTTTTCCAACAAATGTGACAAATGCCAGAAGCATGCCCCGATTATCCATCAAGCATCGGAGAAAATCTCCTCTATCTCATCACCATACCCATTCATGCGATGGGGAATGGACATCGTGGGACCTTTAGTCCCATCCGGCAAAAAGAAAGCTACACACCTATTGGTAATGACAGACTACTTCACTAAGTGGATCGAAGCAAAGTCATACCAAAAGATCAAAGAAGTCCACGTTAAGGATTTCGTCTGGCGAAACATTGTGTGCCGACATGGACTACCCCATGAGATCGTCACCGATAACGGATCACAATTCATATCAAACGTGTTCAAGGAGTTATGTAGAACCTGGAACATAAAGCTGACTTACTCAACGCCCCGCTATCCTCAAGGAAACGGACTGGCAGAAGCAGCTAATAAAGCAATCATGAACAACCTTAAGAAAACACCCAATGAGTGCAAAACGAGCTGGAGCGACGAGCTCCCAGCCGTACTCTAGACTCACCGGACTACTCCTCGCAAATCCACCGGCGAAACTCCCTTTTCGCTGGCTTACTGGATCGAGGCGGTAGTACCAGCCGAAATCCTCGTGTCAAGCATCCGCAAAGAAGAATGCCCACGACAAGAGGAACTTAACAACAAGATGATAACGGACGAGCTTGATCTCATCGACGAAAGGAGAAATCTCGCACTAGCTTGAATCCAGAACTACCAACAAGCTGCAGCTCGCTACTACGATTCCAAGATAAAAACTCGAAGGTTTCAAGTAGGCGAGCTCGTCTTACGGAAAGTGTTCGACCATAAAAAGGAAGAACACGCTGGAAAGTTAGGAGCAAAGTGGGAAGGTCCTTACCAGGTCACTGATGTTGTGAAGGACGGGGTCTACCGACTCAAGTCGGTAGAAACCCAGAAGCCTGAACTACGACCTTGGAACACCATCAACCTCAAAAATTACTTTCACTAAAAGTACATCAACATAATCGAACTACGACATGGCTTGATCCCATTAAGAGGGTACGTAAGCAGCTCGACTTCGAGCGCAGCCCCCCCCCCTAACACATAGCTCTTACCAAGCTCGATAACTTCAAACGAAGTCGTAATAGCTTATCTTTGTGAAATAAAAATAAGTCTCCCTATCAATATCTCTTTCCGATCGAAAAAGTTAGTGTCGTCGCGAAGTACTTCACCTTTACATTATCCAAAAAAAGTGATATGAAATTATCTCTCCTAAAATAAAGTGATATGAAATTATCTCTTCAAAAGACAAGTGATATGAAATTATCTCTTCGAAAAGTGATATGAAATTATCTCTTCAAGCGATATGAAATTATCTCTTCAAAGCGACCTGAAATGGCCCATTCTAAACAAGTGACGTATCCTTCCAAATAAGATGAACTGAAGCGTCCGTCTCAAAACGGGCGACCTAAAACGGTCTCTTCAAACCAAACGAGCTGAAATGGTCGTCCCAAACAAGCGACCTGAAACGGTCCATCAAAAAATAAAATTCTTCCAACCTTATACAGCTCAGAAGAATTGGGGGGCTACCCCCTCCCTTTAAGAAAAAACAACGAGGTAGAGACAATCGCAAAACGACCTCCGCGCACACTCAAAACGGATATTTGTAAGTCAACTTTGATTCGCTCTTATACGTAGCAATTCTCGTTTCAATTCAGCGCTAAGCTCGAATTGAGAAAGAGTTGAACCTCGGACCATCCTTGGCAAAGAGCTCGATCTCAAATGCAATCGACCTAAAAGTTCGATAAGAACTCCCTAAGGCAACCCGAGACAAGTTACTTGCTCGACCTCTCTGAAAAGAATCGAGCTGTCGTAGCGGCCAATTCTACACTAAGGTGTTATACAGTGGAATCTATGCTAAGGCACGAAAGATTCAAAAGCAATTCATAAAAAAAAAGAGGACACAATGTCCCCGAGTTCGAACAAAAAAGCCCACTAAGGGCAACACCAAAAACAAAGGCCCCCCTTGGGCAACAAAAGTTTGAAAAAGAAATTAAAAGCCCCTTCGGGCAACGACAGAACAATCAAAAGTATTGCGATCGCGAGGAGAATTCGTCTCCATCCTCCGCATGATCGCCGGTAGAGCCAATCCCAGTCGGGAGATGCGAACCATACTGATCAAGACAGGGAGCGGCCGGCGGCGGAGCATGCGCCAGGATCACCGAATCGCTCGACACCGCCGGCAGGTTCAGCTTGCCAATGCTGAAATAAGAGACCGCCGCGGCATTCATCTCTTCCATGTCCGCCCTCTTCTTCTCAGCCAGCTTCAACACCTCCTGAGTCAGATCAAGCTCGCCGGAAGCAAACTCCGCGATGAGCTCAATATTGGCCAAGGTCTCTTGAAGACGGATCTTAGCGCTGGTCTCGGCCTTCCGGCCTTCGCTTTTCTCCTTGATCTCTTTAAGGATCTCCAAGTACTCCCCGCTCATCTTCTTCTTCGCCTCGTGGGCCGCGACCTTCACGTCGAAGTCTCTCCCCACGAGGACCCTCTCCAGATCTGCTCGATCCTGAGAGGCCTGCGCGGCTGCAACCCGGCTCGCTTCCTCGGCAGCCAGAGTTCGACCTACTGCTGCTTGAAGCTTCTGAGAAAGATCTTCCTCCCGATTCTCGAGAGTGAGCAACCGAGCCTCTATCCCTTCGTACCTGTCCAATTTCCTCTTAAGCTCTTCCTCTCGAGCCAGAGAACCTTGTATGCGCAGTCAGATCGCCTACCGTCTCCTTGACGGTCTCAAGCTCGCCTGCTTGCGACCCGCCACGCAGCTTGTACTCGGACCTGGCCGCGAATCCGTTCGTAGCCTCCAGAAGCTGCATAAAAATGCAAACAATAAGCTCCACAAACAGGAAACAAGGAAAACAAAATGGTGCGACCAGTTACCTTACCAGCGGCCGTCGCCATCTCGGTATACAAGTCGCCAAGGACCATGTCCTCGACAGCTGGGAGCCGAACACCCACGGGCCTAAAGCGCCTCAACAAACGGGCCACGCCCCCCGGCGCCTAAACATTCTCGCCCGATCTCCTCGAGCTCGCCTCGGCGTCGACTCTCCGACGCTTCGGCACGGGGGAAAGAGTCGTATCTCCACTCCTGTCACTTGACCTTGAATCGTTCGGGCGAGGGCCGCGTAAAGCCGGCTCCCCGGGCAAGATCGGGTCCGTCTCCCGAGCAGCCAAAGAGGGAGGAACTTTCCCCGTCTCTGCGGCTGCATTAACAGCCCCGACGCTCGGAGGAAGAGGAGAATCACACATGGCAAAAAAGATGGCATTGCTCAGGTTTCCATCCCTCACTTTCTTCACCAACTCCATGGGGTCTTTTCCATCCCGACGACTCCTCGCTCTCCGAGATAATTTCTCGCGAGAAGGAGTGCTAGCAGCCGAATCTTCGTCCAAAGGAGGAAGACCTACCAAAAAGTAAAAAAAGATAACTAAAATCACCTATAAAAATGGAGAGCAAGACGCCGCATAGGTCAAAACGGTCAGATAACTCACTTTCTCCCGGCCGCTCAACAAAATGAAGCGGAGGCCGAACAGCCCGAGCAGGAGGAACCCGAGAACGTCAACCGCCCATTAACCTCGACTTCTCGAAATCAATGGGCTGGGGGGCTATTGTTAGTACTGGATTTCCCTCTAAGAAATCCGGCCCATTAACAAACAAGACAGAGGCCCATAGTTATGAGCCCGTCCTAATATCAAGACAGAGAGAGATCGACTGTTATCCTCTGTTGGGCCTATACGATTGACCTATTGACAAGGCCCAAGCGATGCCGAAGTGGGAAACGATCGAGCTCGAGCTCGGCAGGAGACGACGTGGAGATAGAACAACCCGGTCTTTGTCAGTTCAACTGATCCGCACATATCTCTGAGATCATTATGATGGAGAGGCCGAAATATCGGAACAAGGAGATCAAAGTCGAGAGTATTTAAAGGAGAAGTGGCGATTCATTCAAGACATTCCAACCCTAGCTAAGAACACTTCGACTAGATAGCTCGATCAATTCTCTTTGTACTCTCTTTTCGACTGTGTTTGTTCTATCTCGACGATCAATCTCAATAAAGTCTTTGATTCATAGGAAATCTATACCATTTCTATATCCTAAATTCCAAATCCACGAATACAAATTCTTAGTGTGAACCTCAGATCTCACAGTCCCCTTCTCCTCCTTTGTCCCTTGGTGCATCATCTTGTCATCCACCACCTACAAAAGAGAAAAACAATGCATATGCACTCCTAATGATGCCTAAATGCTTTTCCTAAAGCTAAAACACACTCTAAAACATGATTAAATCCACTCAAATTTACAACACATCATATACAAATCAGGATGAACATGATGCAGATCATCTGGATCGTGACCATCTCTATTTGTTCAGCCAATTGGGCGCTAGGCCATATAAAGGCACTCTTTTATGGTTGAATAATGGTATATCCCTATGTTAGTTCATCATTATGCCTTCTTTCATATCATCCTTTTTTGTTCGCCCTTTTGAATCTATATGGATAGCGAATTTTGAATCTATATGGATAGCAATTATAAATTGTAAACAAAGGATAATGATATCCCTATAATACTATAGTATTGGATGTACAACTAGCTTGGACTCTTAACATAGGACCTAGAATACGAATGAACTATCCATCACTTTTTGATTTTCCGATTATATTTATTTCTATCCATATATACTTTATACACAATGGATGTAATTTTTATTCTTTTTTACTATGGATGTATATTTGGATTTCAACATGTTGTTTGATTCATTGAATCGTTGTATGGCATATGAACCGTTGCGACCTAAAATCATCTATAAATATAAGGAATGGAGACCCTATCTCCCTGTCCAGTCATATCATAGACATTTTCTAAGATGAATACAGCAGATAACAATCACGTCGTCCCTTCCCCTCCCAGCTTTCTTGATCTGCCGGATGAAATAAGAAGATCGATTCTGGTCAAAAACGCTAGTAAAGACGTTCGTGAGCACTACAAAATTAGAAGCATCTGTAAAAATCTTTGAGATGATGCTGATCATGTTCATACCCTGTCCCATATTGATCTTATAAAAACTAACCACAACTTTCTAGGGATACACCGCTTGCAACATGCATGTTTAGTTGCCAACAATCCTACAGCAGTTTTTTTAAAAGCAATATAGGATTTCATGCACACAGAAAAAGTGTCCACAAAAGAAAGAGCTGACGCAATTGTCCGCCTCCAAAACTGCGATGTTGCTGGAATCAAACCTGCTTTGTATTGCTACGAAGTCATATGCCGTTCCATCTCCCCTAACGTGGATTCTGATTCAACAATCCTTTTTATGTCTCGCACTACTATTCTTATCTCAGAACTATCCGCGACTCTGCCGACGCAGAACGAATCGCAACATGCTCTTGTGCCGTCCATCGTTACTGGCTTGGCTTGATGAACGTTAGGTATGTGCGATATTTGTTTATGGGCTATCGATATTGTTGTGTTCTTTGGTATTATCTCGGGGAATTTTTCTAGATGGGTTGAGTTAGCTGATTGAGAATATTAGCCGGAAAACACAGGCGGTGTGCCCAACGATAATATGCAGGACGTTGATGTTTTAGCAGACGCTAATGCCCCCGACGATGATGCTGACGCCGGTGCCAATCTACAAAACAAAATCGACGTCAGTGATGATAATGGGCAAGGAGTCGGTGGGTTGGATGGTTGAAATAACCCAAACGACATACTTGCGGGTTAGGGGCATTCAAACGGTTTTTTAATATTGTTATAGTTTTCATTTTATCTACCCCTATTAAGGTGGATAGATATAACACTACTGATATTGTATTTTTATATCCACCGTATTAGTATCTATATTACTCTTCTCTATCCCCCATCTCGGTGAAAATTTATTTAATTATTGTATTACATCATTCGCTTTATTAAATCAAATTAATACACCACAACCAATTTTGAAAAATGTGTCACTCAACATTAAACTTAATAAAATATTTTTTGACAAAAAAAAAACTTAAAGAAATAATTTTAACTACCAAATCATAGATTATAGTTCCAACGCGAGATATTAATACTTTTCGATTTTATGCTACAACAGTTTATTAAATGCCGATATTACTCTCAAATCATATTTAATACATTACCCTACTCTGCTGCGACGGTTAATGCAACATATACCGGACACTACTTTATATTATATAAGTTCATCTTTATATATTGTATCCATTTCCCAATAGTTTCGCTAAGAAGCTTGACTATTCATCATTTTAATTACAAAATACTCTTGATTTGTATAACATTTTCCTACTAAAATTGTTGTCAACCTCTTTTCTACCTTGATAACGTGTGGAGTATCCATGATCACTGATATGTATAGAATACTTAACACTAATTTTCCGATTTAAGCAATATCCATAAATATAATGACCAAGGATCCATCGGGCATTACTATCCATCATTTATGATTTGGCGATTTTACAAAATATTTTTTCCATCTACAAGCATACCATCTAGCTAATCATACCTTCTTGTGGCATCATACCTATCCATTTATTAAAACCCAAAATGTTGTGAGGAAACCAAAATGTGTCGATTCGCATTTATAAATATTAAATGTCGACCCTAAATATTTGTCCACAGACTCGATACACTCCTCTAAAAATAAGAAGAATAATCCTCCGCGTTGCTGAATCATCTAGCCCTAACCGTCCAGTTCTCACTCTTCTAGATCTGCCGCCCAAGCTGAGGAGGTTAATCCTTGCCAAAAATGCTAGTGATAACCTCCAGGAACATTTCAGGGTTCGAGCTGTCTGCAGGACCCTTCGCGGCGATGCGGATCATGTGGATACTCTAATTCAGATAAACCTTATCCAGACTGCTCATCTGAAAGAAAACCGCAAATGCGTAACCATGCTGTACAACGCCTGTTTGACCGCCAACAACATAACCGATGTGTTTCTTAAAGCGATCTCAGACTTCATGTACACAGATGATGGAAGACCAGAAGGTTTCCAAAACATCAAACGTTGCGCAATCGTTGGATGCAAACTTGTTGTGTATTGCTACGAAATCATCCGTCGATCTATCTCCCCCGCCTTGGATTCAGGTTCCGACATCCCTTTTCTCTCTCGTTTTGCTAAACGTTCTCTGAGGCGGCACGCCATAGAGTTCGAGTGGTTCCCCTAAGCCTATTGGCATCTCCATCGATCTGGCGGAAATAAGGGATGAGATTGACGAAGCAAGGATACAGACATGCCTATGTTCCCTTCATCGATATTGGCTAGATTTTATGCACGAAGATGTCAAAGGTTAAGGTATGCGCAATGAATGTTTATGGGCCATTGAGACTTTATGCTTCTTCCAAATCATTCTCCAGACATCCCTCTAGTAGCCTGAGATTTTTGAAGCCCCAGTTACCGGCGATTGGGATAACGAAGGCGGTTGGCACCAGGCGGCAGGACGGCGGCGGTTAGGTTGGTTGGGGCGGAGGAGGAGGTCAAAACGGAAGCGTTTAGGGAGCTTAATTTTAAATCTGAAAAAAAAAATAGTTCTGTTTAATAACCATCTTTGTATAAAACTATCACACTTTCTCGGTATCCATCAATATATATTTTCTCCTATCCATAATCTTCTTTTAATGTCACTTTTTCCAAAAAAGCCAAACATATTAAACCAAAAAAATAATATTCAAACCCTAAGTGCAACAAACACCGAAACCCCAAACGTTCTACGGTCAAATCACAATTCACAATTCTCAGACCATCATTATGCCCCGTAACAGGATAAACCTTGTCTTTTAGCCTAACACATAATTGGTTTTGTGCTTTCACTCCTTCTATACATGTTGGTTTCTACACTATCCAACATGCAACATCACCTACTAAACCTGTTAGCATGCATCCACCACAATAATACAAGTTAGATTCTTAGTTTTCATTCATTTCTCATTATCCATTATGTTTTTTCGTTCCATATATATTATTCATCTATCCATTAATTAATTGTTAAACACTATCTAACTAGTTCTGACTATTCCAAAATTGTCTTTACACATTTAACCAATTGATAGAATTATTAGTACTTTAATTCATTTCTCGATGCATGCCGTAAAATAGTCAACATTATCTCACATCACTCATCACTGCCATTAATTAGGAATAATACCGATAATACCACCTGCTAAAGTATAGAATGTTGCAGTGCTTTTGAAAACTTTATACCCACTTGTCAAATCAATTAGCGAACATGCAAACTCGGTTTCTAAAACAGCAAACTTGTATCCATCAAATCTAATTTACCTCACACTTTGTTTCAAATCAAATTGTAAATTCTTTGCATCTATGAGTTAACAGTCTGATTCACGTTCACATTATATCCAAAACCTGGTATACAACGCAAAGCTAGTAGTTGCTAAGCAAGAGGAGATAGACATCATCCAATTTATAAACTTACTGTCCAGAAAAAAAAATACATCTTATGTTCGTTTATATGGATTATATACACCTTCTATCCACATATATGGATATAACTAATCAGGTCCTACATAACTAATCATATTCATTTTTAGGCATCCTATCCAAAACCTAGTATACAACGGAAGTCTAGGAGATGATAGGCAATATGGGAATCCATAATCTACCTTTGTTTCTTGTTGCATCTACATTTTAAATGTCTGAACAGGGGCAGCCACATTTTTTATCAGATCCGGTACCAGGTTTCGTTTAATCAATTTTCTTAAGAAATGAATGACGCCACCATGGATACGTTATAAAGTAATCCACATCCCATCAGCATCTCACCACATTGGTTGCCACAAATAAGGAGCGATAATGTGATACTGTCGAACAATTCTTCACAAACAGCCGACTTCAAACTTCATGGAGCATTTCTCTTCTTTCAGTCTCTTGTTCTTCGGCCCACTCACATAATCAATTTATCACTCCGAACTCAACTTGCGAAAATTGAATAGTTTACACTGCGAAAAAATCGGAATCAACTCATACCTCAAACAACCTTTCTAAAACTCGAATCTCCGAAGTCTTTCCCACCTCGGCGTCGCACTGATTTTCTTCCACACTTTCCCACTTTCGTTTTCAATATATATTCGAACGGCCTCCTGCGCATCAACCCATATTTTATTTACGAGAATTCCATCACCCGAGTATTATTCATATAATTAATTTATTTTCTAAAAAAGTGCACAATAACTTTCTGAATATCTTATTAGTTCGAGTTTGAAAAAAAAAAAAAGATATTCTAGGGCATATACCAAGCTTTCGAGAAAGGTTTTTGAAATCTATATAAGGTGAGCTTGGGTGGCGTAGAAACACAATCGTTTGCATCTTCTATATTTTCAAGAAGCTTTCTCTCTATTTTTTTGTTTTTTCTTTGGCGGTGAAAGTTTTCTTCCGGATCATCAAAATTTTGGTCAAATGATCCGTTGTCATTTCTCTTACTTTCTTCTTCTTATCGATTTTGAAAGGATTTTGTGTTTTTGGTTTTTTAATTTTGTTTTGTTCATTTGGTCTCATCAAAGAAGAAGCTCGGTTATCACAAAGCTAAGGTCTAATGATGTGATGTGAACTAATAAATGTTTGAGATTTTATATAAAAAGAGTGTGAGATCTAAAAGTCCGATTGAATGTTGTTGTCAAAACGTTGTTAGTTCACATCACATGTTCCGATTGTCCCAATGAACCTATAGTCCGAATAAGTGTTTTCTATGACTATAAACATAAATTTGGTGGTAAACAATGGATTTGGTGAATACTCTTTTGAATATTATATGAGTTTCAGTTAGTCCAAATAAGGCCTAATTCTATAACATATGTCAATCTTCCAGTCACGGCATATATGTGTTTCACAAGAAAAAAAAAAAGGGTCCAAAAAAATGGAGGAAATTAAAGTAATCGTCTCATCATGCATATCACACAAGGTGGGTAAATCAATGGGGCGATCGATCGAGTTTCAATAAAACAAAATTATTGCCAAAATAAGTAAATCTTGTGTATTCATGAAAAGAATTATGCATGTTTATCTCCATCAAAAAAAAAATATATGGGTACGAATGTGTGTTATAAAATTATGAATATATTCATCTTGAATATTTTCAAGTTTGGTACACTTATACGATTTTTTGTTCTTTTCGTATCTGTTTTATATAGTTTCAAAAGTTTTTTATAATTGAATTCGGGTATATTGAAATTTGATGATAAGAAAGTATTATACATTGATGCTAATTTCTTAAAATAAAGATTGAGCATTTAATGCCTAAAATTACATGTTTGGTTGTTCATAAGATTCGCGTATATTTTATAATGATTTCCTATTATGCATAACAAAATATCCATATGAATATACTTATAAAATAGCAGATGATGATTAAGATTGTCAATATTTATAAGAAGTCGGATCATAAATGTTTTATACTGATAAGTATTAAGTCTAGCAAAAACTAAAAATAACAATTTATATATCATATTCAAATCCAATAATATATCAATCATAAAATTCAGAAAGACTTCGATCATGGTTGATAAAGTGTGACCAACAAATTTATGTATAACATTCAAGATTTGTCCTTCTATAAGATATATACGTAAATCTTTTAATATATATGCTAAGAGTGCAAATGGTGAAAAATTAATGGAATAAATAGAATATATTTTAGTAGAATTAATTTAGTGGAATTATAAAAAGTTACGCTAGATTTTTCTCCTCAAGTGAATAGAGAAACAAATTCTAGTGGAACTTTACAATTTTCTACATAAAATATGGGTCCTACATTATTCCACTAAAATTTTAAAAATTTAATAAATGAATGAGTTTTAGAGTAATTCAACTTAACATGCTATTCCACTAGATTTTATTCCTCTAAAAGTGCAACCATTTGCACCCTAAAGAGTCTTTTATGAAGAGGCAGCATGGAAAAGAGTCACAAGGGAGTGTAAATGGTGGAAAAGAGTCACAAACGTGCAAATAAGGAATCTGGTAATTGTACCCGACTTTATGACAGACGCCTTTTTAAGTAGTTCCAGTCCAATCAATATTGAGCGCCATCCATAGGACTGAAGTCTCTGGGGTTTGGCATCTAGGATTGAACTATCCCGAAAGTATTTCGCCTTGAACAAACGTGCAAATAAGGAATCTGGATATTGTATTATTCTCCACGCTTGCTTAGCTAATAAGGAGTCATTGAACTTTGGTAGATCTTTAAACCCGATACCACCCTCACTTTTTGGTAATTGTAACCGGTTCCAAACAACCCAAGAAATTCCATTAGTGTCTGTGGTTTTCTCCCACCAATACTTCCTTAACAGAGCCGTGATATCATCGGTAATTTCTTTCGGTATCTTAAAACAAGACATGGAGTTGAAAGTTTAGATTATATATGTTGTCATTAGAGATTTATAATTTGTTGAAAGTGCAATGGCGAAACAATAATGATCATGTGAAAATTGGTATATACAATTTTATGTAGGCTATATATTGCCAATGGAATTAGGTTTACAAACAATTTACGATATTTATTATTATCCTTATCAAAGCAACCACGACCATAAATTAAATATAGTTCAAAATTGTTTTTTATTAAAAAAAATGATATATCTTAATTTTAAAATTCTATTAATATTTTATTTCCTAATTTAAAATTTAACCAAAAAATTCAATGTGAATTACATTTAATTTTAATAAATGATACCTCTTTAATAATATCTTCAATATTTTTAAATCTTAACTATTGTTTCATCATATATATTAATTAGTTAAAAATTTGTTGATACTTTGATTTCATCATATATTGATTAGTAAAATAAAAAATTAAAAAAATCTTTCCATTATAAACATGTTTAAAATTATTATTTTTATTTGTCCTGATAAGCTTATAATTTGAATTTTATTTCGTTTAAACATTAATACTACATTTTTAAAAATATTATGATAAGCATATAATTTGATTTTTATTTCGTTTAAACATTAAAACTACATTTTAAAAAAATATTATAAAAATGATCATAATATTTTGATTTGATTCGTTGTACATCTGACTTTATTATAGAAATATTCATTTGATACATTTATTAGTAAAATTAAATATAGTATTTCCAGTACAAACCATGCTTTCTAGATAAATATAGTATTTCTATTTTATTATTTTTAATTTTCTTTAAAACCGAATCTGATTTTAATTTGACTATTTCTGAATAAATATTAAATATACATTGTTTTTGGTACCAATGATTATAAAATAATAAATAGTTTTGAGTGTTTTTGTTTATTTAATTCATATTTATTATAAAATGATATGTTTTGATTTTAAAAATCCCTTAAATCGGCAATTTCTTAATTTTGAGCTCAACAAATATTAATTCAATAAATTAAATTTAATTTAGGAAATTACAGTTTTAATATTTTCTCATTTTTAAAAAACAAAATTAACCATATAAGAACCATGAAAAAACAAAATTGTATGCAGAAATATATAAAATTAAATTTTCTGTATTTTTATTAAATTTTAAAAAATTTAATTTTCTAAACAAATCTAAATAGATTTAAATAGGTAGGTGTTACTTCTGACGGGTTTAAACAAATGAATCTAAGTAAATCTTAAATATAAACAGGTTTAAGCGGATTGATCTGCCAGTTTTGACTTTTTGTATAAATGAGATAAATCAAAGTCCTTGCAAAATTCGGGGTTTGTCGTATAGAAAGCTCTTTTAGAAGAACATCAAAACTTTTGAAATTATTAAACAAAATTGTATTTTTGTAGGACATGTTCCTAAAACTAACATAACAATCTCGAATAAAATCGAAAAACATAATCTATTTTGCAGAAAATATTTTTTTGTTTTGCAGACACGATTATATATGCTTGGTAAATATAAAACTAATTTGTTTTCAATCGTATTTAGAAAAATAAATATACAGTAACGGTTTGAAGATTTATATAAAACAATGAATGAAACGTTATACCACATATTAGTACTTTTGACACACAAGACAAACAAATAACTTAGATCAACTTCCAAATAACATAACATTCGCACACTACAAGAAATTCGCGTATTAATAGCTGCCGAAAAACGCTATATATCAATAGGATAGCATTGTGTTACCCGCTATATCATCGACCGCGATAAAAAGTCTGGCATTTTTAAGATAGCGTTTTACTGTCTGCAATATATTAAACTACAATAGCATTTTAATATCTGCAATATATTAAACTACAATAGCGTTTTAATATCTGCAATATATTAAAATACAATAGCATTTATTCAGTATTATGAATTAGCTATAAAATAGCATTACGTAAATATCATCTATACATATGTTTGATTGATAAGCTATTAATAATGAATATATATGAAATTAATAAAAAAATTAAATTACACAATTAATTATAAAATCATAAATTGAATGAATTAAATAAAAATGAAAATGATATTAAAATAATTCAAATACTTTATTAATAAACTTAAACCGATTATCGGTTTTTGATTACAATTAAACCAATGACCCAAACCAAAGAAAAAAAACAGCTTTCCCAACCGACCATGGTCCCAAGGCGAGAAAACGCGAGTCCTCGATCATACCTCCGTTGAATCTCTTCTTCGTATTCAGTCAGAAACTCATCAGGAATTGGTGGAGTCAGTTCCAACTGGTTCGTCCATTGTCCATCACTATTGTGTGCAAAGACTGATACCTAAAATAAATGAAAATACTAAGTTAGATTCGTAAAACTTTAACAAGCCACAGTTGAAAACAAAGGTCTATGAACTCACCCATTGAAAATACTAAGTTAGAATCTTTCCAACTTGGCTTTGTAATGCTTCAAACCTTATGCTCCTGAACACAATATCATGGTCTAGAACAAACTTCACGCCTCCATTACAGAGATTGCAAACACCTACATAGCCAGAAACGTTAATAAGAACAGTTGTATGTAATCAACTATAAATAAAAACTATAAGTTCATCGATAAACTCGATCATGCATGACTCCGTAGGTCGGCAAAGATTCGAACACAAGAAAAACGATGAACATGTTTGCATTTTTAATTTAGGAATCCTATATATAATGAGATAATGGGAGGCTCTCTGAAGCAGACACATCAGCCCCCTCTTGATTAGTCAATTTTAATTAAAAGTTTTCATGTTATCATATAAATTAAAAATAGATATATTATTTAATGTAAATCATTTAATTTAAATGTAATTAGTTAAAATTGAAACATAAATTTAAATTTAATTTAGAATCTCATAAATATATAAATATTATACATTTTAAATACAACTTTTAAATTTTTACGCTTATAAATAAACAAAATAAATAAATCTTAATATAAGTGAAATATCATATTATAAGACTAAAAGTAAAGATAACATTATCAAAAAGTTTATAATAATTAAAATTTAGAAGAAGAAAAAAATAGAACAAAATAATATAAATAATAAAATAATAATTATTAAGACTAGAAAGAAAATATTAAAAATGAGATACAATGACAATAAAAAATAAAATATAAAATATGAAAAATAAGAAATAAAATAAAATCAATGATAATATTATTAAAAAGTTTACAAAAATTGAAATATAGAAGCAAACAAATAATATAAATAATAATTATTAAGACTAGAAATTTTTTATAAAAATAAGATACAATGACAGTAGAAAAAAGAGAACATAAGAAATAAAATAAATTAAATATATATACAAATTAAATAAATCTATAATGACAACTAAAAAATATTAAAATATAAAATAATAATTATTAACAATAGATAGAAAATGTTACAAAATGAGATACAATGATAATAAAAATTATATAAAATATTTAATAACATAGAAAAAAATGAAATATATATATAAAATAACAAATTTTGAAATTATAACTAAAACTATTAAAATATTATGAATGAAAACAAAACATTTAAGAGTTTGATGAATGAAAAATGTATAAATAACAAGTATATATATTTTAAATAGTTTATAAAAATAAAAAGATGAGAAAAGGTTGGAGAAAATAAAAACTTATAAAAACTTATTTAAATTTTGATAATTAAAAACATTTATTTATATAAAAAATAAATAATTAATTCTATGTTAGCGCATATTTTCTCATAAAATCACTATAATCATAATAAAGAAAGAAGAAAATGCAAATTTGTAAATTAAAACATATAAAATATTAATACTTAAAATAAATATCAAATATATTAAATATTTACAAATTTAAGCAATATCCGCGCATTTGCGCGGATTCTCTCCTAGTAAAGATAAAAGCCATAAAACAAGTGGAAATTATGGTATAACCGAGTGAAAGGGAAGAAGTGAGTAGGGTGAAGAGTGATGATAATATAGGCTATATTTAAAGCAAAAGAAATTATGGTTATGAAGAGATATTCACACATGTCAATCTCGATTTAAAGCGATACGACACGACATTATGTGTACGCAAAGCACATTCATTGGTTCAAGAAAAGGTGGTTTAAATAAGTTTTACAAAATTCTTAAATATACAAATATATATATATGTATGTCCAACAAAAACCGAATGTTTATATACGGCTGTTAGTTTTTCCATACATACAATGCTATAATGTTCTTCGTATGAGTATATACTTATCATTTTATGCATCCAATCCGAGCGTAATAATTCAGATATGCATATGAAATTATGAATTAAATCTTATACCATCTCGATATAAAAAAAGTTATATCACCTTTTATCTTGACATCACATAAATTAATTAACAATAGAATAATGTCCGCGGATCGATCATCTAGTATTTGTGAAATCAATTGAAATCCATAGTTTTTTTAGTTTAGTCTTTATTTTTTAACTTCAAATTATTAAAATTCATGGTAAAATTAAATGTATGTATGAATTTTTATTATTGAATAATACTTGATTTTAAATAAATTTTAAAATTATAAAATTAATAACATAAAATTTTAATTAAAGTTTTAAAATCATAGAACCAATAATACAAGATTTTAATAAAAAAAAAATTAAAATCAGTGATCCAATAACATATCATCAAATAAACCAATAACCTGAACCATATATGTTTTATCTCCCGTTGATACAGTTCATACTTTTCGGAATAATGAAGAGTTTACTTTTTTGTGACAAAAACGTGCTATTTCAGTATTTTAATGAGCAATTTTTTTCATTATTAAATACGACTTCAACAACTAGTCTTTAAAATAGTCCAATTTATAGAATATATAAAACTAGATTATGGTCCGTGCGTTGCGCGGGCATTGTATTTCGGTTCAATTAATTCAAATAACATTTTAAAATATGACTAACCAAGACAACTGTGCAATATAATATTTGATTTTAAAGGGAACTTTAAAAAAATTTTACAGAATCATATTTTGTGATTATATTTAACGAAACACTTAAACATAAATCATACTATAAAAGAATCAACCGCGGGAATTGTCTTTAAATCTGATGTGTTTATCAGATTCTTTGTACTGCATTCTTGTTTTTTTTTATTGGTAGGCTATGTTATCTGTTTTTTTTTTTGGTTAATTCCAAGGAAGTTTTTTTTTTGGTAGGCTATGTTATCTAATGTTATCTGTTTCTAATTGTTTTCTTAACTGTAACCATTGGATAGCTCATTTTATCTCGTTGGTGTCAAAAGAGTTGCTATATTTATTGAGTGAGTGAGCGATTCCAAGAAAGTTTATTTGCTTAGTATTTTTAAGTTTATTGTAAAGTTTATTTGCTTAGTATTTTTAAGTTTATTGTATGTAGATGTCCGTTTAGGCTAACTATCATTTGCATAATGATTGGGATTCGTAGCTGATATGTGATCCATGATACTCGTTCTAATGTTTGTACCTCCGCCATTTCTTTGATAGGATAAATAAGTGTATTTTTCTTTACCGTGTTTTAGTTGAATATAAATTTTATTATTGTATTGTCCAAGGAATAAATTGTTGTTATTTACTTTAAACTTTACTATAATTAAGTTTTGTTTTGATTCCAATTATCTTGTTGCAAAAAACATAGAAAATATTTTTTTGAAAGGAGTGGATGATGTCAAAGCAAATATGAGAAATACATCTTCAACATAATTTATATCATATTCATGATTTTTGTCACTTAAATATGTTATTTAGATGTGTTGTTTTTTTGTGTGAAGCTTTTGATAGCATCTATCAATTTGTCAAAGTAGAATTTAGATGCGAGGTTTTTTGTAGTTCTTTGTGTAAAAGCTTTTGAGTAGTAATTTTCTTTCATTGTATTTTTACTATGTTTAAAAATATGTTGTTGATGGTAATATAATTTGTATATTTTAAGGCTGAGGTTTGTGATCAAAATGATTGAGTGGTTTCGATCTTTGCTGATCATTTTTGCGAAGATTAGCTTCCTCTCATATAGACAATTTTACTGTTGTGCATCTGCAAGAAATGGATATGTTTATGTGTTTTGTTGGATGGATAATTTACCCGGTTATAATTTGTTTTGTTGGGTACCTGTTTAGATGTAATCCTATTTATTATTTTTGACTGTGGGTTTTGTGTTGATGACATTTTGTTTAAAAACATTGATTAAATAATGTGGAAGTAATTATTTAGTATTCATCATTTTAAATATTAGAATGTTACCTATCAACTCGTTTTTTGTGTATAGCGTAAAAGTAATAGTTGGTTAGGGCATCTCCAACCTACCTCTATATTTGCCTCTAAACTCTATTTTAGAATCAAATCTATTCTAACCCACCTCTATTTTCACCTCTAAGACCATCTCCAATGTATTTCTCTATATTTGCCTCTATTATAAAGTTCCTCTATAATAGAGGTGGGTTTTGTTCCAATGTATTTCTCTATATTTTCCTCTAAAATGGAATATTCTCTCTAATATTCTTTTTTATTTTACTAATAATACATTTTGTTTTTAAAAGTTGCAAATTAACCCCTTTTATTCTTTTTTATTTTACAAAACTTTTATAAAAATATAAAATATTTGAAAAAGCAACAAAGAAATTGTATATATGTATAAAAGTAACAATGAAATAATGTTTTTTATATTTATTTTGGTTATAATTGTCAAATATAAAAGTTAAAGGGGAATTATGTAAACAAAAAAGTTTGACTCTATTATAGAGGAATGTTATTTCTTCCTCTATATATAGAGGAAAAAATAGCAATCTCTATTTTAGAGCAAGATATAGAGGTGGGTTGGAGCTCATTTTCCTCTATTATAGCATTTAGAGGAAAATATAGCAATGGGTTGGAGATGCCCTAAAATATAGATCTCTATTTTTTCCTCTATATATAGAGGAACTCTATTTTTTCTTCTATAATAGAGGTGGACTTTTTAATTTACAAATGAGTCAATCGACTTTCAAATATTTTTATTTATAACAAAAACAATTAAATATTAATATTTTTATAACTAACATTATAAGAATTAACAAATTATAAATAATAATATTAAATATTTAAAATAAATATTAAAAATCAAAATATATTATGTTTGAGAAAAACATTTTTTGATCATTTGTGAACAAATTATGGCTAGATATTTTACTCGAATACAAAGATCTGAACCGGTACCAATCCGAAAAACTCTTATTTTGGTACCGGATCAGATCGTATAATATTATAATTTTATTAAATTTTGTAAAAATAAAATAAATGGACTAAATTACAATTTTGATAAATAAAATGTATTATTAATAAAATAAAAAAGAATAGTATGAGAATATTCATTTTTAGAGAAAAATATAGAAGAATACATTGGAGCAAAATCAACCTTTATTATAAAGTTTTTCTATTTTAAAGGTAAAAATAGAGGAATACATTGGAGATGGTCTTATAGATTTGTACTCCAAACTTATTGGTTCGACCCGAGATCAAAGTAGCGTTCGATTAACTCTCAATGATATCTATCGAGACTACTGTTGTTTTACATTGAGAAAGAGAAAACACTTGTAATTGTTTTTTAATGACCTTGAACGTCGGTGAGAGTAACGTCATTGAAAGAACTACCGGTTTCTCCTGAGCTACCGCTATTTTGACGTTTCTCTTCCTCCCCACCGTAAAAGCAGGATGTTTCGGGTGTACGCACTTCATCACTTCACTCTCGGCCTAAGTCTCTGCGTCCATTAACGTGGTGATGATCTCTGTTGCTTCACCTTTCTCCTACACAGCCCAAATCTACGAAGATGAAATAAACAACATTGTCTTTTTTTTTGGTCAATGAAAGAAACAACATTGTCTTGTTCCTCTGTTTTTATCAGTCCCAAACTTCTGTGAAAAACTGAGTTTTTAACTTACATGTCCGACTAAAATCGAAGATTCCTCGTAGATAGTACTGTTCTTCTTTCCGGTTATGATCTCTAAGATCAATCTTCCAAAGCTGTAGACGTCGAATTTAATGGAGATTGACCGTCCATTGCATACTGTCAATATCCGCTGTGACAATGAGATTAAAACGATTCTTACAGATTGTATACAAACTTGGACAGTCTTGGGGAGTTTGGGAGAGAATAACTCACTATGTTCCGATAACCCGGTTTGTGCTGCCTTCGATTTGGTTGCCCCCAAGGATTTTAGTCCTACCAGAATCCGCAATCTTAGGGATCATTTTGTTGTCAAGAAATACATTGCTGGCCTAGAGGTATCCGTGGATGACCCTCAAATGAACTTGTTTTATGGATTTTCTCTCCATTTAGCATCGCCGTCCGTGTAGTTGGTTTCTATTGTCATCATGCCACATAGGAAATCACTTTAGTATCGCATACACCAACATCTGCAATTTGAAACTTCCATTATGAATAAAAGGTGCACTTGTTTTGCAATGAACATTTCAGAAGTTAAATAGACTGAAAAAAGAACACTGACATTTGAGATACAAAGCAAATAGATTTCTGGTCTATACTGTTCGAGAAGGATTTCTTTGGCGAAATACAATGAGAAATTGGAGTGGTATACACTACACACAAAGCTATATTCGTCAAATAGCTTAAAAATGGTCGGAAAAAACATCTCTTACAGTTAAAAAACCGAAACCAGTTTAAAAATGGGTCATCCATAAGCGATTTTTCTAAGTTCAATTTTGGATAACAACAAAATTGCCGAGGAAATCCTTTTAAAGTACACAATGCTGCCACGGAAACTTTAAATTTCTCACGTGATTTACTTATCTGAAATGGACGTGTTGTATGACTTGAAATCACTAAATTTCATTGTCTTTAAATTGCTAGAATTAGACCATAATCCTTTTAAACTACCAGTTTTATGATACATTTTTCAATTCAATTTCTCACGTGATTTATACCAGTCCTTGCTTTCTTGCCGAGGAAAACCTAAAACACTGATTCCACGTTTCAGGGATCAACTCTAATTGTTGTGCTTTAAAGATCAGAGTAAGAAGAAGTGTGTAACTATGTTACCTGCAAGTGTGATAGTTTTGAGGAGGGAGATAAGGATGAAACTTGGATGCGGTCCATTCACCTGCTTTTTCTGTTTTGATGCCACCGACCGTTTTCTCAGTTTCCAAAGCATCTTTAGTCACAGCATTTCATGAGTGGTCCAGCTCCAGACCATGTAGAACAGTCCAAAATTTTTGTTGGCTGATACAATACGCAGCTCTACATTATCTATGTTGTAATTTTTAAAAACCACGTTCTTGTGGAATTCAACGGATGTACTTACTTCTCTGCTGAACTCTTTGCTTGCAGGTAATGTGAATGGTTTGGGGGGGGGGGGGGGGATTCTGGCAGAACCTAAGTACATGATCCCTCTCCCGAGCCACTGTATGAGGTCGTAGCAACTCTCTAGCTCTTTCTTAACCTTTCAAACACGTGAGAATTGAAAAAGAATAAGACAGATAATCAACAGCTCACATAGCATACATCAAAAATGGTCTTCCAAGGGCAAATTACCCGTCTATGTCTTGGTTTACGGGATCTTCAGCATTCTCTGTTGGAAGCTAGTTATCATGGTAGCTACGTAAACACACAGTTTCAGCTTTTTGAAAAGCTCCATTATTTTTTCTGTTGTATCAAAATACCAAATCTATCACACAAAAGACATATCATACAAACAAATTTCGTATAGAAAATTTGTTTAAAGCCATTTACAAACGTTAAAATCTGGAAGGTTATAATCTTCCCTGCAAAAATTATTTAAAACGTTTATGTTCTCAATTCGAAAATGAAAGAAATATGAGCTTTGGCTACCTGAAAACATGAACCTCTATATGGCCAGGTACTTTGAAACCCTTTTTAGTTTCTCTGATTTTGATTAGAGAGAAAAAGAAGTTTCTCAATAGAACCATGTAAATAACATTTATCGATGGTGAATTGAAATGATTTTAACACCAGAGTAAAATAAAGAGAACATACTTGAAGAAAATCGAGACGGCGGCGGATCATAGCGCTCACGATAAACATGATTCCAATGGCTTTTTCTCCTTTCTTGACAGTTGTCTTGTCCTAACCTAACCATAAGACCAAATCACTTAGAGATATCAACCCCAAGTTCTCTAACTCATAACAACAGATCTGCGAATAACCCAAAATCAGGCAAATTTTAATTTGATAAAAATACTGAAACAAATCATATGAAAGCTCTTGATTGAATAACACTGTGAAAACAAATCATATGAAAGCTCTTGATTGAATAACCTGGAGATAATCGTAGATGATGTTGAGATGAGCAATAAAAAATTGATTCACATCGTCTTTATTTGATTCCCCCATTTCGATCTTCCTTCAACTTTTGATCGCTAAATCTCAAACACGACTTAAACCCTAAGCCGTCAGACTGCCTCACCAATCTGTAATTTAATTGATCTGTGTTAAAGCCGTCTTGTCTATGGAAAGATCATCAGAAATTGTTCTTACCCGGAGAAGGAGATCTAGGACGATGATGGGGAGTTTTTTTTTTTGGAGAGAACTGTCGAGACTTTTTTGAGAGAGAGATAGAGAAAGACAAAAAAAAAATGAATGAATAGTCATCAGAAATTTTTTTTGAGTAGTGACCAAATAGGTTGACACGGTGGCAAAATCCTGTTTTCTGATTGGATGATGGCTCACTTTTTCTCTCACATAACTTGTCTCTTATATAAATTAGATTTGACTTGGACAACTACTATTCAAAAAGTCAATCAGAACCAAACTTAAAGAGGGGTTGTAAATTGCAGAATCTAGTTTCTCATTACACGAAAATCAGAAGTAAAATGGCAGAGTACTTGGTAACTGGCGGAACCGGCTTTATAGCCTCTTACGTTGTCAAGACACTTCTCGAATTGGGTCATTCCGTAAGAGCAACTGTTAGAGACTCCTCAGGTACGTACTTTGTTTTCTCTCAAAGATTCGGAGTATTTGTAAAACTCCTCACCTTTGTGTGTTTTTGTTTTCTGTTTTGGGAAGATGAAGAGAAGGTTAGGTTTTTGTGGGAGTTAAAAGGAGCAAAAGAAAGATTGAAGATTTTCGAAGCCGATCTAACCGTGGATGGAAGCTTTGATGAGGCAGTCAATGGTGTTGATGGAGTTTTCCACATCGCATCTAGGGTTTCTGTTTGTCCAGAGGGCAACGATCTGGTCAAACACATTTTACAATTATGCAAATATTCTCATCTTTGTTGTCAGAGTAACTAAAATATTGGAGAGAAGGCTTAGGTTTAACGAGTTTGGCTTCATAGTTCATATTCAGACTTTAACCACCCATCTTACTTGCTCCACAAGATAACAGATGGTTTTTCCTCAGGAGAAGTTGATCGATCGCGATATAAGTGGAACAAGGAATTTGATGAACTCTTGTGAAAAATCCAGAAACACTGTAAAAAGGATTGTTCTGACATCTTCTTCAACCTCTGTCCGGTACCGTTTCGACGCCACAAAAGCTTCACCACTTAACGAATCTCACTGGAGCGATCTTGACTACTGCAAAAGCTTCAAAGTGAGAAACATTCATTCCTCACTGTTGCATCAATCTTAGCCAACCTCATTCATTGTTTGGTTAATGAATGTCTTAAAATGTATGTAGATATGGTATGGTTATGCAAAGACTTTAGGGGAGCAAGAAGCTTGGAGGATCGCAGCAGAAAAGAATCTAAACCTAGTGGTGGTTATCCTTCATTTTGTATCGGTCCGATACTTAGTCCAAAACCCACAAGCTCCCCAATAATTCTTCTGTCCATAATCAAAGGTTATAGAATCTATTCACGTTGACAATTACGTTTCAATCTCAGACATAAACCTTAATTTCAATATCAAGTTTTGACTAGGTGTTCGTGGAGAATACCCAAATTTCAGGGGAGGGTTTGTGCACATAGACGATGTAGTTTCTTCACAAATCTTAGCAATGGAAGAGCCTAAGGCATCAGGAAGAATCATATGTTCGTCTAGTTCAGTGGCTCACTGGTCCGAGATCATTGAGATGCTAAGACCCAAATATCCGTTATACCCATTTGAAACCAAGTAACTATATCCTCTGCTTCACTCCCATGTTTATTATAACTCCAATAGGTTTTGAAACTTTAAGAGATATGTTTTAGGTGCGGTAGTGAAGAAGGGAGAGACATGCATCATAGCTTGGACACAACAAAGATACGTGAACTTGGCATTGAGTCCTTTAAGTCATTAGCTGAGATGTTCGATGACTGTATCAAGTGTTTCCAAGACAAAGGTCTACTCTGAAACAGTTATCGTTATACAAAAATAAGTGATCAAGCTTAACAACTCTTAAACGAAACTTAACTAAACAAAACCGAGCTTTCACAGTTTATTTGTCTTAATAGAAACGACTTATTATTGAAATATGGTAAATCCGATAAGCAGAAAAACTTCAGGGGCAAGCAATATTGAGAGGAGCCAGTTGATCAGCAAAGGAAAACTTGATATCACCAAGCTCGACTTCCACATCTGTGAAATCAAAGTCAGGTAACTCACTTGGAACGCTGTTTCCAATCTCGCTGATGTTGATGTCATTGTCGAGCAAAGAGAAATCATCAAACAGATGGCCAGAGTCCTCATCCTTAAGGAACCAATCAAAGTCTAGCTCCGCGCCATTTGCGCCAGAGACAGTAGACTCCTCTTCTGCTGCTAAGAAGCTCAGATCAGGGATTTCCAGTTCAGAAAAGCCAAAATCTTCCTTAGTTGAATCACCAGAAACAGTATCATCTCTGCTCAGAGACATGTTTTCTTTAAACAAACCATCATCACCATTGACACAAGGACCAGAAGCAGAAGCAGAAGAACGAAAGCACTGGCTATTCACTGATGCAACCGATGAGGAAGCAGCAGTTCCCGAAGAGGCCCATGCATCATCAAACTCAACCTTCTTGTCAGCATAAGCTTTCCCAGCTTCTTCAGGAGTTTCAAAGGTACCCAACCATACCTTAGTTTTAGTGAAGGGGTTTGTAATCTCAGCACCCCATTTGCCTGATCTCCTCAGCCTAATTCCCACAGGCTTCTTTAATTGAACAGAAGCTTTACGTCTAGAGGTTTTGACACCATACTGAGAACTCTCGGAGGGATGAAAAGGGAGAGTAATCTCACGGACAATACGCTTTACTTTTGGAGGTTTAGACTCGAACCATTCGTCACTAGAGGAATCATCAGTAGCATAAGGGTCACTGACAATAATACGAACTTTTCTCCGCAAATTTCCTCTCTCTTGTTTCATACAGGACTTGTTCATTTTTTTATTCACACTTCAAAACACCAAGTAAACAACAAAACCCCACTCGAAATCTCTGATCAAAACAGCTGAATCAGATAAGGGTTTTGTCAGAAACGTTAAGCCTTGTTTCAGCGAACTAAGAAAAAGGGTAATTTTTGCCTTTTGTGAAATCCAGAACAAGTCCTGCACAGATCAAAACCCAGAACCCATTAGATTCTTTAGGTACAAGATACTCACAAAAATCAAAGAAGTGAGAGGAAAGATCATGCCTTTTAGGTCTTAAGCCCATGGAAATGGATGGGACCTCCAGAATAAGCCTCTGTTTGAGAACAGCCGTCAGACCAAAGGACAAAGAAGACGAGGTAGAAGATGATCGAATCGGAAAGGAGATGTGAAACAGAGACAAAATCACAGCCGATTCAAACAAAGCCGACATAAATCCGCGTTACAAAGGCTTTTAGTTCTTCCCCAAAAAAATCCGCCTTGACTGTTCCTGTTCTTCAATAGACACAGAACCAGATAAGTGACAAACACTCGCAGATAATAACTCAGAAAAAAAAAAAGAAATACAACATAAACCCTAAAACCCTAGAGGAAATCAAAGGGTTCCGAGATAACTTTTTGAGACGAATGGAGAAAAAGGTTCTTGATTTTAACTCCGATTTGCAGAAGAAGTAGAAGACAGAGATTTTTTAGAAAGAGAAAAAATATAAATCAATGAATCATGCAGAGAGGTTGTGGAGGAAAATACAAATCTTTCACTTACCTTTTGTGTGAGCTTACTCTGAATTTCTCTCTCAGGATAAAGCTTTCCACCTCTTTATATTCTTTTACGATGTTTTTATCCACATTTTCCATTTTCTCTAGTTTTTATTATATCCCGTTTTCACTCTGATACTGCTGGTAAAAAAAAAGAGTAATTACCTTAGGAGAAATTTTTTTAAAAATACTTGACGTGAATTAGCCAAAAAAAACATCCAAATTTGTAGTATTACCTAAAAATACCAAATGTTATTTTAGTTATTTTTTAAATACTTTAACTTTCAAATTTTATAATTTCATCTCCAGCTTTAACTTTCAAATTTTAACGATTTTTGAATCTTCATATCAAAATAACGAAATTTATAAATTAGAGTATTTAAAAAGCAACTAAACTAAAATTGGATAATTTTCAAGCGAAGTTAAAAGTTTAGATATTTTTCTAGCAAATATAATTCATTTGAGGTATTTTAAAGTTTTTTCCCTTTACCATTGTATAAATTTCCAAATTTAACTATCAAAATAATTTTTGTGAAAGTTCACATTCAATAAATGGCGCAGTTTTTGGAGACTTTGAGTATCTTCATAAGAGAAATCATCAAAGATGGAATCACCAATCTCATCACAAAAGTATGAGAAAACAACACCACCAACAACAACAAAGGAGGACTAAGGAACACAACATCCAACTCAACGCGTCAATAAAAAGCGATGGAACCGCACTAACTTGACAAACACATGATTAAAAATCACGAGTAACACATCAACAAGAGCATAATGTTTGTGAGGAACAATCACAATCTTAAAGATGTAGTACCATCAAAAAAGTATCAACCGAATTGTAAAAAGGAGCCACGATCCGATCGATAAATAAAGACAAATGTGACGGTAGAATCAACAAATGATCTCCCGCCAAAGGAATTCGATCGAGACAACCCTCAGTTAGAATTGAGAAAGCACGTCAAGATTAATAAGACCAAGCCCAAAAGAGGGTATTGAACAAGCCTTGTTCATGAACTATCCTAAATTTTAGCTTCCCTCAACAAGATAATTATAAATCCAATTTATTGGTGATACATGTATTTGCTCAATGTTAAAAGTGAATCGATTTAGAAAAGACATACCAATTGAAAATTCATATATGCAAATTGAAAAAACTTTAAAATACCTAACATAAATTATATTTGCCAGAAAAATATCCAATGTTTAACGTTGTCTAGAAAATATTGAATGTTATTATGGTTGCTTTTTAAATACTCAAACTTTCAATGTTATTTTGGTTCCTTTTTGAATACTCAAACTTCCAAAGTTAGGTTGATTTTTAACGGTGGTTAAAACTAGAGATGAAAATTACGAAATAAGAAAGTTAAAGTATTTAAAAGGCAACTAAAATAACGTTGGGTATTTTCTAAGCAACATTAAAAGTTTGGATATTTTTGAAAAATATAATTGACGTTAGGTATTTTTAAAGTTTTTTTCTTTCGCCTAGAAGAAAAATACATATATCAATTTTTATAATATTTTATAGACAGATAATATATACTATTAAAAAAAATTATATAATAGACTTACATTACTTTTACGTGTTTATTATGTTTTATATCATTGTAACTAATAGGAATTTCCATGATTTATTAAGAACGTTTTGAATTTAATAAAGTTATTCTCGATTTCTTAAAAACACTAGTTATTAATTTCGTATCTACTATTAAAATTTAGTATAAAACAATTTTAATTACATTTTAATCTAAATATTTTATTATTTATTATTTTATTCAAAATATATTCATAATAACTCTTAATATATTTTGTTTTAAATAAATATATAGTTTTATATTAAAAAAAAAATCTTACAAGAATATTTTTATCCATGATTTCTTAAAAACAATAATTATTAAATTCATATTTATTATTAACATTTAACAAAAATAATTTTAGTAATATTTTGATCTATAAAATAAATATAATTGTTTATATTAGACCATTCTAAAACTTGTTGAAAGTAGATTAACTAATTTCAGTTATCTATACAATTAAAATTTTGGTTAAAAGAAGACGGGCTAAAAGATGTATTAACCAATTTCAATTGATATATTCTTAATTTTATAAATATATTAAAAAATTCAATATTTATATTATACAAATATATTATGAGTTAAATTATGATTGATGTTTTTATGATGTTAAAGTGTTGAAATATAGATTAATTTATATTTAAGTATAGATTTTTAAGATATATATTTAAAATTTTAAAACATTTATACTACTATAAAATGAGTTGAAATTAAGATTAGTTTTTTATTATAAAATATTTAAAAATATTTATGTTCATTTGAAAATAAATTAAAAAGACGAAGTAACCAATTTTACTTATAGAAACATTAAAGTAAACTTAAACCAATCCAAATTTTTTAATGAAGTGGTTATCATATTTTGGTTACATTTTGATTTGTAAAATAAAAAATATTTTTCAATAGTTAGACCATCATAAAACATGTTGAAAATAGATTAACCGAATTAAAATTATAAAATATTAAAAACAAACTTTACTTAACTTAATGGAAGACAAGTAAGAAAGATGTATTAGTCAATTTTAATTGATATATTCTTAATTTGAAAAAAATATTAAAATTATTTAATATTATATTATTTAAATATATGATTGGTTAGATTATGGTTTTTTTTTAAACGATTATTTTTATTGATTGAAGATTACAAGCTTTGGTTCACACCATTTTGAAGAGATTACATAAAAAGTAAAGAATGAAATATATTATTTAGACCTAGAAAATACTTGAATCTTCCGCTTCAAGTAAGTTATATATCATCCGCCAAAGCCACTACTAGCCACGGCCTCCCCTCGTGCCTCGACCACGATTGCCACGACCACCTGTTGCAGTTTGCCATTGCATCTCATTAACCTTTTCCGACGGTTTAACTGGTCTTTCCCTAAGAATTCTGTTGGTGGACAGAGATAGACCGGACAAACACATGTGAATACCTGAATCCACTTTGACATATGGAGGGGTTAGTTGTTTCGAAGTGGAGGCTTCTTGCATTGAGGCCTTAGTAACATCTTTAGTTTTTCTTGTAGTCTCTATTGTGGCTGAAGTAGACAAGATAATTGGAGAAGAAGTACCCGTACTTGCTTTAGCGTTGGAAGTAATCGTCTCCAAAGCAATGTGGGATGTGTTTTGACCGGACACCAAAGTCGGAGTAATAGGAATCCTTGCATCAGTTTCTTGAGTATATACCGGAGAGGACATGATTGTGACACTAATGCTAGAGTTTCCTCGCTCTAAACTTTCTTGAACAATAGGAAGTGAAGTAGTAATAAGGGCCTTTCCATTGTTACTTATAATCTTAGAAGAATCCACAATAATATCGCTAACCTTAGGAGCAGAAGCTGTATTTGCACGTAGAAGTAGACATCGTGAAGCTTTATGTCCTAATTGACCACAACCACTGCAAGTCGAAGGCAACTAGGAGTACACAACATCCACCATTGTGATTGCGTCACTTTTATCAATTAAAGCCACTCTCTTAGGAAAGGGTTTATCTAGCTTTACCTCTACTAAAATCTTCGCTTTTCCCATTTGTGTTGGGTCAAGCCATGGTTTCTCAGTTGACAACGGTTCTCCAATACCCGAAGCAATCCACTTGATTCCTAATATAGAATAGAGCTGATCTGGAATATTAAGAAGTGTCAACCAAACTGGAACTGTAGTTATCTCTGGGATGGATATAGTATCTGTCGGAGACCACGGTGAGACGAACATCAAGCAGTCGTCAACATGCCACAAACCTCTTTGAAGAACCCATTTTCGAGTTGATTCATTAGGGATATGGAATAAATAAGTAGATTCTCCTAGTTTCCGAGTGAAAATCCTACATTTCCGACCCCAAATCCTAGTGACGACAGCCTGAATTTGTCCTCCTGTTGGAGCCAAACAACGATAAATTGTCCAACCACAAACTCTTTTTGATTTTCCAATCCTCCAAGAAGAACATGACTCGGAATTCGTACCTTTGGAGTACCATCTTCTATGTATTCAGGAATTGTAATTCGGTGAAGGTTCCTTAACGATGGATTCATCCTTGCTGCCCACGGATACTCCTTCGACTGAGCTTTTAATAGTGCTTGTTGATCCTCTGATTCCTCTAAGAATTTTGAGGCTTTCATCGGAGCATAAGCAAGACCCGCAGGCTGACCTCCAAACTTGTCAACCGAGAGTGGAGGCCACTGGGAATTAGAAGGCTCAATTTCTGGTGCATGCTTGAGAGTCTGAGAAAAAATCGGCAGAGGCTTCTTCCAAGCTCCCAAAGGTGTGGAGAATGTTAAACTCTTCTGCAAATTCACTGTCTCTGAAGTAGGTTTCAGATTCTCTGTTATGGTAAGCACACCACACGTATCTTTAGAATTTGAAGTTAATGAAATCGAAGAATCTCTTGTTGGTTGCGGGTCTAGCGGTGAAGTTTCCGTAACCTGCGACGCTTTAACAGTAGGAGCATGTTGGGAATGTCCTGAAATCTATTGTACTTGCTCTAAGTGATAGTTGTATTGTCGAGATGAGACAATCATATAATACTAGGTAGTCATAATGCTTTGCTAGAAGCCACTTATGATCAATGAGTTTAGAACTCATTGCTAGTGTTATATGATCCTACAGGGTCACACACCTAAGCAAACTGGGCGTTAAAGACGAGGTTGATCATTAATGTAACCTAATGAACAGCCACCAGAACTTGAGTAGAAACCTCTGAAGAGATTGGATCTCTACAGGCACTAGCATCCCTCCTGTCCAGTTTGTGTGCGTGTGGATACCAGTAGAGGCACAGCGTTTGAGGTGCTTCGAGATCTCGATTATCTGCTAAAACTTCCGCTGCTTATCATCAGGTAATTCTGAGATCCCATTGATTCAATTACATGAACCTTAGATCCTAGGCTCGGAATTCAGACTAGGGTTGCTAATCCTGATTAGAACTGCTAGAAATTCCTTCAGTGGTATCAGAGCTTTAGGGTTCCATTGAATCTGTAGCATGTTGATTAGATTGGTTGAATCTGGATCTCTGTATAATTGATACAAGCATGCTAAAACTCGTTTTTGATCAAAGTAACCTAGTTTAGGGTTTTTGTTCGAAAAACGTTTTAGGGTTTTTCGCATGGTGTCGATCGATGCCAATCCGGCATCGATCGACACAGGGCGAAAACCCGAATAAAATTTAGGGTTTTTCGCATGGTGTAGACACAGGGCGAAAACCCGAATGAAACTTATGTTTCGCCTAGTGTCGATCGACGCAAGAGTTGTGTCGGTCGACACAGACCTCGCGAGATTGATGAATCGGTTCAATTAGATTGGACCGGTTATCGAGCTTGGTTAATGATGGTTAAACACTAAGAATGGTTTATTGTGATTAGGTTGGTATCGACCGATGCTAATGTAACATCGATCGACACTGACCGGTACTCAAAACCGGATCAATTGGATTGATCGGTTATCGCAGATTGGTTTTGGTTAATCTGCATCGATCGACACTAAAGTAGTGTCGGTCGACACCAGATTCGATGGTTTAGGTTATGGAACCTGAAGCCACAGAACCAAACCAAGACAAATCATTTAATTAGAAGAGTTAAAACATAATAAAACTGAACGTTTTAAGGTTCCGTTCCTCAACCAAATATCAAGTGATACTTGATGTCTTTCCAATCTTGTCAACTGTCAAGACTTGTTTCATTGTACGATAGGCTTGCAGTGCAAGGTATCAACAATTACATGAGTAAGGCAGGAAGTAATCGTGTTGATGGGCTTGCAGTGCAAGGCGTCAACAATTACATGACTTAAGAGATTGGTTTACTTGACTGGGCCATCAAAATCGTTTTGGGCTCAGAGACATCATGTGGATTGGGCATGAGATGTCGATCCACAACCAAGAGTTATATTGGATATAACTAGCAAAGTTGTTGCTTACCTAGATAGCTAAATTTGGGTGATAGCCAGTGGCTCACTCAAGTTTAGTGAAGTATGGGTCTTGGATCATTATATTCATCTGAGGAAACATTGTTTGAATATAATGCGATTTTTCTTAATTGTTAAGACTTCTCATTTCTTGAACATCATAACTAAAACCTCCCTTGTTTTTCAGCTATGTCTAGCACAAACCATCGTAACAATTTCTCCCTGCGATCCGTCCTTGAGAAGGACAAATTAAATGGATCCAACTTTCTTGAATGGTATCGGAACTTGAGAATTGTTCTCAAACAGGAGAAAAAAGGACTATGTCCTTGAGAAAGTTCTCCCCAAGAAGTACCGAGCCAATGCCTGGCAGTCAGATAAGCATGCTTGGGATAAGCATTCTAATGATGCGGTGGATGTGAGTTGTCTCATGTTGGCTACCATGAACTCGGAATTGCAGAAGCAATATGAGTACATGGAGTCGCCAATACAGATAATCACTGGCCTGAAAAGTATGTTTCAGGAGCAGGCACGAACTCAGAGATACCAGACGGTTAGATCTCTGATTGAGTGCAAGCTACCAAAGGGCGAACCAGTTAGTCCTCATGTCATTAAGATGATGGGTTATATTGATAACCTGGGGAAACTGGATTGTCCCATTAGCCAAGAGTTGGCTACTGACATCATTCTACAGTCACTGCCGTCAAGCTATGATCAATTTGTTATGAACTATAACATGAACAACTTGACGAAGACGTTGACTGAATTGCATGGGATGCTTAAGACTGCTGAACCTAACATCAAGAAGGACACCCCAAATGTCCTTATGGTACAAAAGGGTAAAAAATTTTAAGAAACTTGGTAAGAACAAAGGTGATGGCAACACGAGCTCGATTGTGAATCCAAGCGAGTCTGGCCATGCTCCTAAGGTTAAAACCAGTCCTTCTGAAGATGTTAAGTGCCGTTATTGTAATGGTTATGGGCATTTGAAAAGAAACTGCAATAAATTCTTGGAAGATTATGAGAAGCTGAAGAAGACGTACGAGACTTCTTCTTCAGGTATTATGTTATAGAAGTAAATGTTACTTCTTATAGTCCTACTTATTGGGTATTGGATACCAGCTGTGGTACTCATATTTTGTGAAAATGTGCAGGGCCTGAGCAAAAGTAGGACTATGGAGAAAGGACAAGTGGACCTATGAGTGGGAATGGAGCAAGAGTTGCTGCATTAACCGTAGGAGTATTTCATTTGTTTTTCCCTTTTATGGCATGTTTTGAACTTAAGACTGCTACTATGTACCTGCTATGAGCAGAAAGATTATTTCTATTCCTTGTTTGGATATGGAAGGATATCAGTTTTCAAAGTTAAGAATAATTGTTATTCATTTGATTACAGTGATATATTTTATAGTAGCAATCCATTAGAGAATGGATTTTATGTTCTAAACAAGAATGTGCCTAACTATAACATTAATACCAAGAGATTCAAGTCAAATGATACGAATCAAATCTTTTCCCTGGCATTGTCGTTTGGGCAACATAAATGAGAAACAGATTCAGAAGCTCCATAGTGATGGGCTTTTGGGCTCATTTGATTATGAATCATAATGAGTATAGTGAATCTTGTTTATAGGGTTAAACGACGAAGACTCCTTTCAACAAAAGAAGTGTCGATCGACACAAACGGTGCGTCGGTCGATACAGGTTGCGAACGAACAAAATGAAAGGACCAGAGGCTTATTGGGCTTTATACATACGGATGTATATGGGCCAATGAGCACTAGTGCTAGAGGAAACTTTCAGTACTTCATTACCTTTACTGATATTTTCAGTAGGTACAGTTATGTCTTATTAATAAGACATAAATCAGAATCTTTTGAAAAGTTCAAAGAGCTCCAGAATGAATTACAGAATCAATTTGGCAAAGGTATTAAACCTCTACGATGAGATCATGGAGGTGAATACTTAGGTCAAGAATTGAGTGATCATCTGAGAGATTGTGAAAGTGTTTCACAATTCACTCCTCCTGTATCAGACTTTATTAGATATGGTTCGATCAATGATGAGTCACTTAGATCTTCCATTATCCTTCTAAGAATACGCTCTAGAAATGTCTGAGTTTACTTTAATTAGAGTTCCATCAAAATCAGTTACAGAGATACCACATGAGATGTGGAATGTAAATGTTTCTGATTTATCCATCATGGAGATTTGGAGTTGCGAGACTTATATAAAACGTTTAATCTCTGATAAGCTCACACCCAAATCTGATAAGTGCTACTTCATTGGTTGTCCTAACAAAACCAAGGCATGTTACTTTTACAACCAGTTCGAGAACAAATTGTTTGTTGCTCGGGACTATGTTTTCTTGAGAAAGACTTTCTTTCCAAGAAGAACAGTGGGAGTAAAAGTACAACTCGAAGAAATTCAAAAATCACAGGAGAATGCTCAACCTGATGAGGAAGAGCAGCAGTTGGATCTACAAAGAGTTGTAGAACCTGCACCTGTGGTGCCTAGAGTTTATAAAGGATCTGGTGAATGTATATTTGATATACATTTAAATGGCGAGTTTCTGAAGAAGTGTCGATCGACACAAAAGTTGCATCGATCGACACAGATCGCGAACCAAATATTGATTTTGGTTTATGACTTAATTAACTACGGTTTAAATCTTGGTTAATTAGGTCGTGGTAAAAGTATACATATGAGATATGTGTGCGCGACTTTTACAGAAAACTGAAGCTCGCAGATCCGAGAGGATCCGTCACGAACCCGAGAAATATGGATTTCTCGTAACCAATTGCCGTGATCTACTGATCATTGAAAGTGACGGGCCTGCGAATTTTGAAGAAGCAATGATGGGCCTTGACTCCGAAAATGGTTGAAAGCCGCTGAATCCGAAATGGGATCCATGTCACAGAACCAAGTATGACTTGGGTTGATTTACCCGATGGTGTAGAAACCATTGTGAGTAAATGGATTTTCAAGAAGAAAAGTTGACATGGTTAGTAGTATTCAAATGTACAAAGCTAGGTTGGTGGAAAAAGGTTTCAAGTAAATTCATGGTATTGACTGTGAAGAAACCTAATCCCAGACACCATGCTTATGTCCATCCGGATTCTCCTAGCAACCGCCACTCATAATAGTTATGAGATCTGGCAGATGGATGTGAAAACAGTTTTCCTTAATGGAATTCTGAAAAGGATGTGTACCTGACACAACCTGAAGTTTTCATTGATCCTAATGAAGCTAGGAAGATATGCAAGCTTCATCGGTCCATTTATGGACTGAAGCAAGCATCTCGGAGTTGGAATCTTCGTTTTGATGAAGCAGTCAAAAGTTTTGACTTCGTCAAGAACGAAGAGGAACCGAATGTTTACAAGATGACTAGTGGGAGCGCAGTTGCATTTCTGGTATTGTATGTTGATAACATACCACTTCTCGGAAATGAAGTTCCATTGTTTCAGTCTGTTAAGACTTGATTCGAAAGTTGTTTTTCGATAAAATTATGGGAGAAACCGTATACATTCTTGGAATAAGAATCTATAGAGATAGATTGGATAAGCTAATTGGATTGTGTCAAGATACTTACAGTGATAAGGCCTTGCACATGTCCAATATGCAGGATTCCAAGAAGGGCTTCATACAAATGACTCTTGGTATTACTCTTAGCAAGACGCAGTGTCTTTCGACACACGCTGAGCAAGGGCGAATGAGGGTCAGACTACTGCTAAAGGCATTAGATGTCTTAAGATGTGATCTTAATTTTAGTGGGAGTTGTTGTTGTTAATTTTAGTTATGATATGATGTTCGTATAAACATAATTTGATTATGTTATTGAAATCTGACATCTATATTATTTAATAATGGTTATTAAATAATGGTCCCAAAGTAATTTATGACATTTTATAGGTCATCAAGTATGTGACTTGATCATGAAACCCTATAAGTGATAAATGACATAAATTAAATTGGTCCCTGGTCAAGGTTGTTAAAGTGGGACATTAACAACCACGTGAGACTAGTATGTGAGGTGACTGATGACTAAGTTTCATGGAGTCATTAATAAGAGTATTAAAGTCAATCACATAGATATGTGTTAGAGAACACATGATCGGACATGACCCACTGATGAGAACTCTACAGGATAGTTATATAAGTGTCATGAGAGTTTTCATTACGACTATAGAGTATAGTCCTTAGACCTGAGTTCATCATGTTTTCTTACATATGAATTGGTCCGCTTTAACCTTGTCAAACGTCAGCCGTAACTGGTGACTATAAAGGCATTGATTGGGCGTATCATGAAGTGTGTGAAGAAACAGGGATGGAACAAGATGAGATTTGTCCCTCCTATATAACAGGAGATAAATATCTCAGGGCCCATCGAAGATTTGATACTGAGAAATGTGTGGCCACACTCAAACGAGGTGATTGTCAGTCGTTTGTCTTGTCAATATAAATCGGAGTTCGATGAACATAATCTTGGCTAAATAAGGGTGACACAGATCTTGCCTTATGCCATATCGAGATATAGTGACGAAAGGATTATGGGAATAGATGATTCCAGTACAAGTGGGAGATTGTTGGGAATGTCCTGAAATCTATTGTACTTGCTCTAAGTGATAGTTGTATTGTCGAGATGAGACAATCATATAATACTAGGTAGTCATAATGATTTGCTAGAAGCCACTTATGATCAATGAGTTTAGAACTCATTGCTAGTGTTATATGATCCCACAGGGTCACACACCTAAGCAAACTGGGCGTTAAAGACGAGGTTGATCATTAATGTAATGATCCAGTGAATGCATATTTGATATGCATTCGATATCAATATTCTGGGGCAGTGTCGATCGATGCAGATAGTGCATCGATCGATGCAACTCGCGGATTAATCAGATTAATTCGGTTTAATCGTTGGTTAATTCCGTTATGGTTTAAGTCGACATATATAAGATATATGGTCGACCTAAACTGATTCCTAACCTAATGAACAACCACCAGAACTTGAGTAGAAACCTCTGAAGAGATTGGATCTCTACAGGCACTAGCATCCCTCCTGTCCAATTTGTGTGTGTGTGGATACCAGTAGAGGCACATCGTTTGAGGTGCTTCGAGATCTCGATTATCTGCTAAAACTTCTGCTGCTTATCATCAGGTAATTCTGAGATCCCATTGATTCAATTACATGAACCTTAGATCCTAGGCTCGGAATTCAGACTAGGGTTGCTAATCCTGATTAGAACTGCTAGAAATTCCTTCAGAGCAATCAGCGATGTTCGAACAGAAGGAGAAATATCCGGCGCTGGAACAGTAGATGTCACGCCCTTCACCTCGGAGGCAATAGTCAGAGTGACATTAACCGGCGTTGAAACAGTAGGAGCATCCTCCATTGATGAGATCTTAGAAGTTTTGGGAGAAGACCAACGGTTCAGAAGCGGCCATCAAGGGTCAACAGAAGCCACATCCTTTACTCCAGAGGGATCCCCGTCAACAAGGACGTGCTCCGACGACTTCGTATTTGCTTCTTTTCCGGTTGGAGATCTGCTTCTCAAATCCATGGTAGAGAGAGGGGCTGAGATTTGAGACAGAGACTTGATGAGGATAGCTCCACGTGATAGAGAGAAAAGAGGAGCTAACAACGACGGATCCGCCGTTGCGAATCGTCCAGAAATTAGTCTGAAAGTTTAAAGATTGCAGTTTTTAAAGGGTTGTTTAAAAAAAAAATTAGACTACTAAAAATGAATTGAAATATAGATTAATTTTTTTTATTATAAAATTATTTATAAATATTTTGGTTTATTGGAAAACAACTTAAAATAGGAACTAACCAATTTTAATTATAGAAATATTAAAATGATCTCAAACCAATGCAAATGTTAAATGAACGGATTATTATGTTTCAACTTTTTATGTAGTTATATTTATATAAAATTATATAAATATAATTTAAAAATAGTTGTCACATGAACTTATAAAAAATAAAATACAATAATTTAAATAAATCTCAAAATTGAGTAAAACTCAACATCATCTATTTTTATTATTGAGAAAGAAATGGAATAACCCAAGTAATTTCATATTCTAGTTTAGATGGTTACATTCGGAGGATCTCAAAGCTAAGCTGCGGAACATTGTTACATATGGTAGCTCGAGCCCTACATATAATTACTTAACACACATGTATCTCTATTATTCTTTCAAACTCCAATTATAAATTATATTAGAAATTGTCTAGTGCTCTACTAAACCAATTTATTTCTTCCCACTTTATTTAAACATTTATCAAAATCCTTTATATTTATATTCATTGGCCATAGAATTGATTCACATGTAATACGATCGATATTGCTAGAGAACAAAAACAGAATTTGATGGACCAAAATAGACTTTTATTGGACACCCATGGATATAATCATAAATTGCTTTACTTAGTTGATCTGTAGCAAACATGGTTCTTGTTCAAGTGACTTGATATACTATACAATATAAAGGAAATGCATTGTTGTAGTGCTAAAAACATTTCGAACAAGTTTTCCTACCCAAAAGATGCATTGTTTCCTGAAATGTTTTCATATCTAAAACTCTCGTAAACCATGAAAATAATAGTGGTAAAAAATCCATGAAATAACAAATGACTAATTTATTAATTGAGAAAATATATTATTTTGGTGAGATATAAACAAAAAGCTCATAATTTACTATAAGAGATCATATGCCCATTTCGAAAAAGAAAGAAAGATTATATGTCCATAACAAATACGCAATCCACCACCAAAACTACCCAACTGACAGCGTATATTCCTCTATTAAACATCTCTTGGACAAAATTATATGTATTGTATAAATATATCTTATCAATCGTATTATTTATTAAATAGTTTTCGCTCTAGATAATTATCATTTATAAAAGGATAGTCTAGAATTATATTTTCTAAGGGAACAATCTAGAAAAATGTTCAAAGCACAAATACCAATTCCCTTGATCAAATAAACAACCCTGCTTTATATGTTGAATGTCCATGAACATGCGAGGTTGAATGCAAAGCAGTTAATATATCAACTGATGATATATTAACATATTCTCGTATAAGAGAAAAACGTAGATGTCTTCTCCCAAGATGACCTATAAGTTATAAAGTATAATTTTTTTGAGATAAATAACATCCACAATCAAGTGATCGATACTATAATGAGAATGTAAATCATTGATTAACATGTACTATCTAACCACATCAATTTATCTTTTTAGAATATAAATATTGATATTTGCAAGTTTTTTCATTGTTTCTTATGTTTAACAATTACTTTGTAAAGTATGGCCTACAACACATAAGAGAACATAAGAAGAAAAGATCAGCCGTACTTATTTATTTATTTTTGACCTAAATATAATTAAAGTAATGAGAATATACAGACAAGGTTGAGTGAAGATTTATAAGCTGGTGTAAAAATAAAATATTTTGATTGGGTTTACAATTTTTTTTTCTATTAATTGATATATCATTTACACATAAGACTACAAAAATCTGATGTGGGTAAATGTTATATTCTAATTGGTTTTTTAGTTTTTTTTTATTAATTGCGTTGTCAAATTTTCATGCTTTAAAAAAAAGCTGATTTGTGAGGCACACTCTATTAATTAGTGTAGGATGTATAAAGCCCAATAGATGACATATGGCCCAAACGGACCTTCCATTGGTTTTTATTTAATTATTATTTTACTCTTTTTATTTTGTCCTTTATTCATTCGTTAAATCAAACACAGAACATTTTGTTTTTCTTGCTCGCAATTCGTCTTCTCTCCTTCTCGCTAGCTCCTCGGAATCTGAAGCAGTTGTCTCGTTAGACGCCTGGATCGGTACGAAGATATCCACTTTCTTCTAACGCATTCATAAGATCTCAGCTTTACGGCTCCTTTTCCGATTCACATTTCCTAATTTAGTTGGAGCGGCTGAATCTGGGTAGCGTCTCGAGTTTCTCGTTTCTTCTGTTTCTCATCCCGACTCATTTCGGAATCCATTTCTTGTCCTTTTGTGGGAATAGAGGAAAAATTGATAGGGTGGAGAAGATAATACTCGAGTGGCCGTAGTTTTTCCCCAGGATCTGTGATGATTATCGGATTTATTCGAGATCCGAAACCTCTTCCTTCGCTATTGATTGATCTCTTATAACCCATTAGCTCTGACCTAGGAAATTTACACTAGTATCGATAAATTCACTACGTTACATTTTTAAGTTCTTCTCATAGGAATGTTTTTTTCTTCTTCATTGCAGTGACTTGATCGAACTTGTGATAAGGTGGGATTAGGATGGCCATGGTAGATGAACCCTTGTATCCCATTGCTGTGCTCATTGATGAGCTTAAGAATGATGATATACAGCTTCGGTTGAACTCGATCCGTCGGCTATCTACCATATCTCGTGCCCTTGGAGAGGAGCGCACAAGGAAAGAGTTAATCCCCTTTCTGAGTGAGAACAGTGATGATGACGATGAGGTTCTCCTTGCAATGGCTGAGGAATTGGGAGTTTTTATTCCCTATGTCGGAGGAATTGAGCATGCACATGTTCTTCTCCCTCCTCTGGAATCTCTATGCGCTGTTGAAGAGACCTGCGTGAGAGAGAAATCTGTGGACTCGCTTTGCAAGATTGGATCTCAGATGAGAGAAAGTGACCTTGTCGACTCCTTTGTCCCTCTTGTGAAGGTTAGATAATGAGACGGCAGATATAGTTTTAGCATTAAATTACGGCCTTTTATTAGTTCATTCAAGTTTTTCCATCAAGGGTTGATTTTTTGTTCTGTTTCTTAATCTTGTAGAGACTTGCAGCTGGTGAATGGTTTGCAGCGAGAGTTTCCGCATGTGGTCTATTTCATGTTGCATACCAAGGTTGTACTGATGTGCTGAAGACAGAGTTACGGTCTACTTATAGCCAGCTGTGCCAAGATGATATGCCTATGGTGCGAAGAGCTGCTGCATCTAACCTGGGAAAGTTTGCTACAACTGTGGAGTCCAGCTATTTGAACGCCGAGATCATGACTATGTTCGATGATCTTACTAAAGACGGTACTTAATGCTTGAAATATGTTATGTCGTACTATATGTATACCCATCACTTAGAACTAGTTTGCATGGACCCTACGAACATGGTAAATAAATCACATTTTAGATAAGGAGCAAGGCTTGATGAAGCCTTTTTTAGCAGATACATATCTCTTTTGTTTCTTATCCCTGTTTAATATTGTTTACTTTTTAACCTTCATTTCAGACCAAGATTCTGTTAGACTATTGGCTGTCGAAGGCTGTGCGGCTCTTGGAAAGTTATTGGAACCTCAGGATTGTGTTGCACGCATTTTACCAGTTATTGTTAATTTCTCTCAGGTGAATTGAGCTTTGGTTTTACTTTCATTGCATTGATAGTTTTCATCGGTAAAAGTTTGCAGTCCTGATATTTGTCGATGCTATATGGTTTGTTTTCTGAGAGCAGGATAAATCTTGGAGGGTGCGCTACATGGTTGCTAATCAGCTATATGAACTTTGTGAGGCAGTCGGTCCTGATTGCACGAGGTATGTACTTTCTGACACTTTTTTTTATTCTTTGTTATCTTTGCTAGACCTAGGCTTTCTTTCTCGTAAAACAATGTTGTGATCATCAAGCATGTATACATCTAAGAGCGTTTATTGGAATAGCTTTATGTTTGTACATGTATCTTATTATTTTGACACGAAGCTTTTGCTGTTCTAGGACGGATTTGGTGCCAGCATATGTAAGACTGCTACGGGACAATGAGGCTGAAGTGCGAATAGCAGCAGCGGGGAAAGTGACTAAGTTCTGTCGGCTTTTGAATCCAGAGCTTTCGATCCAGCACATCCTTCCTTGCGTGAAGGTAAATTCGCTCAGCTCATACTTTTTCTTAGTTCCATATAAAACCGACATAAGTTGACTCCCTTTTCTTGCTATAATCTAATTCGAACTCATGTCTTGCAGGAATTATCATCTGATTCTTCTCAACATGTCCGCTCTGCTCTAGCTTCAGTAATAATGGGAATGGCTCCTATCCTTGGGAAGGTATGAACTGGAGATAGCCAACATCTCTGCACCTTGTGACTATTTTTGGTTTAATTTGCGCTAAAGGTTTTCATCAACAATATAAGTTACATCATGTATAATGGTTCGGTTCTACCTGCGCCAAATGGTGTCGCAAACCTTATCAATGATAATACAACATACTAAAATCTTCAATACAGGACTCAACCATTGAACATCTGCTACCAATTTTTCTTTCCCTTTTGAAAGATGAATTTCCTGATGTCCGCCTCAACATCATTAGCAAGCTAGACCAAGTCAACCAGGTTTGCTGCATATCCTTCTTCGCGTGTCTTAAATTTAGCTAATTATATTGCATCTTTGTTTGAACTGGTAACTGAATATGTTTTACGGCAGGTTATTGGGATTGACCTGCTATCACAATCCTTGTTGCCGGCGATTGTAGAGCTTGCTGAGGATCGGCACTGGAGAGTCCGGCTTGCTATAATTGAGTACGTTCCTCTGCTGGCCAGCCAGTTAGGTATAGGGTTTTTCGATGACAAGCTCGGAGCCCTTTGCATGCAATGGTTGCAAGACAAGGTTTACCTTGAATCCTTGATATTGGATCTTTAATGTTGGCAGAGTTTCTCATTCACTAGTGATTCTGGATATTGACATTGTTCTCATCTCCTCCTTCAGGTCTACTCTATCCGTGAAGCTGCAGCAACCAACCTAAAGCGTCTTGCAGAGGAGTTTGGTCCTGAATGGGCAATGCAGCACTTAGTTCCACAGGTTGTATTCTTTGGGCATTTCATACTAGAACCTTTTGTATCTATGGCTCTGATCTTCGTCCTTAGTCTATTTTCTTTTGAAATCGCTAAAGATGCATATATAGAGCTCAATATTGAGATTTTCTTTCATGTAAACAGGTATTGGACATGGTAAAGAATCCGCACTACCTACACAGGATGATGGTACTACGTGCAATATCTCTCATGGCTCCTGTAATGGGATCAGAAATCACGTGCTCTAAGTTTCTTCCTGTGGTTGTTGAGGCATCAAAAGACAGGTAGATATGACTTTGGCAAACTCTTTCAAGAACACATCTTAACTTGTCGTTGCGCATTATCTAATCTCCGCAGAGTACCAAACGTCAAGTTCAATGTTGCAAAACTTCTGCAATCCCTCATCCCCATAGTCGACCAATCGGTACGATGAGATTAAACATCACTTCTGCAGATTGCTGAACTTTAATGTTATCTGATTTTATTGGAAATTTTTGTAGGTGGTGGACAAAACAATCCGTCAGTGTTTGGTGGATCTGAGCGAGGACCCTGATGTTGATGTTCGTTATTTTGCAAACCAAGCGCTCCGTTCCATTGACGGTGCCGCAGTGGCGCAATCCTGAATTTTTTTTAATGTCTTAGTGAACATTTTTTCGTTATGTATTATCGTTTAAGTTTCTTTTATTTGTCTTCTCTGCTGTTTTTGTGGTTGTGTAAAACGCCAATTTGGTTGCTGGCTATGAACTGCATTTATATATATATGTTAGTAAAATTGTATTCCTTTGTTACATTTTCTTGTGTATGTACACAAGTAACTATGTACCAAATCTATGCAGTGGTTATGTTAGATTTTTCCCTTCCAACTTCAATTGTTTAGGGAAGTAGATTGATAGAGTCAAAAGCGTGTGGCTGTTTGGTTTTCTTCTTTTCACTTGTCCAAACTTTGCTCTCTTCCATATAACTATGTTTATTACTAAAAGGGAAAATCAGTAGATTAGATTTGAATTTAATACATTTTGATCAAACAAAACGTCCACAACTTCTATTCATTACAAAAGAAAAACATGAATCATTTGATAAAACAGATTTAGCCAAACGGGTTAGCCCGTTTTTAAAACCCCCTAATTGCATGATATTCTACAGTTATATCTCTTCTTTTCCAAGAGACATGAGCTGATCAAGCGGTCGTCAAAACTTCACGGGCTCGAGCGCTGCGATGTTGGAGACGCCGGTGGAGCACCTCAGACATCTCACTGAAGAAATCCGCATCCCATCTCTGAATCAACAAAGGGTCTTCAGCAAAACATATGTATATCGATGTCACTGCGCTCTCCACTACAACCATTCCTAAACCCACCTGAAAACCACAATGGACCAAAGAAACAGACTGAACAGTTTGGTTCATGTAGTTTTTTGCACAAAAAGGAATACTTACAAGGACCATTCCCATCAACATAGCCGTAGATCCAACCATTATTACTCTGTCGCTGTATTTGATCCAAGCCCATATGCCAATGCAAGAGCCTGTGATGAGTCCTCCGAAGATGGTTCCCATCAGAAGCACTGCACCAGAACAGTCATATGCAACGAGTGCCTCTACACCTGTCGACTGAAACAATTCCCATGCGTCTCTTGCTGATCTGTTGAATCCTTTTCCATACACTGCAATCTGACAATTATTAACCAAACTTTTAATTTGTTACCATTTTGACTCTCATATGAGGGAGATGATTAGGTTACTGTCTATAATCTATATACCTGGACATAAGCATACTTGTTGAAAAAACGAACTAGTGTTTCAACTAGATGAAATAGGAAATCAACGCAGCAAAGTAGACATTCATTTCCACAAATCTTGGAACGGAATCCCCTTATCTGCGAACAGAAGATGCAGAACAATGTTATCAAGAACTGGAAGAACAATAACGTCTTCAAATGGCAGCAAAAATAAATCTGGAGACTACCTCCCAACGAAGTGTTCGAATGGCAGCAGTGAAGAGTGAGCCGTAACATATGCTCCCAAAAGATGTTGTCACAGCGTACCTAAGTGATTCTATCAAAGTGCTAGGAGGCAACGACGATGACTCTTCTTGATAGAGAACATGAAACACCATCCCAGAAACTATAACATGGACAGTATTACATAGCACAGCACCTGTCCAGAATAAGCTAACCGAAAGAACCTGCATACAGATATGTTCGAATGAAATCTAAACATGTTTACTTTCAAACCCTACTTAGCAGAAACAAAAAGTGCAAAACTTGCCAGCTCACCACAAGAAGCCACCATCGTCCTTCATCGCCCATGCTCGATGCAACAACACCAGATGCTCCAAAAGACCACAGAGACATCCACAAAAGCATCAACACTGTGAAAACATGAGCCACCATTATGACCTTAGGAAGGCCCCAAACTAATTTCAGAGCTTTCCGCAGAACCAGCATTGTAAAGGGAAGTCTACATATGAACAATTCAAATCATCAGAATCGATAAGTCTCACCAGATAACCATAAAGGTTCAAGCATATTTAACCTCGTACGCACCTGTCTATAACTGAAATAACATACAAGAACTGCAGCAGAGCTCCAATGGCGAATGCACCACCCCAGAAGAACTGTCTGCACCAGAAACACAGTACACTAACTACAGCTAAATAGGTCGTTAAGATGTGAACCGAAACTTTCATCATCTCGTTGGCGTAAGAGCCGAGCAGCAATGACCACATCCAACTGATAAAGACTCCGATCCCACTAGCAACAGCATAGAGTGGCCAGTAGTCCTCGGTGAGCCCTTTATGATTCTCCAAGAACCCTTGAGTGTATCTATCGATGTTTAACCTATCTGATCCTCTAAACCTATTGAGTCCAAGCACTGCGAGCACGAACCCCAAACATATCAGGTGGATCACAAAGATGGCTGACCAGAACACATCATGCCAATGACGGGACTCACGGACAATGGCTCGGTTTCCATCTCCACTCCTTCGACTCCGCTGAAGAGACTACAAATCGTTAAATGAAAAAACATTAGTTACCATGTGAATATTAAAAACATCTACAGCAACTGAAGAATGAGTACCACAAACAGAGATTTTGACTCCAAAACCACAATGTAATAGGCAAATTTGTGATGATATGGAACTAAAACTACAGAGAACATTGTTACATGAGATTGATTCATAAGTGGTCCAAGCAAGGACCCTGAATCTTCTTTGCAGTACAATGCAAACCTTGTCGTGACTCGTGATCAAACTCACGGAAAAAAGACAGGACTTTTTCATTTTTTTTAAAGAAGTAATTTTGCAACTGACCCGTGATTCAACTAACAAAAAAAAAGCTAAGCAATTGCTCTTAAAATGTGTGAAACAGTACAATCCAGAGGTGTGCTCGTCAAGATCTAACTCGGAAAAAACAAAGACTTTATGCAATGAAGTATTGTCGACAGCAAAACCCAGAAAGTGATTCTCAAATCATAGACAAGGGGCTTCGCTTATTCTCAAATCCTGGTGAACTTGTAATAGTAAAAGAAAATAGATCGAATAAGAGAAAGCGTGATAACATGGAAAACCTGGTCGCCGGAGGAGATGGAGGCGTAATCGGAGGAAGGAGAGACGCTATTGGTGGACTCACTCATGACGAAGTAGGAGCAGAAGATTCACTGACCGGAATCAAGTTTCATGGAAGCATCTTTGAATAAATATCTCGAGGAGAGAGAAACAGAAGGAAGAATAGTCAAAATGAGGGGAAAACGAAAGGAAACGTTAAGGAAAGGATTGAGAGATGGTTTATAAGTCAAAATAATATGATAATGATCAGACTGAAGAAAACGTCGCCGGCGAGAAAACGATGTTTTGTCGGCGAGTGAGAGAGGGAGGAAGAGAGCGGTTCTTTCTTCTTCGTCTTCTTTCTTTTTTATTGGATAAGAATCGGAAATAGTTAACGAGTGGTCGTTTTCGGATCACACTTTCTCTCCCTCCCTAAACTATTCATTTGCTTTTATTGCCTCTCTCATTAATTGTTTCTTTTCTTTTTTTTTGTTCATTGCTATATTTCTGTTTATAGATCACAACTGTTAATTGATTATTTGCATAATATAATACTTACTAATATAAAAAAAAACAAATTTTAAAAATATCACAAAATATCATCGTCCTAAGTATAATAATAAAAAAATGACCAAAATAACATTCACTAAAAGATAAAAAATTAAATTAACTATAATTTTATACCTTAAATTTTAAACTCTAAATAATAAATTTGAAATAATAGACTATAAACCCTAAATATTAAATTTTAAATTTTAAATTAGATAATAGTATAAAAATTGTAATCTAAATAATGCTAAAAATGTTAATATTTTTTTAGTATTATATTTTTGATAAAGTATATGTTTTTATGCTATTTTATATTTTTTTAGTACAAAAATCGTATTAAAAAAAATTGTCAAGTACGTCTACGTAATGTCAATAAACAAAAGTAACAAGATACGTACGGTTTTCTCAAACTTAGGATCATGTTAAGTTGATTTCCTCCCAACATACTTTTCTATATTTTTTTTTGAACAATCATACTTTTCTATATTGGATTATCAAAAAAAAAAAAAAAAAACATACTTTTCTATATTCAGCAAATTTGAACACTACAATCGGCTTTTATTTAATTCTCTTGAATTGATTTTTGGTTTAACTTTTAAAGGACACTTAGTTAGGCCATGCTTGTATGAACCCAAATTAAGATTCATGTTTAAATCTTATTAGCATTACTGCCTAAAACATGTTTATTACCTCAAAAGAAAAAGAAGAAAAGAAAATATGTTAAAGACTTTTCGGGTGACAACCCATTTTAGTTTTTTTGGTCTAAACGTATCCAACTTTTACATTCAAACTTTTTATCAAAAATTATAATTTTCATACTAATGTCCGATCGCTTCAGAGTCTGTGTGGTAGATGTTTAATGTACTTTACTTAAAAGCATAAGAAATAAATATTCAGATATTTAAAATGATCGGTCAAAATCATCTACTGAATATATGAATAAACGTACATCTAATTTAGTTAATTAGTACCAAGAATTGTTTGCCCATGTTAGTGAAAGGAAAATGAATTTTGGCAGTTTTATTTGTTTTGTTTTTTGCTTAAAAGGAGTAAGTTTTATGTCTAGCATGCAACAGTGAAAGTAAAAGTGTGTTTTTCATGAAGAAAGTAAAAGGTTGACATAAAAAAGGAGAAGAGAAAAAGTTGGGTTTAGGACAAAATGATTGACCCGAATGGATGCCACTTCATTCGTTATGATGGCAAGTGGTGGTGGCATCATGTCCTCACCACCTCTCTATGTGCCATGTTCTTCTCTTCCCTTTTTTCTTTTTATTTAAATATAATGATTTAGATATTTTATATAACAAGAGAATTTTCACGCCGTTCGCACAAACTCTATGTGCAAATCAAAATTCATGGTCATCAAAACGAATATGAACAAAACTTATGATAGAATCGAATAGAACTTCCTGGAAGCATTGCTACTATAGATGGGTTTTGCGGAGAAATATGTGAAACTCTTGATGTTTTGTGTTTCATCAGTCTCCTACCAAGTCCTAATAAACGAAGAAGCAAAAGGAAGGATTCGACCTTCACGAGGACTTAGACAAGGAGACCCTCTATCACCATTCTTGTTTATCCTTTGTATGGAGGCTCTTATCTCCCTCCTAAATGGAGCGGAAGCAGAAAAATGTATCACCGGCCTAAGGATTGCTAGGGCTATTTCCACTGTGTTTCATCTTCTTTTTGTGGATGAAAGCCTTTTCTTCTGCAAAGTTGATGTCCTGCAATGTGCAGAGATAGTAAAAATCATCAAGACTTACGGAAAAATGTCAGGACAGAGAATAAACAACTCAAAATCCTCAATTCTCTTTGGATATAAAGTAAATTTGAACATCCGACGAGACATTAGAAGAATTATTGGCATCACAAACGAAGGTGGAAAGGACATGTACCTAGGACTTCCTGAGCAACTTTGCGTACCGAAGAAAAAGGTTTTTGCGTTTGTTAGAGATCGCCTCAATGGTCGGGTTAGTAATTGGAATTCAAAGTTCCTCTCCAAAGGAGGGAAAGAGGTTCAAATCAAACCAGTGGCACAAGCGGTACCAAATTATACGATGTCATGTTATCTCCTCCCAAAAGATATTACAAACAAATTGAAGAGTGCCATTTCCAACTTCTGGTGGAGCTCCAAACATGATTCCAAGGGTCTTCATTGGATTGCATGGGATAAAATATGTATTCCCCAATAAATGAGAGGTTTGGGCTTCAAAGATCTCAGCGATCAAAACCTTGCGTTACTTGCGAAACAATTATGGAGACTAATACAATACCTGAATTCCCTGTTAGCACGTGTGTTGAGTGGGAGATATTACATACAATCAAACCCTTTAGAAGATCGAGATGTCTACTCCCCTTCCTTTAGGTGGTGTAGTATCACGGCCGCACGTCAGACACTCAGACAGGGACTGCGGAGGACTATTGGCTCGGGGTACAATACGAGAGTCTAGTGGGAGCCGTGGGTCCCGGATACCTAAGCCAGACCACCGAGAGGAAGAGATAACACGAGTTATAGAGACCCGTCACTTCTCGTCTATACTTTGATCATGCTTGATACAAAAGAGCGGAATGAACAAGCCCTTCGTGAGATCTTCCACCCCGACGGTATCCCACTTATTCTGGGGATCCGGCCTAGCCGGAACATTAAGCCAGATGGCTATGCTTGGAATCATACAAAATCCGGGAAGTACACTGTGAAGTCGAGATACGATCTCATCAGACGTCAGAATCTGGAGGTTTTGAACCCGGAAATCTTAGAGCCTAGTACTACATGTCTTAAAAGCCAAGTATGGAAGACTCAAGCCCCTAGGAAGATCAAACACTTCATGTGGCAGTCAATCTCAGAATGCTTGGCAACTTGTCAACGCCTAACCTTTAGACACCTTGGGACAGACCCGTCTTGTCCCAGGTGTGGAGCTCAGGAGGAAACGATAAATCACCTCCTGTTTGAATGCCCCCTTACTGTACAAGTACGGGCTCTTTCGGACTTTCCGTCCATTCCGGGTTGCTTCCCGAGTACAGCTCTATTTAGTAATATGGATTTCCTCTTTTGGAGGACAAAAGATGTGGGTCTCTCTGACCCACAAAGTAATAACTACCCTTAGATCTTATGGTATATCTGGAAGGCCCGAAATAGTAAGTTTTTTGAAGGAAAGGAAGTTTCTCCTATGACGACACTTCAGTTAGCAATAATTGAGGTGGAGGAGTGGAGGGACACCAACAATAAAGAGAAGGGAGAAGAGGAGGAGAATGAACTTTTCATGCTACCTTCGGAATACCGCCGGACCACTAGTATGCTTTATTCAGTCCCAACATGCCAAATTGATGCTTCGTGGGGGAAAATTGCGCGACAAGTGGGGTAGGATGGTTCTTCAAAGACACTTCGGGAAGAAAATACACAGGAGCACAAGGATGTAGACGATGCCTTTCACCGCTTCACACTGAGCTGGACGGATTACTTTGGGCAATGTCATGCATTTTGGGAGGGGGAATCGTCTCGGTGGTAATCGAGACAGACTGCTCAGACTTGATTGCTATGGCAGAAGATCCACAAGAATGGCCGGCTTTTAAGACGGAGTTGAAATTTTTTAATTCCCTTAGAGTCTTTTTCTCTTTCTTTGTTTTAATTTTAATTCCTAGGAAGTCAAATGTCCGTGCCGACTCCCTTGCAAAAGGGGCGAGAGCACATGGTACTATCTTTTCCCATGTAAGTCATGACGAGTCGGATCGGTTTACTCTCTTGAGTGATAACCCGAACCGAGCAACAATGACTTAATATATGGTGTTTTTACTGAAAAATATATATATATGTAATGTGCCTTAGAAAATCACTAATCATATAGTAATATTTTGTATAACTTCACTCCTAAATATCCCAATTTTTATTTGGAAAAAAAAAACCTAAAAAATACGCGATTTTAATTTCATTTGTCCAAAAAATGCATCGTTTATTTTCATTGTCATATAAATACCTAAACTATTTTTGATTGTCTTAAAATACACAAACATTTAAAAAGGTGTAGTTTGACACCAATTTTAACTATGGTTAACTCACTAAACGGATTTTTTAAGACGTCATTAAGTTTCCAATCCGAATTACTGTTATTGCTTATGTTATGACGTTTTTACCCATGTTTTACAACTTGTTAAATATACAAATTTCTAATTCTGAAAACCCTAATTTCATCTTCTTCTTCCTCTTTGTGTTTCTCACTGCCATCAATGGAGAGGACTTTTAGTGAAGCATCTTCAAATGCAAGTTTGTTCTATCAAAGCTGCACCCAGGTCGACAGTCCACTTTGTCACTGTAGCAGACAAATGTTTTTGGTCAAATCATGGACAGAAAACAATCCCAAAAAAAGTTCTTCAAATGTGAACTACATAGATGACAGTTATGGGCTGATAAAGAAAAACCTCATGGCTGGTAAAAGGTGAATTTGCTAAATGCTGGAACCAAACTGAAAAAAAATATTCTAAAGATCATCGGGTTGTCGAGGTGGTTTTCCATCTAACTCAGTAACTCTAGACCCACATACTTCAAATAGACGACTAGTGAATAGATAAATGTAGCATCCATAACCTCTTGGAATAGTCTCTACTGATCGCTCACATCCACTCCCATGACCTCGTCCTCGTCTACGTCCATGGACACGTCCATGGCCACGAGAAGATGATGCAGGTGGAACTGTCGATGGCTACTCATAACAGTAGGCTGTGTAGGCTGTGAATATTTTAGGGCTGGTGTTGACTGGCTTTGAGCTCTCAATACTCCATGAATCTATCTCCTATTAAAAACCAACCATGGACACATTAATCTAAAATACCAATCATAAAGCAAGCCTTCAATTGATCATACAGTTGACTTTCGAGGCCTTCCCCTTTTATTTTTTGGAACAGTTGGTGCAGCTGCGTTTTTACAAGTTCCTATATTATGATATGTTTGCCTACAGTTGCTGCACGTCACTGTTCTTCCATCCCTAGTCGCCTTAGTAGGATTTGCTGAGGACTCATGTGGCTCCTTAATCTTGACACACTTTCTTGGACGTCCCGAAATTCTCCTTCGGTCTGGTATTTGAATTGGAGCCTTGTCGGTCTTATCCCACAGCCTCTCTCCGTTCACCAATTTTATGTTCTCACGATAAGTGTCTTGCCATGTAGATTCAGATAATAGGCATCAACAAAGCTGCAAAAATGGATCACAAATGATTAATAAGATGCATTATTATGACTACAAAGTTTATCAAGCATCAGATTGAAACTTACTCTTATGGATCAAGGTTTAGCTCACTAATGACATGAACCACATGACGATAAGGTATTCTTGTTATATTCCATTGATTACATGCACAACTTTTCCCGGCAGACACACCGTATAGCTATAGTCATTCTCAATTACCAAGCTCGTATAACCAATCCTTTGATACCATAGTCCTCACAAAAGCCATCGAACATCGATCATGTGATATAGTCGGGATATATAAAAATCACCGACTTCACAGAGCCTACATCGTAAGTGTACTTGATGTCTTCATGTTTCATCCCTCCACTGTAGTGAAGATTCATCTTGATTGTATCAAAAATGCAACAAACAAAGAACATAATCAATACGAGTTCTTCAGGTTCGACTACTAAAATCAAATTAAACCCAGAAACGAAACACCATGAATCGAAACACCACAATAATGCAGAGAAAAAACCCTAAATCGATATCGAAGCCCGACTAAATCCAAAACAACATAAAAAAATCAAAACAAGTTCTCAAGCAAAAACAAGTTCAAAATCGATTCTTTACCTCATCTCTTAGACAAACGAACTCACGAAGACGCATGTAGGCACCAGTGAAGATAAAATCGATTCACCAGAATCGATTGTTAGTGATAGAGAGATTCGATTTGGGCACAAAATCGATTTAGAGTTTTAGGTATAAGAAAGTTCGAATTAAGGTTACTGGAAATCGATTTGGGAGATAATTGATTTGCGGGGAATCAATTTAAATACGAGAGGGTAAATTGGTCATTTCTGAGTGCTTAACCTAAGTTTGGTTAATTAACTAAACGATGAGTTAAACCAATGGTTAAGTGAATTAACGATGTTTAAAAATCAGTGTCAAATTACACATTTTTTAATGATTGTATATTTTTAGGATAAACAAAAATAGTTTGAGTATTTATAAGACAAAGTAAAATAAACATTGTGTTTTTTTTAACAAAAAGGTTAAAATCTCGCATTTTTAAGTGTTTTTCCTTTTTATTTCTTTTTTCCAGCTAATATCGTATAAAGTACTGCTAAGATTAAGCGGATGATATTGTAATTTGTATTTTTTTTTAGACACAAGCTGGATATTGAGTGGCAATTAAACACGTGAGCAGCTTTAGTTTAAATAATTCTGGTCGTTGCTTCGTCGTGATTCAGAAAAGTGTAATATAATTATTTAACGAGATAAATAAATTAATTATATAAGGGGGCAATTATAGATTTTAGAAGAATTTTATAAATTAGCAAAAACAAAATAAGCTTCTACGGGGAGCAGAAGCATAGAAGCATCATCCGTATTGGAATGTAAGAGTTAAATAAGGTTTTGACATTCCATGCACCAATTGGATGCACACCAAATTTAATGTCAATTTTTTTTAATGATACATTAAATCTAACACTAATACTTTTTAGTGTTTTATAAATAGTGTTATACTATTTACTATACCAAATACTAAAATATTAGTCTTTTATTTATTAATATAATAAAATTATTGTTTATTAGTTAATTAAATATTGTTGATAGGACATTCGGATATTGTTCGAAATCGGGTCAATTTTCGGATTTTGGATATTTCGATACTAGAAATCTAGAATCCATCGACATTAGGAAAATGCACAAAATATCTTTACAAATATACAAATTGATTAAGATTAAAAATACATAATAAAGTTTAATTAAACATTATAACATAAAATTACTAAATTAAAACAAAAAAGCATAAAATAAAATGAAAAAGATAATTTTTAATACATAATAGAATCTTAAACAATATTCTAATAGCAAGAATAACCATTTCAAATAAGATAACGATAGTATATGTGATATAATCTTATTGGATCTCCTCGATATTGAGATGCTCCATATTGAAATTCACGATATTGTCTTCGAAAACTCTCTATGTGTCCTCCATATTGGTTTGTTCGTGGTCCTTTATTAAAAATTTTTGCTCTTTGATTTTCAGTATATGCACGAGAGTCGGATCGGATATAAAACTCAAATCTGCGAATAATATTTTATGTTCGTGTTTCATTCTTCGTAACTCAAGCTTCTGTCTTCGAATTTTAACTTATTCAGAAGAATCTTTAGCAAAAGCTTTGGCAAGCTTTTCACTTTGCTCCGTAATTTTTTTTTAATCATCATCTTGTTGTTTTTTCTTTGCTTTTTCCCACTCATGGATCTCTAAGATAAATTAGACGTGGTTTTTTCATTATTCATATTTATCTCGAATGAATTCATACCAGAAGATATCGATTACTCGTCTTGGAATGATGGAGATAACATAACATTATGACCTTCTTTTGAAATGCAACAGATATAGAGTTCTGGCTATTTGACTTTTTTCAATTCCTTTAAACATAGGACAGATATGTTCGAATTTGAATCCAGACTTATAAGTGACATCTTGTGTTAATAACATCTTCGATTGGTCTAACTGATTTAATATTGAATATTAACAAGATAAAATGTAACTAGGTTAACAAGTATAATAAATTAATTAAGATAGAAAAGTACAACTAATCCAAGTATATATATACTTACAATGTCTTGTTTGGAAGCATCACTAGGATTCTTATTTTCAATCTCGTTAGTGCATCCCCTCATCTTGAAGACAACATACAGAATTTTCCACATCCTACTTGTTAAAGATCTTTGTGGTTTTGGTCGAGTACGAGTGAACTCAGGTTTTTCATATTCAACATGAACTTTTGACCAAAACCAATCAGACCTTTGGCTTATCCCTATTATTGAATTTTGGGAAATATCAAGCCACACATGAGATAAATGTTTATCTTCTTCAGATTTGGGTTGTTTGGGCTGCAAAAGATGACTACGGTGTTTTGAATGTTGGTGTACGGTTCATCTGATTCGACCAATGAGTATATCAAAATAGGAGAGTCCAAATCTATAGAAAATATGAAGTAATTCTATTGTGCATTTGTAGAGGTGTTTTCTAGCCGTTATCTTAGAGCACTAAACGCTAACGATGTTTCACGACTACTTCACATTGATAAAAGCCGAGGATTTCCAGGTATGTTGGGTAGTTTATATTGTATGCATTGGAAATGAAAAAGCTGCCCAACAACTTGGGGAGGACTATATGTTGGTGTAATGGATTTTCTACTATTATTCTAGAATAGCTGATTATGATCTTTGGATTTAGTATGTATTTTTTTCTTATCGAGATCTAACAATGATATTAATGTGCTAGAGGCGTCTCATCTTTTGCTAGTCTAGCTGAAAGAACTGCTCCACTCCCTATTTATGTTATTAACGGGAAAATTATAATATGAGTTATTATCTAGATGATGGTACATATCTGAAATGGTCCACTCTGGTCCAAACAATTCACGATCCACGTGGTCCCACAAAGAAATTATTTGTAATGATGCAAAAATCATATATAAAATATGTGGAACATGCATTTAGAGTATTGCAATCAAGATTTGCAATCGTGACTGAACCATCACGTTTTTGAGTAAAAGAGTGTTACATGATATAATGATAACTTGTATCATAATGCACAATATGATTATAGATGATGAACATGATGTTGATGCAACAATTGAAGAACAAACCAAAGTCTCATCCATAAAAGTTGAGATGGCGAATAATGAAAATGTTCGATTTCAAGAATTCTTGGCTCGATACAGAAAAATCAAGGATCAAGAAAATCATATTGAACTTCAAAATAATTTAATTGAACATTCGCGGTCTGAATATGATAATATTGAGAATTAATACAATGTAATTTAATTTCTGTTATTTTATTCTATCAATTGTAATTTTTTCCGTCATTGAACGTATTGCTTTATTTAACTTGTAGTTAATATTTTATATTAATTAGTATTTATCAAACCTATTAAAATAAAGAGAAACTTAAATTTAAAAATATGATAAAAAAATAGTGTAAGATTTGATGTTATGGTTGAAAATGAGAAACAACGTTATTCATCAAAACACCAAATATAACACTATTCACAACACCAAATTTGGTGCTACAATTAGAAGTGTGAATAAAAAACTAAGATGGAATAAGAATATTTTTATACCCAATATGAATTTGCGTAATTAGTATTAGGCATACTTTTAATGATTTGTAGTCGAATAATAATAATACTAGTGTAGTACTTTGATCTCACTCAACTTTCTATAACCTAAATCATTACATATAACACCACCATAAAAAGTGTGGTCGATTATGGTCCAAAAAATCCTAAAATCCTCTCTAATAAACCCAACCCCGTCGAGAACCTTTTTAGATCTAGTCATTGGGCCGACGCGTGGAGGCTCACGCAGCTCCGGCGTCGGCCACCCTTCTCTTTTCCCTTTTTATTTCTTTGGCTGGAGGTATGTTGCTTCATCAGTGGTTGTCGTCGGAGGTTTTGATTCCTCGATTTGCGTGCAAAGTTTCAGATTCTCGTTTTCTTCGGCTTGGTCTCCTTTTTATGTTCTTCGTCCTTCTAGGCCTACTGACACAAGTTTGCGGTGTTTGAAGGTGGTGGCAACATTTTGTCTTTGCTTTCTACGGGCATCTTTATCCTCGGTTGGTGGTGCGTCTCGTGACAGAGGCGTAGGTTTAGGCCTGGGCATTCAGGTATTCGGTTTGGTTCCGGGTATAGGAACCATTCGGTTCCGGTTCTTCGGTTCCTAAAATTTATTACCCAATGGGTACTTTCTAATTTTCGGTTCGGTTCCGGTTCGGTTCCTGTCGGTTCCGGTTCGGTTCGGTTCCATAACTAGAGGAACCGTAAAATACCTAAAATGTTCGGTTCTTAAACGGTTCCGGGTATTTTGGAACCGAAATAACTGTTTTTACCCGAAATTTCAAAAAAAAAAACCGAAATAACATACTATTACCCGAAATGGTTCCATGTTCTAAAACGAAAACAAAACCAGAAACATAAGTTCTAAAGCCAAAACAGAACCAAAATACTACAAGTTCGATAAGCAACATTGTTCAAGTTCAAGAAGCAATAATAAAAAAGCAAGTTAACAACTTTGTACTCCACTTGAGAGTTCAATAATCACTTCAAAGTTCAAACTGCATAAAAAATAAAGAGGACATTTGGTTAAAAACTATAAGTGATAAGTGGAAAACTGAATGACATGTTCAAAATTGATAACTTACCTATTTTTATCGACTTATATGATATTTAAAACCCTAAATCGATTAAAATTAAAACCCCAAATCGATTAAAGTAGAAAACCTAAAGTTGTTTATCACACAAAAAACCTAAATTGAATAAGTCAAAAGGCTTCAAAAAACCCTAATTCGAATCAAATTAGTGTAAAGAAACCTTAAATTGAATCGAATTTAGAAATCCTAAATCAAGTTACCTCTGATTCTGAATGATTTCTACTTGCAGTGGATGATACAGCCGATGACACGCGACGGCTAGGATGTTTATGAGATTCCAGTTTGGCTTATGGGACAAAGGATTTGAGATTTCCATTTATGAAAGACCACTTGATGAAGCTCCTCGACCTCGAGAATGTATTCTTCACTCGAGAAGTGAAACAGTCCCGACAAAAAAATGCAGTAATAATAATGTATTAATGAGTAATGACTAAATCCCTAAACCAAAAACATAAGCTTATATGTATTCGGTTCTTCGGTTCCTGTTTTCGGGTCTCGGTTCGGTTCCGGTTCTACCCAATACCCACGGTTCTTCAGTTCAAGATCCATTGGGTAATTAGGTGGAACCAAATGATAAATTTCCGGTTCCGGTTATCGGTTCTTCGGTTCCGGTTCTTCGGTTCCGGTTTTAATGCCCAAGCCTACGTAGGTTGACATGTGGCTTTCCTGTTCATCAGTAGATTCTCCAAAGATTGTCTTCTTATCTTTGGTGGACTGCTTTTCTTAGAGGTCGTGTGTTTTGGTGCGGCTTATCCTCAACTGTTAAGTTGTGACTTTGGGTTTTGGGGTGAAGATTCTGGGTTAGTGTAGTGGGTTAAGGCTTTGTCGTTTTAGTGCTTGTTTGTGCTTGGCTGCTTTGGAGGATGGTTATGGTTCGCACGGTCTGGTGATTGGTGATGTTTTGATTGTCTTATCCTCCATTGTCTTCTCCTGCATTTTTGGTCTCGTCCGGTTTCCGGAGATCAATCTTGGTTATCTATTTTCCTCTTCCGTTTTGCTTACTTAAATCTGGTGGATTATGCCTTTTTGTTTGTAAAATGTATCCTTACTTTGCTCTTGATCATTGATGATACTCTCTTAAATGCGTGGAATGTGGCCTTTTTGATTAGAATTGTGTTTGTGTTTTATGAGTCTTGTACCTTAATTTCCTCATGTTGTCTTTAGTTTAGTTGAATAATAATTCTTTTTCTTTAGTCGTTTAGTTTACCAATTCTTGTAAGGTTAACCTCTTGTGTAGGTTTTTGGAGAGTGCAGATTTTTCGGTTTAGACTTGTTAGGAATTTGATTAGGTTTGAAGGATTTAGACTTGCAAATTGGATTTATGGTTCTTCTAATTGTTATATTTGGGTTTAGTATTCGCGGGTTTCCCTTGCTTTGGTTATTTTCGTCTTGGTTGTTTCTCTTGACTATGTCTAAAGAGTTTGTATTGTCGTGGTTGTTGTTCTTTTCCACCCTCCTGCTATTTAGAGTGTTTGCTGATGTTTTCGATTCTAAAGGCTTTAGTTTTCGGTGGAGTGTATCTTGCCAGCTTCAGTCTCCCTTAAAACATTAGGGCTTTGGTTTCTCATTATCTTTCGGATTTAGTTTTATTTCATGTTATTGGTATTATGTTGATAGCCTATTTTGTCTTTCGTTGTTATAATTGGCTTATGGCTTTGGATTCCAAATTTTTAAGCAAAAATGTATACCGAAAATATAATGATAAGTGCAGTCAGCGGTTATTATTATATTTTTGGTCTACATTTTTACTTAACAAGTTGGAATCCAAGGCCATAAGCCAATTTTTACCAAAGCTGTTTTGATTCCCTGTTTTGCACACCAACCCTGTTTCTTTCCTTGTTTAGAAACTTTTCAAACCAAAACTACCTTGACTTTGGGTACCTGCATCTTTACTTCTTTTAGACAAAACCACCTTGGTATTTTAACCAAAACCACCTCAAGCTTCCCTTCGTCGAGGTTCCACCCCGCCTTATGTCTGGTGGGTCAGCTTCTCCTCTGAAGCCTATAACAGAAGTTTCAAAAAGTACCTTCGTACTCCTTCTTGTGCTCTGAATCTCTTCCGGAGAGGTATGAATCTTACTCCCTTAATGAACTAAGATACTATTGATGCTTTAACCATCTTCTTCTCTCAAGCTGAACGCTATGAACTTTCATCTCGGTTGTTGTAACAACGAGAAAGAACTTTTGTACTACTTAGTACGGATCTGTAACCCTTCTACAAGCAAGACAAGAGCTCTTTATCTATGCTTTCTCTAAGAAGTGGTGAACACTACAAGTATGAGCCGAAGGTTCTCTTACGCGGAGAAAGGAGAGGCAGTGGATACCTCCTCTGACCCACCGATAGCCATAAGAATAAGAGTACCCAGCTTTGACACCACAAAGCTGATGAAGAAACATGCTCTCACTTTGGTGGGAAGGCTAACTAACCTGAGGTTCCAAAGGATTTGGTCCCTTATACCTTTCTTCGCTGATCACTGGAAAGTCTCCTCACCACTGGTTGGAGAAGACTTAGGACAAGGGCTCTTTCAGTTCCAGTTTGAAAAAGAGGAAGATTTACAAAAGTGCTAGACAACCGACCTTACCATTTTGCACAATGGATGGTAATACTACAACGATGGGAGGCAACTACAGCTAAATCCTTCCCATCTCTCATTCCGTTCTGGATAAATGTACAAGGGATTTCTCTCCACCTCTGGTCAAAAGAAACCCTGCTCAGCATAGCTCGCAACATTGGGATCTCCCAAGAATTAGACATCTCTCTCAAAGCATCAAGAGTAAAGGTTCTAATCAATGGTTTACAGCCCCTAATTACCTCAACCATAGTAGAATTTGAACATGGGGAAGAGGTGGAAGCTACTCCGGTCTATGAGAAACTGGGCAAGCATTGCTCACTCTGTTGGATGTTAGACCATGAGCGTACTGACTGCCCAACCGAGAAACCACCCCAACGAAACTCGGAATATACAGAGATCAATAAACATCTAGAAAGAGATTTGGCTTTGTCCAGGAAAGCCTCTGAGTGTTCACGAGAGACATCTCGCCACCACTGTATTATCCCATCGCGGCTTGCGCCCAGTCATAATGGATCCTCCTTTCGATCATTTACAGCAAGAGAGGAGCAGCGATTCGGATCCAAAGAACCAAGGAAAGACTCGATATACTATCAGTTGAATAATAGTAGACACGAACCTGACAGATATCAGTATGCACTTGGGGTCAGGAACTCCAGAAGGTATGAACCATATTAGATACTTGGAACCAGACAAGTTACCTCCAAAAGATCACATGTCCAACCACCTATACAAAGGTGGGTCGAGAAAGAGAGACCATTGGAATCAAACATATCCTCAATACCAGACAATCGCTCTCAGTCGGCTTTCTCTATGCTGAGAAACCCTTTGTATCAACCAATTCAAAGAGCCTTACTCTCCACACCTCAACCAATTGAAAACCTTCCACAGCATCCTCTTGATGCTGCTATGGGAGAATTACGGGAGGTCATGATTCAATACACAAGTTGTGCAGACCCGTCGGAAAGTGCAGCCAGGAAAGAACGCTTGAAAGTAGCGGAAGAACAAGGTGACTTTGAGGCAACAATTGCTCAGATGGTCAGAGCCTCATTAACAAACCAAACCAATGAAGAACAGGTCCGTGTGAATGAGTCCCCAGAGAGAGTACCAGCCCTTCTTCGACTGGGACCACAACCTGAACTTGTAGCTGGCACTTCCACAGGATGTGGAAAAAGGAGAGACAGGAGGTGGAAAAAGAGGACAACTCTCACTGCCAAGAAAAGGAGAGTCCCAGGAGCCATACCTTCTCCTCGAAAAATACTTTGCAAGAATACACTGAAACGAGTTGAGAAAGGAGCAGCTCAATCCAAAATTGCAACAGGCTCCAAGCCAAACTCTGCAAAGACTCCCAGTTCAGACCCTACTATCGGGGCAAAGATGGTCCCTCCAATGGCAAGGAAGAGGATGGATTTTGACAATCCATCTCTTCCTCTTCCTTAACGGTAGCCTTTTGGACAATCAGGGGTTAGGAGATCCTTGTACAGTTCGTCGTCTCCGAGAGATAAGGAAAAAGCAATACCCCAATATCATCTTTCTTTCGGAGACCAAAAATCCTAATGAATTCGTCCTGGAAAAAATTAAAGAGCTAAACTTTACAAGCCATTGTATTGTCCATCCTAGATCACAAGTTGCTGGAGGCTTGATCCGGTTATGGAAACAAGACATACAACTTGAGATAATATATGTTTGTAATAACTATATTGATTCGAAAATCAAATATGAAGGAACCAACTTCTCTGCTACCTTTATCTATGGTGATACAGACCACAATGCAAGAAGCGCTATGTGGGATGAATCGTCCATCTTAGCTGAGATAAAAAATGCTCCCAGGTTTTTATCAGGAGACTTTAATGACATCCTGAGCAACGCAGAAAAAAGGTGGAGCTATGCGACCAGAGGGTTCCTTTGGGAATTTCATAGCATTCCTAGCTGCAAATGATCTTTATGTTTACAACATATATGGGATTGCTTGTCCTGGAGAGGCATCCGAAACCAGGAGTTGATCAAATGCAGATTAGATCGAGCATTATCAAATAGTGACTGGTCCCTCCTATACCCAACTGCAAGTTGTGAGTACCTCAGACCAGAAGGATCAGACCACATACCGATTATCTCATTCTTGGATCCTACAAAGAAGAAACGTAAAGTCATTTTGCGTTATGACCGTAGGCTGAAGAATAATAAAGAAGTTATAGCTCTGATTGAGAAAGTGTAAAATGAGGACCCCCATCTCCTAATGAAACAGAAGATAGATAAAGTCAGATCATATATTATCACCTGGAATAAGGAGAATCATATGAACAGTCAGAGAAAGATTGAGATGCTGAAGCAGGCCTTGGATGAAGCTCTTTCAACAAGTCCACCTGATGATAACATGATAAAATATATCTCGGAAAAGCTGGACAAAGCGTACAGTGCTGAAGAGGGATACTGGAAGCAATGAAGCCGTCAACTTTGGCTCGAGCTAGGGGACATGAATACAGGATATTTTTATGCTCCAACAAAAACAAACAGATGATTAACAAGTTTGATGTTCTAGAAGATGAAAATCAGGTCCCGGAGTGCACAAATGACAAGATAACAAAAGTCATAACAAAGTTCTACGCTGACCTCTTCAAAGGCCAAGATACTCACCAGGTTCAAATGGAAGAGATAGTCCAGAAAGCGCTGAGACCAAAGATATCTGATGAGGACAACTCCAAGCTGATCTTGACTCCCTCAGAAAATGAAATCAATGAAGCCATGTTTTCAATTCATCCAGATAAATCACCTGGCCCGGATGGCTTCTCTGCTAGCTTCTTCCAATCTAATTGGAGAATAGTAGGAAAATATATTTTCATGGAAGTTAAAGATTTCTTTGAATCAGGTATTATGCCGAGACCCTTAAATGACACCTACGTCAGACTTATACCGAAGATTACGAGTGCATTGAAAGTTTATGAATACAGACCAATAGCTCTATGAAATGTGGTATACAAAGTCATTTCAAAGATCCTATGCAAGCGCCTACAACCTCATCTAGCTCACATCATCTCTGAAAATCAATCGGCATTTGTTCCCAAGAGGGCTATATCAGATAATGTGCTCATCACGCATGAAGTATTACACTTTCTAAAGAGGTCTAAGGCAAAGAATCAATGTTATATGGCTGTCAAGACTGACGTGAGTAAGGCATATGACAGATTAGAATAGAGGTTCATCCAATCAGTGCTTCAACAACTAGGATTACATGAGAAGTGGATTAATTGGACTATGCAATGCATTCAGTCAGTTTCTTATGCATACATAGTGAATGGGGAAACAAGAGGAAAAGTTAAACCAGAGAGGAATTAGATAGGTAGACCCCCTTTCTCCTTACCTCTTTATCCTATGCAGTGAATTCTTATCCGACTTATGCTCCAAAGCACAACTAATTGGAAAATTGAAAGGTATAAGAGTAGCCAGGAATAGCCCATTCATCAACCATTTGTTGTTTGCAGACAATACCATGTTTTATGCAAAACAAAGGAAAAAGCATGCTTAGAACTCAAGACCATCTTGGAAGAATATGAGGTCGCATCGGGACAGCGGATCAACTGTGAAAAATCGTCAATCAGCTTCTCAAAACTAACCCCGATGCACCTAAGAGAGAAAGCAAAAGAAGTTCTGAAGATTGAAAAAAGGAGGTGTGGGTAAGTACCTTGACCTTCCTGAACACTTTGGCAAGAAGAAGAAGGATCTATTCACTTCCATTGTTGACAAAATACGACAAAAAGCAGTAAGTTGGTCTTCTCGCTTTCTGTCAGATGCCGGAAAGATGGTCATGCTAAAGAGCGTTCTAGCTTCTATGCCTGCTTACGCAATGTCTTGCTTTCTCCTCCCTAAGTCCCTGCACAAAAGAATCCAATCAGCTCTTACACGGTTCTGGTGGGATAGATCATCAGAAAAGAAAGGGACGTGCTAGGTAGCTTGGGAAAAGCTAACCAAACCTAAAGGACTTGGTGGTCTAGGTTTCAAATATGTATCCACTTTCAATGTGGCTCTACTCACTAAGATAAGTTGGCGGATTTTAAACTATCCTGGTTGTTTACTTGCTATAGTGTTGCTTGGTAAGTATTGTGACACATCTGATTTCTTATCATGCCAAATCCCAACCTCAGATTCTCATGGTTGGAGAAGTATAGTAGCAGGACGTGATCTACTAAAAGAACATCTCGGTTGGATCGTGGGAGACGGAAAATCAATCAATCTATGGAATGGTTCGTGGTTGTCTACTACGGAGCCACAACGACCATATGGCCCATGTTCTGAAGCACAAAATGATATAAAGGTCGACCACCTTTTTCATCCGGTTTCTATGACTTGGAACCTGGTCAGAATCAATGAAACCATACATGAATAGAAGGATACAATCCTTACAATAAAACCGAGCCTCCTTGGTGAAGGAACGTTTAGTTGATCCTGATTCAATTCTTAGATTCATATCAACCTAAACATGCGATCTAGGTTCTTCTCAGAATAGAAACAAATGATGATCTCACCTTATACCTGTTTGCAGCGGAAATAGATGGTATGTCTGAGATCAGAGAAACACCGAGGGATGAATCCTCCAAAGGTTCACACACGCGATCATAGGAAACGGCTGCTAGACCACTAGAGGAATTCGGCGCAGAGAGAGAGAGTTTACGGCTGGAGTGTTAGGGTTAATCCATCAGAAACTCGAGTTTTAGCTTATAAAACTTGTCTGATTTCGTTTGGGCCATTTGGCCCAAACACCAATTAACTAGACGGTATTCGCACACTGTGTCGACCGACACACCTTGTGTATCGATCGACACAGAGTAGCTAAACCGTTTTATTCTCTCTAAGTACAGTAAATGCCTAGCACTTTTACCGTACTTCTGCTAAACCGTTCCTACACATTTTCCTGTTAGCTTAGGCGTGTGACCCATATGGGATCATATAATAAAGGCAATAAGTCCAAGACTTATAGATCATGAGCGGACTCTAGCAAGCCATCATGACCCCCAGTATTATATGACTTATGTCTGATCATTGACATACTCTTACTTTCTAGAGACAGTACCGAGATTACTGGACACAATTCCAACAATCTCCCACTTGTACTGGAATCTCTGTATTCATAATCCTTTTGTCACAATATCTCGATTAGTCATAAGGCAAGATTGGTGTCATCCTTATAAAGCCTAATCTTGTTCATCGGACTCTGATTTGATACTGACAATCCAAACGACTCGGGAAAGTCCGTTTGAGCATGGCCATGCATTTTCCAGTATTCAAATCTCCGATTGGCCTAGAGATATTCACTCCATTTATATTGGAGGGACAAATTCCGTCTTGTTCCATCACTGTAAACTATTCATTTCATAATGTACCCAAACAAGGTCCTTATAACTATCGCAGAACGATAGCGTTAGACAATGATCAAAGTGCATCAGTCCATGTGCAGTCACATGCATGCGAACTCAGGTCTAAGGACTATACTCTATAGTCGTAGTAAGAATCTCTTATGACACAGATATAAATATCCTGAAGAGTTCTTATAAGCGGGTCTTGTCCGGTCGTATGTTCCCAAACATACACCTATGTACTGACTTTGATGCCGCGCATCTATGACACACTGAGACTTTGTCATAAGTCACGTACCAATCCAGTCTCACACGGTTGTTGGTGTTCCAATTTCAACAACCTTCGACTAGGGACGGGATGATATAAAACATCTATCAAATATAGGGTCTCATGATCAAGCTAAATGACTTCGATGACTCAAGATCAAGTCATTTACTTCGATGACCTATAAAATGGTTCATATCACTTTGGAACGATTATTTCATCACAGTTAAAATAATCTTGAAATAATAATTTCATTAAACATAAGAATGTTTTACAAGAACATATCAAATAACTAAATAAAAGCCCTCAAACTCCCACTCAAATTTAGATTACATTTCTATGTCTCTAATGCCTACAGCTTCAGTCAGAAACTCGAGCTTAGGCCTTGGGAGTGGCTTTGTCAACGGATCAGCGACGTTATCATCTGTCTGAACTCGGCTGATCTTGACTTCCTTTCTATTAATGATGTCACGTATCAAGTGAAATCTTCTTAGAACATGCTTGGATTTCTGGTGTGATCTTGGTTCCTTTGCCTGAGCTATAGCACCATTGTTGTCACAAAACAGTGCCAGAGGCTCAGCCGCATCTGGTATCACACCTAGTTCAATAATGAACTTCCGTATCCAAACAGCTTCCTTCGCAGCTTCTGAGGCGGCGATATATTCAGCTTCTGTGGTGGAATCTGCAACGGTGTCTTGCTTGGAGCTTCTCCAACTGATTGCACCGCCATTCAGACAAAAGATATAACCGGACTGTGACCGGAAATCATCTTGGTCTGTCTGGAAACTTGCGTCCGTGAATCCACTGACTTTAAGCACATCACTTCCACCGTACACTAAGAACTTATCCTTAGTATGTCTTAGATACTTCAAGATATTCTTTACGGCAATCCAATGGTTTTCACCTGGATTTGACTGGTATCTACTCGTCATGCTCAATGCATAAGCAACATCAGGACGAGTACAGATCATGGCATACATGACAGATCCTATTGCAGATGCATAAGGAATATTCTTCATGCGCTCAAGCTCAGCAGCCGTCGTAGGGCTCTGCTTCTTGCTTAGCGTTGTGCCATGTACCATCGGCGTGAAGCCCTTCTTGGAATCCTTCATGCTGAATCTTTGTAGGACTTTGTCAATGTATGAATCTTGACACAAGCCTATCAGCCTTCTAGATCTATCCCGGTAGATCCTGATTCCAAGAACGTATGCGGCTTCTCCCATGTCTTTCATGGAAAAACAACTTCCAAGCCAGTCCTTTACCGACTTCAGCATTGGAACGTCGTTTCCGAGAAGCAGTATGTCATCGACATACAGAATAAGAAATACAATCTTGCTCCCACTAGATTTCTTATACACGCATTGTTCTTCTTCGTTTCTGATGAAGTCAAATTGCTTGATCGCTTCATCAAAACGAAGATTCCAGCTCCTCGATGCTTGCTTCAATCCATAAATGGATTTATGAAGCTTGCATACTTTCCCAGCATTCTTTGGATCTATGTAACCGTCAGGTTGCGTCATATACACATCCTCTTCCAGAATTCCATTCAGGAAGGCGGTTTTCACGTCCATCTGCCAAATTTCATAATCATGAAAAGCTGCAGTTGCTAGTAGAATCCGAATAGATTTCATCATAGCCACTGGTGAATAGGTTTCATCGTAATCCACACCGTGAACTTGTCTGAAACCTTTTGCCACCAACCTGGCTTTATAAATCTGGACATTTCCATCCACGTCAATCTTCTTCTTGAAGATCCATTTGCACTCGATGGCTTTTACACCAGCGGGTAAGTCAACCAACGAAAACACTTGGTTGACCGACATGGAGTCCATTTCGGAATCAGTGGCCTTGCGCCACTTAGAGGAATCTGGGCCCATCATGGCTTGATTGAAGTTCGATGGTTCATCACCATCAATGATCAAAAGATCATGACAGTCAGTCACGAGGAATCCTTGATATCTCTCGGGTTCGTGACGGATCCTCCCGGATCTTCGAACTTCAGGTACTACAGGTTCAGGCTCTACAATTTCTTGTAGGTCCTCCTGCTGCTCTTCCTCATTAGGTTGAGCAGTATCCTGTTCATCTTGAATTTCTTCAAGCAGTACCTTACTCCCACTGTCTTTCTTAGAGAGAAACTCCCTCTCAAGAAAGTTACAATCCCGGGCAACAAAGATCTTGTTCTCGGAACGTAGATAGAAGTAATAAGCCTTGGTTTCCCGTGGATAACCAATGAAGTAGCATTTGTCAGATTTTGGTGTAAGCTTGTCTGAGATCAATCTCTTGACATAGGCTTCACAACCCCAAATTCTGAGATAAGACAGCACTGGAGCTTCTCCAGTCCATAATTCATATGGTGTCTTTGCTACTGCTTTCGATGGCGCTCTATTTAGAGTGAACACTGCTGTTAGCAGAGCATATCCCCAAAGGGATATTGGAAGGTCTGTGTGACTCATCATAGATCGAACCATATCCAATAAGGTCCGATTTCTCCTCTCAGACACACCATTCCATTGAGGTGTTCCAGGAGGAGTGAGTTGGGATACGATCCCACACTCTCTCAGATGATCACAGAATTCTTGGCTTAAGTATTCTCCTCCTCGGTCGGACCGAAGAGCCTTAATGCTTTTGCCAAGTTGGTTCTGTACTTCATTTTGGAATTCTCTGAACTTCTCAAAAGATTCAGACTTATGTTTCATTAAATAAACATATCCATACCTACTGAAATCATCAGTAAAGGTAATGAAGTACTGATAGTTTCCTCTTGCATTTGTGGACATTGGGCCACACACATCAGTGTGTATCAGGCCCAATAAGTCACTGGCCCTCTCGTTAGGTTTATTAAAGGGGGCCCGTGTCATTTTGCCCATCATGCAGGATTCGCATTTCTCACATGACTCAAAGTCAAATGAGCCAAGAAGTCCATTCGAATGGAGCCTCTTGATGCGTTTCTCGCTGATGTGCCCTAAACGACAATGCCATAGAAACGTTCGGTTCTCCTCATTAGGTTTGAACCGTTTGGTATTAATGTTATAAATTGGCGCGGATTGATCGAGTATGTAAAGCCCATTCATAAGAGGGGCAGAACCATAGAACAAATTGTTGCGATTGAAGGAACATAATTTATTCTTAACTGAAAAATCATAACCTTCCAAATCCAACAAAGAAATTGAAATAATATTTCTGCTTATAGCAGGTACAAAATAACAATTATTGAGTTCTAAAATCAATCCCGAAGGTAAAGACAACAAGTAAGTGCCTACAGCTAGCGCTGGAACTTTCGCTCCATTCCCAACTCGTAGCTCCACTTGTCCTTGCTTCAGCCTTCTACTGTTGCTGAGTGCCTGCATATTAGTACAAATATGAGCCCCACAACCAGTATCCATAACCCATGAGGTATTATCAGAAGTAGTTGTATTAACTTCTATAACAAAAATACCTGTTGAAGAAGTCTCATAAGTCTTCTTCTTCAATTCCTTTAGACCTTCCTGGAATTTCTTACATTCTCTCCTCCAATGCCCTGGTTCTTTACAGAACCTGCATATGTCAGTTGGCCCAGCCTTGGACTTGGGCTTGGGCTTTGGCGTGTCCTTGTCCGCGACTTGGACAGCCTTGGCCTTTCCCTTATCCTTAGCAGAGGATTTCTTAAACCCCTTGCCCTTCTGCACCATAAGCACATTGGGGTCCTTGGCGGTTTTCCTCAAATTGGGCTCCGCAGTCTTGAGCATTCCGTGAAGCTCAGGCAATGTCTTACTCAAGCCATGCATGTTAAAGTTCAGAATGAACTGATCATAGCTTGCAGGTAATGACTGCAGAATGATGTCGCAGGCAAGTTCCTGGCTGATTGGGCAGTCGAGTTTCTGAAGATGATCGAGATAACCCATCATCTTCAAGACATGAGGACTCACTGCCGCATTCGCAGCCAACTTGCAGTCCAAGAGGTTCTTAACTGTTTGAAACCTCTCAGTCCTAGCCTGCTCCTGAAAAAGTGATTTCAGGCTTGCCATTATCTCGATGGGTGACAATACACTCTCGAACTGTTTTTGCAGCTCCGGAGTCATTGTCACCAACATCAGGCAATAGGCATCATTTTCATCTGACGAATGCTTTTCCCAAGCATTATGCAGAGTCCTGGCGGCATTGGCAGGAGGCCTCTCGGGGAGAGGATCACGAAGGACATAATCCTTCTTCTCCTGCTTGAGGACTAGCCTCAAGTTCCTTGACCACGTCAGGAAGTTCGTTCCAGTCAGCTTCTCCTTTTCGAGAACAGACCGGATCGAGAATGAGTTTTGTGTGCTTGTAGTAGTCATAGCTGAAATATATAGATAAAAAAGGTTATTAGTTAAAATGTTCAATATGATTAATCTCGTATTAAATTTAATATGATTAATCACGCATTATATTCAATAACATAAGTTACCCTCAATAGAATATAATGATTCCAAGATCCACATATAACTAAGATTAAAGTGGGCCACTGGCCGTCACCAAACCTTAGCTTATATCGGTAAGCCCTATATCGGCTAATTATATCCGTGATATAACTCTTGGTTGTGAATCTGGGCCCGAGGCCCAATCCACTCTGATGTCTCAAGGCCCGGGACTCCCGATGGCCCAGTCAAGAAAACCAGACTATACAGTCATGTAATCATTAATGTCTGGGACTCCCAATGACATTTATGAATCACAAACCGTCTTATCCACGCAAAAGCAGACACCCTCACACTGTAAGGCCATGAATACAATTGAATGGGCTTCGACAGCTGACATAGAATGGACAAGACATCCAACGCTTGATATTATTTGAGGTTCGTAGGTTTATTTAAAAAATCATTCCCAAAATAGAAGATTACTATTTCGGGAAACTTTCCATTTTTGGAAACCTACTATTTTTGGAAACTTTCTAAAATTGGAAACTTTCTAAAAACGGAAACTTTCTAACTTTAGAAATTTCTTTAAAATCCAAAACCCGCAAATCCAGAAACTTCTAATTTAAGAAACTTTCTAATTTCAAAATTTCGGAAACTTTAATTTAAAATCGACTTTATAATTTTATAAAATAAATTTTAAATTAATCTGAAGAAAGACTCAAATAACTGGCCCAATTGTTTTAACTTCTTGGCCCGAGGCCCAAGAACTGGTCCATGTCCAAGACATGACCCAATTGTCCAATTAAATGACATAACCGGTCTGGTTCATTAAAATTGGTCTAACCAAATTTTAATTACTACGATGACCACAATTGTCAACCGGTTATTTACTAAACCGGATTTTCTCAATTTATTTGGTCCAACCAAATCAAATTAGAAAATCCTGGTTTAGGCACTAAATCCAATAATTCTTTCGACATTGGATTTCTTGTCCCGGTTTAACCAGACTTAATAAAATTATTAAATCTGTTTATTAAACCAGGACGAATTAATTTTAATCAAAATTAAACCGAGCCTTAAACCAACCATGTCGATCGATGGACCAACCGTGTCGATCGATCCATCAACCACATCGGTCGATGCTCTCAGCATCGATCCTGCATCGATCGTGCATCGATCCTGTATCGATCGATGCTCTCACGCATGCACGGAACCGAGCCAAAACCCTAACCGTGTCGATCGATGTGCACCAACCGCATCGGTCGATGCACCAATATCGAACCTGCATCGATCCTGTATCGATCGATGCTTTCACGCGTTAACAGGGTTAGCCGATAGACTGTATCGACCGATCCATGCGATCGTATCGATCGATCCATGCGATTCTGGCCGATACTGACTTTTGAAAATCGCATTCTACCAAGTCAATATAGCTTGGTTTCTGCGATTTTAGGTGTGTTTAGATTTCAATTCTTGTTGCTTAAATGGTTTCTCTTATCAGTAGTTGATTCAAAACACTTTTAAACAAGAAAACAATCCTAAACATTGAATCTAAACAAGAAAAACCAGAACCATTGGCTCTGATACCACTGAAGGAACGTTTAGTTGATCCTGATTCAATTCTTAGATTCATATCAACCTAAACATGCGATCTAGGTTCTTCTCAGAATAGAAACAAATGATGATCTCACCTTATACCTGTTTGCAGCGGAAATAGATGGTATGTCTGAGATCAGAGAAACACCGAGGGATGAATCCTCCAAAGGTTCACACACGCGATCACAGGAAACGGCTGCTAGACCACTAGAGGAATTCGGCGCAGAGAGAGAGAGTTTACGGCTGGAGTGTTAGGGTTAATCCATCAGAAACTCGAGTTTTAGCTTATAAAACTTGTCTGATTTCGTTTGGGCCATTTGGCCCAAACACCAATTAACTAGACGGTATTCGCACACTGTGTCGACCGACACACCTTGTGTATCGATCGACACAGAGTAGCTAAACCGTTTTATTCTCTCTAAGTACAGTAAATGCCTAGCACTTTTACCGTACTTCTGCTAAACCGTTCCTACACATTTTCCTGTTAGCTTAGGCGTGTGACCCATATGGGATCATATAATAAAGGCAATAAGTCCAAGACTTATAGATCATGAGCGGACTCTAGCAAGCCATCATGACCCCCAGTATTATATGACTTATGTCTGATCATTGACATACTCTTACTTTCTAGAGACAGTACCGAGATTACTGGACACAATTCCAACACTTGGTGCAAAGGATTCGAGAAAATGGTTAGCACACACATCAGGTAATTACTCTACAAAGTCAGGTTATGCTGCGATGGCTCGTTGTGTGGCAGAGGTTGATCAGAACCAGACATCAACCACTGACTGGAACAAACAAATTTGGCATACCAAATCAGCACTAAAAGTGAAAACATTCATGTGGAAGCTACTAAAAGAAGCGTTACCAGTGGGAGTTAACCTGGTAAATAGAGGTATACTGGCGGAAGCAAAATGTTGTGGATGTGATGAGCTAGAAACATCTACACATCTCTTCTTCCATTGTCCGTTTGCGAAAGAATTATGGCAACAAGTTCCCTTTGTGACGTGGTCGGAGATGGAGGCTAGCACCTCACTGGATGCAGGACTATCCTCGCTGAAACGCTTTAAGGTTCTCCCGCCTATAGGAATTGATTCAGAAATCCTCCTCCCTTGGATCTTGTGGTCGATCTGGGGATCACGAAACAAAAGGATTTTCGAAAATCGAACCTTCACAACAGCAGAAACCGTCACTAAGGCAATTCAAAATGCTAGGGAATGGTACCTGGCTTAAGATCGATCTACCCTGACCCCAACTGATCCTCCAATGGCATGTTCCCCTGCTGAATCGAGTTCTCCTTTGTCGTGCTTAGTGGTTCACTCGGATGCAGCATGGAAGAGTGATAGCCAGTTGGCGAGACTGGGTTGGGTTCTACACCCAAACAGTGAACAACAAATAATCTCTCAAGATTCAGCTACTTTGGTCAAGTGAGCTCTAATGGCAGAAGTGCTGGCTATGTGTGCTGCGATGTTGTCTGCTCGAGACCGTCTCTTCAGAAAGATCGAAGTCTTCTCGGACTCCCTTCATTTAGTCAATCTGATCAATTCATGAGCTTCAATCACTGAAGTTCATGGAATCATGTCTGACATCGCTATCCTGTTTTCTTCCTTTAATTATTTCTCAGTTAAACATTTCAAAAGGAACCGTAATGGGCTCGGTGATGAAGCAGCCAAACAAACTCTTTTTGAGTTTGAAGGGTCTATATACCTATAACTCTCTTTATCTTTAATCTAAGTGGTTTGACAAAAAAAAAAAGTGCAGTCAGCGGCGGTAACGCCGGTAAGAAAAGAATTCATTCGGACTCCACCCATGCGTACGTACTGCTAACTACATGGTCCAGACGCTATGACCTTATACACTTAATTCATTACATAAAAACTCTCTGCAACAACAAAGCACAAGAAAAATAAATAAAATAAAAGTAAACAGTTGCCTAGTTTCATTCGATTTTTTTATTGACAACTTGTTCATTAAAATATTAAATGCTAGCATTTATTTGTCGAGAATCCAATGAGGGAATTCGCCAGATCGAAAGCGACACGTGTCCCTTGCTGCTGCACGTTTCCGATAATCGCAAGCGAACTTGCCGTCGGTGCAAACGCAAGACAGAAAGTCCCCACCGAGTCTACCGGAATCATATAATTCTTCGCCGGCAAAGCTAACATTTTCCCGCCGGGGAAATGAAAAGCCACCGTCGGGACTTCTATCGTCGTCTTAGCCGAGAGATTGTAACACGTGTCGAACATAGCAACCCCGGCAGCTTTCTCCAAATCCGTCGTCCCTTTCACGAATGCGTCTCTGAGGGAGTTGTAAATTCCGGTCTGGAGACGAGTCACGGCGGTTCCCGAGTCAATAATAATCCCTCCGCCTCCTGACTCATCCATCTCGAAAGAAGATACTGGAATATGAAGCATCTCGCCGCCGACACTTATCCCGGTGAGTCCAAGGTAATAAAACGTGTCTAGCTGGTGGTTACGTAGCAACGGAGCTACGACGGCGTCACGAGAGATATCCGACCCGAACTCGACAGTCGAAACCGAGTCGGAGTCGCGGTCGACGAGGCAGTAAGAGAACGACGTGGTGTTGAGCTGCGACGGCAGAGCGAGCAATCCGCCGCCGAGACCGAGCAAACCGGCGGCGCCAACGAACAGTCCTTCGTTGCTGTGTCCACACCCAACGGCGACGTTATCGACAGAAGCTGAACCGATGGTTAGCGTCTCTGTGGCGAGATCGCCGACGGTGTAAGAACCGTCGCCGTAAGAAACCTCGTAGAGACACGTGGCGTTTCTGCATTCCGAAACTTCGAGGGCCTTGCACTGTGGAGTGTCGCAAGAGAGAGTAGAGTAAGAGGAGGAAGACGACGGCTGGAAGATTGGTCCGGTTTGGTGGTAACAGTCAGCGCAAGGAGCGCATTGTAGCCAGTTAACGTCGCTTCCGGTATCGAGCACCATGTAGACTTCACGCGGCGGGTTTCCGATACCGACGGTTGTGAAGTACTCGCCACTTCCTTGAGTCGTGCCAGAGATCAAAGGAGCTTCGATCTCTTCCTGCTCCGTGGTGTACATTGTGGTAATGGGCTTGAGATCTGTTTTGGATACGTTGTTGATGGCTAGATCTAAACGAGCCATGAGAGATTTGACTCGGGCTGAGTCACGGTCGAGTCTGGCTAGTGTGAGTGACTTATAGTCTGGGTGTTCAGCTCCTCGAACGGAAGCTCGTGAACGAAGCTGCAAGCTAAATGAAGAAGAAAAAGAAGACGGAGAGTGACTCTGTTCTTCTTGCTGGTTCAACCGAAACGACGACAAATCCTTGGTTTTGCGAATGGAGTCAGCGACATCAAGAATCGCTGAAGTAGTTACAGAGATCTCTGGTAAGATTCTGGAAGTAACGAAAGAATGTGAAGCGAGGAAGAAGACGAAGAAAAGAAGGCAACGGTGAGAAAACATGTTTAGTTTCCGACCGTTAGATCGAAGAGTGAGAGATGGTTTCTTCTTAAGGACCAGACAAAAGTGACGAAGAAAAAGCTGTTTGTGGTTTTGGCAGATTCCAAGGAGATTTATATAAAGAATCTTTGAAGAAACAAAGACTAGATAAATGGTATAAGGGGAAGAAGAGGTTTCTTCATCGTCTTTAGGTGTTAATATTACTTTAAAAAAAAATTATGATGATCTCAATGCGGCTAGTGTGGCGCTTAATTAGTATATAATCTGTGTTGTTTAGAATCTCATCACTTTTTCATCTTCCTCCTTATTTTAAGTAAAAACTTCGTTACTTTTGGAGGGTTTTTGGCAATGTGCTTAGCTTTTGCTAATGACTTTCAAGTACTCCCTCTGTTTCACGAAGATATAAGTTTTAAGAAAAAAATTTGTTTCACAAAGATGCAAGTTTTGTATTTCCAAGGTAAACTTTTTAGTTGTTTACCTATTTTACCCATATTAAATAAATAAAAATACACTTTTCATGATAAAGTTAAAAGTAATAATAATATTATTGAGAGGTTAAAATTGACATTGCAAATTATTTCTTAAAGTGTGTGAAAATGTTAAAACATGCATCTTTGTGAAACAGAGGGAGTAATTAACAGCTCATCCTTTCAATTTTATGAATATTTTGCATGTATAATAAAGCTATATGGAATTAACAATGTACCTAAAGAAAGTAACAGAAGAAGCTTTAACTCTAAACTCGTATATATAATACACACTTGTGCCTAATTATGACAAATAAAATGGAGATTTTGTATATCATATTACCAAAAAACTCTTTAACAGTTGTACTTGTACCTAATTACAAATGCTGACATGATATTGTGAAAATCATGGTCCCTCATGGGCCTGTGGGTAACACTATCGGCTTTTTTTACTTGAAGGCAAGTGTGCAACGGTTCCTTCGATGATTGAGCCCAATTATACTACATGATGATTTCTTAGCAACGTTACTTAAAAGTTTTATCGTGATACCGTCCGGTTTTAAAAAATCTTTATACAGAGTTTTTAGATACTAGATGGCCACCTAATTTAATTATTTATTAATTTTAGAATAATCAAGTTAAAATAAGTATAGTAGGATCAAATCAAATCAAATTACGTAGTTATCTCCAATCAGAAAGTGGTCAATTTCTGTTTAGAAAATCTTGATATATATTTTAAAAATGATCTTGCAATCAATGAATCTCCTCCAATCAGTTCGAGGCATGAACACACATGTTATTATTCTCTCAATGTGACGTCTTTATCGGGGATGCGACAATACATCACCGCAGTAAATTCTCCTATCCTTCCTTCACTCGGACGATACCATAGGAACATATAAGCATCTTCAAACCTCGAGTTGGGTTTTCTGGGTCCCACGAAGACTAAAATCGTTGGATGTTATTGATACACGTGGCAAGATCTCAATTGTTGAAGAATCCGAATCAATTTTACACACAAAAGCCTAAAAGCATTCATCTTTACGCTCTCTTCTGCAATAGTGCTTCGTCTCCGTGCGCTCTCTCTTTTTGCTTCTTCCGGCAGTAGATCACTCCGTTGACTCTATATCAGCCGGAGAATATCGAAAGTTTCGGAGGTCGAAATTAACTCGTCAGCCATGAGCTCGGTTTTGCAGGTACAATAAAAGATATCTGTTTTCAGAAAACTCGGTTTTTTCTTTCTCTGGGAATCGATGTGGGAGCTAATCTGGGTTTACGATTGATGGGTTTTTCTAGGGTTTTACGAAGTCACTCGCCATGACTTTTGTGTCGGAGATTGGCGACAAGACGTTTTTCGCTGCAGCTGTAAGTGCTCGTTAATCTTCTCGGATTTGATTTCTGTAATTTGGAGGGTTTAAGGTCGAATGGGTCTCCTATGAAACTTTAGTTTGATTCTATTCTGATGGGATTTGACTTTTTCGTAATTAGAAAGATCTAGCTCAACTTTTGAAATTGAGTGAAGATAAAGATGCTCTTCCTTTCTGTTGAGATCCTTTGTTCTTTGAGAAAGTTCATGTTTTGCGCAATTTTTTAGAGGAGCTTTACAATTAGTTTGATAGTGTTCTGTTGGTTTAGAATCTGCCACTGTCTCCTTGAGAGAGTAAGACAGTTGTGTTGTAATCCTGCTCTGTAAGCTTAATCTCTTTTCCCTTAAAATCAGATTTTGGCGATGCGTTATCCGAGGAGACTTGTGTTGGCTGGTTGTGTATCGGCCCTGATTGTAAGCTTTCCTCAGTCCTTTTGACTATTGATTTCACTGAGTTCTCTTTCAGCTCATGTCTTTGCTAATTCATAGGTCATGACTATCCTCTCTGCTACTGTTGGATGGGCAGCTCCAAATCTGGTGTGTAATGCTTTTTGCTTCAACTCAGATTGTAGTTTGATATAGTTTTTTTTCTTTTTCTTTCTCGAGTTCCATTTGTGACCGAAAGTTTCACTCTTTTACTAAATGGTGACTCCAACGCTCACTTGCAGATCTCTCGAAAATGGACGCATCACATAACAACATTGTTGTTCTTTGGTTTTGGGCTATGGTCTTTGTGGGACGGTTTTAAACAAGGAGGAGGGTAAATGATTTTCTTCATCAAATTTTGATGTCATGAAGGTGAACATTTACATCCAAGAAAAATTGAGGTTATCTGATTCTACTTTGTTGGCAGGGGCTCAGAAGAATTAGCTGAAGTCGAAGCAGAACTGGTTTGTTTTGTCTTTCTTCACGCTCGTTCTCGCATTTTTAGATACATGTTTTTTTTTTGTGTGATGTTGACTTTATGGTGTTTTTATGATAGGATTCTGATTTGAAGGCTAATGGCAAAGCTACAAAAGATAACAGTAAGGTATGGAACTAAAAAGTATCCAAGATCACAAACTGAGTGCGTGTGGGAATTTGCATGTGCTCACAAAACCATCTCTTGTCATTGTAGATTGAAGATGAAAACAAAAAGCAGAAAAGGCCGTTCCTCACACAGTTCTTCTCTCCAATTTTTCTCAAGGTAAACTACAGATCATCTGCTCTCAAAAGCTACTTTTCTGAAATTAGTTTAATGTTTCACCTCTCTGTCTCGGCAGGCATTTTCAATTAATTTCTTTGGTGAATTTGGTGACAAGAGTCAGGTTAGCTTAGCTCTCACTTACTTGATTGATTCAGTCTAAATGATTCACATGCTCACCATAACTCCTTTTTTTGTCCAGCTTGCTACAATTGGTTTAGCAGCAGATGAAAATCCATTTGGGGTGGTCCTTGGTGGAGTTGTGTAAGTTTCACTCTAAACCTGCTTCAATCGTTTTTGTGTCTGCATCACAAAAGTATAAGTTTGAAACCAATGTTACTGACTAATATGTGTCTACTACACAGCGCACAGCTACTGTGCACCACTGCTGCTGTGATTGGAGGAAAGAGCTTAGCGTCTCAGATATCTGAACGAATAGTAAACATCTCTCCTTGTCCCATTCGAGTTTGAGATTGGAGGAAAGAACTTAGTGTCTAAATGTTGTTGTTGTTGCAGGTTGCTCTTTCTGGTGGAATGCTTTTCATTATCTTTGGCATCCAATCGTTTCTTACTTCTGTTTAGGCCTAAACCTTCTTTTTGGTATAAATCTGAATCCTAATATATTTCTTACATTCATCAGTCATTTAGACAATGGTCTTCTGTCTTACTCTACTGGTTTTGTGAAAACAATGCAGGTTTGTAGGGAGACGACGATGAAGAAGGTTACTATCCATAGTTTCTTAGATATTTAAACTTGATACCAGATGTTTACGAAAGATTACAAAACAAATCTGAAAGTTATCTACCTTGAAAAATATTAAAACCGGCTGAAGCAGCCATCTGATTTCAATAAGGTTTTGGTTATTTGTGGTTAATTTTTTTTGAGAAAAGTCATAAAATAACACAAAAACATACCTTGTCATAAATATAGCACCAAGGAAAATAATTGACATTTTTAGTACTATTTTTATTACAAAGACTTTTATAGCATTATATAAATTAAGGTTTAGAGTTTATTATTTAGGGTTTAGGGTTTATTATTTAGGGGTTAGGGTTTAGGGTTTATTATTTAGGGTTTAGGGTTTAGTATTTAAGGATTTAGGGTTAGGGTTAATTTTGTCTTATCCCTTTAATAAATGCTATTTTTGTGATTTTTCTTCTATGATACTATATTTGTGACAATGCATGTTTTTTGTGCCATTTTTGCGATTTGCCCATTTTTTTTTCTTTAAATAATTTATGTGGGGTTTGATATGTGAATGCATAGGAAGAGAAACACATGATAGAAGTAACAGTATGCGAGTAATTGATTCAACCAAAAAACAAAGTTATTGCAAAAATGCTTAACAAGTGATGTAAGTGGACTCTATAGCACCAGGATGGTGGTATGTACTTCAGATTTGTTAGAGCATGATTATCAAGGGTTCTTAAGGGTTAAGGGTGGGGTTCTTAACTATTCACGTGGGACCCACGTGAATAGTTAAGAACCCGACCCTTAAAAATCCTTATTTAAGAACCGGTTCTTACACTGTTCATGACACGTGGCAGCCTGTCATTCGTCTATATTTTTTTCGATTTTTTTTTTTTACACTTTTCCCAAAAAAAAAAAAAATTTTTTTTTTTAAGAACCCCATGAGGAGTTCACCACTAAACATGCTCTCAGGGATTGAAAGGAATGAGATGTGGCTTATGGGCCATTTACCTTTAAGATGGGCCATGCAATGCTTTGTGAGACATGACAGATATTGATATAGTTATCTTTTATATTATTGACTCTATGGATTTGGTAAGCTTGTGTCAAAACCAAAAGATTGGCCAGCTTTTGGGATAGAGCTCTATAGCTATTAAAGGATCAAGTCCATAGTTATACAGAGGTTCACTTGCTCTACGAAAGTAGGAGAAGCAAGTGTTTGAAGGATCAATGTGGATGAATGATGGCATCGAAGATCAATGTGGAGCTAACAACATGTTTTATTTAATAACTAACCGATTATATATAATTTTCTCTCTAACTCGATACGTACGACCATTAATTGATATGGTTTATTCCTACACATAATTAGATGATCCACTGAATGATCAATAACTGAGTGTATCTCCGATTCTATTCAATATTAAGTGTAGAAACTATACTTAGAAGAATCTGCGATGATGTTCCTCAGTCCTCCGATTGTTGACGCTAGCATTATGAACACTCCAACGATAATGGAGATCTGCCCAATGCAAAAAAAAAAAAAAAAACCCCAAAGATATATAGATCAACTATCTAGACATTGTTCATTTTCAAAACATTATATATATAAGAATGAAAAAAATAGAACATAATATAGATGTTTACCCAATTGACCAACCACGTGATGCTGAATTTCCTTGGTTTCTTGATGATGAGCCACATGATACTTGGGAGCTACGGCATAAGTATATATCATCCATGAAAAGATTGTTAGTGACTAGTCTTCAAAATAACAATAAAATCGTATATATAGAGTATAAAATTAAGATGTATTTATTTTACTAACACAATATTTGAAATTAAAGGTGGACTTACAAAGAAGGAAGTGGGGGCAAATCCAAATCCTCCAAAGAACCCTAGAAGGTCTCCAAAGAAGGGGAAACTCACTCCAATAAACAACGTAAATGCTACCAATTCCAATCACCAAAATATTCAATTTATAAATTAACTGAATCACATACAGTGTATATATCATGTTAGAACAAAAGTAAAATCTTACCGACATAAGTAGTTCGAGTGAAAAACCTCAGAACAGTTCCCTTCTTAAAACCGAATTTGTTAACCATCATCCTCTCCAAAAGATCAAAGACAGGCATTGCAAAAACTTGGTAGCTACCAATGACGTGGACAACAACCATGAGATTAGCAGAAGCAATAAGCCAAGCTGGTCTCTGTAGATTTGTCAGCACATTGTCGTCTACGTCTTGACCAAAGGCCCAATAGCAAATTAGCGCCACCGGGAAATAACAAATGGCGTTGACGAAGTAAGCTCCCATCACTCCTTGCCACATGGGTACCTTCGATGGTCTCTCAGGAGTCGAAGGCATCGTGGCTTGGATCTCTAATGCCACGGCGTGACCCGCAAAAGCGAATGAGATCTGACCTAAGGCATTGAAGACTCGGAACGTGAAGTCACTTGGATTCGTCGCTTTGTAACCGTAGCTCACATCAGGCAATTTTCCATGTGAGATACTTCCTGCCCACGCTATCGTCGAGTAGCTATTATAGTACATAACATATATCACGAGGTCTGATCAGTCTTGACCTAGTTTGTTAACTTGAGTAAGGATCCACTTTGATCTGAAATATAATAGGTGTGAGAAAGAGTGACCTGAGGGACATGACGGCGGCAGCCAGTGAGACGCCGGCGACTGAGTTGAAGTTAGGGAGCTGGGAGAGGAGGAAGTGGACCCCACCGAAAGCTAGGATCCAGTACGACTGTCGTACCGGAGTGCAGGTGGAACACGTGATATCCACGAACTGCTTTATGCCCTTGCCACCAGTCACCATGTAAACGATGCAGCATCCCACCTGGACTATGAGCTGTTGCGGGAGGATGATCCATGGGCCGAGTTTTGGGCCGAAAGCGTACCGACCTAGATCGATATACCGGTCAAACCGGGTTCCAGGTACGCACTCATGCAGCTGCACCATTTGCCACATCGTGTTTAGGGTCAGTCCCCATGACAGTACCAACATTAATGTCCCTGGCCCCCTGTTTTCACCACACACCAGTTAGTCAGTTACCTTATACTCTCTCCGTTCCTAATTTATTGATGTTTTAGGATTTTCACACATATTAAGAAGACATATTAAAACATGTCTATAAATGCATCGTTTTTTTGTTATTAACAATTTCCTATAATTTTAAACCAATAACAATTCAATAAATCTAATTATTTTTCTTGAAATTTACAATTCATCATCATTAATTAGTAAAAACTGCATAGAAAATCTAAAACATCAATCTTTATGAAACAAAAATAAAATCTAGAAAATCAATCATATAGGAACGGAGGGAGTATTATATACTCCCTCCGTTTCATATTAAATGTCGTTTTAAGATTAAATTTTTGTTTCAAAATAAATATTGTTTTACATTTTAAATATAAAATTTTAAATATATTCTCAATTTTATCTTTGTCTTTTAGCTTATTAAGTGTGAACACATTATATAATGTAATTAATTAAAGATAAAATAAAAAATTTAATTATTTTCTTAATATTTGTGAAAAATGCTAGAACAACAGTTTTGCGAAACGGAGGAATATAATATAAGAACCAAAAAATACAGTTCTTTCTTCTTTTTGATTGTTTCTTCTTCTTATATAATCTATTAATCTTTTTATATCTAATATTAGTTGCAACTAGTTCAAAAATCATCATCTTTAAGTGCAATATACTTTTGCATGTTCTTTTTTTTTTGTGCAAACTTTTGCATGTTCTATATATGAACCTTCTTAGGGCAACCTCAACCACAGTATCTAAGGGAGTATCTAAAGAATATTAAAATGAAAATATTAAAAAGTGAGGAGAGAGGGTGAGAACAAGTTCTTAGGAAGAACCCCAAGGTTCTTTAGGAAGAACCCCAACAAAAAAATTAAGATACTCACCTTACACATGTCATCTTGTGGTTTGATAGTTTTTTTTTCAGCCAAAAATTAATTATATAATTAAATTAAACTATAAATAATATTATTTTTATTTTTAAGAACCCCTAAGAGTATCTAAACTGTTGAGGATGCTCTTATATATTTTAGGTTCAACTAGTTCAAAATCATCATCTTAAAAAGCAATTTTCTTTTATTTTTTTCTTTCTATTATGCATGTTCTATGAATCTTTTTTATTTGATAATGTCATGTTCTATGAATCTTCTGATATTATTTTAATTGCAACTAGTTCAAAATCATCAGAATTTTCCATTAATCTACCTGTTTTAGTTTTAAAAAAAATTAATGACAAACAAAAGTTATCATTTTGTGTGTTTCTTAAGATCGCTTGAAATACACATAAAACATATTTTAGCACCGGAGACGAGGAGACAAAAATTAACCCGCTCTGCTCTGATGACCCGAAGAAAATACGGGCCTAAGCTCGAGATTCTTTGGTTAAAATAGAGCATAAAGTTTGTAAAAATAGTAAGAGTACCAGCCAAGGTAAGCCATGGCAGAAGGGAGGCTGAGAACTCCGGCCCCTATCATGGCTGTGACGGTGTGGAAGGTGGAGTACCACCACTTGGCTGGCCGTGTTGGATCTCCCGCCGTCCATTTCTCCCCGGACTTCCGATCAATTTCCTACAACACAAGAACTAATTACTAAGAGAAAATAAGAAAAAAATGAGACGGTGAGGAATACCTTAGAAGGAGAAATGGGAGAGGTAGAGACCATTGTGTGTGTGGTTTGCAGAATAGTGAGATGGAACTCAAGTCCCTTAAAACATGTAGACTCTTAAGCTTTTTATGAGGTGTTTTTGAGTAATTATTTTGTCCAAATAAAGTTTGTTTATTAAAAATATAAACAAATAAATGAATAAATAAAGTTTACGTAATTTCCTAATTAAAGAGCTTACCGAAATTAAATGCACTTGTTGGGCTAATTTTTTCAAGGAACTTTGTTTTTTCCGCACTGTGATCATTTAAAGTTGTGAAGTTGATTGAATTTTGAAACGTGTTAGATTGTCAAATCCAATACATGCGTTAGAAATCAAAAGATCATTAAATTATGGATACCACAATTGTCGCACAGTTTGAGGTAATAAAAATATACCCATTTTGTAACCAACGTGACATTTTCAATAATTTTCTTTTAATGACTGAAAGGTTCAAGTTATGTGACCCGTATATCCTCATAGGAAGGAGCCTAAACCAACTTAAATTAACTCTCCTTTGAAAAGTAGATTTCTCACATGTGACCTTTTGAATTATCTCAAGGGTTTTTGCCAGTCGAACTATCAGCTTATGGTGATTTCCAGTAATATCATCTTCATATAGTTGCTTCATTTGAAGTTTTTGATCTTCTCTCCAATCCGTGGTCATAACTCATGTTTGGAATACATCTTTGCACGCCATACAACATATACATCATACATCAGTACACAAGAAATGTAGTGAATTAACCAAAACAAGTTGATCATACTTCATGTTTGGATACATCTTTGTACACCATATACAGAAGAGGCAGACACATCACATCATACATCATACATCATACAAAAGAAAAGTAGTGCAAAGATGCACTTTCATCTTCTTTGATCTCTTTTATACACTCCCAAGTAATTTGGACTCTTTTAACGGTTGATTCATTTGTTGAAAAATGTTTCCAACTTGGTCATTTTGAGTAGATAATTTTTATTAGGAGAATAAAACCTTGAAGAAAATTAATTAAAGAGTGATGCAGCTCACCAACTACACCCACTAATGAGTTAAAGCGTCCCTATTTGGGGCAGTATTTAGCTATTAAAAATGTAGGAAAATATGAAAATCAGCTTTTTAGGTTTTAATATTTTATCAACATGCATCTTTGCTTTTCTAATGATGCCAATACTCTTTAGGTCCAAGCTTATAAGAATTAAAAATATAGACCGAAAAAGTTGAGTGCTGGCATTTTCTTTCACTCATTCATTTTTTTTTAAGTAAAGGGACTTTGGTTATATGTTCCCATGATTCGATTGAGAAAATCTAATGGGTGCGATGAACCGTGTCATCAAAATTTTGTGTCTCGTGAATAGGACCCACCACCTCAGGTAATCTCACCTTGATTTTGGGACATCAAGTGAGCTCGAGTGGAGAAGAGAAATGTTTGTCGTCTTCAATTCAAAAAGGCAGTTGATTTCGTTTTAGTGCGAGTCATAGTTACTACATCTTATCAAACAATATCAATCATTGAGTTTTATTTCTTTTGTTTCTAGACAACTTATCAGTAATTTTGGTCTTAGCTACTTATTTTTTTAAGATAGTAACAGTTCCAAATTCATAATGATGAATTTAACGGAGCAGAAATTTTACCAAAAAATGGAAGAAGGGCTATGAGCCTACAACATAAGAAGCATTTTTGTGTGTTACTACAGATGGAGCTAGCTAGGATTGTGATTAGCCTTGGGATATAAAACCGAATCAAAATTATCGAACCGAACCAAACCAAAGTTTTAATGAATTGAACCGAACCGAATCGAAGAAAAAAAAATCGATTGGTAGTTTTTTAAAAACAAAAAAACCAAAAAACCGAACCGAAGAACCGAAGTTCATGACCTATTATTCATTATTGTAGACTTGTAATTGTCGATCGATTTTGATTTTCATAAAAGTTTCAATCTTCCAATATATATATATACTTTTGTCAGTTTGTGTTTGTGTGTTTGATATATATATACTATATAAATAGTCCTGGAATATAAAATCGGATCGAAATTATCGAACCGAACCGAAGTTTTAATGAACCGAACCGAACCGAATCGAAGAAAAAAGCCGATCGACAGATTTTTTAAAACAAAAAGACGAGAAACGAGTAATCGAACGGTAACCGAACCGAAAAACCGAAGTTACAAGCCTAATTGTGATTCTTGAGCAAATACTTGAGCTCGTTGGAATAGGATCTATAACTCTAGGGGTTAAAGTAGAATGAAAAAATGATAATGAAACTGTATTTAAAAGATATATTGACATTTTTAAAGGGAGATTTGATTAAAACAAAATTTTGGAAAATCTGTATTTCTACTAGGAAAATGTTAATCTCTGACCCATCTCCAATAGTTTTGTATTCTTTTTTTCTTTCTTTGAATAATATAAAAAATGACATTATATATTTACATGTAAGCAGAAATTGGAAAACATATTTGCCCACAAAAAAGTCTACAATTCTAGTTACAGTATATTTATTAATGGATTGATAGCACTACGGATCCAATATTTTTATATGCTTTATACAAATTAAAAAATGTTATTTTACATATGTTTGTCTAAAATCATGTGTTTTCTAAACTTTTTAAATATATATGAAAAAATATTTTTAAAAATGTTCTTCTATTCTTATATATATATATATATATATATATATATATATATTTTTTTTTTTAGTTGGATGTCTTAAACCATCACTTATCTGATTTATACTCGAGATCAACCCTGATTAATAAATTTATTTAGTGGTTAATATATATATTTTTTTAACCGGTAGGTTTATTACAAGATCTATATATTTAATACTAAAACGATGTACTTATTTTGTAAACTTATTTTTAATTTGGTATTTTTAATTATCAATGATGGTAAACTTGTTTTTTTGGATGAGACTTACTAGTCAAATGGTAGACTGATCTCATAGATTAATTATCGAAAAAAACAACTTTGTACTCTTGCATGTTTGCTAGACAGTCCGCATGGATTTTATCTTTCTTATTAACATGACTAATACATAAACTAGGAAAAGAAACTCTGAGTGACATAAAATCTTCTAGTTCCGAGAAGAAAAACGGTCAATCCTGGTTTGTTTAACATCACAATAAGGTCTGAACAATTTGTAACATAGGTGGCGCTCGTCAACTGAAGAGAGAGAAGACACTTCATTGCCCAGGTGAGAGATTCCAACTCAGCGTGTAAGGAGGAGAGAGTCCTCCGAGAACCCTTTAAGCCTAGTTGAACAATCACATCTCCTTGCGTCACTATCCAACCATGTCTGCTAAGTGAGTCCGATGCGAGCCACAAACCATCCAAGGCACACGTAAGCACCAGGGCTGATTGGGAGGTTACCATAGTGGAGGGGGGGGGGGTCCAAAAGGGCTGCTTCTGACGAATGGGAGTTAGCTCGATTCCAAGCTTCAGCCTCTAACCTTTCTCTTTCCAGAGTATCCCTTGGATTTTCACTAACATTGTCGAACACTTTTTTCTTACGAGCCTTTCAAATGAACCACATAATCCATAGGAACACCCTCAAGATTTCCTCATCTTGGATAAGATCTTGCACCCTCCAGAATAGATAGTCCATATTAGTAAATATAGATGACGTTGGGAAGATAAGAGGAGCTGAGGGGATGAGAGAGAGAACCCACACTTGACGGGCCGGTGGGCATTCAAAGATAGCATGGTTAATGGTTTCTTTCTCCGCACCACATCTAGGGCATACCGAATCTCTACCAATATGCCGGTAAGAAAGATTGTAGCAAGTAGCCACAAAACCGGATAAACATTGCCACACTAAATGTTTGATCTTTCGTGCAGTTTTCAATTTCCACACTTGCGCCGTAAGTATAGAAGTACTTGTTCCCTGAACAGGGATGTCGCAAGAGGGGCGAGAGAGTGCTCTCGCGATCCAATATCCAGACTTCACAGTGTAGTTACCGGATTTGATATGAGTCCAACTATAGTTATCTCTCGAAGCAATCTTGCTCGGACGGATCCCCAAAATAAGGGTAATGTCTTCAGGGGGAAAGAGCTCCCGCAGACGGTCTATCTTCCATTGTTTAGTATTGAAGTCAATTAGAGAATTCACATAAAGGATAGGGTCACACTCGGCGTTTATGCTCCTTGGAGCATGATGAGGACATCAGCTTGGCCGACACTGAGTTGGACGAACAAGACGGACCAGGCTCTACCAAGAAGCTGACCGACCTGTTTCCGACCATGCGAGATGTACCAAGGACGCGCTCGGGACAGCGACATATATATGCCGAGTTCAACAATGCCATGGAGCAGCTGATCTTGAGGACAAGCCTAGAAGACATCACGACCCAGCTAGACCATCTCGACCAAGGACAACCTGTCCTGAACCAGTTGGCCCGGAGGATGATCCACACTGAAGCTAGCGGCCCATTTGATCAGACCACGCCCTGGCTCATACTCCGGACGCACGGACCGACCATGATCTTCTGCATCGAGCCAGATGATTCTTTGACCGGCCTGCCTCTGGGATAAAGATCATACTCTTTTTCCCTTGTGAATTTTTGTCCCAAATGGGTTTTCTTCACAAGGTTTTTAACGAGGTGATCCGAGGCCCATTCATTAGAGAGTCAGACCGGCCTCCTCTCTTCTTTTGCGACCAGACTTTCCATTTTTGGTCTTTTCTCTATTTCTTTTATGTCTTTGTTTTCTTTGGTTAATTTTCGATGGCCCATTAGTTTTCTGGTCCATCTTGTAAGTCATAAAACTCTTTTTCTGATTAATGAAAACACTAGGCAAGTTTAAACCAAGAAAAAAAAACCCTAAAGGCTTTCTCGATCTCTCTCTCTTCGTGTGGCTGCCCCTTAGACGAGCGGATCTCTTGGCTTTTGCTTGCTGCCTCAGTTATCTCTAGCGTTCTTACAGATCAGTAGTTCATCAATCATCATCCGATCATCCCTTGACGAGAAGAGAGTGCCATCGGCCAGCTTCTCGTTCCATTCGATCATCACTCATCACACCTCCATAGCATCTCACATCATCTGGTATGAGAGCCTAGGCTCGTGACACCATTGGTTACATCTAATCCCTTTGCTCTTTTCGTTTGATATTTGTTGTTTGCTTCCTTATAAAATCCCCAAACAAAATTGTCTTGTTTTCGTTTTGTTCCTGTTTTAATTCTGTTCATCGTTCTATCTCTGTTTTATTTATGCTATAAATTGAAAAAAAAAAAAGTGTTAGTTCGATTGATTTCTGGCCTTGCACTTGATAAGAGTTTATCTCTGTTGGATTATATTTGTTTCTGCCTTGTTGCATACGTACTGAAAAGAGAATAGAAAATTGTTAAATCACACTAGGACCCACCAAATTCTCTCTCTCGCTAAGTAGCTCGACTGCGTATTGTTCCTTGCTTAGCTGTAGGTTACCCACTGGTTGTTCCTTGCAGTGTGTGCTCATTCTTGCTTGAATTCATATAAAAAAAGCGGTTGCATACATCATATAGATGAATTAGGGCTTTAGTGGAACTTGTGGTTAGCGTAAGACATTAAGACATTTACGGTTTGGATTAATTCAGTTGATTAACTTGTCTGAACCAATTCAATTATTTTGTTTCCATTTTCTCTGTCTTATTAGTTTAAAAGAAATAGAAAAAGGAAGAATTGGTTTTGTTTTGTTTTTCTTTCCGATTTGGTTGCATTTGTTTTGCTTTTAAGTTTTGTCCGTTTCTTTTCTTTGGTACGTTTGATCTGTTTGTTTAAGTGCGCAGAGAATAATGGCCAAAGAATTAAACCAGCAAGGCGTTCCCACTGACCTCACTCAGATCTTAGCTGCCATCCAGACGATCGGAGCCCGACTGGACCGTTTGGAACGTCCCGGTGGACATCAGCCGCGGCTCGACGAACAACAACCTCGGCCCGGCGCCTTTCAGCCTCGGCCAGGAGAGCATCAACACGGACCAGAAGTGCCACATCTCCAGAACGACCAGCAGCGTCGACCAATACAGTACCGTGGACGAGTAGAACGACCCGGACGCTTCCAGAACGTCCGACTGGACGATACGGACGACGATATGGATGAGTTTGAGGACCGACGTCACGGACCGCGACCTCCATACTAGCGTGATCCTAATCACCGTGGACGCATACGAGAACAAGAGGTACAACGTTCATATCCCAATGATATCAAGCTAAAGCCTCCTACCTTTGCAGGAAAAGTGGACCCGGAGGCATATCTAGACTGGGAGCAGAGAATGGAGCATATCTTCGACCATTACGGATATCCCGAAGCCAGGAAGATATCTTTAGCAGTGGCCCAGTTCACAGGATATGCACTATCATGGTGGGACCGGGACGCTGCGGAACGAAGGCGCCATCGGTACAAACCGATCGCTACGTGGACTGAAATGAAGTTCCAGTTAAGGCGAAGGTATGTTCCTGCCCATTTTCATAGAGATTTGCAGAAACGTTTTCGTAAATTGATGCAGGGAACTAAGACGGTTGAAGAGTATTTCGAGGAGTTCGAGCAATTGCGGAATATGCTTGAGCTCGACGATTCAGAAGAGACTCTGATGGCCCAGTTCGTGGACGGACTGAACGAGAGGATCGCTAGAAAGGTAGAAATTCACCCTTATCATGATATGCCCGAGTTGTTGCACTTGTGTATACAGGTTGAGCATCACAACAAGCGCAAGTCCGCGACCACAACCCGGCCTAGGACCAACACGCCTTGGACTGCACCAGCTCCACGGCCCGTTGACAAAGGTAAGTCGGTTGAGGTCGAGTCCAGGTTCAAGAAGCCGACCATTGAGACGTCTAAGCCCAACCGACCAGACCCATGTAAGTTTACTAGTACGTCCCGTTCTAGAGATATCACGTGTTTTAAGTGTCAGGGTAAAGGACATATGTCTCGAGACTGCCCAAACCGGAGAGTCATGATCTTGAACGAAGCCGGCGAGTACGAGTCTCATGATGAACAGGAGGATGAAGACATGGAGGAACTTGATACATGGACGCCCATAGAGTATCCTGACTCTGGAGAGTTATTGGTGATCAGGAGAGCTCTCAGTGCGCTTGTTGATCCCGAGACGGTTCAACGCGAGAACATCTTCCACACTCGCTGTGCCGTGAACAACAAGGTATGTAGTCTTATTATTGATGGTGGGTCTTGTACTAACGTGGCCAGCAGGAACATGGTTGATAAGCTCGGTCTGCAAGTGACTAAGCACCCGCGACCGTACCGACTTCGGTGGCTGAACGATGACACGGAGATCCGGATCGCAGATCAAGTAACCGTACCTTTCAGCATTGGGAGATATCACGATCAGGTAGTATGCGACGTGGTTCCTATGCAGGTTGGACACTTATTACTCGGACGACCGTGGCAGTTCGACAAGGAGTCTTTGCACAACGGGCGGACCAATCACTACTCGTTCATGCACGACAAGCGAAAGTATCAGCTCGCGCCTCTTACACCGCAGGAAGTGCATGAGATGCAACTACACCTTCCCAAGGATAAGAAGAACCGTAAGACCAATTTAAATATTTCTTCACATTCTGTTTCTAGAGCTATTGATCAGAACACGCAGGTGCTACTAATGGTCTTCAGGGAGGCTTTACATTCGTGGTCAGACGATGTTGAGCTTCCCCGGGAAGTTGTTTCTTTGTTGGACAGGTTTAAGGATGTCTTTCCGGACGAGATACCAGCCGGTCTACCGCCCATACGAGGCATTGAGCATCAGATCGATCTTGTGCCAGGAGCGGCTCTGCCCAACCGGCCTGCATATAGGGTGAATCCGACCGAGGCCAAGGAACTGGAGAAACAAGTGCAGGACCTCATGTCCAAGGGTTACATTCGCGAGAGCCTCAGCCCGTGTGCGGTACCAGTCTTGTTGGTTCCTAAGAAAGACGGGTCTTGGAGGATGTGTGTCGACTGTCGGGCCATCAACAACATCACCATCAAGTACCGACATCCCATACCACGGCTGGACGATATGTTGGACGAGCTACACTGAGCGACCGTGTTCTCTAAGATCGATCTACGCAGTGGGTAGCATCAGGTTCGAATGAAGGAAGGCGACGAGTGGAAGACGGCTTTCAAGACTAAGCAGGGACTTTACGAGTGGCTGGTCATGCCATTTGGCCTTACCAATGCGCCCAGTACGTTCATGCGCCTCATGAACCAGGTCTTGAGGGCCTACATCAGTAAGTTTGTCGTTGTTTACTTCGATGATATTTTGATCTATAGTCGCTGTTTTGCCGATCATCTGGTGCACCTTGAGCAAGTAATAAATACTCTTCGAAAGGAGGATCTTTATGCGAACCTCAAAAAGTGCACCTTCTGCACTGATAAGCTTGTCTTTTTAGGTTTTGTTGTGAGTTCGCAGGGCTTACATGTTGACAAAGAAAAGATCAAAGCTATTGAGGAGTGGCCGACCCCGACCACGATTGGCCATGTCAGGAGTTTCCACGGTTTAGCCAGCTTCTATAGACGGTTTGTGAATGATTTTAGCACAGTGGCCGCCCCACTCACAGCTGTGATCAAGAAGGACGTCCCGTTCAAATGGGGCCAGTCGCTGGAGGCCGCATTTCAGAAACTCATGGATTTGTTAATCCATGCCCCTATTTTGGTTTTGCCTAATTTTGATAAGACGTTTGAGATTGAGTGTGATGCTTCAGGTTTAGGGATTGGAGCTGTTCTGACACAAGGTGGGCGACCGGTCGCCTACTTCAGCGAGAAGTTGAGTGGAGCCACGCTCAACTATCCTACTTATGACAAGGAGTTGTATGCGTTGGTTAGATCCTTGGAGACTTGGCAGCATTACTTGCTGGCCAAGGAGTTTGTTATTCACACCGACCACGAGACGCTCAAGCATTTGAGAGGACATACAAATCTGAAGAGGAGGCACGCTAAGTGGCTTGAGTTCGTGGAGACCTTTCCGTACATCATCAAGTACAAGAAGGGAAAGGAGAACGTGGTAGCTGATGCATTGTCCAGGAGATACACACTGATCAGCACCATGGCAGCCAAAGTTTTGGGGTTTGAACTTATCAAAGAAGATTATGATACTGACCCTGATTTTGGTGAAATTTTTCAGGAATATAGCAAAGGACCGAAAGGAGTTTTCTACTTGCATAACGGTTTCCTGTTCAGGGACAAGCGGCTGTGCATTCCTCAGGGATCAATGAGGGAGCTCCTGATCCGAGAATCCCATGGAGGAGGACTGATGGGACACTTTGGCGTGGACAAGACACTGAGTGTCCTAGTAGAGCACTTCTATTGGCCACATCAGAAGCAAGACACGGAGCGTTTCTGCTCCAAGTGCATCACATGCCTTAAGTCCAAGTCCAGGTCACATCCTCACGGTCTTTACTTACCTTTGCCTATACCTAACCGACCATGGGTCAATATTTCTATGGATTTTGTGCTTGGTTTGCCTAAGATCAGGAACAAGGATGCGATCTCCGTTGTGGTCGACCGGTTTTCAAAGATGACTCACTTCATATCGTGTTCTAAGACGAATGATGCGACCCAGACAGCCGATCTCTTCTTCAAAGAAGTGGTCAGATTGCACGGACTGCCACGGACCATCGTCTCGGACCGTGACCCGACCTTCCTAGGTCACTTTTGGAGGACGTTTTGGAGGAAGCTTGGTACCAAGCTACTGTTCTCGACCACTTGTCATCCACAGACTGATGGACAGACCGAGGTCGTGAACCGGACTCTCTCAGCCCTCTTAAGGGCCACGGTTGGTAAAAATTTATCACATTGGTTGGATTGCATTCCTTATGTTGAGTTTGCTTATAATGGTGCCAAACACTCTGCTACTAAGATGTCTCCTTTTGAGGTTGTTTATGGATTTAAGCCAGATACGCCACTTGATTTGAAGCCACTGCTAGCATTGGAGTTCATCAATCTTGATGGAGAGCGCAAGGCTGAGGCCGTCGCCAAGCTACACCAGGCGGTTAAGGAGAACATCGAGAAGAGGACGGAGCAGTACAAGAAGAAAGCCGACAAACACAGGAACGAGATTGACATTAGGCCAGGCGACTGGGTTTGGGTTCACATGCGACCCGAACGGTTCAGAAACAAGAGGAAGTACAAGCTTGCTCCACGAGGAGATGGACCATTCCGGGTCCTAAAGAAGATCAACGACAACGCCTACCAATTGGAACTCCCAGGTGATATGAGCATATCGTTGATTTTTAATGTTGCTGATTTGTCTCCTTATTGTGTAGGTGATACTGTTCTGAGGCCAGAACCTATTCAAGAGGGAGGGAATGATGAGGACATCAGCTTGGCCGACACTGAGTTGGGCGAACAAGACGGACCAGGCTCTACCAAGAAGCTGACCGACATGTTTCCGACCATGCGAGATGTACCAAGGACGCGCTCGGGACAGCGACAGATACATGCCGAGTTCAACAATGCCATGGAGCAGCTGATCTCGAGGACAAGACTAGAAGACATCACGACCCAGCTAGACCATCTCGACCAAGGACAACCTATCGTGAACCAGTTGGTCTGGAGGATGATCCACACTGAAGCTAGCGGCCCATTTGATCAGACCAAGCCCTGGCCCATACTCCGGACGCACGGACCGACCATGATCTTCTGCATCGAGCCAGATGATTCTTTGACCGGTCTGCCTCTGGGATCAAGATCATACTCTTTTCCCTTGTGAAGTTTTGTCCCAAATGGGTTTTCTTCACAAGGTTTTTAACGAGGTGATCCGAGGCCCATTCATTAGAGAGTCAGACCGGCCTCCTCTCTTCTTTTGCGACCATACTTTCCATTTTTGGTCTTTTCTCTATTTCTTTTATGTCTTTGTTTTCTTTGGTTAATTTTCGATGGCCCATTAGTTTTCTGGTCCATCTTGTAAGTCATAAAACTCTTTTTCTGATTAATGAAAACACTAAGCAAGTTTAAACCAAGAAAAAGAAACCCTAAAGGCTTTCTCGATCTCTCTCTCTTCGTGTGGCTGCCCCTTAGACGAGCGGATCTCTTGGCTTTTGCTTGTTGCCTCAGTTATCTCTAGTGTTCTTACAGATCAGTAGTTCATCAATCATCATCCGATCATCCCTTGACGAGAAGAGAGTGTCATCGGCCAGCTTCTCGTTCCATTCGATCATCACTTATCACGCCTCCATAGCATCTCACATCAGAGCACGTGCCGGAACGTCGGGAATCCATGGTTTACTCTAAACCCTAGTTCCAAAGCCTGATCCTATCGTTTTCCTTAAACCGGAGAGTAGGAGTAGTTTTGCCGCCATCATACTTATCCATCCGTAAGAAGGCCGATTCGAGACTTGGATTTCTAATGGGCTCGAGTATTTAAAATATCTTCCTTTTAAAACTCGGCTCAAAAGTGAATCTGGAAATCTGATGAGTCTCCATAATTGTTTCACTAGAAGAGCTAAGTTGGTTTCTTCTAACGAGCAGAATCCAAGGCCCCCTTCCGAATGATGGGTACATAGCTTGTCCCACGTAACCCAATGAATGCCTCTACTGTCCGCCTTAGAGCTCCACCAATAATTGGAAATAGCACTGGTCACTTTTGAACAAACGGCCTTCGGGAGGAGATAACACGACATTGCATATATCAGAACTGATTGAACTTGGGATTTGATTACCACTTCTTTCCCACCTTTACAAAGAAGTTTAGAGGACCAAGAGTTTGCTCTGTTCCAAACCCTATCACGGACTAAAGTAATAACTTGTGCTTTTTGAACCGTTGAGCTTCTCTGGAAGTCCAATGTAAGATCCCATGCCCCCTTTATTTAGAATGTCTATGGTGCTCTTGATCTCTCCTTTGATCGAAGATGGGATATCTTTACCAAACATAATGAAGGATTTAGAGTGATTAATTTGCTGACCCGATGCTTTTCCATAAAGACGGATGATGTCGATGAATTCTTTACTTTCTTGAAAATCTGCTTTACAAAAAAAAAAGACTATCGTCCGCAAAGAGTACATGGGAAGTAGGGGGCTAGCTCTGGCGATTTGTAGGCCATGGATCTTTCTACATGCATCAGCCTTACGAATAAGGGCAATAAGTCCTTCCTTACATAGAATAAAAAGGTACGGAGAAAGTGGGTTCTCTTGCCGGATTCCGCGAGAAGGGCGGATACATCCTCTGGGGGATCCACTAAGGAGGATCCGGTAAGAGACAGTCGATACACAATGCATTATCCAACCAACCCATTTTGCATCAAAGCCTAAGCGTCTCATCAGGGTTTCCAAGTAGGACCATTCCACCATATCATAAGCTTTACTCATATCCGTCTTGATAGCAATAAATTTCTTGCGACAAGCCGAGTTTGATCGAAGGGCATGAAAGTTCTCTTGTGCTATAAGGATATTATCAGTGATCAATCTACCTGCTACAAAGGCAGATTGAGTCTCGGAAATTAGTTCCAGAAGGATCTTTTTAAGTCGAAGGCTCAAGACCTTAGAAATCACTTTGTAACTTACGTTACAAAGGCTAATGAGCCGAAAACCCTCATCTCCCTTGGTTTGTCTCCTTTCGGAATCAGGCAGATATTCGTCTCATTTAGATGTTCATCAAAAGAGCCTGTCTCAAAAAGTATTGAATCGTGTAGACCAACTCTGGGCCGACCGTTTCCCAAAATTTCTGATTTTCCATCAGGACCTGGGGTCTTTCCTGGGTTAAGGGAGAAAATAGCACCTCTAATCTTCTTCATTAATGGTTCCCGGGTCAAAGCGGCATTCATTGCCAGAGTGACGATCTCAGGAATATCCTGTAGAACAGTATCAGGGTCTCTCGAAGGCGAGGAGGAGAACAAATCTTCAAAGTACTCTATAGCAATCTTCTCAAAACCTTCCTCATTATCCACCCAGACATTATTAGAGTCTAGCAAGCCCAAAATATTATTCCTTGCCCTCCTTTGTTTGGTGATGGCTTGGAAGAATTTTGTGTAATTATCTCCAAATCTTTGCCAATCTATTCGACTCTTTTGTTCCCAGAATGCTTCCTCCTCTCGATAGGCTGTCAACAATTGGCCATTAAGAGCGTAGATCTCGTCCGTGGAAATAGTATCATCAGATTGAGCTCTGTCTATTTTGTCTTGAAGATCTTTAATAAGGATTTCAGAGTTCGTTTGTGTCCCTTTCTTCCACCCGGAGATCGCTTTTCTGCAGTTTTGGATACACCGGTTCAAGGAGTGTGTTCCAGAGAGGTGTGTTGGGCCCCAACCAGCAACAACCGCCTCCTTAAGTCCGAGTTTATCGATCCATCTCTTGTCAAACATAAACCTTCGTTTTGGTTTTGCCGGCTTATTAAGAATAGAAGCTAAAATGAGTCTATGGTCCGAACCCCACATTTTAAATACTTTGTGTGGGAAAATATGTAGTGCCAGTCTTCGTTGCCTAAAGCTCGGTCCAATCTACATTTAACAAGGCCTTTTCGCCTCCTACCAATCCAAGAAAGGGAGTCTCCTTGGAATGGAAATTCTAGAAATCCACAACTATCTATCATAGCTCGAAAGGGAAGAAAGGATGCTTCTGATCTTTTCTTCCCCCCCCCCCCCCATTTCTCATGATTACCAATGATCTCATTGAAGTCGCTAATTATAAACCATGGACCTATGTGGAAATACCAATCCGGGTCAATCGTTCCCAAACATATGCTCGGTATTTAACAATCGGATCACCATAAATAAAAGTCAAAAACACGATTTCCATCAATAATAGTCTCGATATCAATCAAACGATTATCCAAACATAATATTTTAACCGGGAAATCCTTAGAATAAAAAAGGGCAAAATCTCCACTATATCCTTTCGGATTCACAGTGTGGAGGTTATCAAATCCTAATTTAACTTGCAAGTTTGCAGAAAAAGTGATCGTTTTTAGTCTCCGATAAAAACATAAAACCTAGAGAATACATAAAACAAAGCTCCTCCAGTCGACGAGAAGTAAGCTCCGCTCCCACCCCTTGACAGTTCCAAGCTAACGTCCTCATATGCGCGCACTGGGTGGATTCTGGGACCTACCAAACCTACATTATATTTTGGTTTGTTAGAAATTAGAGGAACAAAATTAAAAGAAAATTTCTCCTCATTAAGACAGAGATTTTGAAGGTTTAGGGTTTTCATACCAGGTCCTTCAATCACGGCACCATATTTCTTCTTTGGAGATTTCTTTGGCTAGTAGGATTTGAGCTTCCTAGATACCGTAGTACCTTTGGGGATAGGGCTTTTAGGAATATTCTTCTTCTCCTTCTTAAGTTCCTTTGCCTCTCCAATTACAGCAGTTGCTTCCTGCGCACGGCGACCAGTGTTTGCCCTAGTTTTTGCCGGAGACTTCTGTCGCTTACTTGTTGGTGATTGCGAGGAAGCCGGCATCGCGCAATTGACATACTGCGTTTGAATCACCACCTCTGTAATGGTGTGCTCCAGACAAACCACGGCTTCCTCTACGGCAGCAAGGTCCTCTCCAAGAAGATCGTCGTTGGCCAACATCTCATCTACCATTAGTTCTTTCTCACACTCCTCAATTAGTCTCATCTCCACATCATTTAGTATCACATCCTCATTCCCATCTGCAAAGTCTTCCCAATCATCTGGAACCACATTGCTGTTAAATAGGTTGCATTCATTCTCATGATCAAGCCGGTCAGAGTTAGGTATCATCGGGACCGGGTCAGGGAAAGGCGAAGACACACCATGCGGTGGAGATTGATTAGCACCCGAGCCTGAGCCTTTCGCGAAAGTCTTCTTAGGTGTAGTTGTAACCTCCTCATACTCCTCATCCACGGCAATTCCTTTGCCCTTGTCGTTCATCGGAGGAAGTGGCACATGCTCGTTACCCCGCGGGAGATCTCCGCCATGACGAGGAACAGATTCCGGTTGCCAGTCATCTAAGCTCGGGTTTCTGCGTTGAGGGGATCTCTGAGAAACCCGTGGAGGAGCATCACCTCTTCTCTGGTGCGAGACGGTGCACCTATCATTTCCAGGGACACCACCATGGCGTGGGATTTGATGTTCAGTACCCTCATCATTTCTTCTCGTACGTGGGTTAGAGAAGGGTCTCTCCGACTCAAGTCTGCGCCAGACTGAACCACGTCGTTCATCTCTTTGTTTCTCACCGTCTTCTTCATGTCGAAGGATATTTCTGCGGACATGATGCCTTGGAGGGTTAGCTGCAGCAGTGTGGGTTCGATGGGTGAGTCTTCTTCCAGAGGGAGTTTCAGGGTTTGACCGTCACCACGAGATCCACTGTCTGCAGTAGGAAGCTTAGAGATGGGTAGCTCGTTTGATTCTCTGCGGTGTGAGACTCTTCTGGCTCTGTTTGACTGTCTCTCCCTCTCAGATAGATCTGGACAGCTCCTCTCCTCATGAGAGATCATGTTACACATGAAACATTACCTATAGAGCTTTTCGTACTCCAAGGTCACAGAGACAACATCGCCATTGTCAAACTCTGCCTTCTTTCTTAGAGTCAGAGGTCTTGAGGCATCAACAGTGACATTAACTCTTCCGCCTTTTAGATCTACAGAGACAACCTGTCCAAGAGAGTCACCAATGAATCTGAAAGCCTCGTCCACCCAATAGTGCAGGGAAACTCCTCTTATTTTTACTCTGAAGGTAACATTATTAGGGAAGTCTTCCCTGACATTTGGTTCCCACCTTTCCAGTGAAAAAGTTTACTTATTGAAGTGGCAAGGACGCCTTGCAAGAACTCTTTGCAGATCTTTCTCTGTTTCAAAGTCAAAATAGAACCTATCGTTGCCCAGATCTGTTCCGTGGACCCTTCCTTCAAGATTCCAGATCCCTTGCTTGGGCATAAAGGCAAGCAGAGCTTCAATACTCCTTCCACTAGTATGGAAGATTCTGCCTATCAGAGTGAGGCGAAAGCGAGCCAAGGGCTGAGTAGTCGAAGTTTGGAACTCTCACAATCAGCACTTCCTCCTCCTGAGCGCGTCTTCCACCACCATGAGCCAGAGCTCGGGATCTTCCCACTTCCACACGAACCAGTACATCTCTCTCAGTCAGGGAGCTTTCTAAGGGTTATCTTCCTAGAATCTTGGTTTGCCATCTCCACAGAAAAGAGCAGAATCGAGAAGCTAAAAAGCTGGATTAGAGGAAAGAAAGAAAGAAAGTTTGAAACAAGAAAACAGAGAAAAGCGAGGGTTAGAGAAGAGGAGAGAAGCAGGAAAAAAGGGGAAAGCAAAACAGAGGCTGACGGTTCAGATATGATAGTAGATTTATTTAAAGTGATGGAAGGTTTGTAATAAAGTACTAGATTCATTATTCATGGCACTAGAGTTATTCAATCTTTAGAAAACATGCTATAATTGGTAGATTTATTGGTTAAAATGATGATAGTTTTTTTTTTGGCCGCAAAATGATGATAGATCTATAGTTTGTACACTTGTATAATTTATCAAACTTATGGTAGATTTGTAAGTTTGGTGGCGTAGTTAATGGTTAAACCCACAAAAGGATCAGGCAGAGGGGGGCAAAAGACTCGACCTAAACAGTAGTCTAAAACCATATGGTCTTCATCGAGTTGACAAAGAAGAAAGAACGGTTTATGTTTATAATGCGATGAAACTAATTAGAAAAAAGTAAAAACCTGAAAGAAGAGATTTTTAGCTTTATCCCACGAACCCAGATCCTGGCATGTTAGGCTGCCCTCCACCACCACCACCTTGTTGTGATCTTCCAGGAGCTTGTGCAAAAGCTTGACCACCCATTACTCCTGACCCAACCATCTGTTGAGGCTGCTGTTGCATCTGATTCAGTGGCGAAGTCTGTTGCTGCATCTGATTCAGTGGCGATGTCTGTTGCTGCATCTGATTAAGCGGTGATGTCTGCTGCTGCTGCTGCTGTTGCTGATGGTGATGTTGAAGCTGTGACAACTGATGCTGCTGCTGATGTTGGAGCTGTGACAATTGATGTTGCTGCTGCTGCTGGAGTTGTGGCAGCTGTTGCGGTTGGTGTTGTTGCTGCTGCTGGAGTTGTGGCAACTGTTGCTGTTGGTGGTGTTGTTGTTGCTGCTGCTGGATCTGCTGCTGCTGCTGCTGTTGCAGCTGTTGTTGTTGCTGATTTGGGATTTGCGGCTTAAACACAACCATATCCTGAGAGGAAACACAGAAAAACAAATGATTCTGTAGCTTCAGACAGCATTTCTTTAAATCAAACAGAGTGGTGGTGCAAGATGGATTAGATAGACTCCTTTAGCATTCATTAGAAACTCAAGAAGTGAACCAATCTATAGACACCTTACTTGGTGCTTACTTACCCCTGGAAAAAGCATTCCAATCAAGCGGCAAGCCTTGTCAGAGACGGAGAGAAGCAGCGTCTGAGATGGCAGCTGGATGACTGCACACTGCACTTCAGAGGAAGACACAGTTATCTTATATAATTAACTCCACAAGAGCTAAGCGTGAAGATGTAAAAACTCTGGCACACAAATTGGCCAACAAAACAAGGCTACAAGTGTAGGCGTCCGAACGAGAATAATGAACATAGCAAGAGATTGATAGATTCATGAAGGACAAATTTATAAAGCAAGTCAATATATTTTTGCACGGAGTAAACCAGTAACCACAGTCGTCATTATGTTATTAACTAAACGTGTAAAATAATTAGGAAAATGAGGCGAGTGGCATAAAATATAAACAACACTCACAAGCTTCTTATCCTGGAGTTGTCCTAAAAACCCATGTTGACTCATGGCCCGAAACACAAGGAAGTCAGCTTTGCCAACGTATTGCCTGATGCAAAGGCAGATGAAAAAATTACTTACAAGAAAATAGCATCTACCAATGGAAAGCTAAAGTAAGAGGCTAGTACTTGTTATTCATATGATCCTGGGATATCAGACGAACAATCTGCATAGTCGGTGGCCAATTCGCTGCCAACCTGGAGAGAAGCACAAAAAATGAGAAAGCAAAAACTGTTATAGCAGCTACAATCATTTCTCAAGGACTAGACTGCGAGAAACCTGTTCTCCTCTTGAAAAGGGTTATAATGAGCAAGCATTTTTCATATTTTAATTAGTCACTTACGAATCAGAGGCAGAAGCACTTCGGTAACCCTGTCAAAATATAAACAAAGACGTTACTAAGGTTGATGTTCTTAAGCACTAACAAAGATGTGATCACGCAAAAGAAATAGAGGGGGAAAGAAGAGTCCATAGAGATGGTGAGTCCTCTAAACACACCTCAAGTCTGGTGATAAGAACAGGCTGCCCTTGTCTTTGCCCAGATAGATTTCCCTATATGAATTTGAAGACGTAAATCAATTAAGCATATGACCGCTGACAAGAGACACTGACATTACCTCCCAGACTTTTACGTATTTGGATTGAGCAGGCTGCATAGCCCCCGATGATGGCTGTGACAACTGCATATTAGGAGCTGAACTATTACTGCCACCAAGTTGTTGTATTCCTGATTGCGCTTGTTGGCCAACTCCTGGAGTGGGCATCATTCCACCTGTTCCAGAGGAGACATTTCCTTGACCGAGACCACTCACCATGTTTTGGTTCATGGAAATTCCCCCTTGCATCATCTGTGCTCCAGAATGACTTCCTTGATTCATCCATGGCATTGGTTGAGAAACTCCAAGATTCGAAGTAACATTTGAGGTTGTTTGAGAACTAAAGGAATTATTAGGACCTGCGCTTTGTCCCGCTTGTGCACTTCCCATTAGTGCACCTGAACCGGCCACTGAAGTAATTCCCTGCTGTCCAGATGAAAACACAGTTTGTGAAGGAGGCAGAGATGTAGCCATTCCTGTTGATATCATATTTGACATATGCATTGCAACCGCACTTTGCCCTGCTGAAGAGGCTGCACCCGCCAGAGCAGCAGAGCTCATGACTTGCCGAACTTGAGAAAGATTATTCAGCAGATTTACATTAGCTCCACCAGGAGGACCAGTACGCAGTGGTTGCGTCATTCCACTAACCACAGGCTTAACATCTGGTGCATTCTCGGCGTTTGTGACCATTTCCTGAGAAACTGGCGATGCTGAAGATGTTTGAATTGAAGAAATTGCTTGTGTAGCAGGCCGAACTACGGAAGGGATATGGGGAAAAGTTGGAACTGCTGCCATAGAAGATACAGTGCTAGGCTCCTGAAATTTAATCACAAAAGAAACCCAGTTAATAAGCTTTTATTTATTTATACGATGAAATGTTATCTAATAGGTTGATTCAGTATACAATCCATTTGTGATTTCTATTTAGTATATAGTTTTTATAAATCAAACTGGAATAAGTTGCCAATAAAGCTGCCGCCTCCAACTGAATAGAGAGAGCGAACTGGTTGACTTACAACTTTCACAGTAGCGGTTGGAACTGGTCCAACAGAAACAGGTTGCCGATTAAGAATAGGTCCATTGGCTGAAAATCACACAAAACGAAATCTTCACATAGAAAGAAGCAGGATAAAATCTGAAAGACGCACAAAAAGAAAGCAAGACAGTTCAGATAAAAAAAGGTCTTGGTCATCAGAAGAACCTGATGGCACATGAGCTGGAGGTTGCCCAGTGACTGGAAGAGATGGAGCAACAGTGACCCTGTCCACTTTCATAGGGCTTTGGGTCTGTTGCAAATTTGTAGCAGAATGACTTAAGGCAGCACGTGCCTCCACAAAATTCTCTGAGATCAGGACAAGATAGAATGGGTTCTTAACCGTGTCAATTGACAAGTCCGAACTTTGTGGATTGAGCTTTCCCTGCATTTTAGGAAGAAAAAAAATCTTAAAATAATCTTACGTGGATCTGTAGCACTTAGGATAAAGAGCTGGTTGAGAAAGCACTTCTGTTAGCTAATATTCTAGAGAAATGCAAATAGAGACGCAGTCTCACCGCATTGTATAGTGCTCTAATCTTTGGAAGCTGCTTTGGACACACAACAGACAAAGAAACAGAGCACTGCACACCAATATGAGAGGTGAGTGATTCCCAAATGGCAAAAAAGTAGGTGTAGCAAGTCTAAATACATGGGGAATTAATAAAAGGTACCCTAGAAAAATATGATGCCACTGTCTCGGCATCTGATAAACGACTTTCAGATTGCACATCGCCATTTTCATTCCGTTCTGCATTTTGCAATTTTGGACGATATACAGGTGTTGGCAACGAGTAAGGGTTGCTAGCTGTGATAAGGATACAGTGCCTTTTCAGATCATTGCTTGGTTGAGCTTGGCCTGAAGGAGGAGGAAACATCTGCGTCATGAAGGACAGAAGAAAACCGTGAGGTTTAAGTAACTGAATATTTCTTCCAGAAGCCGCATTATATACAACGAATCCATGGAACAAAAATATATATAGTTTCACTAAGAAACTAAACTAGTCAAAGTCGCTTAGAAGACAATGTCCCAAAAATATGTTGGTCTAGTTGTGTCATAGATGATTAAAGGTCAAGTTTCCCACCATCAATGCTTCAGCAAGACCTTCGGCTGTGGCAGCCTCATTGAAACCACCACCGGCAAATTGTATGGATGAAAGCCAATGCAGAAATATATCAACATCTCTTGTCCAGCCACTCCGTTGTACCAAGCAAGCTAAGAAGACCAAAATAATCAGAATACAATGGAATAACCACGGCTAATAGAAAGAAAAAAAGCGTCCAATACAATGTCTGTATATATCACAGTAACTGAGGGCAATAATACCACAATATGAACCATGAGAATTGAAGATGACCAGTGATAGCTCAACATTAGAAACAGGGTTCCTCTGCAAGTTTAGAGAATATAGAAAGACTCATCAACCATCGAATTAGACATAAAAGTACAAATGATTACAATAAAATACAATTTTTGTGTTGCAATGATTTGGCAGATTACAGTTGTGTAAGAATTAACATACAGAAGTAGTTAGTAATGTACCAATACCAATATGAAACAATGAACAACTGTTCGCTCATCTATAATAACTTGAATTTGCTTAAAAATGAGGATGAGTCCGATACCGTACCTCTCCATTTAACTCACTGCCACAGAAAGACCTGCACAAACACAGAGAGTGCATTAACAGATGATCGAAGTAAAATTTTAACATAAAGCAAGTGTCAGGCAGAGATATTAGTAGTTCATCAATATTCAGCAGGAAGAATAACTTCCATCAAAATGTATCACTACCACATTTTTTTGTTACTCAACCAGCCATCAAGAGACATTGTCAAGAGTGATTATAATATATTGACTGTGCTATGAGGTGTAAAATAATTTGTACAGGACGGAGAACTCAGTTTTTTCCCCCCTTCTGATGCACTCACTTATCAGTCTCTTTAACTTTTGAAATGCAATAATATGGAATCTTGCTGCAGAGTTTGCTATTAAGAACAGCCACATTGCTTAGATACAAATTGTACATGCGATTGTGGAATAGTAGTATTGCCTAGTACATTCTCTGTAACCATAGCATTAAAAACTCTATTGTTTCAGTAACTATGATTGTGGTACAGTTCTATTCACAACAGAAGACAGTCTTTCATACTGACCAGTCTGACCTAGTTCAAGAATATGAACATGCTTTAGTGTAAGAGACTCTAAAACTATACGAAGTATCTCAAAGTTCAATAAAAAACAAATCTAGTGAAATTTACATTTGGAAAAAGGCACTAAAAACTTGGGTTGACCAGTTTGCAATAGTTGGCTCATCATGCTGGAAACAGTTCCTTGTTCCTAGAGAGGAATACAGAAAATTCAAAATCCTTATTCAAGTCTGAAACACATCATCATTACTACTTTCCACGACTATCATAGCCTGAAAACGAAAGGAGGAAAGAACTTCACGCCTAAGAGAATAGTCTCGATGTATATGAAGATCATGGGTCATAAACATATTGCAACATGCAGATCCAAATGAACATCTAGACAAGCCACGGACGCGATATACATTTAATACGATACGATGGTGAGAAGTTCCAGAACCCAATATGCCCTTTCTCCAAAATATTCTTCTCCCTAGCTCTTGGAGATAGAGTAGTGGAGTGAAAGAGAGACTTGATTAAAACATCTTAATGCCAATTCTACGTGATGGAGGAAGTCAGAAATTACTGATTACATTGCTTTGTAATTAAAAAACAATATCCTCACACAAAACCATAATTTAGCTCTATATGAAACACAGAAGCAAGTAGTACGGGAAACTTATCTAATTCAGCCAAAAAATCAAAGAAGATCAAAATATAGACATAGTAATCACCCAACAAGGCCTATTTAAAAACCATTCGCAGCAGCAGAGGATAAACAAAGGGTTCAATCTACCAATTTGATTCGAAACCCTAACTTGGAAAGAAAAAAGGGGAAAATCAGTGAGGAATTTGATAGAAGGTAACCTGATAATTTTCTTGAGATAGTCGGAGACGATGGATTGCCAATAAGGACCCAACGCTGCGGTGCCTTCAGCAACGACGATTAGCTGTTTCAGCTCCGTCGACATGATCGGAAGTCTCGCAGTGACGTGAATCAAAAGAAGATAAAAGAAAAGAGTCACTCAGTCTCTGGCCTGCAAGTATTATTCATCTTCTTGAGCGTAACGATTTTCGTAGACGGGTTTTTTTCCACCTTTTCTTTGTAAGTTTCCTACTTATCCGCCGGTAAAGGATGACAAACAGGATTGACCAAGTTTTGGTTTGGTCACTCCAAATTGGATAAAAGGATATACGAAGATTTTGTCTCGTTGGGATTTTGGTTCACTTTCTTACTTTTTTGTGTGTTTTTTTTTTGCCGCAACAAACATTTGATTATAAACCCAAAGGACAAGTTACAAGATCGATACAGAATTTTAAAGAAAATGACAAAAGCCCAAATAACCCATATATAAGAACCGAGAAAAACAGGTGGACGAAAATGACGAGCCAAAGCCTGAGTCATCGCCACGTGTCACGCTAAGAGGCAATGGTTGCATGCCCTCGTTGACGAAGTTTTCCGGCACCGGATTTTACGCCATCATCGCTGTATCATCTGCACATGCCGATCTAACTCCACCCTAGCCAACTCCACGGTCCGCATAGAAGTCTCGTCGCTTTTTCAAGTCTTCTTAGCCATCGTATGAACCACGCAGATACAGGGGCATTCAAAAGAAGGAGACCACCAGGATAGTGAAGAACAAGATGGGCCCGTACAGCTCGTTCAAGCACTATAACCAACATCCATGAGTGCACGATAACACCAAAGAGAGGAGAAGAGATCTCAGCGTGGAGATAGCGAAGCATCGGGGAGAAGATTGAACCAATTCCAAAAAGGAATCGGGAAATCCGACAATAGAACCATCCCAAAAGATGTAGATTACATGGATAGATCGAAAACCGGAGAGTTCAGAACATATCTGAGAGAAAATCTGACAAAAGTCAGAACGCCGGACCCGACATCAAATCGGGAGTTTATTCACGGAAAGAACCGCTAGAAACAAAAGATATAAACAGCCGGAACCAACCGGCGTGACTGTGGAAGCCCGCGCCGGTGGCCGGAAAAGAAAACTTTGATCGATGGTTGAAGGTCTTGTGTGTTTTTAATCTGTAGAAATAAATCAAATGAGATTTGCTATATCTAAATTAACCGGATATGCTGGAAAAAGGTTGCTCTCTCTCTCTCTCTCTCTCTCTCTCTCTCTCTCTCTCTCTCTCTCTCTCTCTCTCTCTCTCTCTCTCTCTCTCTCTCTCTCTCTCTCTCTCTCTCTCTATATATATATATATATATATATATCTTATGGAAGATCCAAACATTATAAAAAGATGATATTAATAGTAACCATAATAGTAACTCATCTACACATATAAAAAATATAGCAATTGATGTTAGTCCTGTTAACATTTTAGGTACATATGACATTTTAGATTTGTATCGTTAACATTTTATTTGGAGACATAAGATTTTATTTAATGCTACTAACATTTAAATATATATGCTATTTTAGACTGCATATCTGATATTATTTAGAGCGCTAAATTGTTTTTTTGAGCCGCTAAGATTTTATTTTAAACGGCTAAAATTTTATTTTGAGACGCTAATAATTTATTTAGTGTTGTTAAAATTTTAGAGACATAACCAATTTTAGATTTAATTTTGAGCCGACATCCTCTGGTTTCATATTATCTACATTTTATAAAATAAAAATCCAATAAAAATAAAATTTTATGGAAACCCAGAACAAGAGACGCAAAAATCCAATGAGATGTGAATAAAAATTTAATACCAAGAATATCTTGTAGCTGTTGGATTTTATCTTCAGATGGAATAACTCCGGGACATCCACTGGAGAACACTTCATGACAGGGAATAAACAGCCGCCGCATCGCAGTTATCTCATCCGCTGGAGAATCTGACTTCTTCCGTCGCAATGTCATCACCATCTTCTTCTTATTCTTCTTATGAGGCGAGTTAATAGAACTGGGATTAGGGCTCTTAGCCTTACACTGATTCTTACTCGAAATCAATTCCAAAACATCTTTCTCTGGTTTCATTGAAAAGCCCAAGAATCTCACAAAACCCACCAACAAACAAAAGAGCGAGGCTTTAACACGAAATCGAAATGAAAATTCTGAATCAGAAAATGGGTTAAGAAGATAGAATGAGATACAAAACATGGATAAAAATGTAAGAAGATATAGATACCATTATCGATACAAAACTAGGGAAACAAACACACATAACAAAAGGAAATATATATTTATATGAGTGATTCGTGGACTGCGAAGGATGGTGAAGATTATTGGATACAGAGAATGAAAGATCTATGGATTAGCGAGAGAGAAAATAGAAGAAATTATGGGATTGGCTTTTGGATTTTTTTTTTTCCGTTTTTAAGGGTCTAGCTTCAGTAGGGGCAGTTAGGACATATTGAAAATATAAATACATATATGGTCATAGATTTTATTAGGTGTCTGTTTGTTGCCACCTACCCCAATTATTTCTATCTAAATTAACCGGATACATGTTCCTTTTTTATTTTAATTTGGTACCTAAGTTAGTATATAAGCAATCCTACGAACCCGTCAGCCCCGCCCACCACGGATTTTAAATGGTCTTTAACTTGGACTAAAGAAGCACATATATATTTTTTCAAAATTTATTTTTTTATTATAATCTTTATATTAATTGAGAAGTATTTTAGTATTATATTCACTTTCAAAATGGTTGATTACTAGTTTGCCATTAATAAAATTAGACTAGTTACCGTGTTAACATTAATTTATATTGATATTTTTATTATGTTTTTAGTTATATTATTATGAAGATACATAACATTTGATAAAAAAGATAAATATGAAATATTTATTAAGGTTTTTTAAATTTTATTTAATATATATATATATATATATAACCTTGAATAAAAAATAAAAGGGTAAGATAGATGATAAATATGAAAATATTTTTCAAGATTTTTCATTTTAATTTAAAGATATACATAACCTTCAATAAAAAATAAGAAAATAATTATGAATATTTTTAAATATTAATAAATATTATTTTTAGATTTTATATAGTTAATTAATATTATTTTATATAAATGTTTATGTATGGACTTTTGTACATAAAGATATATAAATACAATTGTTTTATTACTATTAATTTTATTTATAATAAATTACAAAATATCTTATCAAATATAATAATGTATGTATGTTTATTTATAAATAGGTTCATATTGATTTTTGCAGTATTATTATTTTTGCTAAATTAATTTGTTAAATTTTTAATTTATAAAAATTTATGTTCAATAATATTTGTGCTCGCATATGGTGTAAGCAAATCATACTAGTATGAAATACTTGTGAAGATTTTTAAAATTTAATTTTGGAGATATACATAACCTTGAATAAAAAAAATAAGAAGAGATGATAAATATAAAAATATTTATAAGTATTTTTAAATTTATTTAGGAGATATACAGAACCTTCAATAAAAAAAAAAAATAAGTTGATAAATATGAAAATGTTTATGAATATTATATAGTAAATTCGTATTATTTATATAAATAAAAATATTTAGATATATATTTATATATTTAAATATTAATATAAATATATATTTATTTTATACATAAAATATATAATTACAGTTTATTTTATTATTATTAATTTTCTTTATAATAAATTATAAAATATTTTATTAAATAGAATAATGTATGTATGTTTGATTATAAATAGTCTCATATATATTTTATAATATTATTATTTCTGTTAAACTAATTTGATAATTTTTTATTTTTAGAAATTTATTTTAAACAATATTTGTGCCCGCAGATGATGCGAACGAATCATACGAGTAAATTTATTAAATTTTTAACATATTTTTCTAGTAACTAAATATTATAATGATTAATGATTGTACAATGAATAAGTGTTTTTGTTTGAAATTAATTTTATAATCTCTTGTTTTAATAAAACAATCGATATAAAAGTTATACGATATATCTTTGATATGTATGTGTTGATTTTTAAAAAATAGATATATTCTTTTATATATAAAACTTATTTGTATTTTAATAATTAAATTATATTTTTATATAAATATAATTACAAATTTATAAAAGTTGAATTGTGATAATCGGTTCAATTAACATTTTCCATTGGTTAAGCTCATTTTAATGTTTTTATAACTAAAATTAGTTAATCCATATGTTTAACTTGTCTTTCAATGAATCAAAATATTTAAAATATTTTTATAATCAGACAAATTAATCTATATTTCAATTCATCTTATAATAGTCAGAATATTTTAACATTTTGATAAAACAACTCTTTAAAAACTATAATAGTAAAAACATCAACCATAATCTAACCCATCATATATTCAAATAATATAAATATTGAATAATTTTATTATTTTCTTAAATTAAGTATAGATTAATTAAAATTGACCAATTCATCTTTTTAACCCATTTTCCGTAGGCAAAATTTGTTTTTAATATTTTATTTTTAATGTATGTTCATTCCATTTTGTAATTATCTAAATATAAAAAATTATGTTCATTTTATAGATAAAAATGCAACTAAAATATGATAACCCGTTCATTTATCACTTTGAATTGATTTAAGTTCATTTTAAAGTTTCTATAATTAACATTGACTAATTCACCTTTTTAACTTGTGTCCAATGAACATAATGTTTTTATAATCGAAAAAGTTAATCTAGATTCCAACCCATCTTATAGTAGTCTAAATATTTTAAAACTTTGATAAAACAACCCTTTAAAAACTATGATCGTAAAAATAACACTGTAATCTAACTCATCATATAATCAAATAATAGAAATATTGAGTAACTTTAGTTTTTTATATATATCAAATTATGAATATATCAATTGAAATTGGTTAATACATCTTTTTAACCCGTCTTCCAGCATGCAAGTTTGTCTTTAATAATATAGATAATTAAAATTGACTAGTTTATTTTTAACCCGTTTATAATGGTATAAATATAAAGATTGTTATGTTTATTTATAGATCAAATTGTAATTAATGTTCTTTTAATTTATTTTAATAATAATATAAATTTAGTGGTTATTTTTCTTAATAAATCATGAAATTTAAATTTATATTTATATTCAAAAAGATATTAAAATATATTATGAATTTAGTTTGAATAAAATCATAAATTTTAATGAGAATACCTATTCATTATAATGATACAAAATGTAATAAACACTTAAAGTAAATGTTAGTATCTAATATGGTCTATTTTTTAATAATATAGATTGTTATGAAAATCGGAAAACACATATTAATATAATAATATGGTTTCGAATATTACAATATTGGACGATCTTAATATTTGGTTTCCTAAATAATAGGTTTTGTATTAATTTGAATATCAAATTCAAATTTGAGGATATTCAAAATTTTATGATCTTCAGATTTAAGTATTTAGGAAATATTATTGATTAGTATTCATGATTGTTTAGATTCCGTAAGGATATATACAATATTGATGTTGAAAATAATAAATTATATATATTACTCAAAATTTCAAATAATGAATGTTATCTATAGTGTTTTATAAAATATAAATACTGGTAAAAACTATGAACGTGTGATTTCATAACCTTTTCCAATGTGTTTCTATTAGTTTAAATTTTATATACACAATATTCATGGGTTTGTTTTACAATTTTTTTGTATATTCTATATTATTTAAATATTGGTTGCACACATCAAGATCTGATTTCTATTACTTTATATTAGTAGAATTAGATAGTTAACCAACTTTTTCCAATATTGACTTAATTTTATATTTTGTGTCTTAAATAGTAGTTTATATTATGTGAAATAAAATCCCAAACTTGAATCCGTGGTTTACATGTGCATGTTAGTATGTTTTAAAAATTAATCTAATTAAATGGATTTGAATAGAACTCAATTAATCAAAATGGGTCCGCCGGATTACAAAAAAGTATTAAACGTTACGATTTTGATTCAAATAGGCCCATGATTCACCCGATTAAAAACCCGGGTATCATGGATTTGTTTGTATGTGTAATATTCTATTAGACAAATCTACTTTTACTGAATTAATTAAATAGTCTGAATTTTCAATAACACGAATCGTAAATAACATAGTGCACAAATGTTTATTTCAAAAATCCCTCATATTTTAATAGT